>ML675644.1:4154750-4416518 GCA_007922155.1 Mesoclemmys tuberculata
TTTTGACAGGTAAGTTTGGAAATTATTTCAATGTTTTCAGACTAAAATAAAGCTTTTCTTCCATGTATTTTTAATGGAATTTTCCTATTTCCATATAAGCAAAGGCTAAAATCAAAACAACACTTCAACTGACCCAAACAGAAATCTTTTCGCATTGCCAAAATTTTGGCAGTATTGACTCTTTATCCAATTTTGAAAGAGAATGAAAACTTCTAATGGGATAGGAACAGGGGCAGCTAACGGGAGTTTTGTGAAGGAGTTTAGAGAGGGAGTGGGAGCGTGTGTGTGTGGGGGATGGGGTTGACACCCTTTATTTAGTTCTGTGAACTAAAGACAATAAAAAACAAACAATAATAAAAGAGGGAGCTGCAGAAGTAAAAAGAGAATGCAGGCAGAAGGCCAGTCACAGAGTGGGGACTGTCCAGTTTATCGCACTGAATGCAACATCTGTGATTACGTGCCCTATGGGCGGGTGGCGTATGTGTGCATTCAGCACAAGGAGCACCAGGTCCTCAGAGACTGCATACAGGCTTTGGAGACCAGGGTGGCTGAACTGAAGGCGCGAAGGGAGATAGAGAGGTATATAGATGAGACTTTCCAGGACATGGTGGATTGGTCCCACCGCGGGTATGAGAGCCTCTATGCTCTTAAGGAGGATGAAAGAACTCCGGGAAGGAGTGGAGGGAAACAATCAAGTTCAGGGCAAGAACATCAGTGTCAATTAACGGCCTGGGATTTTGGCCTGCCAATCATTATCAACACCACCCTGCCAGCATTCACTAGTATGCTTTCCCTTTTTATACATTGAAACATTTCATATGGGGTATTTTGAGCAGCTGTTGGTGATCTTTTTAGGTTCCCATGAGCTCCCCACCAAGACTCATTAGACTCCATTAAAAATCTTAACAGATGCCTAATGAAAGTTCAGAACTTCAGTTTTTGGGTTTTTAAAAAAAAATTCTATGAACCAAGCAAAGGCTCTAGCCCTCAGTGAGGACTGTTGCTAAAAAGTATCCAGTTTCCAAGTAGCCATTTCTGCTGGAGCCCTGCTTAGAAAAATAAGATAAATTAAAATAGTTAGAATTTCTTTGCACTAGAAAAAAATTGCTTTAAGCAATTTTTCATCTTACTTTTCAAAATATTCATCTTTGGGCAGAGCTCAAGCCTGGAAAACTTCAGGCTCCGTGTGAATGTTTCAGAAAGTTGTAAATGTGAAAATAACACTCTAGATAAAGTCAGCTGAGTACCATGTAATAGCATCCCTGTGTGACTCATCCATAGGACAGGACCCAACCGAACTACAATAGTAGTGAAAGTTCATTTGAATTCTGAGCAGTTTTTTATTTGCTATTCTCAGACTCACATGGGAGCTTCTGTTCATACAGATTTTCGCAAAATGGCTATTTGAATATTGTTGTTTGTGCACAAGACTCATTTTGGTTATTTGCTATTTATCATTCTTCTATTTAAAAATGATCTATTTCCAATCAGGGAGTAGAGAAACATGTGATTTCTGTGTCCAATCACGCCATTAAAAAACAAAAGTGAAAAATGAGCGACCTGTGCTGAAGTACATTTGTATCAACTGTTTGTTGAACAATTATGAATTGGAAATAAATCCATAAAGGTCAGCAAGAACAATTCATGAACAGAAGAAAGGATCCAGTTAATTAGAACATTCGTTACAAATATTATCAGCTCTAGATGAATGGAAACTGCACACTTAATAGTCACTATCAGGGATTTAGGATATTTCTTTTCACCAACATCTCTCTCAAAATCCCCCCTGCCCCATAATGTAAAGTTTGTGTTTGGGGTGGGGGGGGGAAGAGTTGTGGGCAAACATTCAAATTTACAAAATACAGTATTACATTCCAAACTGCATATGACTGGGATATTTTTTTTTTTAAATGTTGACCCTGTAATCCTGAGGTTAAGAAGGAGAAAAGTATTCATGCATATGAAATCTCCTACTGGAATTAACAGTTATGCTTTGAGTCCTGCTGCTTCTGTGAATGATACAAAAAATAAATGTGAAAGACTTAGACATGGGCATAATTAAAGATTTATCCCGGAATGGGGCAGGAGCTGAGTGCAGAGACATTAAGTGTAGAAAAATATTTCCATTTGAAGATGTAGCATAGAAAGCAGGATGATGACACTGGGGAATTAAGGTAACATTTATAAATATTTGAATGATTAAATAATGAAATGGGGGTCTGCATTCAACAAATCATGACATTGTACAAATAAGACACATACAAATGACTTTAAAATACTTACTAGAGGAACTATTACAAAGTATTTATAGATTGTACTGCATCAGTTATTTTGGCATTTTGCAACAAGTTCCAAGTTATTTTACAATATATTAATGGACGGGACTTTTTTTTTAATATTTGGGGCCTAATGCAAAGCCTATGGAAGACTCAAATTGATTAAGTGTCTTTAGGTAGGACCTTGTCTTTTATACTTCACTTCTGGCATAGCTCATGCAGTAATTAAGAGGAGTCCTCTTCTCTTCATCACCTCTCCTTCCCCCCCCACAGGCCCTCTGCTTTCGTGAGTAATTCAGGCCTCTGGCTGAGAAACATCTAAGTTGTCCCTTTCTGGATAACAAAAGCTCAAATTAATGTCCAAAGTCTCTCAACAAACCAGCCCTCCATCTAGGCTCTGGTCTTCAGTCTCCTTTTTCAAATACTCCAGAATCTTCCCCTAGCTCCAGTACTGAGTACTGCTTCCTCAGGCATCTGTTCTCCTGCAGACGACTTCTGCTCCCCCAATACCTCCCTTCAGCTGGACCCTCTCCCCCTTTATGAGGTGCCCAGGTATCCATTTTGTTCTCACCTGATGCCTTTCAGTCTCTCCCCTCTAGCTGAGATGCAATATCTATTGCCCCTGTGCTATCAATGATTGGCCATTAATCCCTTTCCAGCCTGTGATGGGGTTTCACCCTATCAGGCTCTAGTAGTGACTTCAGTGCACACTGTAACTGAAATAAGATATCTGAATCACATTAATTATTTGAATGGAAGGCCTACTAATAAGACCTGCTGTCAAAAAGAATAAAGAGCCTAGATACCAGCTTAAAGTGGTCAGTAAAGAGTTAATTAATAACTGATGGCCTCTGAGAAATAGTGGTATAGCTTCAGTGACCTGCTGTCCATCAGAGCAGATGCTAATGGTTTCTCTTCTTAGCAGTCTGAGCAGAGGCCAAGGACTGAGAATGGAGACTGAAAAGCCCTCTTCACACTCATGCTAGAGCAATATCTCCAGGTCAGGGTGAAACACAATGCAGAATCCCTTTGGGGTCACATCTGCTACTCCCCCAAACATTCCACTGAAGCTAGATGGTCTTTCTTAAAGAACGGCAATGAAATGAAGGCATGTGAGACTTAACCTGTAAAGGCAAAGAGCCCAATACTGACAGTTTGAAGAATTTTAGTTTTTCCTAGTAAAAAATGAATTGATCAATATTGCTGACAGACTTTTTTCTTTTTAAACATTTTTTTTTGACTGGGGAGTCTAGACATAGCTTAGAAGTCAGCTACTTTGTCACAATTACTGCAGTGAGATTCCTTTTAATTCTCTCACACATTGGGTTTATTTGCATTCTAGCCAGAGAGTTCTCTGTAGTTTTCTGATTCCAAGGTATTTAAAATGTTTAATGAGTTCTTATTCCCAGTCCAATATCTTAACTTGAACAAAGCTGCAATAATTCTGATAGTTCATTAGAAAAACGTGATGGCATTGAAAAGAAGCTTCAGCAAAGATTTGGGATTACATCACGCAACAAATATCCAAGTTTTATATTTCTGAAATTTAAAAAAAGTAACTTTTTTTTTTTTTTAAACTCAAACCCTAACCTCTGTTCTTTTGCAAGTAGATGAGCCAGTGTGCATTTGCCATGACACAGTTACACAGAAATATCCTGGGGCCAGTGCATTCATCATTTTCTAATAATTTGCCTTCCCATTGGTTGGGCTGCTGACCATGTTACTCAGATAGCACTGAAATTGGCCACTGGACAGAGGGCCCATACAAGTCCTGTTCATCACCTACCTCCAACTAAAGCTCACAGAAATAGAATTTATGTTGGATTTAGTGCATTTTCCTTGTGCACGCCAGCTTTTTTTACAGAGATGACTTTCACTCACTATGAACTGCTGCTGATTTAAAAAATAATACATTTGAAATGATCAACATGTTGCATGATAAGGCTAAAGTTATCATGCAGTGATCTGTATGGGCTGGGTGTGTGATCTCTGTCCAATTCCTGTATTGGACTAGTGTCCTCATACGAACTGCCATGCTTCGCTCCAAGTGGCCCTCAGCAGAAAGGTCAGTGGGTGACTGTACAGGGAGTCCTTCCAGGTTGGTTGTACCAGTTTCTCCACACAGCCCCACCAGTGTCCATGCTGTAACTCTAGCATGTAAAGAGAGGATTTTACTTCCTTGTGCTGTCAGTTTGGTTCCTTGCTGCTAGCACGGAAGTCATCTAAAATGTAAATGGCTATATTTAAAAAATAGACTAAAATTCAAAATCCTTCAATAAGTGGAGAGATGGCAACAACCTGAGTCTCATTACTGCTGGCGCATAAACCCTGCGATTCTATTGATACTGGGGGATTGGCTGGTGTTGATGCCAATAGAGTTGGGCCTGCTTAGGCCAGCACTTCAATTAGTCCTCAAAATATACTTGGCCCAGATAAGCATTTGGGACTATACATGATACATACTGTCTGGACCTTCAGGAAGACATGTCCTTTATTCTTCTTGAGTTCCTTACCAGTTCCCAATAAAGACTGCGACCTACCTTGTGGAAAATTGACTGTGGAATATGTGTTTGTATCTTTCCAGACAGAGTTCTTTTCTCAGGGCCACAGGAGTGGGAAAAATTGCAGCAAGGTGCTTCTGTCCTTTTAAACTCCCAGCAACAAAGTTGACAGATGGTGCCCTTTTTCTCAGCAGTCATATACAGGTGGCAAAGTACAGAATTTAAATAAAGTACTGTAGAGGTGCAAAGATAATGTAAAGCAATGGACAGTGCAAGAGATCCCTGATTTGGGCCTCTTTAATTCAGACAATTCTCTGGTGTGTGGGTTTGTTTTTTTTTTTTTTACAGTGCTGCCTTTCTGTTCATAACATTTTTAATTATTGTATAATTTTAAAGTAGCAGTTACCATTTTTTGCCACAATTAATAATCGTTTGAATCTCTTTCTTGAGAGGACACTGATGATGGAATTAAACCACAATGACTCAAGTAAAAAACCAAACTATCACCCCCCCACTCCTCAACCCAGAATGTGGCTATTACAATAACATGACCATGAGTGTAAGAAAATGTTTGCTGTCTAATTTGTGGTTTGCTTTTGAAATGTTCTTGGCATAAGCTGAGCATGCTGGCATGGCATTCAGGCAAGAATTAAAGAAAAGACAGTTGGAGTGTGCTGCTGTGTATTGGTCCACAGAAGCACTGGGTAGACTTTGAAGTCTTAAACAGCATCCAACCAAAATTTATTAGTGATAATTTCACAGTCTATTGGTTTTAGGAAGTAAACAGGTCCAGCACCATGGTCCATGTGGCTAAAACTCTTCCTCTTCGGATCTGTGCACCCAAGCCTTTTCATACTTCTCTTCCCTTTAGTGACATTTCTTTGCAATATTACTGATGGATTTATACCCTCTATATGTTTTATTAGCGTGCTCCCCAACCTGTGCAATATTGCTAGAAAACAACTAATTCCACCAGTTATTGCCTTTAATCATATCAAATAGTTCACTCAATATTAGCTCCATCTTTCAATGTGCTCAGTACTAGCGCTAGTTATCAGTGCACTACTGAACAATACTTTCAGTGTCTTTGATAGCATTAACTACATTCAAGTATCAAAAGGGATTGATTAGAATTGGTCCATCTAAACTGAGACGTTCTTACAAAGCAATTGCAGATAAACCCCTTACCCCCCCTTTCCTCCTCCCGCCCAGGAGATCTTTTAGAATTCATCCTTAATAAAATGGGGAGAAGTATGTGGCTTTCTGGAAGAAATGTATCTGAGGCATGCACATTCAACATTGACCTTTTTAGAAAATCAGGATCAATTCAGAGATTCTAACTTCTAACCATTATAACCCCTTGACTTCAACTTGTAAGTCACCTGCAGAAATGAAGCTCCAATCCAAAGAGCAATATAATAAACTGTTGAGACAGTGCAACATTCATTATAAAAGCATTCAACTGTGGTTAGGTTAAAAAGTCCTGACCTCACACAGCAGGAGCAGTCAGGAATGTGTGTTGCAATCATACTTCATCATTTTTATGCATCTTTGAATCCTGTAGTAAGGTAGGCTCTCCAGAAGAGGGAGAAATGTACTGAAACATAAACTGAGCTACATTTTTGCAGCACTAGGTGGTGGTAGGCTATGTTCAAAACTGAAGATTATTTTGAATGACTTAAATTAAAATGTGTTACTCCTCCTGATTGATGCTTGTATGAAATGGCGATATATCTCTCGGCCCCCTTTCTTCTCAGTAATTTTTAAATAATCGTTGTTTGGATAATTTTCTTTGAACCTTAATCAAATAGTTGAAAGGTTATTTTATAGTTTTTGGGGTTTTTTTTCACATCTGTAATAATCTGGTATAATGAGTTGCACTTTTCATTGATTGCAGTGATAGCTGTTCCTTAATTCATAATTAAACTACAATGAAATACGCTTTAAGGGAGATGTGTGTGATAACATTGCATGTCTAGTCATTATCATCATAATCCTTATATAAAAGCCATAAAATAAAAAAACTTACACATTGCTAAAACAAGGCAATATTTGCTAAGAACTCTGAATGCAGAATACAGTGTACTGAGTATAGAGAAAAACGGCTCAGTGAACTGAACTTCATATACTATATGGCATGGCAATTTTGGCAAAACTACAATTCTTTTGTAGGGTCCAAATCAGTTTCCCATCCACCTTTACCAACGTGCTTAAGCATGGGCTTAACTTTAGGCATGTGCTTAAATCCCATTAACATTGATGGGACGTGAGCTAGTGCTTACATTTTAACCTGCTTAAGTGCTTTGTTGATCAGAGAGGGACTTAAGGATGTACTTACGTGCTTGGCTGAATTGAGGCTATAGTGCAAAGGCTTTCAGGTGCTCTCTGACAAAAATGCTGTGTCAACCCAAAGACTTTGAGTAGTAGAACATTCATTGCAGAGCTGTAAAACTGTAAAACTTGATTGCTGCCATGTCAACAGTTTCTGTTTTATTTTTAAAAACTCTGCCAGTTGGGGAGAGGCTCTTTAAACTTTAGTAGTGAGGCTACTTTTACTCTCCTCAGTAAAATTAACCAATATGGAAATAATTATTCTACAATAACCAAATCCTCTGTCCTTCTAGTTGCAAGTGACAGTGGTTGGCAGTGAAACTTACTGCACTGGGAATACTACAGAATAACTCATCCTGAGAGACTAATTCATGTAACATTGTCAAATTACACAATGTCAGTGCAAGGTACGGAAGAACATATTGCAATGACAAATAAAAGCGCAAAGTCCTGTGACTAATGTAGTTTTTGTGAAGGTAGAGACTTGTATTTCAGAGCAATTTTTGGCACATTTGACTTCACAGACTATGGGGTTATGAATATTGCAGGTGTTATGCTTTTCCCCTTCTGAGATGGGAAGTGAACAGCTTGAGCTGGGCTCTGGTCCCTTACTCTACTGGCAATGAGGAATTACTGTAATTTGGTTTCCACGGGAATGTTTTGATAGCTGGAGCCAGTGGTGTGTACACAAGAGGTAGTTATATTTCTACGCTCATAGAGGAGCTTGAGCATTGAGTGGGAATTGATGGTATGCTTGGACAGACAGTGGTAGTTCATTGAGAGAATAGGGAGAGTGTTTCCACATCAGAATGGTATTGGCTACTGGAACTGAGTTTCAAAGGGAAAAAAGGCCAGCTCACCACATGGGCCATTAGTCAGGAAGTCATCTTGCCATCTCTTTCCAAGACCTAGTAGAAAATTATGCTCCAAGACACTTTAGGAAAAATCACAGGTAATACCCATGATTCAGAAGGGATGGCAGATGCAAAGAAGGTGATCTTGGGCCAGTTGAGAGCCCTAGCAATCAGTAATCCATGTACTGGAGTTACGCTGAGAAAAATACTACTCGAAGTGTAAGATAAATGATCTTAGGCAATAGTTTTAGCAGTGCATCCCATCTGCTAGCTACAAAAACTCCTAGGGAGAAAGGGCATGGTACTGAGGAAATAACTTAAATCTTGAGGCAGTGATGATTTGGGCCTGTTCTAAGGTACCCCAGTACTGGGCATGCTTGTTATTTGTGTGACTTAAACTCCAAGAGCTTAAACTCCAAGAGCCACAGCAGTTGTTTTGATGATGGCAGAGGAGAGCAACTTTGATTATTTATCACATATATTTCAGATCCGTCTTGGGAACCTGTAGGTGCAACCCAAGTGCAATTAACTGGCCTCATCTGTGCATTCTGTGTGGTTCCAGCTAGAACTAGAGCAAATGTAGTCCCTTTTGATACTAGACCATAGGGACACAAGAATTGCCAGATGGGATTAGACCCAACATCTATCTCTGATAGCAGCCTGCACCAGATGCTTTAGAAGAAGGTGCAGGAAACCCTACAGTAGGCAATTGTGGGATCATCTGCCCCTGTCCTCAAAGGTGTCATTCTAATTCTTAGTAGTCAGAGATTGGTTTAAAACGTGAAGGAGAAATTTTATATCCTTTCCAAAATCTATTAGGAGTCTGAGCTATTATAACCCTGATATTCTTGTTCTCATACAAATGTCCCATCTTTTTAAAATTTTGTTAAATGCTTGGCCTCAACAACATCCTGTGGTAATGTGTTAACCAAGAGAAGTTGCTGAGTTTTCTGGGAAACAGTCTTCTGAAGATTTTTTACTTTCACTGAAAGAGAAGTGACTAGTAAATGGGATTTGGCTGCTACTTGATTGAGAGAGTCTTTTTAAATACCACATCATTTGACATTGTGAATCCAAACCTTTGACAAGAAGTTCCAGGAGTTTTCCTGGAATCCTTGAGCAGCCTTTGTGGATGACTTTTCCTCTGAAAATTCTTTTGGCGGGTATGAGTTTTTTTTGGATATCCCATAGCTTCAATATCCTAGTGATGAAGTCCAACACCAAGTGGTGGTTAGATTTGCATAAAACTTGTTGCTTTTAACTTTTTAGGGACTAGGTTATGGGTGTTAAAGCCCAGATACCACAGTGATGTGTGTTTGGTAGACTCATTTTCTTTGCTTTTGATCCACTTGGGTTCATACCCCAAATGTCACCAAATTCTTCAAGTGGAACTCGGTTAGAAATCCAGACTTTCACATGACATCCACTGAAATCATGTGCAACTGCCAATTGCTCACAGTTTTAATGCAAAACAATAACTCAGTCCAGGATCAGTTGAAAAACGGCCCAAGGTCAGTCTAAAGTTTTAGAATTTTAGATTTGTTAAAAAACCTAAAATCAGGCAAATTTTTATTGTTCCAATTTTCTTATGAATATTTCACACAGCTCTAGTTGTGGTTCACTAGTTAGGCAGGCAAGTGGGCTGACATAACATCAGGATGTTTTTAGGCCAAATGGGTTCATTGCTGTGGTTTAAAAAAAATTAAGCTTACTTGCTGACAACATTGGAGATGTCTGTGCGTTTTGAACTGCTGATGCTTTAATAATATAGGAGAAGATCAAGGTAAATTATTTCTTAGATTTGATTTTTTTGATGGCCTCTTAATGAGCAAAAGTGCTAACTAAATTTTCTAGTTAAGAGACCTTGCTGAACTGTATAAATCTCATCAAGGTGACAGTAAAAAAACCTTTGCCACTCACATTGGAAATTATGGCAGATAATAACATGTAAACTAACCTAACTGAACTTCCTCAAATAAAAAGAGTGAAGGCAGAACATTAGACTGTCTAGGGCACAAACTCTATATTAGTACCAGACCAACAACAACACAAGGTCCATCTCTAAATGTGTGCTATAGCAGAGAGGTTTACCACCTTCACCACCCTCCTCTTAGTAATATCCACCAGCTCACGCCCCTAGAGCTAATGAATCAGCAGATAGCCCCTTGATGATATACACAAACTCTTTCAGATATGAAGAGCATTCATTTATTAACCAAAAAGATCAACAACAACATGGCTGGTCTTGCAGGGAGTGCGAGAGCAGAGCTTTAGGGCAAGAGGACAACTAACCCAGCTGCCTTCACGAGGTTTAACATTCTCTGCAATAGGATCCTGATCAGGTATTGCCTTAGCAGGAGGAGACTAGACCAGGCTTAATCATATTCTGGTCTAAATGTAGGACTTGCTTCTTCAACAAGGTGCTTTCTTAGGAATCCGCCTCCAGAACTCGGTCTCAGTACTGAGACCTGGAGGGAAGGTGAAAACAAGAGAAGGAGAAAAGAGCAAAACACCATGGAAGACTAAATGAAGGGGAAGAGGGAAAAGAATGACCAGGGGGAAACAGAGTGAATAAAGCCCTTCGGGAGCATGCTCAGTGCTGCCTTTAACTTGTGTTGCCTAGTGCTTCGACACCAGGGATGTGACCAGCAGCTTAGAAATATCCAGAAAAGATAGGTATGCTATTGTCCTGTCTGTCTGAATTGTTAGAATCCCCTCCAACTCCCAAGCTTCCGTGCCATCTAACATCCAGGCCCTCATGTTATCTCACTCTCTGTCCCTCCTCCACTTCACTAAAATGAGAATAAAAGCCATAGCAACATGTTCAGTGTAAAGACATGATCGTATTGTCCCTTTATCACCAAGGCATGATGGAGGGGAGATAGGTGTTGAGCGCCTGTGAAGGATTTAGTATTTCTTGGCGGAGGTCATTGGACTTGCAAGGAAATCATGTGGATGACTGGAAATTCAGTTAGGGTGGTATAATTTGGTTACTTTTTATTGTATGTGTTGCTAATAAAGTACTGTACTAAACAAATAAAGTTGCTCTTAGAAAAAATAAGCAGTGCTTTCATTTTGCATTTTTCCCTGTAATGCATTATTTTTATTCACCACTTTTCTTTTCTCTACAGCCCAGTATAGTTTGGCAACTATTTTTCCTAGAATCATATTGAGTGCTGACCAAGAGCTCTAATAATTGTAGTCCACTCAGCATCTATTACTCACTTCATGTTTTGTGTACTTCATCTGTGCACTTGAAACAAATACATTCAGCATTGGTGAGGCCGCATTTGGAGTGTTGTGTCCAGTTTTGGGCCCCCCACTACAAAAAGGATGTGGACAAGTTGGAGAGAGTCCAGCAGAGGGCAACAAAAATGATTAGGGGGCTGGAGCACAAGACTTATGAGGAGAGGCTGAAAGAACTAGGCCTGTTTAGTCTGCAGAAGAGAATAATGAGGGGGGGATTTGATAGCAGCCTTTAACTACCGGAAAGGAGGTTCCAGGGGGGATGGAGCTAGGCTGTTTTCAGTGGTGGCAGATGACAGAACAAGGAGCAATAGTCTCAAGTTGCAGTGGGGGAGGTCTAGGTTGGACATTAGGAAAAAGTTTTTTACTAGGAGAGTGGTGAAGCATTGGAATGGGTTACCTAGGGAGGTGGTGGCATCTCCATCCTTAGAGGTTTTTAAGCTGAGGCTTGGCAAAACCCTTGCCGGGATGATTTAGCTGAGGATAGTCCTGCTTTGAGCAGGGGGTTGGACTAGATGACCTCCTGAGGTCCCTTCCAACTCTAATATTCTATGATTTTCTTCCTTAAAAAATATACCAGCAAACTTTGAGTTTCCCTGCAAGTCTGACTTTAATAGGTAGAAGTTATCATAGTGAAACAGGGCCAGAGAGACTAAGTGAGGCAGGATTTCCAATTCAAAATTAAAAAAAAAAAATCCTCTTTGCTTAATATTTTATACATCAAAAGTCAAAGAAAAGTAACTTAATGAGATATCTTAGGCAAAAAGCCATTAGGGACATAGACCCAAGTCTTCGTTATCCCACCCACGTGATTCGTTTGCTCTTCATACTATATAATATAGCAGAAATCACATTTAATCTAAATCTATTTTAAAATTTAACAAAGAAAAGTCCAATAGTGCTAATCTATTTAATAAATGCAGATGATAATATGCAGTTATTGCTGTTCACGCTGATCCATTGTGGTTTACAATATCTGGCATGTACATTGAAGGCTCAGCTAAAAAGACATAATAAGCATTTAACTAAATGTACACCAGTCACATCAGATACCGTTAGGAGATCTTACCTTCAGACCCTCATTTCTCTCTTATCTGGAAACACTATGCTCTTCAACATTGACAGCTTGTCCGACTGCCAGCTTGGCAATAGAATCCTTCCCCCTCCATTCAAAGATTTCAATATACTTCTTAATGCTCTTTCCCTTCCATTTTATTCGAGCAACTATATGATCCATTTTAAACACTGGTAACTAGAACCACAAAATGCACTGACTGAATTAATTCTACAAATATAAGGCATCAAATAATTCCATAAACGTTCTCATATCACTCTGGGAAGTGTTTACATAGGAATGACACCTGCTCCTTAAAAAAAAAAAAAAAACCAAAACCCCAAAACATGGCTTATATACTTGTATTAAACAATTTGTTTTTCACACAACATGAGTTTACAACTGAAGCTATAAATTAGACAGTTGTCCTTACTCATATTGCTCAGTTACGTTATTTCATACACAATTCATCCCTATAATGAAACAAATCTAGATCGTACATAAAACACTATAATTGAACTAAGTCTAGTAATTGTCTAAATCATGGCATCTTTATCAAGTCGTTGGTGTGAGATGCTATGACTGTTCAGCCTAGTTGACCAGTCAGTGTGGGTCTTGATAACAATATATGCTATATCAAGATAATTGTCAGACTATGTAACAATTCTTCATATTTCTGAACTTTCATCTTGGTCATCCAAATGTGATCTTTCATTGAGAAGAATCCTATAACATAAATTATAGCACACACACGCAGGCTCTAGTTCTCTGGTCTGGCCCACCTGTGCTCTGGACAGGACTGAATATTAAAGGACAGATTAAATTCCACCTTTTTTGTGTCCCCAAATTCTGGAGCAACCACAGGCTGATCTGACCCTGACATAAGTTAGAGCCTCCAGGTTCCTTTAACTTATTTCTGTCTGCTCACAATCCAAAGGGGACATTTTGGGGCTGGAGGTTGCTGCAGTGTAAATATGCTCTGACCATGTGCTCTTCTGTCCTGAAGCACACCAAGTTCTGGAGGCTGGCAAGTTGTGTAGGTTAGTATCAGTTCTACCCCATCCAGGGATTTCCTCTATTCAGGGGGAATCCTGACAGGGCTGCCACCTGCTTTCTGCCATCAGTGTCTTGAAAAGCAGTTGGAGCAGGCCCAAGATTTGGGCCCATATGGTTTTTTGCTGCTACTGGTGAGCCAAGTAATTTTCTTTGAGCAGTTAAAAGGAATGCAAACTAAGCAACGAGGAACAGTGCATTGAAAATAGAATTGCTTGTTCCAAATTTCAATGGGCTATTTCACATTCTTACTCTTGCACAGAGTGAATAGATATTAAAATCTGGAAGGTATTAAACTATAAACAAAACCATTTTGATCATAAGAGCCACTTCAGGGGCAGGCTATTAAGCTATGTTCCTCAAGAAAAGGAGCAAGTTGTTTGAGCAAGGAAGTGGATGATAAAGGTGTGTTTGTTGTGACAAAACAGTTCTTTACACTCTTGTTGCTACTGCTGGTCTCCCACTTCTTGTGCGCTCTCCTTCACCCAGTATGTACAGGTGCTTGAAAGTCAAACATCAGAGGAACTGGGAAAATGGGAAAATACTTTGCAATTTTGCTACTATTTTAAAATAGTGAATCTGTTAGGAGGTACTATACAATCCAGGACATTTTCTTTGGTGAGACAGCTTGTATTTCACTTAAGGCATACAATTTGTAACAAGGTGTCATGCAGACTGGATTGGGAAGGGGGGGGCATTTGTGTTATTTGACATTAATGTGTCAAAATCATAGCAATTCATGTAAGACACGCCATGTCAGGTACTGTTAGAAAGGTTATGATATGCTGAATAAGATGATATTTGTGTTCATGTGTGATATGTTTGAGGAAAGTTATGGAGATCTTTGATATCCTGTATGTCAAACTGTGCTGTAAAAGACACACCCCAGACAGAGAGGCCACAGGACAATAGCCCGCTTAATGGCCCATCAAGACCTTTACAGAAGCCAAAGGCCTAGGAAGAAACTAAAAGCATACCTGAAGAGTTACCAGGATTGGCCCATGTGACTATGGACTCCATTTTGGTTCCTGTAAAATTCCACAAGCCACATGGCCAGTAACAGAGGGTATATAAGATCAAACCACAGAAACCATTTGGTCTTTGCCTTGTTCCTTGTTCCTGTCCAGCTGCGGACACACCTCTGGATCAACACACTTTGCAACTGAACTGAAGGACTTAGACCCATCCAGGTACTGGATGTATACCAGAGGAACTATACAACTCCACAATTGTTCTAGAAAGCTGATGTATATGGACTTTTAAATCATTTATATGATCTGATTGCTTTGAGACTTTAACACTTCTCTTATTGTTTGTTTTTCTTTTATTAATAAACCTTTAGTTTTAGTTACTAAAGGATTGGCTGGCAGCGTGGTATTTTGGGTAAGATCCAAACTTATAGTGAACTGGTCCTGTGGCTGGTCCTTTGGGATCAGAGGGAATCTTTTAGTAAAGAGCATAGAGTTTAAATAACTGGTCTCTTTACTGGACCTAGTGTCAGTTTGGGAGCCAGAGACTGAAATGCAGTAAAGGGGGCTGTGTGTATTTGCACAGTGGCTTCTTGATAACCAGTGTGGGGGAATCAAAAGCGCTGGTTGGGAAGTCTGACTGCAGTGTCACCCACCAGTGCTGGGAGAACTCGCTCTCCTTTTACAGCCTGCCCTGACCCTGGCATTATCAGTGGGCTACCCTGGGCACGGACGGGTTACACAAGGTCTCTTTGTTTTTTAAAAAAAACAAAACACTGCATCATTATCTACTTCCAAATAACTTCCATCTCAGTCAAGAACTACATTTGTGTAGTTCATGTGCATCTGAAGGGCTAGTTGCATTGTTTGAATGTATCAAAATAATCCTTCAACTATAATTTATGTACATCATTTTTGTCAGGTATGTATTGATTATAATTCTATTGGATGTCCGTTTTCTTTAGAGATGCCTGGATTAGAGGAAGGAGCTGATCCTCCTATTAGAGCTCTATTAAGCTGTAATGATCTGCAGTCTTGCATGACATGGAAACTGTGTAAGGTCATGCATCTTGGGAATGGAGCAAGCTGACCTATTCAGCAGAAATGTTGGCCACTCTGTGGAAGTATTTTTCTTTGTTTTTTGCAGCTTGGAGTCACCCTGATCCACAGGTGGAAAGCATTCAGGGAACTCAATTCCTCACTCAGTTGGGATACTTTCTCCATGATACTGAATTTTTTTTTTTTTTTTTTTTTTTTTAAATATAGGCACTTACTCCAGGGAATAACTGGAGTGCAGCATTTCCCTAGGTCCCCCATCAGCCCACTCACGTTTCTGACCCAATCTGATTCAATCTTGCAAACACTTTTATTTTTAAAATCTACTTTTAACACACAGATGTGTGAGCCATAGTTATCCACAATAAGTCAGACACAGCCTTTTTTGGCCTTTCCTCGAAAGCAGGAAGGACAACATCCCTAGAGACATCATGTTTGAAACATTTGTAAAAGTTGCTCCAGCTTTATCGCTGTTGTTTATTTGTATTACAGTTGTGCCCAAAGCTCAAGTCAAAATCAGGGATCCATTGTCCTGGTTTTTGTATAAACACCAAGTCAGTGTCAGTTGGTACCCCGAAGAACTTACATTCTGGGTATAATCACTAGTGATTCTTGGCAGCTGTTGAAGGTCCTCTGCACATAAACAACATTAGTTTATCCCTTGCCAGCTGGGTACTCTCGGTAGGCAGCCATAAAGCTCTTATTACAGTCAGTTTGGGACCATGGCTGACTGTTAAAGGAGGGATTCTCCCTCTTTCTATAACCACTTTACTGTTGTGGCAACATAAACAAAATGTCCAAGCCCCAGAGCCCATCTGGGGACAATTCCCTCAGGGCAGGGACTGAGGTGGACTATCGCAGACTGTTTTGCAAGTTCCTCTCCATGAACCCTGCTGTAAAGAATGCCAAGGGGTGGGACTATAGCAGACAGAGCAATGGAGAAGTTGGATGGTGCTACAATTTGTGTTAGGCTGCAGCAGTGACTTAAACTACCTCTGTCCCCTCTCACCAGAGGCTGCAAGTTTTGTTAGCTTGGTAAGTAAGGGAAGCAGGCCTAGCTGGGTATCATGAGGTACTGACTCCCAGAGTGTGTCTAGAGCTGAATTATGATTCGTATCCGTAGTGCAGAGTCATGCAGTTCTGTGGCTCTGCATAGCCAAACTGATTTTGTTTTGTCTTGAGTATGGTCTGCCATCCCGAAAAGGAAGGTTGGATTAAAAACATTTGGGAATATATATAGTCAGAGGAAACACCTGCCTCTGATTAATCTAACTGGTGAATGAACATCACTTTGCTACAGAAATATAACATTAAAGTTGATGCACTGTAAGACTCCAAAAGAGGAGCTTGAAAAGGGGAGTTTGACATTTGGATGTAATGTATTTGTTTGGCAAAGAAGTAGGTTTAAGTGGTAATGGAATTCTTAGGAAATACCAGTAGACTCGTGTTTTCATTTATGTATATGAGGTAGAGAGCACATGTTGTTTTGTATTGAAGCATGTGTTGCCCACGCTCTCTCAGTATGGTGCTCTATCCCCTTTACTGGCGACTGGATCTTATTAAGGTTGTTGAGGCTTCTATAGCCTGGTCTAATAGAGCTGTGTCTCTTAGCTCCAGCAGAATTAAAGTACTCATGGTTATAGATTCTGAGGCCTGGGGTTTAATCTTTGCTGCTACTATGTGTTCCATTTGCATGTGTTAGCTGGTATTTTGCACTAACTATTTAAATTAATGCATGTAGATCCTAGTTGTGCATCCATTGAAATTGGTGGAATATTTGCATTGACTTTAACACAAACAAGGCTGCTATATTTTCATGGTTAATTAATTTGTTCATAATTTGCAGTCTGTTCTCTCATTGACAGTATAAATAGGGGATGTGACAAATTTTTATATTAATTAGTATTAGACCTTGTCTGGACTGGAAGTTTCAATCGTTGGTGGCCAACCACTTGTGTAACTGAACCAGAACAAACCTTTCTAAATAGTGCTCTGCACCTATGCAGTTCATCCTGGCTTTAAACCAGACTTGAAATCTTTGTAAAGATTCCTACTATAAACAGCAAAGCACCTTATTTTATTTTTAAATTAAAATTGACTTTTTTGGAAATTATGAACTCAAGTTTTAGCAAACAATGTGGAGATCAAGTCCCATATAAACACCAAATGATACATAACAATGCATTAGGAAATCTTACCATTTTTCTACTTTTACCTTGGCCTCAGGACTACTGAATTATTTCTACGGTGCAAATTCTTCAGATCAAATTTTTTTTTCCTAGATATGATCATAAAGTTCTGCATAAATTTATCAAAGTTATAGAAATTACCATTGCTGCTACGCTATGCAGCAGTATAACTGCCCATCACCATGATCAACAAATTCATTATTTCATGCCTGAACAACAAGCAGTACAACTCGCATGAGAAATGCTAACATGGTTCTTATTTGCTCAGGATTTGCCCTTGACTTTTTGTTGTACATCTGGAGGCAGTTTTTCCCTGCTTCAAGGAATTTACTCGGAGAAATTAAAGTTGAATATTCATTTCTTTCATATCTTGCTTTTGGAGTGATGCACCTCATACTCAGAAAATCCAGGGAAGAAATTTCCTTGATTTCATTTACATTGCATTCACAGCTTACCTGGACAAAGATGCATATTGATACTTTCTGATATTTCAGTGCCAACCAACACTAGAGTTAATGGTGCATGAGGTGACGACAAGAACCAGCTTGCTGTCAGGTTCGATTTATATGGATCCCTCAAATAAGGAGTGACAAAGATTGCTTTGCATACAACTTTGTTTCACTTACAACAATTTATACATCAATAATTACAATTTAAAAATCACCATTGATTCTTATTTAATACAACTTAATTACTTAAAACACAATCACAATTACAAATATACAATTATATTTACAAAGCTAGCTTACACTATAGAGTTATACTTATGCTATTATACTTACACTGCAATGGCGAGGTTTGTCAGCAGTAAAACAGCACTCCAATTCTACTAATATGATTCCCGGGTTTACATCTGAGTGGAAAATACCGTCACACTCAGGTTACACATCTGAGTGGAAAATACTATCACACTCAGGTTACACAGCCCCACACTCTATACTTAGGTTTGAGCGGCAAGCTGGGGAGAGACAGTAGGTAGATCATGCCTACATGTAGAACTATTCTGTTGTTCTTCCAAAGATACGGGACATCTCCAGTTTACCTCCTGTTTTTGATCACCTATATTTCTCTTCCTCACAGCCATGTGCCCACTTTTTAGCCAATTATGAAGTTCCTAAGAGCAATGAGGTAATTGGGGACTGCACCCCAAAACAGCAAAACTGACAGAGTGAAACCCGATTTCTTTTTTTCTTAATTGTCCAGCTGTTGTTTGCTGCTGACAAAGAATCACCCATTGCAATACATGTCTAAACACTATTCAAATGCAGTTTACTGAGTTTCGAGTCACAGAGATTTTGTTACAATACATGAATGGATACTATTTAAATGAAATTTACTGAGTTTCGAGTAACAGGTTTATCAAGACCCACGGGCTACATTCTGATTGCATAGCCTTTAGTACTTAGCGCCTGCTGGCTCCTCCCGTGCTTGTAAGTTTCACGGAGGTTTTGCTGTGATAAATGAATGGATACTGTTCAAAGGAAGTTTCACAGAGATTGATACTATTTAGATGAAGTTTACTGAGTTTGAAGTAACAGGTTTTTCCAAAGGCTACATTCTGATTACATTGCCTTTAGTACTTAGTGTCTGCTGGCTCCTCCCAGCGCTGGTAAGTTTCACAGAGATTTTGTTACAATATCTGGCCCTCCAGGGGTTGATACAAAGCAGTTAGTATTTTACATTTCGGTCCAATGAGTTTATATTCCTATTAATTTAAAATGGAGTTGGGTCATTTTAATTATAAAATGAAACAATGTTACAACAGTGCAAACGACTTCCATTGTAACCCTCTGTTTTTCGCTTTTATGTTTTTGAAAACTTCTTACTTAACTCAAATTGCCATGATTGGCCTCAGCTCTAAAGTTCTGCAGAAGGTTTCAGTTAAATCCATTCAGCTATTATACAAATGGGAAGACAATACACACTTCCCATTACTTTCTTAATGTATTGGATTTATTTCTGTACAAAAATAATCTGAAAAAAGTTAAGCATGTGCTTAAGAACCTTGGTGAATCATGGATATATTGTTTACCCATAGTGCAACCAGCACTGTTCTCTCCTTCTGAAGCCAATAAATTGACTGTCTTTTTTCCTTCTTTGGAAGAAGAGGGAGCTGGGGGGAACAAAATCAGCTACTCACTGTCCCAGCCCTTAGTATCACATTGTCTGGGAAAGAGTTTGTTCCTTCCTTAGTTTAGGCATCTCAGGAAAGCAGTCAGTTGTCTGTCCCCAGTTTAGCTACTTGATGAGTTAAGGACAATAGTGATCCTTTTAGAGTGGATTACTTTAGCAGAGGTGGTAGGGCTATTACTCATTTGTTTGATTATAATATATTTGGACAGACTGTACCACAATGAAGTAGTTTCTCCTTAGAATATTGGGGTTATTTTACCCATCATGTACTTGAAAAATTAAAGTTCTTGGGTTTCTTTACATTTTAATCTGTTACCTTTGATATTAATCTTTTCCAATAATGGTGTTTTGGGGAGTGAACGGGGAGGAATTTTGTGAACTTCATGATATTCAATAAAAGAAATTCCTTCATTTTTAATATGAGGGTCAATTCTGATCATAGCAGTGGTGTGTGTCACTTATCTGCTTCATACTGCTAATGCTGTAATCTTTAATAATTTAAGAATTTAATTTCATTGTGACAGACAATAGGTTTCACAGAAAGTGCTAAAACCTTTAAATCATTCATCTCTATCTACCTTCAGAGTAGAAAGGCGTATACCAACCTGAGGGGAAGTTAATTTGCAGCTATTATGTTTTCTATTTAAGGAAAGTAATATAGCTAGAACTGATTTTTGGCCAGTTCCCAAGGCTTAGGCACTCCCACGCAAGTTTAACTTATTTCTCTGACCCTTCTCTGACCAACATGGTGTCCTAGATAATTGTTCTGGAAAATGAGTCTTTTAATAAATGACTACTGGCTGGGAACAAGTTGTTTTGGGAGTCTCCTTTCCAAAAACACCATATTCTGATATGGGAGGGTTTGTTTTTCCTCTGGAAGTCATCTCTACAAACAAAAAACCTATTCTCTTCATTTTCAGTGGAAGGTTATTCTCAGGGTTATTTCTTCAAGCACTGAATACTGTATCTCCACTTTTTGAGTGATGGTACTCACTTCAATACCTGCCCATATCTACTTGCACTTCATTCTTGTTGAGGCCACATCTTTTATGATGGCAAAGCATTTTCACCATTCTCTTATATATGCCTACTTGTGGCCTCATGTTCAGTTTTCAATGTACTACTCTCAGCAAATATCAGAATTCCTTTAATCATGTGCTGTCCTTGGGAAATGACAATAAATATCACATAGCTGTCCTTTAATCAGTGCTTTTTTCCTCCAAGACTTGCTGTGGAAATCTGCCAGGTGGCAGAGACTGCCAGCATTAACAATGTTTAGATTCATGACTTTGAGTTTTGACAAAACAGGATTATTTTTCCTCAGCACTGAGTGAACTGAAGGCCACTAGGCCACTGTTGACTGGTAAGGCAAACTTTTTCAATGTGTCCATCAGGCTGTCAAACATTTCTCTGCCTGCTACAGACCAGCACTGAGGCATGCCTAGAAAACAAATAAATGATTTGGCCTACTCTTCATATTAAAAGAGGAGGAGGGGAAAATTCAATCCCAGCAACTAGCAGTTTGTCCTCCTCAGGATCTGAATTTTGGTCTGTTTATAAAGTGTGCTCTTGGTGTCGGTACTTATAATTTTTTGCTGTTTTGCAGGAGAGAGATCATCAGCAGTGCAGGTGTTTTTTCACTGCTCTGCAGCTCCGATTTTTATCTCATTTCTAGGCCCACGCTATATTACTTCAAAAGATTCATAATGCAATTTGACCGGCAGATGAAATGTTGTACTCCGCTCACATACTAAAATATCTCCTCGCCATCTGTGACCTCTGAATGAGTCTGTTCTGCACAATAATGTTTCTGTGCTGAAAGTGTTTTCCACATGCAGAATGTCTCTATGGTCCATGTTGTTCACTGTGTCAGTTGTCAAATTGCTCCCACATGCAGAACGATAGCAACAAGTGTTTCCTTTTCACTTAATCACCTAGTTGAAATCTGATTTCTGTATGGTCTGAAATATTATTATATACTAGCTACCCTCTCACTTCCTGGGTTCTCTCTTTCTCTCTTCTTTTGGTTTGGGATTAGTTGTTTACAGTACCCACATTGGTTCTTTCTCTGACAAGAATAAGATTGCCTCACATGCAGTGTAGCACATTTGTAAAGCTACAGGACTTATCTAGCCAAGTTTCCAGCTTGTCTGGAGACACCTACTTTTCTCAATAGAAATGATTGTGCTCACTGGGTAGGCCTTGGTTCCCCCCCCCCCAGGGGTGCTGAGCATTGGTGACTCCCATTGACTTCAGCTGGGGTGCTAGGTCATCAGCACCTCTGAAAATCAAGCCCAAAGTGTCTCAAGCTGATCACGCCAAAAGTGAGGCACCCAAAATTAGTGGATGTTTTTGGAAATGTGGTCCTAGTTTGTCTAGTTGTCAAGTTTGCTACCTTTCCATGAGATTAGGAAAGTCTCTTTCCACATAGTCCGCTATCATTTCCCTGTCGGCATGTCCTATCCCCTTGTCTAATATATCTATTGGAAGGTGACTTCCAAGAGCTTTTCCCTGTCCTTTACTTTGGTCCCTTCCTGTCTTGAGTTTGGCTTCCTCAACTGGAGGATTTAGGTAGCCAGTCCTCAGATAGGCTTGCTTTAAAATGACCCTATAAGCCTATATAAATAATTGCATCTCTCTCTGCTCCTGCAGCAGAGCAACTCTCACAAGGTGCTGTGCCTGGGTTCTGAGGGCCATTGAGCTGCTTACATCAGATGCATGTGTATCCCACTTGACTGCAGGACAAGTTGTCATCCATTTTTCAATCTGGTCAGCAAACTGGATAGCCTTCCTTCCACTGGTATACCTGTTTCTGGTCATCTACTTCTAGAGGTCTGGAGGATCAGGGTATCACTAACAATTGTGAGTGCTGAGTTGACTTAGGTATCCATAACTTAGAAGATGCAGATTTTTTTAACATTGTTCATTTAATCTGTTTTACTTTACTTGAGCCCACTAATTGAGCTGGCTACTACCTCTGTGCAGATCTCCCCACACAACCCACACACCTCTGTTCTCAGTTTCAGTGCCTCTTTCTCTTAGCCTTGCAGACTACATGAAGGTTGGTAGGTACAGTCAAAAGAGAAACAATCCTTCAGGGAAAAAACTTATATTGATGGCTTGCCTATATGTAGAGCAATGTGGTTGCACCACTGGTTAGTGAAGACACTGCTATGCCATTGGGAGAGCTTCTCCTGTCAGCGTAGTTACTGCACCTTCACAAGAGGTGGTAGTTGTGTCGATGGGAAAAGCCTTCTCGCTGACATAGGATTAGGTTGGTATAACTATATCGCTGAGGGGGTGTGGAGTGATGTAAGTTTGTAGTGCTGACCTGTCCAGAGTCGTAGCAACAAAAGTATCACGTCCAGCCTAAGTGATTTATTATTTTGCTGTACTCAGCCTGGGTTAGGCCTCAACTGAAATACTATATTTGAGTTGGAACTGAAAAAGCGTAGACAAATTGCACTGAATTCGGAGGGGAGCAACAAAAATGTTAGTTTGGAAAATAAGATCTATGAGGAAACATTGAGAGCCAGGCAAGTTGAGTTTAGAAGGGAATACTGAAGGGAGACATACTAACTGTCTACAAACATATAAAAGGATGTTATAAAGATAACTGGGACCAATTATTCTGAGTCAATGAGGATGGAACAAGAAATACTGGAGAATTTAGGTTAACTATTATTAGGAAAAGCTTTGTAACTGTAGAAATGTTTTGGCAATAGAAGAAGTTGTCCCAGGAGATTGTGAAATCAATATTCTCAGGGACAGTCAAGGCTAAACTAGCTGTCCTTTGGAATAGGTGTAAGGATAATAAAATTAATCTCACCAGACTGCAGTGAGCTCAATGACCTAACATACTCGCTTCCAAAGCTGGGAGATGGTTCACAGCAAATAACTTATTCAATGCTCCTTTTAGTTTGTTCTTTATTTAAAACAATTAAGCTAGCAGTTAATATGAACATGAGCCTATGGATTGCTCTCAAACTGTTTGCCATGAGTGTTTCATAGTGGTGTTCTATTCACTCTTCATAGCTTTATTTGTAGTGTGTGAGTGATCACATAGGACACATGGCATTTTTTCAGCACACTGACTGGATGACTCCAAAGCCCACAGAGTTTCGAAAATGACCACATAAACATTTGCAATGCAAATACGTTAGCATTGGAATTCATGACGCTTTTTCTTTCCATGAACATTTTTACAAACAAATGTTTATGGATATGACTATTTTTGAAAACAAACAAAAGGATGTAAATACTATTAAATTGAATTTTCTAGTTTTATTCAAATATTCATAATTTAAAAAAAAATTTACATAGGTGTATTCTTTTCACAATTATGAAAAAAGTGAAGAGAAGGAAAAGGATAGCAGTGGAAGTATGAACAGGGGAAAGGAGAGTAAACAGGAAAACGAGAAGGGTCTAGGAAAAGGAGATTTGAAAAGGAGAGGAAGAGATGGATGAAAGGGGGAGAAGAGGTTTTGTTTTTAAACCCCAAAAGAAACCATGGCAGGAGTGACTGACAAACTTTCCAAATCAAAATAGAAACATTAAACTGGGAATACTTAAAGTTTTCAATTTAACGTATTGAAATACCAACAAAAACTTAAAATCAGCCGATGAAACTAGCTTATTTATTTTATTACCCTGGTTTGTGTCTGGTGGAGAGCTGTTGGTATTATATTTTAACCAGCTGGTGTCATGACAGCTGTGAATCATGATTTTCTAAAGCTTCTGTAGTTATCCATCTTTCTCCTTTGTGCGCACATATAGCATTGCAATATTTACAGGAAACCTGAAAACAACCTAAAAGTGGATTCTGAGAACAACTGCAGATGAACACATAAACAGTCTTCACGCAGAAAATGTTATCTTTGCTATTGAAACTGCCAGTGAGGTGCTTCTGAATTCCAAGATTCTGTAGTTTTGGTTCAACTAATGTTTAGGCTTCATGTGCTGTACCTTACTAAAAAATTGCATTACTGTTACTACTGATTTGAGTTATTACAGTGTTGGAGCATTTTTATAAAGGATTTCATAAACCTACTAAATTTCCCACTGGTATCTCTTTTTGACCAAATCATTAGCCAAAGTTCAGGGCCCTGCAGATCTTTTTCACTAGAAGGAGAAATTGATGGGAGAGTCAGGTATTTTCTTTGTTGCAATCTTGTTTATTTGTAATATTTATATGTAAAGTTTTCTTTCCCTGGACACAGTAAGAATCAAACAGGAGTTCATTCCTTTGCTCACACTTCCAAAGCTGCCTTTCCAGCCAGCACTGTCTGCCCAAGATCTTTCTTAGCTTATTTTCAGGGTTACATGACCATCGCTTGTTGTTGTCTGCTTGGCTTTTTGGCCACTCCTGTCTCTCCCAGCCCCTTGTTCCATAAACACACAGACAAAAAAAGTCCACCAGTAAAAGCCCTACTACTTGCATTTTAAACTCCTTGAGCCATATGCTTCTGCTCAACCTGTGCCTGTGTTTTGGATGTTACTGGTATTGCTTCAGCCACTTTTTTACCTTTATCTTAAATGACGGGTAGCAATTATACCCAACCCATGACAGCAAGTTTTAACTCACTGAACAATGCCACTTTGGAAGTAAGTCTTGATTCTCCTTCGAGTGATTGCTCAGATGCGTTCCACTTAGGTGTGTGCGCGCCCACGTGCACAGATCTGCGGAGAACTTTTCGAGCAGCCCCTGCAGGGGCCGGTCTCAGCGCCCCCTGGAGTACCGCCACTATGCCGCGGTATATATAGCGCGACCGGCCCCTCCCCTCCTCAGTTCCTTCTTTCCGCCCGTGACGGTCGGTTGAGAACTACCCCTGCTCTTCAAACAGGCTTCTTTCTCCTTAAAGTGAGTAGTTAGCTTAATAGTTCATCCCGAACTCAGTTAGTTTACAGTTAGTGAGGGTTGTTAGTTAGTTTAGGGAGCCTTCGGGCTCACGGCGACCCGGCCATGCCAGGCTCGCCGGGCTTTAAGCCATGTGCTGGCTGTGGCAAGGCCTTCCCAGCCAGCGACCCCCATGACGGTTGCTTGCGGTGCTTGGGGGAGCTGCACCGTACCGATCGGTGCAGCATTTGTAGGTCCTTCAAGCCTCGGACTCAGAAGGAGAGGGAGGTGAGGCTTAGGACCTTTTTAATGGAGTCCGCCTTGAGTCCGGCTTCCGAGCCTTCGCGGACGACTCTGGCACCGAGCGTCTCATCGGTGCGGAGTGCACCTCCGGCACCGGGGGCCTCGGTGCCGAGCAAGAAGAAGCGCCGCCCGCGCTTGCAGCGCTCCCCCGCACCGCAGGAGCGGCCGGGGTCGAGCTCGGAGGTGATCCTCCTTACCGACGTGCCACCGGCCCCTGCTCCGGCACCGGGCCCGGCACATGCACCGACCAGGGAGGTTCCCCCGACTCCTGGGAGTGGGGGACCCCCTGCACAGGTTCCTTCGATGCCGGAGGCGTTCGAGGCGGCACAGGCCTTGCTGGCTTTGCCCACGCCTCCAGCACTCTCTCGCCAGAGAGAGTCAGGACCTGTTTCCCGGGGCAAACCCGCGATGGGGGGCCCCGAAAGGTGGGCGGCCCCGACGGTGGATTGGCCACCCACCACCCGACGCCGGAGAGTCGAGCTGGGAAGCTCCTCTCCATCCTCGTCTTCGGACGACGCGTCACGGCACCGGTCCCGGCACCGCTCTAGGTCCCGGCACCGCTCCGAGTCCCGACGCCGCTCCTCTTCGTCGTCGAGTTCCGGCTCGGCACCGAGACGGCGTTCCCGGCACCGTTCCCCAGCACCATCCAAGAGGCGTCGGAAATCATCTCCCCGGTACCGCTCGTCGTCTTCGGAGTCACCTCGTCGGCACCGTAGACGCAGCCGCTCTTCGGGATCGTCGCGTGGCGGGTCCCGGAGCGCTTCCGCTCGGCGTCGGCGTCGCCGGCGTTTTTCTGACTCGGGTTCCTGGGCCCGGCGTCAGGAACAGGTACTGCCGTCGGCACCGCAGCCGGCACCGCAGCAGGCACCGGAGTTGCAGTCGGCACCGCTCTTCCAGTATCGGTGCCGGCACCGACCCTTGCGGCACCGGGTTGGCCTTCGGCACCGGTGCCGCCTCTGAGCTGGCCACAGGCGCCCTGGCAGTGGCCTATGTGGGCCCAGTGGGCAGCTCAATTGGGGCAGGGAACTATGTCGGCCCCTGCCTCGGTCACCCAGACACAACAAGCACCTTCGGTGCAGGAGGGTGACCTTCCCTTTGGGGAAGAGGAGGAGGAGGACCCTGGGGAGGGCCCCTCCACGGGACCCCGCCACCCGTCTTATTCGTCCTCACCAGACGAGGCGGCGGTAAGGGACCAAGGGGCCCCATTGGTTGACTTCAAAGCTCACCAGGAGCTGATGAAACGGGTGGCTGCAAACCTTGGCCTTGAGGTCAAAGTTTTAGAGGAAGAGGTGGACCCCCTCTTCGGGCATGTGGGGGCACAAGGTCCGGCTAGGGTAGCCCTCCCGGTCCATGAAAGGGTCCTGTGCCTGGCTAAGGCAGTCTGGCAGACCCCCGCCTCGGTTGCCCCTACCTCTAAGGGTGCCGAGAAAAAGTATTACGTGCCGACCGAAGGGCACGAATACTTGTATGTGCACCCTGCAGCAGGTACTTTGGTGGTTGATACCGCCAATCAAAAGGACAAGCAGGGTGCGCAGAGCGCCTCTCCTAAGAACTAGGAGGGCAGGAGGTTAGACCTATATGGTAGGAAGGTCTATTCCACTGGGGCGCTTCAGTTTAGAGTGGCTAACCATCAGGCCCTCTTAGGTAGATATAATCTGAACCTGTGGGACTCCTTGAGGAGGTTTTCAGAGTCCCTCCCTCCGGACCAGGCCGCAGACTTTAATATTGTCCTGGAGGAGGGTATGAAGGTGGCCAGCGCAGCGCTACAAACTGCCTCAGACGCTGCGGACACAGCAGGCAGGGCTATGGCCTCCGCCGTTGCCATGCGGCGGGCAGCGTGGCTACAGTCCACGGACTTATCCCCAGAGGTGCAGCACTCCATCCAGGACCTGCCGTTCGATGGAGCTGCCCTGTTCTCAGACAAAACTGATGAGAAGCTGAATGCCCTTAAAGATTCCAGGGCGACCCTGCGCTCTTTAGGCCTCTACACGCCCCAAGCAACCAGGTTGCAAAGTCGCCAGCAACCGCAGCAGCCGCTTCAGCGTCAGTGGCAACAACCGAGGCCGCAGCCCAGACCCTTCCCTCCCGCAAGGGGAAGGGACAGGAGTCGGGGCTCTGGACGGCGCGACTGTACAACGTCGTCCGCCTCCTCTTCTAAGGGACCCTCCCAAGACCCTAAGGGCAAGGGTCGGTTTTGACGGTGTCTCCGAGGGTGGCACCGTCTTATGTTCCCTGGGTTGTCCCCCGCCTTTCAAGGACAGGCTACGGCCTTACCTCGGCCTGTGGCGGGAAATAACATCGGACCAATGGGTCCTGAACATTGTGCGCTGGGGCTACGCCCTTCAGCTTCTGGCCTTTCCTTCCCACTCCCCACCCCCCCCGTCCCTCTTCAGGGACCCCTCTCACGAGCAATTACTCCTACAGGAGGTTCATTCCCTCCTGCTCAAAGGAGCCGTAGAAGCGGTTCCGCTGCTCGAGGTGGGGACGGGGTTCTACTCCAGGTACTTCCTCGTCCCCAAGGACAAGGGAGGCCTCAGGCCTATACTGGACCTGCGCAGGCTCAACAGGTTCATGAGAAAGCTGAAGTTCCGCATGGTGTCCCTAGCGTCCATCATTCCCGTACTAAACCCAGGGGACTGATTCGCCGCCCTCGACCTGAAGGATGAGTACTTTCATGTCTCCATCCTTCCCGCCCATCGGCGGTTCCTAAGGTTTATGGTAGCTGGTGCCCACTACCAATTTACGGCCTTGCCCTTAGGCCTGTCTTCCTCCCCCAGAGTGTTCACCAAGTGTATGGCGGTGGTAGCGGCCTTCCTGCGGCGCAGGGGGGGTCCAGATTTTTCCCTACCTGGACGACTGTTGATCAGGGGCAAGACCAAGTCGCAGGTTCGCGAGGTGGTCTCCTTCGTCCAGACCACCTGCCAAGCTCTGGGACTGCTCATAAACGAGCAGAAGTCCACGCTGTGTCCGGTGCAGCGTATAGACTTTATAGGGGCCCACCTAGACTCGGTGCGGGCCAAGGCTTCCCTCCCACCCTTGAGGTTCGAGGCAATGATGGCGATAATATCGCAACTTCAGAGGTGCCCTACGACAACAGCCAGGCAGTGCCTGCAGCTGTTAGGCCACATGGCCTCGTGCACCTACGTGGTGAGGTTGGCCCGCCTCAGGCTCAGGCCCCTCCAAGGTTGGTCGTCCAAGGTGTACATGCCCAGCAGGCATGCCTTCCACAAGGTGGTAACGGTGCCCCCTGCGGTGTTGCGGTCACTGAACTGGTGGCTGGACCTCGGGACTGTGTTGGAAGGGATTCCCTTCAGGGCTCCCACCCCCTCGGTCACGCTGATCACGGACGCATCAGACCTGGGGTGGGGAGCCCATATCACCGGTGGTCTGACCACGCAGGGACTTTGGTCCCAGGGAGAGGCTGCCCTCCATATCAATGTCAGGGAACTGAGGGCAGTCAGACTAGCTTGCGAGGTGTTTCGCCACTCTTTATTGGGGAGAATGGTGCAGGTGTTAACAGACAATACCACTGCAATGTACTATATCAACAAACAAGGGGGGGCGCGCTCCTCGGTGCTGTGCCAGGAAGCGCTTCGTCTTTGGGACTTGGCGGTGAAGTTCAACTTTTGTTTAACCGCCTCTCACCTGCCGGGGGTCAGGAACGACGAGGCGGACCGCCTCAGCAGGTCGTTTCTACCCCAGCACGATTGGTCTCTCCAGCCGGAGGTGGCGGACAGGATTTTCCGTCTGTGGGGTGTTCCCCGTCTGGACCTGTTTGCATCGGCCTGGAACACGAAGTGCCCGCAGTTTTGCTCGCTAAGGGGTCGCGAGCCGGGCACTGTTTCGGACGCTTTTCTCCTCGAATGGACGGGGGCGCTCCTGTACGCGTTCCCCCCCCTTCCGGCTCTTGCCCAGGGTCCTCTTGAAAATCAAGAGGGACAGAGCGGAGGTTATCCTGATCGCCCCAGCGTGGCCGAGGCAGTACTGGTTTTGCCTGCTTCAGGACCTGTCGGTCGCTCCCCGATCGAGCTCCCGAGGAGACCGGACCTGCTTTCCCAGGACCACGGTCGCCTGCTGTATCCCAACCTCGACTCCCTGCACCTGACGGCCTGGAGGCTCTCTGGCTGACGGAGGAGGAGAGAACCTGCTCGGAGCAGGTCCAACGCGTGTTGTTGCGAAGCAGGAGGCCCTCCACACAGCTCGCCTACAGGGCCAAGTGGAGGAGGTTCACCTGCTGGGCGGAGTCGCGGGGCGTAACCCCCGGTACGTCCCCCGTGCAGGCTGTCCTGGATTACCTGCTGCAGCTTAGGCTACAGGGGTTAGCGTTGGCCTCCCTCAGGGTACACCTGGCGGCCATCTCGGCGTTCCATCAGCCGATGGGGGGACAGTCCCTATTCTCCCACCCCATGTCGGTGAGGTTCCTCAGGGGAGTTGAGAGGCTTTATCCACAGGTCCGTGACCCGGTGTCTCCCTGGGATTTGAACCTGGTCTTAGATAGGCTAACGGGACCCCCCTTTGAGCCCTTAGCCACCTGTCCAATGATGATTCTTTCCTGGAAGGTGGCTTTTCTCGTGGCCATTACCTCGGCCAGGAGGGTCTCTGAGCTAAGGGCCTTAACCTCGGAGCCCCCCTATACCGTGTTCTACAAGGACAAGGTCCAGCTTAGGCCTCACCCAGCGTTCCTGCCTAAGGTAGTCTCCAGGTTCCATTGTAACCAAGATATTTTCCTCCCCGTGTTTTTCCCTAAACCGCATGGGTCCGAGGACGAGAGGAGACTGCACACCCTCGATGTGAGGAGGGCGCTGGCGTTCTACTTAGACAGGACGAGGCCGCTCCGAAAGACCACACAGCTCTTCGTCGCGGTGGCAGAGAGGATGAGAGGCTCCCCGGTCTCCGCCCAGTGCATCGCCAAGTGGATCACCGCCTGCATCCGGCTCTGCTATGAGCGCGCAGGCGTCCGGCTCCCAGGAGTGGTGACGGCTCACTCGACGAGGGCCCAGGCCGTGTCGGCAGCCTTCCTGGAAAGGGTCCCCCTGGATGACATCTGCAGGGCTGCCACCTGGTCTTCGGTGCACACCTTTGCTGCGCACTACGCTGTCGTCCAGCAGTTGAGGGACGATGCGCGAGTCGGCAGAGCCGTGCTGAGGGCAGCTCGCCGTTTACTCCTACCCACCTCCAAGGTATGGCTCGCTAATCACCTAAGTGGAATGCATTTGAGCAATCACTCGAAGGAGAAAACATAGTTACTTACCAGTAACTGTTGTTCTTCGAGATGTGTTGCTCAGATCCATTCCACACCCACCCTCCGTCCCCGCTGTCGGAGTCGGCAGAAAGAAGAGACTGAGGAAGGGAGGAGCCGGTCGCGCTATATATACCGTGGCATAGTGGCGGTACTCCAGGGGGCGCTGAGACCGGCCCCTGCAGGGGCTGCTAGAAAAGTTCTCCGCAGATCTGTGCATGTGGGCGTGCACACACCTAAGTGGAATGGATCTGAGCAACACATCTCGAAGAACAACAGTTACTGGTAAGTAACTACGTTTTCTGGCCCCACTCCAACTTCCACTGACATCAATGGGAGTGTAAACTGGTGAGTCCTTTCAACAGTCAGGGAAATTAGAATAAAGCTTCAGTCTTTTAAGGCCTGTTTCTCAGGGCTTCTTTTATCGTTTACGAAACAGTATTTCTCAGCTGAGAAATACTGAACAATAATTCCCACAGGCATACTGAACCACCAGGGGAGAGGACACACCCTTTGCCTTTTACCTGACTTCCCTTTTCTTTTTTATCTTCCCCAAAAAGCAGTGTGAAAGACCTGTTTGTCCTTCGCACACTGCGGTGTCCCAGCTCCTTACTTTGTTCCATTGACATCTATAGGAACTGGAGCAGGGGCTTTATAGGCAATGACCAGCAAGATGCCTGGGCTAACAATACAGTTGGGAAAGTCATTTTTTCACTCGTCTTCCTGGTCACTAACAGATTTCTTCCTGTCTGCTCTATCAGCAAGCTAGCACCTGCTAGTATTGTTCACATGTTCTTTGAAACATGTAAGACTGGGTCTTTTACAGGAGGGTGGAAAACGGTAGTAAAAAACCTTTTTGTTGGGTACTGGGACTTCTAAGCAGTTTCCCCTGTATTGTATAGTGGACAATACATCTGTGACTGATCTCCACATTTACAACATATATTTTATTTCATAAGAGCTTCTGTAAAGATTGATTTATTTTGTGAAGCTATCGTAATTGTTTTGACTGGTCTTCATGCAAGCTGGGCAGAATTCACATGGACATGTAATAACTAGGTTATGAATAAAGAGTGTTTTCTGATGGGGCTTGAAGGAAAACAAAAATAACCAGAGTTTGATATGCACCCCTGGTAACTTCAATGCTCAATGAGATTTCATTTTTAGATGTTTCCTGTGTTTTCTTTCACATAATCTCAGTATGTCAGGCTCAGCTAAACGAAGAACTAAATTAAAACTGTCATTTCAGTTCATAAATAACAGATGTCTCATCCATTTAATTATTTATAGTCTTGAAACTTTCAAAAATGAAAATGGCCATACACATTTTTAATGTAGTTCTTGGTAATTTGCTGCATGAATGATAAGATTCCAGATAATCCCGGTACACAAAAATGAAAAAAAACCGTTGACTGTCTCGCTTATCTTATGTGGCTGCTTCTTCGATCCCCTGTGACTTTTTTTAAATAAAAATTTAAGTGAAATCTAATCACAACAAAATGATGTTCATACACTCACATTAATAATTTATCTCCCTGAGATCACAGTGCAGGTAGTATGGACATTAGAGATTCATTTGCTGCCTGAAAATCAATGCTTTTTTGTGTGTGTGTGTAAGATTCATCTTTTCATCTGTGTGAGCTGTGTTTGGACGGATCACAACAAGTCTGAAATATTAATGCTGAAAGAAATTGACTGAGACTGTGCCAACATTTAAAAAAAAAAAGTCTTCTGTAGTCCTTAGCTAATGATAAAATTCTGTCACTGGACTAATGACTTATTCTCCTTTATAAACATGGTTAATCTAATGAAAACTGGATTTATTAGGTTTACAAAGATTCATTAGCATAATGCACAAAAAATTTAGATCTATACAGCATGTTATGGATGGAACCTCCTTAGAATTGGTGGGTGTAACAGCCAGCCTACATTAAAGGTAAATGTAAAAAAAACAATTAAGCTCCTTGAGGGAATAGATGGTTGAAACAATAGGAGCCACTGCCCAAAACAGGCCATAAACAAGACAATCAGGAATCTGAGTTATGTGGGTGGAGTGGTTTCAGCAGGGAGCCCAATAACATGCATGGTGCTGGGTATTGTTTTGATGGAAGAGGGTGGAGGGGAGAAAAGGGAGAGAGAAGGAGAAACACCCAGAAAAGGCCGCATGGAAGTCACAGAGACAGCCAGGAAACACCAGTTGCATGACCTTGGGGAAAAAGGTAAAAGAGAGCTTTTGGGTGGAATGCTGGCTGGAAAAAGGCATGACACTGTGAGCAAAGAAACTGTCTTGTGTTCAGGGAAACAGGACTTTGTATACAGTCTTTGTAAAGAAACAGGCCTGCATCAGAGAAATATCTGCCTCCATCATCAATTTGTCCTCCTAATGGCAACAACTTGTAATGCCCTAATTAGTGGCTATCCTGTCTGGTCAAAAGGGGGAACAGTATTGTAAATCTGACTCTGTTACTCAAAGAAAAAAGCCTTGTACACATGTCAGATTTCCTTCCATTTTCCTCATCTGAATTTCTCATAACAGGGCTGATTCTGCCACATGCAGAGCAGTACCTTACTCTACAAGTAAGTCACTGGTCAGATCCTCACTGTTCAATTGAACATAGGATCCAATATATGGAAGTAAAGGGAGCCACAGTTACTTACATCAGCTGAAGCTCAGGCCCATTGATTTCAGTCAGCAATAATATCAGGAGTTAAGGTATCGTACTGCTCAACATGAGTGAATGTGGCAGCATCTGTCCTCAAGTGATTGACCCAGAGGAATAATTTGCAGTTGTGGCATGCTGATCTATCAACCGTCTAGCTATTTTAAGGGAAATCTGCCAGTCACCGGGAGGAAGTTGGCTGGGGGGTGCTCTGCGACTGTGGGGCCTACTTCCATTCCCCCATCTATTCATGCATCCAGGCAGAGTTCCTCTGGGCTGTGTCCACTGGCTCCCCTTGACACCTTCCAGGAGCAGTGGGTGCTGTCCGGGGTTCTCTGCTGGGTGTCCCTTTCTGGTTCCCTTTGTTTGACCCTGTGACCTCTATGCCTGCTCCTTTTTTCATTTGTTGTCCCACAAAAGTAGTTGCAGAGGGGTAGCCATGTTAATCTGTATACAGCAAAAACAACAAGAGTTCCGTAGCTTACTGTAAGCCAGGAATTTATCCCTGCAACAAACCCCGTTGCCAGCTCTGCCCACACATCAGCTCTAGTGATGCCATCACAGGTCCTAGCCACACCATAAGGAGCTCATTCACCTGCACATCTATTTATGTAACATGTGCCAGCAATGCCCCTCTGCCACATATATTGGCCAAACAGGACTGTTATTACGCAAAAGAATAAATGGACACAAATCAGACATAAAAAAATGGAAACACCCATAAAGCAGTTGGAAAGCACTTCAGTCTCCCAGGACACACTGTAGCTACTTGAAAGTTGTCATACTTCAACAAAAAAACCCTTCAAAAACAGACTTTAGTACTAATATAGGCACGAGGACGAATGGGTACAAATTGGATATTAGGAAATTTAGACTAGAAATTAGACGAAGGTTTCTAACCATTAGGGGAGTGAAGTTCTGGAATAGCCTTCCGAGGGAAGTAGTGGGGGCAAATGACTTATCTGGCTTTAAGACTAAGCTTGATAAGTTTATGGAGGGGATGTTATGATGGGATAGTTTAATTTGAGCGATTGATTTTGGATTATCGGCAGATAAGTCTGCTCAATGGTCTGTGGGAATGCTGGATGGGATGGGAACTGAGTTACTGCAGAGAATTCCTTTTTGGGTGCTGGCTGGTGAGTCTTGCCCACATGCTCAGGGTTTAGCTGATCGCCATATTTGGGGTCGGGAAGGAATTTTCCTCCGGGGCGGATTGGCAGGGGCCACGGAGGTTTTTCGCCTTCCCCTGCAGCATGGGGCATGAGTCGCTTGCTGGTGGATTCCCTGCAGCTTGAGGTCTTCAAATCTCACTTTTGAGGATTTCAATAACTCAGTCATGGGTTCGGGGTTGTTATAAATGTGTATGGGTAGGGTTTTGTGGCCTGCCTAGTGCGGGAGGTCAGACTAGATGATCATATTGGTCCCTTCTGACCTATGAGTCTATGAGTCTACTTCAAAGAGAAACTGCAGAGCTAGAACCGATCTGCAAACTTGACACAATCAGACTGGGTCTGAATAGGGACTTGGAATGGTTCTCATTACAAGAAGTAATTGTCACTTCACACATTCTCACCTTCTAATCAATGGTTGTGAATAGACCTCAGATACTCTAACTCATAGATGTCAAACTCAGGCCCGCGGGCCAAATCTGGCCTGCGGTGTAATTATATTTGGCCTGCGAGAAAATACCAAATGTCTACTAGAGCTGGCCCGCCGGTAGACAGTGCATGCACTGATTTCACATGTGTTTATAGTGTTAAGCTTTGCTTGTTCCAGATTCAATGTTTAAGCAAAACTTTTAAGTTTGTTTCCATGTGAAAAGGTTCATCGTTATACTTGATGAGAAGGAAAAACTTCCTCAATTGTAGACATTTTTTCAATAAATATCAAGGTTGGCCTGTGACTTTGTCCAAGTTTTTAATTTTGGCCCACCGTGTATTTGAGTTTGACATCCCTGCTCTAACTGTATGGACATGGCTATTACCTACCCCACGCGTTGTATCTTCCCCTTGACTATATATATACACCACCTATCTGATTTCCATTCCCTGCATCTGATGAAGTGGGTTAAAGCCCACAAAAGCTTATGCCTGCAAAAATTAAATTTGTTAGTCTTTAAAGTGCTACGGAGCTCTCGTTGTTTTTATGAAAGTAGTTGTGTCCTGGGTCCAGTAACTCCTCCCCTTAAGGGGGAGGGGCCTTTAGCAGTTCTTGGGTTACGAATAGTACCAGGATGACCATATTTGAAATCTTGTATTCCATTTTCTTAGCGTCTCCTAATGCCTTTCTTGTCACTAATTGGTTTAAAAGTGGGTTTAAACAAACCACACTAACAATCATCACAGATGCATTGTTTGCTCCTTGATTCCTTTCCTCACTCTGCTGAGAATGTTCATAAGTGCAGATGGCTACCCTGAGGTACTTGTCTACTTTCTAGAGGGAGGTTGGGCTGTTCAAAGCCAAGGCAGATCAAAGATAGTTGATTGCAACATTTTTAGGAAAAAACGGGATTTTTGTGGAAAATATCGACATTCAGTGGAAAATATTTAGGGATTTTTTTGTCTGAAATCCAGAAAATGCACAATAAAAAGTACCCATTTTTAGTTTTCCTGCAAAATGCTGCATGTGAAAATCCATTTCCTGTTCAATTGTACTCATGAGCTTATTATTTACTGAGCACTGACACTGTGATTGGTCCTGTACAAACAGAAGGTATCATGGTTCCTCCTTGCCTGCTATGAGTTGCGTTATAATTAAAACATGGAACTCTTCAACAGACATGAAGTGGGATCTTTAAAAGCTCCTCCAGTTCAGGGGAGAATGAGTGAGCAGCTCCCTGAGGAATATGTTTTCTGCTCCAGTGGAGCAAATTCTGATTGGCTTCCCCACAAGCTCCTGCAGTCCTGAAGGTGGAATGAGCTGTTAATTGGCCCTGTGAGGACATCAACTGATAATGGATTGGATGACTGGCTGTGCTTGAGAGAAAACAAGGAAGTAGTGAAATTAATAATCTACTAGGTCCCAGGTTGGAAGCTAGGACATGAGTGGGGAAAAGTGGGTTCTTGGAACTGCCTTAATGGGACACAGTAGCTAGAATAGAAAGGATTCATCCCAGTACTTTTCTTTAGTCTCTGAATCAAGTAGCCATAGAACATGTGGAGGGGATGTGAGTTTGGCTTTGGCCTTTCTCTGTACACTGCATGTATTAAAGTTCAAACAGTTAAGGAGAAACATGCTGTTTCTGATGTGCTCCTCATTTCCGAAATGCGTGTAGGTGTGCACGCAGGTGTGAAATTCATGAATGGAGGGGGATGAGCAGGAAATGAGTGGCAACTGGCAGTAGGGTGAAGAGAAATTCTTTTGCCTGGCAGGAGAGGCGTCCTGTGTGTGGGTAGGGAGGGAGCTGGAGAGTTCGTGGCATATGGAGAGTTTGTGAGAAATGAATGGCAGAGGTGAAGAGGCGTGTCTGCAGCCCAGAGATCAGGGAAGAGAGGAGTACTTGGGATCCAGCTGGTGCGGAAGGGGGTAGGGAAAGCTGGAGAAGGAGGCAACGAATACAGTACTGGTAGGGAGTGGCAGGGCAGAGAGAGAAGTGGCAGAGAACGGGGTTTTTGGACATCCTAAAGGGAATTGGGCACACTGAATCTACTACCAGAAGTCTTGATGGCCAGCAGTAGCTGCAACAGCTACTACCCGGTGAGTTGAGGTGGTAGGAGGATCAGCAGCATGGAGCAGGCTGACCAGAGGAATCAGCAGGTTGGCTGGTGTGAGGACAGATTGCCAATGACAGAAGGAGGAGAGGTGGGCAGGCGAAGGAGCTGAGAGACAGCTGGGAAAGAGCTGTTAGGGCCTGTCTGATTCATAACCCTGAAAGGCAGCACATGCTTTCGTGTGCTACGGCTTCTGAAACATTGGGCCAAATGGGCTAATAACATTTTAACCTATCTATTATTCACCAGAATTAATTAATCTTATGTGCTCACTTTCATCTGTGAGGGCAGAGCTGGGAAAATGAACACTATAGCAAACACCAACCCTTCAAAGAAGGTAGAGAATGTGGCTTCCAGTTCAGTGTACTGTAAATATTATGATGTCAACAGATTGGTGCACAAGGAACAAAGAAAGAGACCCAATAGAATGGCATCTCTTTTCCTAGCTGCAGACAAATCCCACAAGCTAAACAGAGAACGACAAATCTGATTTGCAAACAGATTTCAATATTAAGATTCCAGGGTACAGGGAGTGACAAAGATAAGTAAGATGATAATGTCACAACTCTGATTTAAGCTGTTGCAGTGTGCCTTTCATGAAGCTTTGCACCCAGGCAGAATTACATATCGCAGCTTTTTACTAGACACTGCCCTTTGCAAACTTTCTCAGAAATATTTTCCATCATTTTGGCATTTCATTTAAAATGAAATATAGAAGATATTAGAAATTCATGTTCATGACAGGTATTATTTGTTTGACTTTGAAATATACAGAGAACACACATTAATGCGTAGTGACTGAAGTGTTACAGGGGTGTGCGTCTGCATATTCATGGGGCACTTCCTCACTCCACAAGAAACAGCTGCAGAATCAGAAAAGAGGTGACCTTTTATAGTACGAAAATCCATGTATGTACAATGAATAATTTAATAAGGGGCCAGTAGAAATGACCTCCTCACTGATTTTTTTAACCAATAAAAGTAAAATATTGTCATATTTTTCATCCCAAAGATGCACAACACACTAATGTGTTTTGTAAGTCATTTCTCCTATTTACATATGCAGCTCAGAATTTCTGACCTAAAATATTGCGTCGGCAGCTGTAGCCATTTTTGAGCCATATAGGACAGGAGCACATTTTAACTGGGTTTTCACAAATGTGCTCTCTACAGGCTAGGACTGCTGAGTAGTAGCATTGCACAAGTGGAAGGGGCAGGGCTGTCCACACTTACCTCTGCACTGGGTCAGCAAACCAGCTGAGGAGTAGAATTTGCACTCTGTCCAATGGTGATATACTGGCTCCACTCCCAGCAGCTGATGCTTGCATCAGCACAATGTCTCCTGTATCTCCTGCTGAGGTAATACTCCTCTAGACTTCACACAGCCATGGGAGGGCTAAGGTTGTTACTAACGCTACAATGCCATCCATAGTGAATTGTGTACTTTGCCTAAGGAAATATTTTGTTTTAAACAGAGGGCATTTACATTAGCTTAGACTCTCTAGAAAGGAAAAAAGATGGGTACGTACTGTGATCTGGCTGTACAGAGACACGTGGGTGGGTTTTGATTGACATGGGTAAACATGATCAGAGCTGCAAATGAGCTGTACAGTGATGGGGCTATTTCAAGTACAACAGTCTATTGATTGGCAACTCCTGTTGTTGAGCAGATGAAGATAAAATCCATTTGCATTTGAACTGGCAACTTCCTTACTCTGTAGTTTAACTATGGTATAAAGAACTCTCCGCATTTTATGATGATCTGATTAACTTTGTTATAAACCCAGGGCACTTTTTCTAGTGCTATTAGCATTTAATTTTAAAATCCTTTTTAACAAAACATTTGCTAAAGAAAATGTCAACAGTAAGGATGTTGTTTTTGATTTATATGAGATATTCTGATGTGGAATTGCTCACTGTGAAAGCAATATGGAACTTTTGTATAAAACCTCAGATTCACTTGATTTGGACTCCTGGCTTTTGAGGTTTAATTCAGTCATGAACCTTAGCATACATTCTTGAAAAGGTTCCATATTTGTGCCCCTAAAGTTGTACACATGGATGTCAAAGCATCGAGTATAACTTTAGTTTAATTAATAATGATGACAATGACATGGACTGAAGGATGTTAATACATCTGGAAAGTCATTAAACTTTCTTCTTTGCCCAAGCTGGCATTTCTCCTTCTTTCAATAAACTTGAAACACCAACACCCTTTTATTTAACCATAATAACATTTTTTTGTAATGGAGGCCCAAGTTCCATGCACATTGTATGTCTCTGTCGGGGTAGCCAAACTTACTGATCCTCTGAGCAACTTACAACAATCTTCAGAAGCATGAGAGCTGACTTGAGAGCCCCAGCAGGCGCTCCCACAGGGCAGAAGCCCTGAAACCCCCCTCCCTGTGCAGCTGAAGCCCCAGCAGGCACGCCTCATAGGGCAGAAGCTCTGAGCTCCGGCAGATGCCTCTCGATGGGCACAAACCCCTAGCTCTACCCCAGTCTGGTATGGGGCAGAGACGTACAGGGCTCTGCGAGACACACTTTAACTGTAAAAGAGCCACATGCAGCCCCCGCTGTTTGGCCACCCCTGGTTTATGTTTTCATTCAGAATTGTTACAAGCACACATGAAAATGAGGTTACTGTATGTACTAGTGGCTAGCTAGGTGATTGACTAGCCATTTGTCTGCAGGTAAGCAATATCTAGTTTTGATAATATAAATGCCTTTTTTATCATCCATATGTATTTCAGTGATCTGTCCATGCTTCAGGGATGCTAGTATAGCTGAAGTGATGACATCAGCAGAAGGATTAAAATTTTATCTTCAAAAAATACCTAGGGATGTGATAGAATCTCCATCCTTAGAGATTATTAAGGCCCAGCTTGACAAAACCCTGGCTGGGGTGATTTAGTTGGAGTTGGACCTGCATTGAGCAGGGGGTTGGACTAGATGACCTCCTGAGGTCCCTTCCAACTCTAATATTCTATGAATGTATGTGCAAAATTGTGTATGTGGATGGTCATCTTTTTTGATCTGGAGATGCCCGTTGAAAGGGGTCAGGTGCAGGGTATCTATTGATCTGCTCCCCATACCAGCTTCTCCTTCTGGAACTGAAGTCCATCTCTGGAACATCCCCTCTCATCTTTGGGGGCGTCAGTGGAATTTGGGGAAAGGTGACAATTGGCAGGACTTAAATTCAGCTGGCTCTGTCTGGAGCAGAGCTCCAGTAAATATATTTGAGCCTCCCTGGAGTTTTTATAGCATGGGTGGGGGAGGGTGGCTCTGGGAAATACTCTCTAAGAATTTAAGCCCTGCAATTGGGGGCAGAGAGAAGAAGCCAGCTCTGATGGGGATCTTTGTGGAAGTCAAACTTCAGCAAGTTTGAACCTTTCAATGGGCATATGGGGTTCATTTGTTTTCAACATCATAGACTCATAGACTCATCCATGAACCAAACTGTAGGATTTAGTCTATGAATCCCTCCACACTCTGAACACTCTCTGTGTACATCTACACAGCAACTAGCCACCTTCAGCTGTCCCGTGCTCGGGCTGCGGGCTCAGGAGGCTTAGGCTGTTGGGTTGCTGTGCAGACTTCTGGGCTCGGGCTAGAACCCAGGTTCTAGGACCCTGTGGGGCGAGAGGGTCCAAGAGCTTGAGTTCCAGACTGAAACCGCCGGGCAGCCTGAGCCCCACAAGCCTGAGTCAGCGGGTACGGGCCAGCCCCGGGTTTTTCTTCCTGTGTAGACAAACCCTCTAATGTGTGCAGAGCTCTTGTCATAATTTTTGATGTTGGCTCTGTAGTTTTAGTTTCAATTGCTGTGGTCCCTACATTTTTAAAAAATGCTATGATGAGTTCAGTGGTTTTTCCATACAGAGTGGTTTCTGATGAAGAGCAGCTGATGATGTACTCTCTCCGCACACATCATCATGTTGATTTTGTGAAATCTCCTAAGGAATTATAGTCCGTGCCAATCACTGTCTAGCTGAAGGTCAAATTTTACATCCTTCCACTGATGTCAGTGGTATTCCTTTGCTAAATCCATGAAGCTTGCACATAATGCTGGGATACATCATCTTAATGAAATACATTGATGATAGCAAAATTAGCAAAATGATAAAATCCACATCCCCTTAGTGAGCAGAAAATACACTATTTATAGTTACAGGAGAAAAGGAACACACACAACATTCTAGAATCAGGAGTGTTTAAACCTCAAGGATGATACTTAACCTTTAAATTTTTTTTGTGTGATAGCTATTTGTGGGTGGGTACCAGCGCCGGCTTTATATATTCTGCTGACCCAGAGAAAATAAAAATGTGTGCCCTCCCCCGGTGGAAAAATTTGAGTACAGTAGAACCTCAGCGTTACAAACACCAGAGTTACGAACTGGCCCCACACCTCATTTGGAACCAGAAGTAACCATCAGGCAGCTGCAGGAAAAAAAATAAAATAAAAGCAAATACAGTACAATACTGTGTTAAACAAAAACCACTCAAAAAATAAAGGGAAAGCAGCATTTTTCTTCTACATATTAGTGTTTCAAAGTTGTATTAAGTCAATGTTCAGTTGTAAACTTTTGAAAGAACAGCCATCATGTTTTGTTCAGTGTTACGAACAACCTCCATTCCCGAGGTGTTCGTAACCCTGAGGTTCTACCACATTTGCAGTGGTGCAGGAGATATCATTCTTGTCAAATTCATCACTCCCCTAAAGCAATGAAATTGACAAGAAAGCCAGGGGCAGCTAGAGCCTGGCTCTGGGAGGGGATGCAGCGGCTGCCCACTGCTAGCGGGGACACAAGCGGCTGCCACCCGTTTCTTGGGACACTGACGGCTGCTCTTGGGCTCCTGGCTGCATGCTGGGACCAGGTGGGGAAGGCACTTCCCAGCTGGGAGCAGGGAGGCTGCAGCCTGCCTACTCGGTGTGTCGGAATCAGGCGGGACCCAGCAGCTGCTGCTAGGGTCGTGGCTGTGCACTGGGACTGGGCGGGAGAAAGGTGGCTGTCCCAGGGTCCTGCTGCGCAGCTGGGACCGGGCGGGAGAAGGCTGCGGCAGGCCAGCAGCTGCCCTTTACGTTTTTGCCATCCTAGGCAATTGCCTGCTTTGCCTATTGCTCAGGCTGGGCCTGGTGGGTACAGATACCTCAAAGTAGCATTCAGACGCATGGATGACACTGCCTCTATTGTTGTCCTAGTACTTGGATGATGGCAGGACTAAAAGTGGTGCTTCTGGGATTAGTGTCAGTATTTGTACAATACCATCCCAGGGGATGCTCACTGGTTGAGCAGGTTGGGTAAGGAGGATGCATTTGAATAGCACTCTATCGTTTTAGGTTTACTCTGTCGATAATTAATGGGCTAGCTCCACGGTCATGCTGTGGCTGCTTTGCACTGGGCCTCTGGCCCAAAGCAGCCATACATCTAGCAGATCTAGGTGATGGATAGTTCCTGCTACATAGGCCTGTCACTCTGGTTTCTATTCCTTCTCCTCCTTCCTGCTCCTCCATGAGGAGACTTAGCTGAGCAAAAGGGTGCACGATCAGGATCCCGTTCTGTCTGGCTGATCTGCATGGGCTGTCGCCAGCTTCCATAAACTACAGCAGTTGTGTTGAGGGTAAATAATCCCCACACTGGGCAATGCAGTGTTAATGAATTGTGGGCTCAACCAACCCCGCCCCACCACATCTGTGCGAGATGTCAGACTTGGCCGGAGGGGTTTAAAAGACCACGGCACATTGGAAGGCAGATAAGAGCAGAGTAGGCCTCTAGTCTCCAGCTCCTGCAGAAGGCAGAACTTGTTGAACAACTGCTGTCTTGTGTCCTGCCCTCTGAGGGAAGGGAGGGCCTGGCGCTGAAGCACTGTTGTAAACTACTATTAGAGTCTAGCCTGTGAGCCTGACTGAAGCCACTTCCTACCAGGGGCTCCCTGCAGTGTAAGCCAAGGGTTAGTGGAACTCAAAGTAGCTGGCCTGTGTTAGGGAACCCTGGGCTTGAGCACCTACATTGTATTTTTAACTCTGTTAAGACTTTTTTCTAACCAGGGCTCAATCCCAGGGTTCTGGCTTCCACACTACACTGTGCAGACCCTAGTCTTAGTAACCATGTCCCAGCAGACTCCCTCCTCCCAGTGTGACCACTTGAGCCCTGGGACTGTGGTACACTGTGGAAAAACTTTACTGCCTGTCCTGCACATTACCAGGAAGCAGCTCACTTTGCGAAAGGCTTGATCGGTTCACTCTCCATGGAAACCCAGGAGGCTCTCTGACAGTGTGCTTGCAGGTGGGTGATCAGAAGAGAATGGGTTCAGCCCATGGGGTTTCCAGCCTGAAAGTATTGCCTTCAATATTCACTTTTGGCCTGGGCACTTTAATAGTATGGATCAAAATAAGGACATATTTGTATGGTGAACTGTGTTGATGCCGGAACTCTTCACACAATATGGTAAACCATTGTGGTTATCTTCATTTGGAAAGACTTGGTCAATTAGTGGTATTGTAGAGGTCACCCTGATGGGTTCAGAGTTCACAAGAAATAAAAAAATCCATGGTGGTTAAAACCACTTTTTTTTTTAAACTTCAGGCAACATCCTAACTATATATCATTCTGCATAATGTTAGCTCCTTACACTTGAAATGCCAAGGCCAGACGTTTTGAAGACGCATTTAAACTATGTTAGAAATAATATTAAAGCAACATTTACAGTTAATAGCAGATAGCGTTTACATCAGTATTGTTCTAACACAGAGAAAGATTTAGCCATATACTAAACAAATATCTTCACCTGGATTATATTAATACATAGTTGAAGATTTTTTACAAAAATCAAATATCTCCGAAATCTCTGAAGTTTTTTATGATAACCAACATGTTTTAACCAACTGAAATACTGATTCAAAATGGTGTCAGGTTACTTTCCTGGAGTTGTAGATGCCTTATACTCCTATTCTTCTCTATGGTCTGGGCTCTCTCTGCCCAGAGTACGTCTCCCATGATGCACTATGGACTTCTGGAATATGCTGCCTCCGCTCACCCAGAGAAGAAAAAGTAGTTTATCAGCCAGAGTCAGGCCCATAGAGATAATGACATCGATATTACAAGTCCATGAGACACTCTGATACCATTTTTGAATTAAAAAAAAAAAAATCTTCCAAACAAGAAAACCCCATTTTCTGACCAGCTCTAGTAAACCTAGATCTAGAGGAGGGAAAGAAGGAACAGGGTAGTGAAAGAAAGCCTAAAAAATACTTGCATGTGCAATTCCATTCTTCTCCAGCAACATTAGCCAAATGAAATCCACAAATAAGAGAGAGCTAAATTCTCTGCAGTTTTGTGGGGTTTTCTGCCAATGAAACAAAATACATTTTACAGAGGAGTAATCAGTGGAGGGGATTTACGCCAATTTGCCTGAATCTGATTTTTGTCATTGAACTGGCTGTCAGGTAGTGACATGTTTTCTGATTAATATTTAATGCTGATGTGAAAGGAAGGCAGATAAACTGTCTCATTCATTAGCTTGTATAGCCTAATTAATGCCAGCCTGAGAAAGGTGGAACCTTGCATTTTATTTTTATTTTTTCATTTGAGTAATTTAGATAAAACAAACTGTCTCAATGGTGAAGACAAAGAAACTTCAGCTTGATATCTTCTGGGAATCTTCTCTACCACATGTCAATCGATGGGACTGTAGTTCTGTTTCTGCTCTGTTCAGATCCAGGAGTTCAGGCTTATGGATTTATTTCATAGTAACCATTTCCAAAGTTACTCCATTCCTAACACCAGACTTGCAGCTTCACAGTTTGAAAAACGATGTTTGAACTCCCTGGAAAGTTGTGTCTAAGTAACCACTGAACTCAATCTGTTTTGTCAGGAGTGAATGCTGTTGAAATAATGATTTTCTTCCACTTGGGAAATATCCAAAGTTATAGCTGAGATGCTGATCTTTAGAAGACACAGTAAGGTCTCTTTAGAAAAAATAAATTAAATTGTGACATAAGACTGTATTCAGGCAGCTTCTAATTCTAGCTCAAAGTGGCAAATTTAACTTATTCATTGGGTATGTAAACTCATTACAAAGTCTGGTTTGGGCAGAAAACCTATAGGCATTAGAACTGCAAAAGTGGCATTATTGTGAGATTATACTCTGTATGGCTCCAATTCGTCCACCGCCACCTTTCCCTTGCCTCATAGTAACAGAAGTCAGCCACATCAAATGAAGGTGCCTAGGCTCAGATCAGTGTGAATAGGTGCTAGCATATGTGAACCCTGCCCCTAAACTGTAAGCCTTGCCTTGGAAACACCTCTCCACAGCTCAATTTGTGATTTCCCTGCAGTGGATCCTCTCTGTGGCTTTTGGAAGAGCCAGCATTGAGTAGAAAACATTTGCCTAATATTTATTTACATACATACTGCAATTCTGGAACAGAGGTGGTCAAACAGCATTCAGGAAATCCCTTCTTTCAAGAATTTCAGCCTAACCCCAACTATTGAGTCCCTGAGTGCAATGCTTTTTGTGACTTTACTCACAAAGCAAAGAGATGGACAGTGTCCTGCTAAAAGATTTCTACTGCAGGAGTTTCACTTATAGAAATGAGTAAGAGATTTTCTTCTTCTTATGTTATATATTTGTATTACAATAGTACCCTGAAAGTCCAAGAGGATTCTGACTGACATCACTGGGGGTTGAAGGCATTCAGCATCTTTTGGGAACATGCCCTTTATAATCCAAATATTCATGCATACAGTATTGGCTCCCCTTGCTGGCAGTCCATGCAGCATGACCAAGTACTGGGAGTGAAATTCATGGTTCGACCAATGGGCAATGAAAAGCCTAGATCCCCCTCTTTGATATGCCCGTATGGTGAGGGAAGGCAGAGGGAATGGATGCCCAGGTTGGCTTTTGAATATCCTGTACTTTTGTTGGAGCTCTGAATAGGCTCTCATAGAGGTGATTAATTGGGGCAGGCTGAGAAAGGGCCCTCTGAATCCACACACATCCAGTGCCTGGGAATCTCCGCATATGAACGCAAAAGGACAATGGACGTTATTCCAGCTCAGAGGTTGGAAAATTTGCTACAGAGGGGCTGACCTGCAACCCAATGACCTTGGATTGGGGGGGTTTGATGAATTCTTCTATCCCCAACCACATTTTGATACTTGCACAAAATACGCTTATGGGGGCTTTATACTGGTGGGTGGGTGGGAATTTCTTGTGCTGATGTGGAGAATGAATTTCCCTTTTACCCCTGGTGGTGGCAGTTCTGGGCCAGGGTTGAGGCACATGGACCAAGTATGTTGCTGCGCAGGTGATTTCCTTTCTGTAAAATAAGCTAAAGACATCCCTTTCTAGTGCTGTCAATCTAGTTTCTTTCAGAAGCACTATATGTATATATCCAGACTTAAAATCGGGGCTTTCTCCTTCATTTAGCTCTCCGCAATGGAAGTGGAAAGATTAGAAAGACCAGATGTATTTTTATTAGAAAACTTCAGAATGTTCTAGAGAACTGCATAGCATCCACTTCTAACAAACAGCCTCTCATCCTGAATAGATATGTCTGCTTAGTAGGGCAGCATTCTGCACCATGGCCTTGCATGGCTAATTGTTTATAATAACATGTGCAAACATGTCTCGGAGTTATGTGCCCGGTCTGCTTGTAAATGTCTGAATGTTGATCAGCAGCATGCTGTATATCTAGACATCTCCTGGAACAGACTGATGCCAGCTGATTCAATTTTACCTTATATATTCTTTGAACCAGTCAGATATTTAGATTCCCATCTCATAGTTCTACAGTTCTTTTCCTGAAAACTAAAGCCCTCCTTAGTTGCATATGAAAGACTAGTCTGCTCAAAAATGCCAAGTGGTGAACCAGTTTCCAAAACAGAATAAATCTGCTTTTTCCACTGTGAGTATAAAATGAACAGATTGTGCTGGTGAAGATGGGTTTCTAGCACAATGCTGAGGACAGCCAGTTGTAGCAAGGATATTGGGTGATGATTAAAAATTACTTCGTAGTTACGCGACAAGAATAGTCAAGAGGTGAAACTAGGAATAATCTGTGAATGTTGTCTGCTTATGTGATTCGCTAGAAGGGATGTACTGTTTATCATTCATCACAGAAAACTAAATATTTGTCAGCATTTAAATCTGGCTTTTTTGGTACATGAATATGCATGTACACACACCAAACTGGAGGTGTACACATCACTTGCACTTAAAATAAGAAGAAGGAATTTCTAAGTGAAATTTAGTACTTATGGAAGGTGCCAAATCAAGGGCATGAGAGTTAATTTCTATATTATCCACAGGACATGGACAATACAGCTGTGCAACCTCCCCTCCACTTAAACACAAGCCTAGTCTGATTGCTTGAGATAAAAGGGTATATTTCTGTTTTAGGCTATGATCCTGCAGAGAATTATGTACATGCTTTACTTTTTGGTATATGAGTAGCCTCGCTGAGCTGTGGGACTACTCACATGCTGAAAGATAAGCACAGGCATAAATCATTGCCCTATTGGGATCTTAGGCAGTATCATAAATATTAAGGATGCAGGTCTGGAAATCTGGAGGGTTTATGCAAATAGGATATTGTGATTTACATATCATGAATATGTATACCCATATTTACATAAATCCAGCCAAACTGCCTATTTGCAAAATAAAAGTATGGTATTGAGTGTGCCCTAGGTTGCCTCACTCCCACTATCCATGAGATCATTTTGTCTGGAGAGGCATTCCCTGGAAGCAGTTTCCCTAGAAGGAGTTTTATCTGTAGAGGCATTCTCTGAAGCATTTTGTCTTGCAGAGGTTCTGCCTTGGGAGGGAGATGCTCTTCTGAGGATTTATTCCATAGCAGAGGAACTTTTTTATGGTATAATAGTTTCGATGGGTATTAAAGGTGTAGTCTATCTCTGCTTGGTACATTTCTTCACAAAATAAACACCTCAGGCAGACCCGGGGCTATGAAAAGTCTGTACTAACTCATCCCATGCCATAGGTGGATTAGAAGTGGAGGACTATTTCTTAATGAGAGCTTTGGCTGAAGCTGCTGCTGAAAGACTCATGAGTTGTGACAATGACCTTATTCTGTCCCTAGCTGCAGCCCCTTTATGATGCTCTGGTGGTTCATGGTTGTTAGAACAGCATCCTTAGGAATTCATCTTGTCTGAGGCTCCACCCCTTCCCCCCCCGCCTGCTGTAGGGCTGCTGGAGAAACCATACCACACCTGCCTGTGCAGTCCCCTGTGGGGGCTGGTTGGGGAGAGGCTGGAGTGCATCGTGCTCCAACCGTTTTGGACCAATGTGTAGTCTTAAGCAGTCAGACAAGGTCATCGTAATTTAGGAGTCCTTGGGCTTGCCCTAAATTGTGGCAGAAGCTGGGCTGGGAATGCAGAGGGCAGAAGCCACCTTTGCTGTTCTCCTACCTAGCTGCACTTCCTTTATGAGGCAGCATAAATATGGTCCAATGTTTCTGCTTCTCAGGATCAGAAAGATTTAGAGCAAAAATGCTGTAGTGTTTTACAAACTGAAACCTTCTCTGTGCACCACTTATATACCCGTCAGTCAGTCATTCTTCTTGAGAAAACTGGTAGTAGGAGGCGTAACGAGCTGTACTAGTGCTGTCCGTGTTCGGCAAGAGAGAGAAATTCCACTTAAAACAGGAACGTGGATTGATTTTTACAATCTGATTACAGTATTTTGCATAAATGCATTCTCTCTGTGTTCTTCAGTGGAAGGACCTCAGAGTGCTTTTGTTCCATTTCAGAGCATTAAAAGTGACCTGTAAATAATTGTATGAAAAACATACTAATAGCTGAACTATGTTCTGAATGACCCAGCTAGCAAGAGAACATTCAGAGTAACTACTTAAACCTTTCAATAAATTATTTTGCCCCCCTCCTGTGTCATGCTAATTGGCTACTTTGGTAGTCCCAGAATGCCTCACTCTAGGATAGTATGAATAATATCTGGGACAGTTGAAGAGCCATTTGGTCAGATAAATGGCCGCACCTTTGGTATATAATAAACACGTTAAGAACTTGTCTTCAATACCATGGCATATATATTTAAAAAAAAAAATCATGAAAAAATCATGTTACCTGACAAGGCATCTTCATGATCCAGATGGGTTGAGTAGTAGTGGAAAGGTCACAGAACTATGCATTCTGGAACAACCAACAGAGAGAAACCGTGTAGCTCAGCTTTGGTGGCATGGAACAGGGAGTTGAAATTAAGAAATTTTTACTTTAAGATGAATTAATCACTCAGAACATATGTCTCCTTTGCTAGTTGGGCCATTCAGTTATCACTTATTTATTATAGAAATGTACTAATATGAAATATCCATGCACCTACTAGGCAACTCATAGAATAAGATGGATGCCTACCATACAAAGCTTATCTAAATAGACCAGAGAGAATGGGTAAAATCATGGCCCCCATTGAGTTCAATGGGAAAACGCCTATTGACCACAATACAGTAAGAATTTTACCACTGGAGGACTATGGAAAGAGATGTAACCTACAAGTAAAACAACCGTGAAAGAGCTTTGTTAGTTGTACGGTTTTTGTTACTTTCCCCTCCTTCTTCACTTATGTCCCATTATCCCTTTTGCCATTTATGTTTGCCTGTTGTCTTTAATGAATGCTTGGAGGTGCATTGAGGCTGATGAGAGAAGAGTGATGTTTGAAGCTACAGCTGATTGAAATATTTTTGCCAATTTTTAATGGAAAAATGGGTTCAAATGATATAAGTATTTCTGAATAAACGACGAAGTATTTTAGTATTGTTTGAAAAAGTTTTTGACAAAACATTTAAAAACAAAAAATATTTTGAAACAATCCAAACAATTTTTTTATTCCATTACATCGAATTAAATCCAAATGCCCATTTTTTTCAGTTTTCTAGGTTTTTCCTTCCTTCCTTTCTATTTCTCTGATCATTTTTTCCTGTTGGAAAGGAACAGAAAGGGAAGGAGGGGGGGGAATGAAAACCCTCCCCTAAAACATTCATTGTCAGGTTGTCTGTCAGGAATCAGGGCTTGCAGCAAAGCCAGACTCCAGAAACCTAAGGAGCACTGCTGGCCTATAGTAGACTGCCTGATTGGTTGAAAGAATCAGCAGACAGGTTGTTAAGCACAGGAGCAGCAGCAGTTCACTGGCTGCTCAAAGCATTTTCTCCCTGGCTGAGAGAGCTCCTGCAGCTGCCTTGTTCCAGCTCCGCTCCTGCCTTGCCTTTCTCCAGGTAACTGAAGTCTGACCCTAGGCTCTGACTCTGGCTGTGTCCCTTGGGCCTGGCACCTGGCCCTGGGCTCTGATTCCCAGCAAGTTACACCTGCTCTCCACATTAGGCCTTACTACTGCTCCAACCACTAGGTGTGACAGCCCATGTCCCCATCATGTGACACTAGTGAATTCAGATTGAATACAACTTATTTTTAATTGTTGCATGGAAAAATCCACAAAAACTAAAGCAAAACATTTTTTTCCATTTTGTGCCATCTCTCTCATTGAAAATTACCTTTTATTTTTAGATCAGTCTTATTTGCAAACGAATACTTAGGCTTGCCATCTCCACTGGATGAAAAAATCAGTACTGATCCAAGCAGATCTGCCTTCTCATGGCTCTTGTTCATCATATAACAATAGATCTCTGCCACCTCTGCTACTGTACAAGACAAAAAAGGCACGTCATCTGGCATCGTGCAGATCTCTTGACACATCAGTAACTTCTTAGTCAAACTGTATTAGCCCAAGTGATAGAGTGGGTGCACTTTGATGAAATAATCCTGAGAAGATTAACCTACAGTTGTAAAGTCCAGTTGCACCCTTTGGATACAAATAACTCCCTTTAATGAGTGTTACTACACTGCTGTAGCAGAAGGATAAGGACCCAGCTGTCCTTAGATTTCCTACCCTGAAGTATGAATTCCATTGTATAATGGTGAGATCTTGTAAACCAAACAAACTACCCTCTTCCTGCAGGACGGCTGGATATTTAAGGCTCCTGAATATATTCTAGATACATAGAATATTTTCATTTTAGATGAGTTTGGGAAAGAAACTGCTGGTGTCATTTATCCTTTAAAATAATTGTATTCATGATATAGTAATTGTTTTACTTTTCATCTGTCATGTGGTCAGTGATTTTATTATTTAATCCTGTTTGCTAATATTCTGTAAATTAGATGGCATAATGAATTCTGGTCAACAGAGAGCTTCTGCTTTTCTTCCCCTCTAGAAGTCAAGTCATTCAAGAACAAAAAGAAATACAGTTAAATGCAATCTTACTCTAAATTTCAGGTGGCTCCACAAAAAGAATTTGTTTTTATGACCAAAGTGGTTGCCTGAAGCCTAAGCTAATCATTATCTGAAAATGAAAGAATAGTTAGTCCCTTTATTCTTGAAAAGGGAATTTGTTAGTGCTATTAAAGGAACTTGCTGCCTATATAACTTATAAAGTTAAAATGATAAACTTGTTTAAATGCTTTCTTTAATACATGAATGCATGACAGTCCCAGTTTCAAAGTATTCAGATGAAGTAAAAAAAAGATTTAAAAGATTTTTTAAAAGTTTTAAAAAGATGTTTGATGTTTAAAAAGATTACATCTTGGTAGATTTGTTATAGAAAAAGATGTACCGTATATTATGACTATTTAAACCCCTGTAGAACAATGAAATGGAACCCAAACATGGAGGGAACATAACCCCATTGGATAGGAATAATAACAGCATTGTCAACAGCCACAGAAAGAAGGGCGCTGCAGTCCAAGGAACTTTACAATTTTTTTTTTTAAGTTGACTTATTTTGGTTGTTTTCTAGCACTTACGCAGGCTCTAAGCACCTCATGTTATTTAAAACATATCACTCAGTGCAAGACGTAAACATTACAATGTGATGATAGCAAAACAAAGCCACCTTACAACCTCAGTTGCAAGCCCACTGAGATCCTGGAGCCTGTCCATCTATCTGCCCCAAATACTCTTAGAAAAGATGAGCTTTGCAGGGTGCCTGGGAGGCTAATGAATCTGAGCCTTGAAGGATTAACCAAAGCAATTGGAAATGAAAAGCACCAAAATGGGCCAGATCCTCAGCTGGTGTAAATCCATTAAAGTCAGCGCCCATTTACACCAAGGTTTGACTCATTGAATGTCTGTTGTGACCAACATTGTATGTGTTACCAAACAAGCCCTAACATTATTAAAGAAGAGCTTTCCCTCTTTATATTACGTGGCTTTCATCAGTATGTTCAGAACTGGCACGGTGGAATGAAGCGGACACTGTTGCTGTAGTGATGACAGCTCTGAGAATGAGCCTGACTGAAGAATACGTAGTATAAAAGAATCTATGTCCTTCATTACACATTTTATTTTCATTCTGCAGAGTCTGATCCTGGTGTTTCTCTCTTTCCATCAAATATAGGGGCTTATCTAGCTAATCGCAACTGGTGTGAAGTCATTGAGTCACAGGGATATTAGGGAGCTGATTATCACAGGAATCTACCTTTGTTTTAATGACTCTAGTATTTAAATAACTGTCCTGGCGACAGAGCTTCTCAGGCAGTTCCTTTTTTCTTTGTTGTCCCTCTTAGCCTTAGAATGACAGCCCTGCCTGAAATGTAAATTAGGTGCAAAGGCAGACCAGCATAATTTCTAAATCCCTGACTGGCAAGGAGAGCGAGAATGCAATGGGTAAGATGTTTTGAGGGCTATGACATTGAGTCTTCTGGGGACTCTGTCAGTTCTTTGCAGTGTTGGCGGATAAGACTGGAAATCTGCCCATTTTAGCCTTTAGTCTGGAGTCTGGTCCAGATGTTGATGTGATCGTATAAAAACAATAGACAGAAGTCTATCTGCTTGATGCATGGGAAAGCTAAGTACTGTAATATCTGATTTTATTCCACTATCTAGGATCTTATATTGCATCAGTGTCCTATCTGAAAACATAAAGAGAACATGACAGATTTTCATAGATCATGGGTGAACGAAGCGCCTCTTGAGAATGAACCTCTGCACTGCTACAAATGCCTGCTGTAGTTAAAACTAGTCTGCATGATGTTGGAGAAACAAATGTCTGCCCCTCTTAGTCGCAGATTTACTGCAGTGTAAGAGTTGAGGATGCGATCACTAGCTTCCTCTAGCCACTTGTTGCCATAAATGAATATGATGTGTTAATTGTGTCTCACTGTGGCAGAGCCAGGATGCAAGAGAGACAGGAACGGGGGACGGTAGGATGGGTTTTGATCTCATCTGTAAGAGGTTTCTTTGTTGATGTTGGGTCTAAGAAACCTTGGACCTTGAATGATTTTTTTTTTCCAGCCAGGTGGAAAGATAGTGTGTCAATGGGGGAAAAATTAAAATCAAATCAAGTATTGCTTCTCACAAAGCTTTCAGAAATGTGATTTTATTTTAGTGCTGTCAATCGCAGTGAATATATTTCATTAATGCAAAACAAATGAACTAGTTTTTTAAAAAATAGTTGTGATTAATCGCTGTTTCAATTGCACTGTTAAACAGTAATAGAATACCAGTCTAAATGTATTGTAAATATTTTTGGATGTTTTTTCTACATTTTCAAATATATTTATTTTAATTGCAACACAGAATACAAAGTGTATAGTGTTCACTTTATATTATTATTATAAATATTTTTACTGTACAAAAGATAAATAAAAGAAATAGTATTTTTCTATTCACCTTTTACAAGTCCACTCAGCCCTGCTTCTTGGTCAGTTAATCACTACGACAATTTGTTCACATTTATGGGAGATTATGCTGCCCGCTTCTTATTTAAAATCTCACCTGAAAATGAGAACAGGCATTCACATGGCACTGTTCTAGCCAGCCAGATATGCTGTATTTCCATGTCAGATGTGCTAAACATTCATATGCCCCTTCATGCTTTGACTTACAGGCTCTAAAGTTTTACATTGTTTGTTTTGTTTTTTGAGTGCAATTATGTAAAAAAATTTTAAAAAAAAATCTACATTTGTAAACTCCACATTCACAATAAAGAGATTGCATGACAGTACGTGTAAATTGATATTCTATTGTTTCACAGTGCAATTGAACAGCAATTAATTGCGATTATTTTTTTTAATTGTCTGACAGCCCTAATTTATTTCTTTTTCGTTTTCCCTTCTTTCTCAGAACCTCCACAGGTTTTAATAGCAGTGGAATTGTTCTGGACACTTCTATTATTGACCTCGGTAGCCCTTGCTACGTGCTGTCCCAAGGCAGTCTGCGTTTAAAGAATTAATGCTCCTTTTCCACCCATCCCTCACCCATAGTCTACCCAAACCCTTCAGGATGCCCTTCTCTTGTGATGCCAGCATAAATATGGTGGTTTGAGGCTGAAGAAGAAAATTTGCAGGATACCAGCTAGAGCATCTAAATGCTGCCTCATCATACAAAGGCACTTCCCAGCGTTCCCATATATGCTGGCAGCCATTTTACAAATGCCAAAGGACTCTTAGCTGTGTACTGGGCCAGGAAGGGAGAGATGAGAAAGAAGTGCTTATCTGTTATTTCTTACCAAAGTGAACCTGCATCTTTAATGGAATACAGTGCCAGGATTATTACAATTGATCTGTCAGTTAGTGCTGAAGGAGAGGGCTGTATGTGGGAAGTCAAGGGGAAACCAAAACTGGGAGGGATCAAAGTGTTCTGGGTGACTTTTTTTTTTTTTTTTTCTTTTTTAAATACTTCATTTCAGCACCACATAAGAGAGAAAAAGATCACCTGAAACTTTCCTGATCAATGCAGCAGGAAGTGATTACTTCATTGTACAGAGAAGCTGCCATGGGTAACAGTCATCAGCTAGTCCTTTCGAATTTCCGTTCAGTAAAACATAATGGCCATATGTGTTTTACTGTGCTATTTTGGGCTGAATTAATCCCTGCTGAAGCTCCACTAAATCAATGGAGTTACACCCAGGATTAAGTTAGCTATTTTTGCTTCAGTGCAACAAGACATTGTACCTGCTTCATTATCTAAAACTAATTAATTAGCTACAGCTACCTGACTCCTGGTATAGTATAGTTTAAAATAATGCAGCACATCAGCTTGCCCTAGGGCCATATCCTATGATTTGGACAACATTACACGGCAGAAACGATACTTGCATTGAAATGCAACAACAATGCCATAAAGCTTGCATTTGAAAAAACATTTAAAACTCACCATTTAGGGACACCCTCAATTGCGACAGGCAACACACATCCTCTATTACCGACAACATTTATCTTATGCTCATCCCATCATTAGACAGATGTTTTTTTGGTTTCCAGTTGTCTCAGTCCATGCTGATATTTTCTCCTGGCCCATCCAAAGCAGAGCAGCCAATAGACACAGCTCCGGTAAAAATGTCTTCCCTTCCATAGTATCATTGGTCTCTTCTCCATAGTCCATGTCTGTGCCTCAGATAGCTGGCTAAAGCAGCTACACTTGTTTCAGGGGTGGAGGAATTCATTTTGAAGGTGTTTTTCTTTTTTACATTTGATCCTTCAGATCAAGATTGTTCATACAAAACCTTTGTTATTTAAAAAAAAAGGGGGGGGTAGGAGGGGGGGGAACTTGGAAAATATTTCCTGCATTCGATTCTTAAGATTGAAAAAGCTTCCAGAAACATTTTGGGGAGTCAAATAATAGATTTTGAAATGTTTCCCAGTCTCGTATTTGTTTTCTAAAATGGTGCACTGTTTTCTGTGGGGTTGTGCCAGCACAGCCCTAGTGCTTCGGTCAGTGTTCTGATGTGCAGTGTCAAGACTCGCAGAATAGCAGCCGCAGCCCTTTCAGAGGCAGCCATCTTCTCAGCTAGACCCTGTCAGGGTCAGACCAGTTCACACACCATACTGACTCGCTCCATTCTTTATCAGGATGTTCAGGAGCTAGTATTTGGAGGTCAAAGACATTTATTCCACTCCCATTACAAGCAGGAACCTCTTCTGTTCCTTTCATTAAATGTGAGTTCTAAGGAAGGCTAGGCTAAGGTAAACAGTGTTTCTTCCTATAGTTCCTCACCATGGAGACAGGTCCTCTTCCTGTCGTCAGGAGAGGGTTACCCAGCTGCCTTTTTGTCATGAGGCTAAGGAGGGTTCTTTCTGCAACCAAGGCAGTGCAGCAAAGATGCTGCCACTTACTTAATTGAGCAAATCTGTCGAACTCTGTCGAAGTTCCTTAAATGCCAGAAATATCTTGGGAGGCTCATCCCGGGAATGTTACAATGCCAGACCTGAGCTTTCCAGACAGAAGTCCAGAGAAACTTCTCCTCAGCCGTCTATAAAGATGACGCACCGTACAGCCAATTGCTTGAAGTTTTAGGAATGAGGCCATCCTTCCTACAGTTTGAATCTACAGCATCTATTTGCCATTTAAAATGGGAATCTTGTTTTTCTAGCCTTTGTTCTGCTCTTGAACCGGAGAGAGGGTATTTTATATTCCTTTGATTTGTGGAGAGCACATACATGTTATAATAATACTTAACACGTCACACTTTCAAAGCACCTTGCAAGCATTACTTACTAAGCACCACCTTGATGGTGCTTTAGCTTCTGTAGGTCTTGTATTCAGCCAGAGTTTTCCAAACACAGTGATGGCGAAACTGGAATTTTTACCCAGTGTGTTTATTTCCCCACTAATATTACACTGCTATACACAGCCTATTAGGTTAAACTGGTGGCAAGATGATGAATCCTAGAAAGGTACAATTTTTCAATCTAATTTAGTTTCTGGGCGTTAAAAGCTATAGTTCTGGAAGAGGTGCCTCCCCCCTCCAAGTTGGATGGATTTTTCTAGTAATCAAGTCCTGTATTGATTTGCAATATTTGCTTTATCATTTATAAAGATTCCGGTGCTTCCAAGTTTTTATAGTTCTCCTTCATGTCATCTTGTAGTGTTTTTACGAGATTAAAGAAGTTTCCTTTGTCGGCTAAGCATCCTCCGTTTATCCCAAGTAAAAGGAAAGGCCTTGATGTCACAGAACCTTACCCCCTCCCAACAATTCTCTGCCTCTTCACAACTCCCTCTGATTAGTTGATGCAGCAGAACCCTTGTCCCCCAGGCTGATGATTTGTAATGGCAGAACCTGAAATACCAGATAGTGCTTTCTTTCAGGATACTGAAATGCTTGTGAACTTGTTGCTCAAAAAATCAAGCCAAGCAGTGACCATCTGTATACACATTAATGGGATTTTTAGTATTTATTTCAAGAAGAATCTGGACTTCCGCAAGTTGATAGTTTCATCAGTCACAAAAACAAACACCGACTCGTCCCTGCATCTCACAAAAATGTCCCCTACCTGATATATTCAGACCTCATGTCTTTATCTCTTTAACCCCACCTGCATACTAAGTAGAAGATGCTGTCATTTAAAAGAAGTCTCTTTTTCTTTTTAAATTCCACAGAGCACATAGATAGTAATATAATATTACATAGAAGTAATATAGCAACATTATAGCTGCAATTAACTGCGCATCTAATGAACCAGTCCCTCTGTTCTAGCTTGAAGTCCCACTGAAGTCAATAGAGCGAGGCTCTATTTGCATCAGCTGAGGATCTGGAATGTTTTACTGTTGTGTACTTTGCAGCAAAGTAGTCCTGGATTCTGAAGCACATTGGTGTGGCAGACTGGAAGTTCCCCTGCTCCTAGACACCATCGTTTCACCCACAATTTCATTCACCAGTTGACTTCATTCCTCCTTCACTCAGCCCTGCCAGCATAACTCATCTACTCCTGGTCTCAAAACCTAAGCCCCCTCAGCTGCTTCCAACCCAAACCCCACATGTCGGAACCACACACCCCTTTTCCCACACTTATCTAGCTAAGGACAGCCTCCTCCTCCTCTTAATCTTGCCACAGCTCAGAACCCTTTCCTACCCAATACTCTCAAGCTCAAAAAAAATAATAAAAAAAAAAATAAATTCCTAGACTCCGAAACCATGTTCCTTCTGCCTGACACACACACCACCTCCAACTCAGAAATACCCTGTTACTGTGCTGGGTCTGAAAAGCAAGAGTATGTGTTGCAGTGACCATGTACAGACAGCCCTTTGCTCTCCTTGTGGAGATAGCCCCACCAAAAGCTGCATTCCCTGCTGTAGACCTCTTCCCTCCAAAACTTGTTATCTACCGATTGCCTATGTATTGGAGTCACCCAGTGGCAGATAAGTATACTGCAAGCTCTATGTAATATCAGCTACATTACACAGCTGTGTTCTTAGCAGTGGTGGTTAGTCTTGTTAGTCCCTTTCCCAACTCATCCCTACTTGGATGACCATCTTTCGGTTTCAGAGTTAACAGCACATTGAAATGAAGAGTCAATTCACGCCTTTCAGAGTCATTGTTCTGCAAACTCATGAAGACAGCACTGCGGGAGTTTGAACTCATTTTATATTTTCAAGTTCATCTTCATAACCATAAGCAGTAGAAACTTTTTTTAAAAAAGGATTCCTTCAATTTTGAAATGCAATTCCTTGGCAAGGAGTGGAGTTAGGCTCAAGGCAGCAGGATTTTTTTATATTTAACCCGCATTAGTTTCAGCTTTGTTTAAAAAAAAATGATAGGGGGAAATTATAGTCTTTTATTATTTTACCAAGAGTGGCCTGTTGTCTATATAATAATGCAATTTCCTAACATTCAAACATCAAATAAATAAAATGAACAATGAAGCTTCTGATTTTATAGGTCTTTTTCCCCCAGATATCAGTGTCACCTTCTGTCTCTGATTGCAGGAAAAATGCCAGATGCCCAGCAAGTAAATACTGTTGCTCAGGCTGTGCCCATTAATTGCAATCAGCACTGAAGAATTTGGTGGAGATGATGATCTTTTCAGAGAGAGAGAGAGAGAAACAATCAAAAGGGTTAGATAAAGGATGTGCAGAGAAGTGGGAGGGGAACTTTCAGCACTGAAAAATTGGCAAAGAACGTTCTTCTAAAGCAGTGAAAGACAAGTGTTACGGGATAATTCTCTGAAAGACTGGCTCCTGAAACCAAAGTTCTTAGACAGAAGATAGAGCGAGCATGTAACAGTCACTTACGCCTAAATCTTCAAGATATTGCATACATAGGGTTTAGTTGCATAATTCCTAAATCTCATGCTGTTTTGAGAATGCAGGAGACAATCTCTCCATCAAATAGCTCATTGCCACAGCAAAAATACCTGGATAGTCCTATTGGAGGTAGTGGTGAGCTCATGGTTGCTGTTTGTTCAAGGGATGTGCCTTCCTCTTTTGCATCCATGTTTGCCAGGGTTTCAGCCACTGCAGGGTCTGGCCCATATGGTCCATGTTATTGAACAGCTGAATATTGTTCGATTACACAGGTAAACTAAAGACAACGCTAGGCAAAGTACTGTGCACTTGGAAAGCTGTTCTACAGGGAGAGTTAGGACACTCTTTGTGCAAGTTTCCTCCAGGGGTTCATGGCATCCCATTAAGAACGTTAATTTTATCGTGACGCTTATTAGAAAGCTTTTGCCGTGTGACTTTGGACCGGCTTAGGATTACATATTTCAGCGGTCTGGATTTAAACCAAATTTTTACTGGGCTGAGTGGTTTTCTATATTTCAGGTATTTCAGTCTGCTTTCTAACTCCCACAATATAGAAGTGGAAATAAAATGTCTACAAATAAAAGTCACGGAACAAAACCGTAAATGCTACTAGATGTCTTTCATAAAACCTCCGTGTTAGGATGCGGTGGTCTTCCTTCTCCCCCCAAATGCATATTTTAGTCTTTCCGTCTGTAACAGCTGGCAGCGTTTGTTTGTCTGAAAGCCTCCTCCTGTTAGCAGGAGATGATCTGCTACTGTTGCAGATTGTTTGTTTGTTATGGCTCCAGAAAGAGAGAGCCTAGGGTGTGGGTTGTTTAGGTCTTCAAGAGGAGCCTGGGGTTGGATTGTGTGATGTTTTACTCGGAGTTTGTTTTCTGAATAAAACCAGAGACCCGGAAGGGATACATTTGGACTTGTTACAGGTTATGTAGACTGTGTTTCTAGTGAGGTGAGGAAGCCGCCTGTCCCTGACAAATACATCCAAGGTGGCGTCTTATTAGGTTTTGTTAATTTCAGCCACAGTTTCCGCTGTAAAAGTGCTCTTGTAGCTGTCCCGTTGACGTAAGGCAAACAGCTCAATGAGTGGCGGTAGCTTTGTCAGCAGGAGAGCGTCTCTGCTGACGTAATACTGTGCACAGGAGTGCTTATGCCTGGGAAAATTTACATCACTTGGGGCGGGGGCTGGGTGGGGGAGTGTTCTTCACACCCCTGAGTCGCAAAAGTTGTGCCGACAGAAGGCTAGTGTAGACATGGCCTCACTTTGAGAGAGAGGTGGCTGGGATCAGTTCCTGAAACAGCCAAGTTCGGAAGCAAGATCTGGCAAGAAACAAGGTCCTTTCCTAACGGAGGGGAGCTTCCCCTTCTCCCACTGGCTTGGGATACCATTGTGCTGCTCTTCTCCTCCTTGGCTGGTGTAGGGAGAGCTCCCTCTTGTGTTGCAATCTAAACCACCAGCAAGAAGTTGGTGGTTATTGAAGGGCTTGTTTGCAAACAGCAGACTGGGGTGTGAATCATGGACCCTGCTGATGTGCATTAAATTGATGGACTAAATCCTCAGCTGGTGTAAACTGGCACTGGAGCTATTATACTAGGTGACGATCTGGACCACTGAAACTGGTGCAAGTGTGATCAGAATCAGACCCAATGTGTTTTGGTAGTTACTTTCTGTTATGAGACAAGAGGGGCCTATTACAGGGGCAGGTGGCATTTCATTGCTTGGTTTGTTCACTTTGAAATACTGGTATATTTACTCACTGCTTAAGTTGCTACATCACCAAATAACCTAGAAAATAATGTTCTACTTAAAGAATACTGCATACAGTTAATGGATATACTGGCTGAACTCTGGGCCCTGAGGATCTTAAAAATCTCTATCAAATGTCAGCTTAATATTAGTATCTGACTGCTAATTGCTTACTTAGTATTAAAATAGAACTTGGATTATGGATTTCAGTATTTAAATTGACGTAGCAGCAATGGAAATAATGATGGAGGGAGAGAAGGAGAAACGATCAGATAGCTCATTATGGGTAGTAACCTTCTGTTGATGGAGCAGTTGAATTTCATAGTAAATTCCCTTGCTGCACCTCCCCAAAACTATTTTAATTCCTCTTTACACCAATTATATTATTTCGTTTCGTCACCATTAAATGTCTAACCACGTAATATGTATAACCTTAAGAATCAAGTCAAGAGTTTGTTTCCCTCTTTGATATGTCTCATTTTATAAAAATAGATATAATTGAGGCTATATTTTTGCATAGCTCCTTATTATGCTACTCTTCCTGATCAGTGTCACTATAACAAAATTCTGCTGCTAATGTGCTCCCTTCACTTGTTGTAACTTTGGCCCAGATTCTGAAAGGTATTTAGGCTCTGAACCTTCACTGAAATCAGTGCATTTTAGCTATTTATAAATAGATGCCTATTATCATGTTACTATTTGATGTAATAATCCACATTCTACTGGCCTAAATCATGCAGGCCCTTCTCTAACAGAATTTCTGTGGACCCCATTAGGCAGTCCATATGTGGAGCGCCATCAGGACTGATCTCTGTCCCTCAAATTTATCCTTCCTCTTTCTAGTGCAGAAACTGAAGGTTCAATCCAGCTCCTACTGATGTCTGTGGTAAAATTTACACTGACTGTAAACAGCTCCGTAATGAGCTGGCGCATGCTGTCAGGCATGTAGGAGAGCAAAAGGGCCTAAATCTCCTTCTTAGCTCACACAGACAGTATGTGCACCACAGGTCATACTACTGTCCGGGACACCTGCTATTGTGGGGCTGCTGCGTATGCGTGGGGAATGGGCAGAACCTTGGCTCTACCCCCTAACTCCCCAGGCAGCAAAGCGGAGTTGTGCAGAGACGGAAGTAAGCTTTGGCAGGAAAATAGCTGTCACTTATTAATCACTCGTCCGTCCGTCCCCACTCCCCTTTTCTCTCCCCAACTTGGAGCTCTGAGAAAAAGCCTGGACTGAACTGTCTCTTATCCAGGGTCCTCAAACCAGGGGTCACAAGGTTATTAAGGGCAGGGTTGTGAGCTGTTAGCCCCCCGTGCTTGCCAGTAAGGCTGGCATGACCTAGGGGGGGCGTCACTTTTGGGGACGTCATCACAGCCTGAAATATTTTCAAATGGGGTCCCCGCAAAAAAGTTTGAGAACCTCAGTCCCTGCTCTGCTTCTGGGCAGGTTGCAAGGTGCTTGTCTTGCCCAATGACAGAGTTGGATCAAACTGCAAGAGCCCTAGCATCCCATACTAGGAATCTTTCCATGAGCATGCATCCATCATCGTTTCTTGCATGAAAAATGCAGTCTGCCAGGTAAATCATTTTATCCTGGTATGCAGCCAGAACCTTATCTTTGAATTGCAAAAAGGCCAAAACTGCATACTAGAGGGTTTAAGCTGGCAGATATTTTCTCTGATTAAGGCCAGGTATACACTGTGCTTGTATGACTACACTATAAATCCACATCCGTGAGTGACGTAGTTAAACTCTCTAACCCGTTCTGTAGATAGGGCTATGCCGATGAAAGAGCTTTTCCCATTGATATAGCTACCATCTCTCAAGGAAGTAGAGAGCTTTTGCTGTTGGCATAGGAGCATCTTCACGAAAGCACTACAGCAGCACAGTTGCACCACTGTGAAGATGAGCCCTAAGAATATTGTTTAAGAGATGGAGAACGTTGGCAAAGCAAGAGAGAAAAGAGGCTTCCCCCCAGTTAGCCATCATCTGAAAGAAAACAATTTAGAAGAAAGGCTTTAATAATGCCTGTTAATTCATTAAAAAGAAAATACTATGTCAGCTATTACTAAACGGTTTTTGAAAGGATTTCAGATAACGGGCTGCTATTCTTTTCATAAACTCTGTCAGTGTAAATTGTAGATCTTTGCATGCTGATAAAAGGAATATGTTCTCATTGTTTGTTATAAACAATGTGGTTTTTAAGCTTTGCATTCAGATTCTCTTCTGGTGCTGTGTGGAGATGCTAGTTTGTCAGAAGTAGCTTCATTAGTTATGATGTAAGATGATCTTGGGTACATCAGTGACTGCCCAAAATGCTGGTCAAGAAATTTAAGTTAACATTGTGTCTGCCTTTCTGATACCTTCTTCTTTTAGAATCTTGACGGCCATGGAGAAATCGACCTTGTCAGAATCTAAGATACTATATTATATTTTTATGAATTATTATTATTCATGAATTATATTTGAATTATTTTTTCTATTATGAATGAAAATTACATAATCGTGTGCAATAAAAATAATTAAACCTGAACCTTCATCAGCAGGTAGATCTGTCAGGTTTAATGTTTTACAGCTTTGCAGGCTAATGTTTAAAGCATATATGTACTTAAGAGCTCTATTGTCCTTTTAAGTACAAGCCATCCTCTGAGGAGTGTGTGGGGCAACGCACACCACAGATTGGAACACTGGGTGACATTGTGTCTAAATCAGCCACAATAGCTTCCAGAGTTCTGTGGGGTGCATTCTGTACCCTTGTACTCAGGTGAAGGCAAGGATCATATTAGACCTAGCCCCAACTCAAGGTTGCAGAGCAGTGAAGATCGTCAGGTAAAATCCGGTCCCCATTGAAGTCAATGGGAGTTTTATTATTATTTTCAACAAAGCAAGGGTTTTTGTCCATGAGTCTTCTCTTACCTCACCTCCCCAACTTGAACATCCAGGTAAGGCTAAGAAAGATCTTGCCCTAAGACCGTAAATGCAAATTTATAACAAGTTGAAGGGGGAGATTTTCAAAATCACAAAGGCAGTTGGTCACCCAGTTCCCCTCAACTTTCAGTAGCAGTTGGATAGCTAATTTCCACTGGAGCCTTTGGATAGCTTAAAGCATGTTTAGTATGTTCCAATATATTACTTCTGTCAAAATCTGAAAACGCAGATAAGGATGGCTGTAAATCTTTGCAAAGGGATGCAAGCCAGTAATTTCAAAACAGCCATGGGCAGTTTCAAAATACTTCTTACTTTCGGCTGTTCATTCAGCATCATTTCTTTCAAAATATTAGACCCTCGTAATCTCAGTTTACTGTAGTAAGAGTCATTTTATGCAGAGTGAAATTAGAAAGAAGAATTTTAACTGTAACCTGTTAAGTTAAGACTATTAATTGCAAACTTCTTTGGGTAAAATTTTCAGACATGTCTAAATCACTTTTTTGAAAATTTTACTCAATATCAAATAAACTTTAAAAACTAAAAAAAACTTAGCATTTCTATCATGAAACAGGCAATCCATTGTTTAAAGTCATATTCACTAGAAGCTCATATCTTTACCTAAAATGGCATCTGACCATAGGTGCTGGAACTAAGAGTGCTGGGGGTTTTGCCACACCCCTTGGCTTGAAGTGATTTTCATCCTAGACAGAGTTTACAGTTGGTTCAATGGCACTCAGCACCCCCACTGTAAAAATTGTTCCAGCACCCCTACATCTGACTGAATTATGAGAACAAGTATCCCATTGAAATTGATAGTAACAGTGCAGCTGTGCACCACAGAAAGCTTCTGTACTTGCAGACTAGTGAACATTGTGTTTCAACAGTTACCACCATTTCCACAGAGTTCAGCACATTTCTGCTTGTGAATGTAATTGTCCTACATCACGAATGCCTGCAATTGCAGAGATAAAGGTAATGAAATAAATGTTATCAAAGCACTTTCCGAGCTCTTAAAGTAAACTGATTTACATGCAGCAGCTATGGGGAAAACTGAAACAGTAATTGACCCCATTGACCTCTTCCGATTATTCAAGGTGGAGTAATCTCAGGGGGACTCATTCATCTCTGTACCGTAGTCCTGGCTGACTGAAGAATAATTACATGGAATTCAAATTTAGACTTATAAAGATTTGTAACTGGTCAGTGAATATCATTGGGCTCTATAAAATCAACAGGCTTATAATTAGTCTGAGCTATCTCACAGTAACCTAATTTAAAAATGCAAATAATGAAAACATCTACATATATATATAAAATATAAAATTTTATAATATTACGGATTCCAGTCACAGCGAAGTATGCTGATCTTGAAAACTTGATGCCAGGTACGCGCTTCACTGAATTAAAATGAACTTGTGTTATTAATAAAGACTCAAATGATCTAGTCTGCTAGTCCAACATTTTACCACCTCACACTTTCATTAGAAATGAACTTTTCAATTAAGAACTGTCTTCCAAAACTTAGTACAATTCCAAAATGGTTTTCCAAACTGTGATTTGGTCACATTAACTTAAGTGTACAGAATGATCTTGTACACGTCATTCTCTTATACTGCAATGTGGGTCCTTTCACTTTAAAGTGATCATCATGTTCAGGCCATTGACTGTGAAAAATAGAATCCAGCTGAACAGCGAATTTGGAAGGAAGGTGGAGAACGGAGCCAGATGCCTATAAAGCCTGGCACCTATCAAAACCAATATTGAAAGCTGAAAATTGAAGTGCATGTGTCAAGAGCTATTCTGATGAGCAGAGAGAAATGGATAGGATGGAAAATATTTAAAAGTGTGTGCAACTTTGTTTGTCTGATTGTTTAAACAGCATTTCCACACAGACCGAAGACCTTTTATCCTAAAATCCTTCTAGGAAACAGAATTCATTAACTTGTGACTGGCCTGATCTTGAGTTGGGATGGAAGGTGGCTTTGAGATTATAGTATAGGGTATTCCTTGCTCTTCCACAGATTTTCTGTGGCATTTTGGACAAGACACTTGGTCAGATTAACAAATCTATTTAGGCACCAAACGATTCAGATAGGGGCCTAGTAGGATTTAGGCAGGTTATGTGCTAAACTTCTACTGACTTTCAATTTGCATTCTCTATCTGCATCTTTAGATGCTTAATACCTTTTGTAAATCTGGCCGTTAATCCCTCTGCAGCCCATCTGTGAAATGGGGATAATATCCTACTTCAGAGGAGTGACATGAGGGTTAATTTCTCATTGATGAAGTGGCTGGATAATACAGATATAGGTACTGTAAAAAGACAATAAATGGATGAGTTTATGGAGGTGTCAAATTTGGTGCAATATTTAAAGAATCATAAAGATAAAATAGACTATCATATTACGATGAGGACATTAGTAACAGTGTTGAAATATCCATTCTCGTCTCATAGAGTTTAAGGTCAGAAGGAATCATTAGATCATCTTGTCTAAACTTCTGTATGTCACACACCATTAAATTTCACCAAAATACCCCTATATTAAGCCCACAGAGGAGCATCTATTTTATTATTTCCAGCATTTTTAATCATAAAAACATCCTGTGCTTTGTGTTTGTGACAGAATATACCCCTGTGTCCATTGTAATAATCTGTATAAAGTATGCCTTGTGAGGTATCATTTGAAAACTCATAATTTGCTGGTCATTATTGCCTGATAAAATGTGTGATAACAGTATGTGAAGTTATAAGATTTCCCTGTATGATGTTATTAACAGATGTTCCAAGCCACAGGCCTACCCAAGCAGAAGTTGGCAAACAAGTCTGTCCTAAACAAAGGAATGTATGCTCTGCTTAATATGCATTTGAGCCGTAAACATAGTCATCAAGCAGGAAGGGGAAACAAAGAAAGCTCAAACGTGAGAGAAAGGCAGCAGCAGGGAACATCCTTCCACTTTAACTTTTTGCCTCCTGGTACCCAACTGGAAATGTTTTTCATAAGGGAGAGACTGAAACTATAAAAAAGAGGGGAAAGCACCTCAAGACTCCCCTATTTTTCCCCTGCAAATTGCATTCAAGGCACCTGACGTCACAAAGGAAGCCTTCATTGGATTCTGGGAGAAGGGGTCCTGAGCTAGGATTTGGTCAGGAAGACTGCTGAAAGCATATGGTGTGAAACTGCTTGAATCTGATATAGTTCGTAGGCACCAATAGTGTTTTATCTTTATTTTTCTTGTAACCATTTCTGACTTTTGTGCCTCATTACTTGCACTCACTTTAAAGCTATCCCTTTGCATTTAATAAACTTGTTTTATTGCTTTATCTAAACCAGTGTTTCTAAACTGAAGTATTTGGAAAACTATTTGGGGAGACAGGTTATGTGCATATTATTTCAATTGAAGAAATAAAGGATTTCATATAAACTTGCATTGTCAAGGAGAGGGCTGGACAGCACAGTCACATGTTTCTGGGGGGAATCTAAGATTGGGTTTGTGTTGGGGTAACCGTGCAGTATAACCCAGGCAGGTAAAAGCCAATGTGTGGTTAGCTGGCTGCAGCACATACAGATAGAGCTGGGAGTGACTTGCATGCTAGAGGCTATTCATGAACAGTCCAGGCTAGTGGCTACAGCAGCAAAGTATTGTAAAGGGCACCCCAGGTTAAAGAGCAAGGGTGACACAGCTACTCATTAGTCAGGATTGTACCCTGGTGTGTCACAGTGTTTAAGGCTTTTAGTCATGTTAATTAACACATCTCCATGGGAAGCTCTAGTATTCCTAGGCATGTGGAAATAGAGGCTTCCAAGAGGGAAGGGAAAGACATGGCAGATTGAGTAAAGGAAAGGATTCCAGGCTCATACAGTCATGTAGAAGAAGGACTTTGAGATGAGTATAGAAGGACATAAAGTGGAAAATCAATTCCCTCATAATTTCCAGCTATTTCTGGGTTGGAAATTGATTAGACAGAATATCTTGCACAGCAGAAAAGGAGGGGGACAAAGCTTGCTGCATTCCAATTGCTAGGGAATGAACTGAAAGTTCTAATAAGTCTTCTCTATCTTTAAAAAGTTAGTGTAGTCTTACAAAAAGTATCCTGGGACAGTTAATGACTCATAGAGCAGACAGGACTGGATGCCATCTGAAAGACCTCAGTATAAATAGTGTAGCAAATTGCTTTTGGATTTAGTAATTGACAACAGACCCTCCACAAACCACCTCTTCTGATGGTTGATGTTTTTAGGGATACACTACTAATGTCATGTTGGGGAGTCATTATTGTCGCTTTTTCTATAACTTGTTTGTAGAGCCTTTATTTTGTGGTACTATATCTTTAAAATATAATTGGCTTGTCTGAACTTCTACTGCCAGCTGTAGCACATATAGGGACTCGAAGAGGCTTGGTGAACAAGTTGTTAATAATTTTTTTCCCTCCTCACTCCCCGCTTTTTTTTTATGAATAGACAATATCGAATTCTCTTCCTCTGATCCATTTACATGGTTGGCTGAGCGCCTGTCTTCCCCCTTGACTTGGTATTTCATTTCTGAAAAGAACTCTAGCTGTGTATGAAACATCTTGACACAACAGCAGTTGGCTTAGCCTTCTCAGTATTGGTGGTGTTTGTAACCCTTTCTAACAGGATGTATGGTCTACTAGAAAGTCGGGAGGACCGGAATGATATTCCCTTTACCTACCTTGCTTATATTTGATATACTGAGCCATAGAGGAAGAAGATGAGCGAGGGAGCACGTCTTTTATTAAAGATGACAAGTGCAACCACATTTAAAAAAAATGTTTTTTGTAAGTGGCTACTGGTGTTCATTACATGTCAGTTTCCAGCTGGTACTTTGAGGTTCGCTTCACTATAGACATTGAGGAACCTTAGCAGACATTGACAGAGAGAAAAAAAGAACTGGAGATCAAATATATGACAAAAGCTTTTTTAAAAAGTACGCACTACACTAAAGGGTATTTCCTCTCTGGATTTTTTTTTAATGTCTGTAGCAGGGAGAAGCTAAACTCTTCAAAGCTAAGTGCTGGGCACCTCATCTCAGAAAAGGATATTGCAGACTTTACGGGACATTCAGAGAAGAGCCACAAGAAAGAATCAAAGGCTTGGAAGAGAGATTGAAAAAATTTGGGCTGTTTATCTTCGAAAGGAGACAAGAAAGAGAGGATCGAGTAAAAGAACATAAAATAATGAATTGTCTAGCGAAGATAGATTGGGAGCATCTGTTCCTTCAGTCTCATCCCACAAGAACAAGGGGACAGCCAGTAAAATAAAATAAATAGAAAATTTAAAACCAATAAATAGGTTTTAAAGGTTGCCACAGGAATTCGCTAGAATTTAGCATTCAAAAACTAGATTAGATTAAAAATACTAGATCAGTGCTGGCCACCATCAGAGAAAGGATACTGGACTAGATGGATCTTGTCTGACCATTCCTTTGCTCTTGTTCTTTCTCCCACTCCCCTATTTCCTCAAAACTAAACCAATTCACTTGAAATGTAACAGGTGTAATCTTAGGCTAGAGTTTTATTAGTTTTATTTTTTCTGGAGATGCTGAGGTGAATTAGATCAGGTGTTAGAGAGGTGAGTGGGAAGCATTTGTTACAAATGACCGTCACCTTTTCTTCTTTTTCTAACTGCAACCACAGTAGAACCTCCGAGTTAGAAGCACCTTGGGAATAGAGATTGTTCGTAACTCTGAAAAGTTTGACTGTTGACTGTTTTGTTCAAAAGTTCACAACTGAACAATGAGGCTGGGTCCACACTGATGGCGGCAAATTCGCCACTGTCAGATCAATTGCTCTGGATCGACTTAGCGGTCTGTATAGACCCACTCAGTCAATCCAGCAATCAATGCAGGAAAACCACCCCGGTAAGTGGCGTAGTGCTGCATCGAAGGGAACGCCGTGCAGCGCAGTGTGGACGGCGCGCGGAAGAGACGCAGCAAAATCAACAGGAGATATGCAAGTGATTTACGTCACTTGCGTATCTCCTGTCGACTGCTACCGAATCCCGAAGGTAAGTGTAGACCGGATCTGACTTAATACAGTTTGAAAGTTTACTGTGCAGAAGAAAAATGCTGCTTTCTCTTTATTCTTTCTAGTGGTTTACATTTAACACAGTATTGTACTGTATTTTTTTAATCTCTGCTGCTGCCTGATTGCTTTCAGTTCCAAGTGAGCTGTGTGATTGATTGGCCAGTGTGTAACTCTGGTGTTCGTAACCCTGAGGTTCTACTGTATTTCAGAACTATTTTCTTTCTCTGGGTGAGGATTGATACATGTGGCTAGTACTGGGTGGGACTTAGATTATCAAAGGCAGTTCATACAAACATTGCATACCCTATGGGGTTTCTGAGTGCAAGTCAGCTTTTCTGGCCCTTAGGAAGTCTGCATCTCTTGAGCATGGGTTTTGTCGAGCACATAAGTGCCATGTGTGCTTTAGGAACACTGTGTGGCACGGCTGCTGTGCCATGGACTTGCTAAGACCCACATCAGAGCACCTGCTCTATGCAGAGCATTTGGAACTTACATCTGGTCGTGGGAGTCGATGTCTGGTGGTGTGGACTGAAGGAAGAGGAGGCTGCTAGAGGCCACAGAGGAATGAGAACAGGAATAGGACTCCAAGCCTAGGAATAGAGACTCCATAGAGCTAACAGCCCAAATATTTGGATTTGAATTCTGGTTCTGACACTGACTGTCATGTTGGACAAGTCCCTTAAGGCCTGTGTTTCACAGGTGCTGAGGACCTACAGCTCGCACTGACTTCATTTGCAATTTGCAAATGAAGGTGCTCTGCCTTTCTTCAAACAAACCCTTAATTTCTTTTGACCTCCAGCTCTGTAAGATGGGGATCAGGATATTTACCTATTTCATGCAACCCTACAATGAGGTATTATTGAGGTCAGTTAGTGGCAAAACATGGAATGAGAACCGAGGAGCAATGGCTCTCAGCACAGTGCTCATGCCTCATGATGATATATCTGCTGAATCTTTGCTATTTTAGGCTCCTGGAAATCCTTATGAAGTTTGATGGGCTTATGAAGTTCTTACAGGTTTAAGTCACAATAAAACACATCAGAGTCCCTCAGTGTTCATTCATTTTAAAGAGGCTTTGGATAAAACAACAAAGATTGTAACTTGAAAATGACTGAACTGAATTCTTCAAACTTTATTTTAGTGATACTTAAAAATAAAGCTATATCTTATTTTATTTTATTTTTTTTAAAGCCTCTTAATAACTCATCACAGTGGATGACATATCCTCTTGATTAAGCAGCAAGAAGAGGGGTTCTTTTTAATCATATAAAAATACTGTTCCTAATAGAAGTACAAAAATTTCAATGATGAGAATTGCCATTTCAGTTTATTCTTTCTTTCTTTAAAAATTCTATATGGTAACATCTGTATTAAAAGACCAGAATTTAGAATTCCTCACTTGGTTAGTTATTAACATTTTATTAAAGATTAACAGAATTCTTCACAGCAGAAAATATTTCTTGCAGGGGTATTAAAAGAGAAGGTGACTAATAAATCGATACAGGAATATGGCAGAGTTTAGGGGAGTACAGGCTACAGTAATCTCATATCACCAATTACATTTTCCCCATTAAGCAAAATATTTTCTAATACTGAATTGATTACGCAGTGATCACTTACTTCCTTTCACTGTCGTTAGGCTAAATTAGTTCCTTGAGAGATGGCCCAATGCTATTTAGGTTCATCCTGGTTAAGTATAGTACTGCAAACTATATATAATGCATTACACACAAAAACTAAATTAAAAGAACATTATTGAGGTTGCAAAGGCAAGCAGTCATAAATTAGCAAGTGCCAGAATTAAGATTGCCTGTGCACTTTATATTGTTATGTTGGAAAGTGTTAATGGCTGCCATTAGTCACAGACCTGGTAAAAGTAAATGGGTGTGCTAAGCACCCTTCATTCATGCTAAAAGAGAGAGCAATTAAATTTTACTCTGTTTAGTGATAGCTGAATTAATAGGCAATACCTCCCAAGGCACATGTCAGCATGCCAAAGCCTGAGGTGAAGCGAAGAGCCATGTGGCCTGTGGGTTTTCCATGTAGACTGAATGCAAATGCAGGAGCTGAGGTATTTGTTGATTGCAGAGATGTGTGTATAGGACAGAATGTATTTATGTATATTAGAGAGACAGGGTGGATGAAATAATATCTTTTATTGGATCAACTTCAGTTGGTGAAAGAGACTGGTTTCTGAGCTTACACAGAGCTTGTCTCTTTCACCAACAGAAGTTGGTCCAATAAAATATATTACCTCCCCCACCTTGTCTTTCTAGTTGGAGAAACTGTGATGCATGTGCCCTGGGAAGAAGCCAAGAGACAGAATTTTTTTTCCTCAGAGTATTTGCTGAAAAGGCAGATTTGGATAGCTGAACAAGGAAAGTGCCTCCTGTTGTTTTCTACTATTTTCAGGAAAACAGGATTTTGTAAATAAACAGGATTTCACCAAAGAATATACATGACTCTATCCTCAGTTTAATCTCTTAGCCAATATTCGGGTTCTTGAGGCTAACTGCTAGGGCCAAGGGGCAACAATATGTTCAAACACAATTCCTATTGATTTCAATTGCAGCTGTGACTGCTCAGCATGTCTGCAGATCAGATCCCACGGTATCAAGTCAGGTACCCAGAAAATGAGGAATACACAGCTAGTGACCATTTGTTGCTAAGTTTGGACTAACTGACTTGCATAACATCACATAGGAACTCTGTGGCAGAGGCAGGGTTAGAATATAATTCTCCAAGGCACCATTCTCCACTACATAATTTAATGTAATCAATTTGATCTCTTTCTTCAATCCCCTGCCTCACTGAGCACACACCTTCCAACATCTACAGCAAATGAAGCATGGGTCCTACAGGCAACAGTCTCCTTCAGTACAGAACCTTGATTCCTTGCCAGAGGAAGCCCATCCTCTGCATTGAATGAGGCAAGAATCCTGTAGAAAAAATAAGTGATCATGTCATTAAAGACTGTGTCATAATGCGTAAATACAAGGAGGGCACACTAAGGCACGGTCTACACTTACCTTTGGGATTTGGCGGCAGTCGACAGGAGATATGCAAGTGATGTAAATCACTTGTGTATCTCCCGTCGACTTTGTGGCATCTGCTTTGCGTGGCGTCCACACTGCCATTTACCAGGGTGTTTTTTCTGCGTCTCTTGCTGGATCGACTGAGTGGGTCTACACAGACTGCTCAGTCGATCCAGAGCAATCGATCTGAGGGCAGCGAATTTGCTGCCATCAATGTAGACCCAGCCTAAAATGACATAGGCAACCTTAATTCTGGCATTACCTAATTTTTGTGTGCTTGAATTTGAAACCTTAATAATAATCTTTTAAGTGTTGAAAAATAAACTTAAAAATCAGATATTCCATTGAGTGGCATCACACTGACATCCACATGGGTTATCAGCTGGGTTGGAACCCGTACATCCATTGCACAGACCTCTGCCAGTTGAGCTAATGAAGGAACTGTTTTTCTTCCCTGTGTGTGGACAAAAAGGGGATAGGACACTGTGCTAGTGGGGTTCCCAGATATTTACTGATGGCAGAGAAATGTCGTGAGACTCAGGGATCTTGGGTTCCATTCCAGGCTCTGCAGAGGAGTGTCTCTAGGGGGCACAGATTCTTCTGCCCATGCTAGGCTCACTCTGCCCCTAAACATGTCACCTCCAACTTGTCCCCGTTCTAGTCGTATCTCTTCATGTCCCCTGGTTCTTCATCTCAGACCCATTTTCTTCACTTACCCTGTCTGTCTCCACAACCCAGAGTCTTCATCCCAATCCGGTCTTCTTGACCAGTGCCCAGCAAATTCTAATATCATCCCTGCAGTCTCCACATTCCAGTTTCCTAGCCCAGCCATTACAAGTTCCTTACAAGTCATCATCTGGTGTTTGTCCCTCTCTCCCTCTTTTTCATTTCCCCCAGCCCCCCACAGTTGCCTCCAGTCACCCATCACCCACTTTCCAGTCCCAGTTTCCATCTTTCCCCCCTCTCCCCACATCAGCATCTAGTCCCAGTCTCTGCTCCCTTATTGTCCAGTTTTTTCTCCCCTCCCAACCCCCTACCCTGTGAATCTAGCTCTCATCCCCTCTGAATTTGAATCAGGCAGCTTCCTCCTCCACACTGGCTGGGCCCAGCAAGAGCATTATTGAAAGCACATGAGAGACAGTCTTCCTACTCCCAGGTCTGGTACTAAATCCAGACGTGGCATGGCCCACAGCAGCCCAGAACTGCAAGTATAGGGAAAATCCTCCTCAGCCTCAGGCTTGAACATGCCCAGTGCAGGTAGAATCTTCAGCAAATTTAGCTGCTCAAATCTAAGCAGTCTCTGTTGAGCTTGTACAAACTGCAGTTTAAAAAATGTCCTCCCCCACAATGGTTTAGAACCTGGCCAGATTTGTGTGGATTTTCAAGAAGAAAACAAAAAGTGTATCCTTGATGCAAAGGCCAGCTTTCTCCCAAATCTGTGGTCTTGTTCCAAATTATGGAGGCAACAGAGCTTTCCAAAGAAAAGGTCACCTGAATTTTTTAACATTGGCAAAAGAACACTTTCTCTAGCCTTGTCCTCAGAAATGGCTGACCTGTTTTGGCTGAAGACTTCCAGTAAAATTCAGGCTGAAACAGATAGACAACACAGAAAACTTCAGCTCAAATGGTTAAAGTTTTGCAAAGTCCAAAGTTATTGGAAATAATGCTGATCTTTTAAGAATGTGCATTAGTTGAATAGGTCTCTGGCACTGCATAAACTTTTCTTCCATCTCTGCATGTCTTCTCTGTTTTGTTTCTAACTGCTTCTTCTTTCCCTAAAGCTTGTTATTCTTCTCTTCATCCTTTTTATTATTTGAGTGCCTCAATAAATATGCAGTGACACTTACAAGTGCTTTGGCATTTGAAATGAAGTTTGAACATTCCTGTATTACTCCGCTGTAAGTGTATATTTTTGGATTCCTGACATCATTTCTATTATTCTTATGCAAATGAGGTGAAATCAGAGTGTAAAGAGGATTTTTCTCCTGAATAAATTATGAGATGACCATTTTGATTTCTCAGCATTCAGAATGGGTCACACAAAAATGTAAGTGACCTCGTATTTCATAGATGATGATAAGGTTAGTGATAAATAAGATAGTGAACCTCTGTTCTCCTCTTGATTTTTCACAGTGATCTGTTAGCTCTAAGCCATAACTGTTAAATTCATGTTGTCTGAAGGCATTAAATCAACTGCATAACATTTATAGGAACTTCACAATTGTAGTCGCTAGTTGAGAGTTTCTTCATGAAGAATAGATATGGATCTAAATTTACATTCAAAAGTGTCTTTAAAATCTTGTCCTGCTCTGGAAAGTGATTATTACAACAAAAAATGGCACCTTCTTACTTGGCAGATTTGTTCCTTTTGTATATTCAGTCCTAATAAGCTTATACTGAATTTTACTCCTGTTAGCCCTGTGGAGCCACACACCTATGAGAGCAGGCTTCTAGTCTTTCTTTTGGACAACTAACAGAATTGCTTTCTAAGTTCCAATCAGTGATCCCTTCACAAAGCAGTTGGAGGCAAAAAGGTCATAGTTGTTACTTAGCGGAATAATATGGTCATCAGAATTTTTATGAATAATGATGATGCATGAGATGACAAGAACCGAGCTTGACTCTTAGATACAAGGATGAGTTTGTAGATTTTGTAGTTAAGAAATAAACAACAATCTTGTTACATGAAACAGCACAATTGATCTGGAAAGCCATTGAGGAACCTAGGATGCCATTTTTCCAATCCCTTTTCAGAGAACAACCATACTTTCAGGCCATTTTTAGTTAACTACTGTCTGGTTACTTTTATTTTTAATTTGTCCCAAACAGATGTGAAATCTTGTATTGGACAGGATTCTTGACCTAAATCCTAGGCTTGTTTATAAATACCCAGTTACGGAATTGCTATAAGATACAGTAGTCATGCGGGACAATTTCACCTTCCAACAAGCCATTTTTCTCTGAATATCCACATTAGGACAGTTTCTAATGTAAGTTTAGCTTTCTAGTAAATGTACCTCTTGACCATAATAATCCTGATTATGGACAATATTTTGGGAGATCTATCAGGTACATAGTATACACAGTACAACATATTCCAATTCCTTCTGAAGTATTTTAAATGCTAGAAATAAGTCCTAGGTTCTATAAAATTACAATGAAAATTAGGTCAATGCTACTGTAGTTGACTGGATCTCACTTTGTATACTGGAGGGATGTCTAGTACTATATTTTAAGCCCCATAGTACACAATGTTGTATTTATGTCAGGCGTTCTCTAGTCTGACTTGCATTTTATGGAAATGTCCTTTAACATGGACAATAAAATCTAGTGAAACTGACTGCTCAACCATTTTATCAACCTATTATCTTGCAAGAACTGGAGCTGTGGGAGGGAATATGTGAACTCTACAATATTTCAAGTATTCTTGTAGCAATAAAAAAGCTGTTTTCCTAACTTCATTCTCTTCTTAGAACACAGGAACTGTAATATCAATCATTAAGGATTTAATCTGCAGCCATGTCATTTCTTATCTTGGTGGCATATGGCTATGCAAATCTTGTAAAGTAATCCAACTCTGAGAGGAGAGGTATTCATATCATTTCCATGTGCTCCCCCTTTCTACCACAAATACTTTTTTAAAAAGTAGAAAATCCATCTAATCTCATGGAAATGATTTTGTCCTATAACTTGGACATTGTATCCCTAGGCTGTAGAAAACTAACACATTTGTTTCTACTGTGATAAATGTGACACAGCTTAACAAGCTAGTGTGGGATGTTTCTCCCCATTTGTTGCTGAGGGGACAGAGTATCTTACTGGATTTTCAAATATTAACATGAAGATATTCCATGCTCCTCTTGTGCAGATGTTAACATGTGAAAGTTGTACAAAGAAATCTAATGATTTTCCTCTCTCATTCTCACATTAAATCACTGGCTTTAAACCTTCTATCTTTTTGCCACTATACCTTTGTCAGCCTTCATCATACATAGATTAGAGGCTCCTTGCTTTTTGGCTAATTAATTGGATGGCAATTGCCACTATGGCCTGTGATGTAAATGTGTAACAGGTGGAATTTGCTATGCATATGTGGACCTATCAGGCCTTCTCTGTCCCCTGCTGGGAGGCATTGGTACCCTAGGCTGGGCTACCAATAAGGCTTAGTCCTCGAGAGGCCTAGTAGACAAGGAGAAGATGCTGACCAATCAGGCACCAGCAGGCCAGTTAAAGCTAGCCTGCTTCCTTTCAAAGAGATTGCTGGGTGAGGCTGGGCCAGGAGAGGAGCCCAAAACCCCAGCACCAGAGCATGGCCTTGGCTGAAATCAGCTGTCTTGGTTTCAGACAGCCCAATTTGGAGTTTGTTTAAAGACATGCCAAGCTTACGGCCTGGGTCACTCTGCTTCCCGGAGGCTGCTGCATCTTGTAAATAGAGCCAGGGTGCACCTGCAGTGTCAAGTTTTACCAATAGGGGATATATTGGGTCAGCCCCACCTGTGACAGCATAGTTCACATTATATAAAGGCACAGAGCGGGCTACAAAAGCCTCTGACTGAAAGAATGGATGACTTTTGTGAATGGCAATGGGTGTGTAGCCTTTCCTTACAAGGAAACTTCTCTGAATCTAGCCAGAGCTGGTAGTGATTGAAATCTGTCACCTTCTGGTGGCTCTTTTATGGTCTATATGTTATCATTCCCTCTCTTTTTCCTCATGGACAGATGCCACTTCATAAAGCCAATGTCATTAAGCATTAATTGACACCTGTATTGGCATGTTCAGCTTAGAGGTCTAGGAGTGGAGATATCCTCACTTTAAATGTCACCTTTCCAGGTTGGGGTTTGAGGCTTATTGGCTGGGTTGCATGGGGAAACTTGCATATTTACTGTCTATGCTATACTTACGATGTGGATAAATGGAAGATTTCAGTTTCCCGGTCCATTACCAATACTGTTTTAAAAATCTCTCCACAGTATGTCTGATTTTTACTCATAATTTGCTTGTCTGCCATATATTCAATATGTAACCTCCAACTCACATAAAACCTCATCTGGGATCTTTGTTCCATTCTGTTCTGTTGGAGTCTATTGTTTTTGAGTATGCATCATAAAAATGGTTACAGTAGGTGCAGACTAGAGATAAAGCAACTCCCCATCATAATTATTCCAGTATTACATTGTGCATTTGTAAATGGTTGCAGACACTTGGCAGTATTTGCATTGAGTGGGAGAAGGATGTGAGTCAGGGGCAAGGATGTGGGAGAACAGATATGCATCTTAAACAGCTTTAAAATTTAATGTTTGTCGCTTAGAGTCCATCACATTTTTAATATAATGCAACAGCTTTAAAGACCACAACAATCAAATCCTCCGTAGTTTCTTCATTAAAGTCTTTGAACTTTAATATCAAGTGACTTTGCTGACAAGTCATGAGCATCGTGTGTGATCTCCCTGGAAAATATCTCATGATGTGGTAATCTGTCACTCAGAGTATTCTCGTTTATGCTCTGCTTCTGTGTTGCAAACACATTTGTCTCTGATTGTTGTCTGAGTAAACCTGGAAAGAGAGAACATAAAATGTTTTCTATCATTTCCGTGCAGTTTCTCAAGATAAAGATATTAGTTGCAGAGTTTACTGTATGAGAGATACCAAATGGAGATGGTTGTAAAACAGAATGAATTTTTTGCAAAAATATTTGTTTTTTTTCATTGAGAATTTTTGGAATTTGAATATTTTGGGCCAGATTTAGTAATAAGTTTTTTCTCTAGTGATGAAAAAAGTGAATCTTATAAAGACTTTTTATCCTTACAAAGGTGAGCTCTTGACTTATTTCTTCATTTTCGTACCTCCATGCTTTGTAAGATGATGATGTGCCACGGCTGAGAATATTGTGAGAAATCTGGCATCTACTTCTCCCAAAACGGAGCCCTTGGATTAGCTTTTTTCATTCTTGGGTCATGTAGAATTCAAAATTGCCAAGCTGGTGACTTAAATTATAACTGCTGGTTGATGGGTGGAAGAAATGAAGTTAAACATTACTAAATGTATAAGTAAAAAGAATGCCAAGCTACTGCCTTACAGATCATTGGTAAAATGTCATGTCGTTCTAAACAACTGCCTGAAAAGCATGACAAGAATGGATCAATTTGCAGGACTCCGTTTAGGCATTTTAGTAGTTATAACTGATCAAATTATAATCATTAATTTTGTCTTCTGTTCATGGAGTTTTTTCCAATCAAAAAATTGATTTTTTTTTGAGCTAGTTGTGATTGGCCATGTAAATCACATCACATTATTTCTCCTCCCAGATTGGAGAGTGCAACTCTTTTAATAGGAACATACAGATTGCCATATGAGATTGGTCTCTTCTTTGTCTTTGACATTACCACCTTTCAGGAGAAAGTGCAAAAAATGCTGTAATGGACAATTATGGAACAACCTGTATACTGGAGAAGTTTCTTCCTGATCCAGTTCAGTTATTATTTATAGTGGCTATGGCACCAGTCACAGATTAGGATCTCACTGTGGCTGTTTTATGTCCTGAAGCAGGAGGATTTGTATCTTTTTTTTTAATCCTAATGTAACTGTATTTGTTCTCATCCATATAAATGTTTAAACTTTTTTTGAATCATGTTTCTAGTCTGAATGCTTAAAAGGAGCAAATTTAAAATTCACTTTCAGTGATCATGCATGCTAGTGAAATTCAATCACATGAATATTCATGGAAAGTAAACACACAAGAGAAGTGACTGTAGCAGAAGCAAATTCATTTAACATTTCAAATCCATATTAGCAGAAATTTTTCAGCAATGTTTGCCATATGTTTTAGTAATCCTAACAGAACGAATGAGTTACATGGACAAATAGATAATTGCAGTACTCCTGGAGGCAGACTTCACTCAGGGAAGTGTGCCAAAGTAGGAAGAACAAGCATCAAAGAACATGAACAATACAGTAATGCCAGGAGAAGAAAGAGCCTGGAATTACTCAAGAGCCACATGAGTATGTGCAATGTACAAGTTAAAGGGATTATTTAGGGCTGAGAATTTTTTAATCCTGTGGCTTTACAGAAAATCATTTTCATAAGCATTGAATCCGTATCTCTTGACTGATACCAGAGATTGAAGTGCTAGCCTCTAGTTAAAAGCCTGAGTCTGTATCGCTTGACGAAGCTCTCTATAGCTAGGGGTTTTAACACAGTGCTTCTCAACCAAGGGTTCCTTTTCCCATTGGGATACTCAGAGGTCTTCCAGGGGGTACAGCAACTCATCTAGATCAGTGTTTTTCAACCTGGGGTTGCAGCCCCTAGTGGGGGTCACAGAAAGGATTTAGAGGGGTTGCAAGTGCAGCGTCAGCATTAGGGGATGGCAGATGAGGCAACCTTCCAGGGCCCCCACAAAATGAAGTTACATGCTTCAGCCCTGCTGCCGGGGGCTCAGGCTTCAGACACGGTTCACAAGTAAAAGTCAGGCTTAAGTATCACACTGCAATGTAAATACAATATTTATATTCCAATCAATTTCTTCTATAATTATATGGTAAAAATGAGAAAATAAGCAATTTCCCAGTAATAGCGTGCTGTGACACTTTTATATTTTTATGTCTGATTTTGTAAGCAAGTCGTTTTTAAGTGAAACGTGGTGAAACGTGGGGTACACAAGACAAATCAGACTCCTGAAAGGGTTACAATAGTCTGGAAAGGTTGAGAACCACTGCCTTAACACGCTCTCATTCTCTGTTGATTAGTATGGAGCAGGATGTGTAACACGTTGTCATAAATGGACTGGGGGGCATGGATCTGCATTCATGTTGCACTTCCTGTCAGTACCTGGCCTAAGATGGGGAAGCTAATGATCCAACTAGCGGACCAAATTCAGTGATGAATCCTGGTCACATGCCACCTGAGGCAAAAAGAAGAGAGAGGGACTACAGCGTTTCATGAACAGCAGCCTGCGTAGATGTTGATCCTCAGTTTCTGGATTTTCTTCACTTAAACCACTTCTTGTTCTAAGGATTTGCAGTTTTGGTTTTTTTTTCCTTTCTCTCAGAAAGGAAATGGTAGGAGAAATTCTCTTCTCTGTTAGTTTTCCAAGTCTGGGGTTTTCTTTTCAGTTTTAAGTTGTTTCGGTGTTTTCCCATTAATTCTAATGGTCCACCATTGCATTTCCTGTCTGGACACTGAATGGGTACCTGAAGTTAGTTTCATATAAATGGTTACCTGGGACGAGCCCCTCCCTGCTGTGAGGGTGTACTTGAAATTGTAGTTCCGGTCATAAGTTCTGAATACATAAATACATGTATTGATAACCCTTGTCTAGAGGTAGCTAATAGACAAACCACGGGCCATATGCAGACTGTTAGATGAACAGATTGTGAAATCTTTTTAGTGACTTATTATCATTACTGTTGTTATTTTTGTATTATTTTCCCTGTAGTCTTGACTTTTACTATACCTTGATTAAGAAATTTGGACCTTGACCAAAAGAAAATAGATTACTCCTGCCCTAGTCTGTATAAATATCTCATAATGACCATCAAGTTCAGAACATCACAACCTTTCATTACAGATCTTAGTTGGCATATTGTTATACCCAATAACATTGTATACAATGAGTTAATTCAATTGCTTATTCATTTATTGAGGCCATAGTTACTGTTCTGAAAGTATTCTGAGACAAAGCACCTGCCCCCAAACTTTTGAACACAGGAGATCTGATTTTCCTCTCCCTTAAGCTATTGTATATTGGGAATAATACCATTGGATTTAATGGAGTTGCTTTGTTATAAAACTGGACCTAATTCTTCAGACAGTCACACCAATGAGATGCAGTGGTATACTAAGGACAAAGACATTAAGAGCTGAAAGTGCCAGGTGTTTGATGTCTTCAGATGCAATTTAAACTGGAACTGTCATTTCAAAGTCTAAAGGAATATTTGCTTCTTATAAGTTTATCATTTGGATGTTTATGTTCTCTTTAAGTCTGTCTAGTTTTAAGCATACTGAGTGCTGTTTTTCTAATCTCCTTGCATTCACTGTAAAGAAGCTGTGTATTTAGGGCCTGACTTTTCTTCTCGTCCCAGAGCATATCAGGGTTAAGTCCTAAAAGAAGTCAATGGAGCAACACCAGTCTAAAACTGGAATAAGAAACAGAAAAATCAGGCCAATTGTTTTCTGACAAATGCTGTGGATTATCTGTGTTGTTGAAGAATTATCTGTTATTGAAGAGCCTGAAATATTAATATGCATTAGGGTTTGGAAAGCAAAATAAAAAACACTTTACATGTTATTGTGTTAATTGATAAACAGAGTATGATCCTGTAATTAAAGATGTATCATAGAGCACAGCATAAGGGGACAAAGTTAAACTCTGATGTACAACCATAATGCTTACATTTCCTAACTTAAACTCCAATAACACAAAACCATACATGAGTGGTCCTATTGGCATTATACTTATGGTGTGGAAAGTTAAACACTTGCAAAAGTCTTTGCGTGATCACTTGACTTGATCTCCTTAACTTGGCTTGACTCCTTAACGTTATGATTTAACATGCCTTACTTAATTAATATGTTTTAGGCATGTAATTCTATGCCTTTGTTGACAATTGAGTGCTGAATGTCCTGATAATCAGTGTTGGAATACATTTGTATTCTTAATAGACCAGGCAGCTCCAGAATTGTGGTAGTGTATTCATCCTGCTGATTTTTTAAACCCTGTGCTGTTAAATCATGCATAATAACAAAAAAGATTTTGTTTTAGAGACTTTGATGCTGTAGCCTTAGGATGCTGCTGTAACTAAATAAGCTTATCTGTGGGCTACATGGGCTGGCCATTGACCTGTTTTTATTTTGACTGTTTTGAGAAGGGAGAGAACGTTCCTAGGGCTAAGCATATTTATCTGAATAGATTATCTAGCTACCTGTAGATTCAATAAGAAAAGTCAAATGACAACATGTCAGTTTCACAGTTCTGGAAAAATTGTCTGAAATTACCTTGATAGCAAGCACTGATAGTTTACAACATTTACCCTCTGTAATGGGCTGTTTGCCTTTAAGGGTTTTGACAGCTTTGCTGGACTTGCATGTACCTAGCTGCAGAGATGATCTTTCCTTACTACATAACTTGCCATTTGAATAGGTCACATTTTGATGGGATATGTTTGATTCGCTGACTGTGAAACTGCTGTATAACTCTCCCTTCATGCTTGCATATTTCTGGAAGGATCCATTCTATTATCCACATAGCAAATACCTAATTATTTGCTGCTGAAGCCCTTGTAGGAACACCTCCATGGATTTCTGAAATGCTGCATCTGTCAAACCATAGTAAGTTTTCACCCACGGTGAATAATGTGAAGGGAAATGGTTTCTTTCCCATAAGTCTGCTGAAGTAGAGCCTTGCATTGTTCTAAGCTGAAAAAAATTAATACACATTGTATCAGGTACTTGGTGTCATTCAAGACCCTTTTAAGAGTAACACCCTTTTAAAATTATTCTTCCTCTATATGAGTCACTAAGATTCAGTCCCTGCAATATTCCACTTGCTGCCTTCACCTGCATTTTTTCATTTTAAGGCCCTTTTTATAATAAAGGGACAGGAGCTGGATAGAGTTTTCAAAATATGGCCTCCCTAGCCCCTTGTAGAATGGTGCTATTCTCCTGCTATGGAGCCGATGTTCAGGGGTGCACACTTCTGTAACTCAGGCCCCATGTGATTCTTGCATGTTGTCCCAAGCCTCATTATAGTATTTGCTGGCCGTTTATCCAGAGTTCAGATAGAATTAATATTCTTTGTAAAAGCCTTGCAAGCCCTTGAACCTGGGCCTTCCATAGCTAGGTGAGTGCCCAAACCACTGGGTATTACTCATTCTAGGGCTGGTTGTTCTCATTTTGATCAGAAATTCCACTTCTGGACCTGAATGACCTTTCTGACAAAACTGCCACATTTCTGTGAAAGGTGTTGGTTTTGTCGAAAAATTCCCAACCAGCTCTATTTAGGAATTAGTATGGTAGATATTACTTTTTGCTAGTGATAGTTTGGTATGAGAATTTGAATGCTGACATAGTTTCAGACCCATGAGGGTTTGAAACCTCCCCTGGAGCTGCAGCAGCATTATCAGAAACTATCATGACAACATTAAGCTCCAGCGTGGTTCACTTTCAGCTTGCCATTTTGAAGATTATCTTTGCTAGATGCTACCCTGCTGTGAATTTGTATGATCAAGAGTAATGTGGCTTAAACATACCGCATAAGAAAGGGTAATGAATACTTTAATGCCCAAGGAAAGGTTAATGAATAAGGTAATGAAAAAATTCTACAACAGAGAGGAAAAAGTGTTTCTCTCTCCTTGTATCTGAATTCCATGCATAGCTTAGCCTTTGGCTAGCAACATACTGGCACATCCAGTTGTAAATCGCAGCTCTTTCTTTCTGAACTGCGTATGAAATCCACAGCCAAAATACTGCATTAGCAAGCTTAGCAGACTGACCCCATTGGTTCAAGATCTGAGATGCCTATGAAGTAGTGTAAAATCTGTAAACTAAACCCTGTTCCAACTCTGGTAGGGATGTACACGCAGGATTGTTCTGGAATTAGGCCTTGAGTCATAAGCCCCCATCTCTGAAAAATAACAACAGGTGTCTTGCTTATCATTGTGTAACATTTTTCCCTGCGCCACATATCAGGGGTACTGAAGATAGCACCTTATATCACCAATTTGAAGTCCACAGTTTTTCTTGTGGACTGGATGCGGTTACCTTCAGGACCCATTGGTTCTGTCTGCCCTGTAATTAAACACCCATGGCTGACCTGGGTTCACAGGGTGTGGGTTGCGGGTCTGTAAAACGGCAGTGCAGGTGTTCGGGCTCAGACTGGAGCCTGAGCTCTGGGACCCTGTAAGGGAGCAGGGTCCCAGGGCTCGGGCTCCAGCCCGAGTGTCTACACAGCAACTTTACAGGCCTGCAGCTGGAGCCCCACGAGCCCAAGTCAGCTGACACGAGCCAGCAGCCAGTGTTTAACTGCAGTGTAGACATGCCCATTGAAGCCACTCAGTTGGCCAGAGGGGTTCCTGTTAAACAGCACAAGGACTGAACGCACTGCCCGCACAACACTCCCAGTCCCTGCTGATCCAGGGAACGCGAGGTGGGAGATAGAAGTGGAACGTAGGTCTCTCCCGTGGCAGTGAATAGATCTATAACTGTGCCTCCAAGCCTGCTGACTTCTGAGCTCCAAATTTTGCTACCCTTGTTTCCATGAACTGGGATTTCATTTCACAAGTAGACCCATTGATGTCAATGAAACACTCACCAAGTGAGGTACTACTCCGTGACAATAAGAGTGGCAGAATCTGGCCTTTCAATTAATGATAGGTTCAGCACTGTGACATTCTGGAATGTGTCTGAGCTTAAATAAAGCTTCTGAAGTTCTCTTCTGCCCTCTTTAAATAATGCCCCTAGTAGTCCTGGGGTTACTACACCCTCCCCAAGACCTCCCATCCCTGCAAGCTTATTGGCGAATTATTTGTCAGTATGTTCATTTGCAGTTTTGCACCTTTATCATCTTCAATGGATATTCCAGGAACATGTGGTCTTTTGACTGTGTCAATGGTGTGTACAGCTTTGTTTGCATTTTTTATTTCACATCTGTCTGGCACTTTTGTAGTCATCAGGAGTTTGTCCCCTTGATGGGGAGCCACTTAGTGGTTCCATGATAAATAATTATTAATAATTCATCAAGTGCTGACAGCTTGTTTTGCCCTGTACAAATATATAAGGAGAACTTTCTGCGTAACAGAACAGTAAATATTAACTCATGAATGCCTCTGGGGGGGTTATGACTCATTTCAACTTCCACAATTGCCCATATATGAATTAATGGAATAGTTCCATTTTAAAAGCTACCGCTGGCTCTTGTTTTTCCTTTTCTTACATGTTTCTGCCAGTGCTCAGCATCCTATTGAAGTAAGGCTGCCGTAGCTCACTCTTTCATGTCTCCCATCACAGAGATGTGGTGACCTCCAACAGAGAAATAAATGTAGGTATGTATTTATTTTTCAGTTTACTGATGCACCTGGAGATAGTGGTAGGTGGATTCAACATCTCTAGGTGAAATTTTTTTGCCACAGTATTATAGAGACTGATGTAACTTTTTTACCATAGCTAATAATTAAGGACAGGAAATCAGATCGCCATTGCAAATGAGCTGACGAGGGCTGTTTTAAATTCTGAATTGGTCGGGCTGCTAGAAAACGTGTTGAATGTGGCGTTATGTCCTATCTAAATTCCAGAAATAAATTTTAGAAGAGCAAGGACAAATTGTTACCACCTACAGAAGAGAACTGCAGCTGCATCCATTGATTACCCTACACACAAATTAGCAATGATGTCAGATGAGCATTCTTCTGGGGGAAATTGATTAAATTGGATGCTGCAGTGAATGGGTTGCCAGCGAACCCCCTGTTACGGGTGGCAAGCCCATGATCCTGCCCTTTCTCCCTGAGACCACACCCCCTTCCTCGCTGCGGGCTGGAGCCGCCTCCAAGCCGAGCCCCCTCCTGCAGCTGGTGGGGAGGAGCCCAAGCTGCCAGCCCCAGTTCCACGCAACTTGGGCTCCAGCCCAGCCACTCTGAGTCCCAGCCGGGCAGGCCCCAGCCACTCCGAGTCCTGGCTGGATGACCCTAGCACCGCATGGCTGCCCAGCTGTGCTGAGTCCTGGCTGGGCCCCCCTGAGCCCCGGCCCACGTCTCCACCCACTTCGGGGAAGGCTGAGTACGGGTGGAAAGATCTGCTGCTGCAGCTCCTATCTGGGAATGGGATGCAGCAGGAGGGGGAAGGACCCCAGGGCGGAGTGTGGGTGGGCCACACCTGGCTGTTATGGGAAGGCTAAACCTCACCCCGCCTATGATGTCGGCTGCCCTTGCTAAGGATTACAATAATGTAAAAGGCCCTAAGAAAACATGTAGCACAATAGGTCCAGCTACACCTCTTTTGCTGAACCTGACAACATTGTTTCTGTGAGAGAACCTATTAGGGTAAAGAGAGAAACATGCTTCAGTCTGGTTGTCTTCATGTTCTTCCCTTACAGTGGGCCTGTGCTATGCTTGTTTAAAATGTGCCTCCAGTACTGTTTGGTTTTGGATTGAGCAGTATGACTGATTATTTTTGAAAGTCTTAGACCCTTCTATTGATGTAGAATCTTACCGTATACCTCTAATGTGCCTAATCCTTTCTATATTCTGTAAACAAGCTACAATATACAAATCTCCACATATCATGTGATTGTACTTTGTACTTGATAGTGTTATGTATTTCAAGCACACAGAGAAATAGCATGACTTTAGGCAGTAAAAATTAACAGTATAAAACATTATTGTTTGTCATGTGGTTGTTTTAATGGCTGAACGTTCATCTTTGTCCCTCAGATGCTGTTTGTGGGATTATAATTGGTCCAATGTGTTTTGTCGATGTGTAGAAAACAGTTAGTCTGCCATTAATGATGGGGTATGTGGAGCCCCCAAAATGAGTGTCACATCAGTGCTTCTGTGGCACAGTGCATATCTTTCTTAATAGGAATGTTTCTCAGGAAAATTATATTAGTCAGGAGAAAAATTAAAACCAGAAGAAAGTTGCACACTTGCAAACACCTTTTCAAAGAAGGGACTTAAATGTTTTGTTTTTCTTTTAAATGCTAATTATTTTGTGATGTAATTAAGGTATCACGGTACAGGAGAAGAATTTGGGTATGGATTATTGTTTGGAAATGTAATCAATACTATTGTGGTTTATCATGAGCTGAGCTATTTATTCTCTTATATAGGTTTGCCCAATTTAGTAGAAGTCTATGTCCTCCATTCTGTGATTAATTTTTCCAAGTCAGGTAAAGGTCACATTAATAATAAAATGACACATGTGGTAATCATTCATGCATATATGGAAGCAATTTTAAAAATGCATATGTGCATCAGTATTACTCGTGCTGGAGACTATAGTTCAGGTCTGCCCTTGGACCAAACTTACTTTAAAGTTAGCATAATTTCTGTTCAATTTTCAACCCTTTTTATGCAAAGTAAAACGACTGATTACCCCGGTTCATGGAAAATCAGATTTCCTAATGTCATTGCAATAGGCATCGATGCCCCTATGATACAATTAGGTGAAGAAATTATCCACTGTGTTGCCTGAATTAACCTGTCTCCTTGGACTTCATCCTTAACAAATTGACCTTCAGCCATCAGCAATTCCTCATTCATAAGGGCATCCTTTTTCTTAGTGCCGCAACCTGTAATCATATTAAACTCACTTTCTATTGACAAATTATATAGCATACAGCAGGTAGCAACCCTGTCAAATGCCACAAGTGGACTGTAATATCGGGTTCATATTGGAAGAGGGAGAGATTAAAATGCCCCTTCAAATCATCAATGAATGTTCTCCCCTACACACCATATTTGTCTATAAAAACCCTGCTATTTTGCCACCTTGTCAAATACAGCAGTGCCTCAGTGGACTAATTAGCCAGGAATACTGTGAGAAACTGCTCTTTCCTGTAAAAGCTGTGTATGCGGGATACAGTGAAGAGGCAATAAAGGGGGGGGGGGGCATGAGTGTGTGAGAGAGAGAGAGAGAGAGAGAAAATAAAAATCCCCAGGAAGAAAATTCGCTAATGAAATGCCCCAAATTCAAAAGCCAAGTGTGGGACAGGCTTAAGAAGAAAGAATTATTGCGGGAACTGGAGAAATGTATAACTGTGACATCCAATCAAATGGATTGGCAAAATAAAGGCAGATGGCAAGGGAATAAATTGAATATTTTTTTTTATTACAGTTCAGCCACTGCAGACTTCGCACCTGCATTCACTCCAAGGGCTTGCCTAAATACAATTTTTGAACTGTTCTAAGTATATGTTGTTTTTCAACTAGTCTAGTTAAATTGACCCATCCTTTACTGTGGATGGAAGTTATACCACTATAACACTGCCTGTACTCCTTTGGCTTAGTCCAATAAATTTTGACTACAAGGCACCCTTCTATCAATATAACTGTATTCTCACTAGGGGTAGCACTGATTTAACTATTTCAGTAAATCCCCTCCCGCCATCATAATAGTTAAATTGGTACAAAAACTGTATGTAAACTAGGTCTACCAAAAGCTGCTTCAACTTATCTTCTATAACTTAGATACACCCCTCCTAGTTACTGGAAACTAGGAAATATAACACTTTCCTCATTTTCTCTCATCCTGATGCTGGCCAGGAGCCAAATTGACCTTAAAGTGGCAGGAATGGCTTGGTGGATAGTGTTCAGCCAGGCTATGGTTTCCAGACTGCTGCATGCACTGGCCTTGCCCCTTTTTGATGTTATGTACTCCCAGTCTGACCTGGAATGCCTGCTGGTGGAGGGGTGGGAAGAAGTAGCATAAACTTGGCTTTAAACCACTGGAGAATTTCCCTAAATCATGGGAATCCACAGACAGATGTCTCTTTTTAAGACAGCTTTATACCCTCTTTGCGTAACTTGAAACTTAGGGGACTTAACCAGGCTTATATTGGCTTGATGAAATCTAATGATCAAATACAGTTCGCAGTGTCTGCCCTGTTTTTGACAGTCTACCCTAAGGTTGGCACTCACAGGCGTGAGTCGCTCCAGACAGTCTTACAGCACCTACTTCTAAAACATTCTCTTTCTGGGGACCCCTCATCTCCCATCCAAGTAAAGGGAGATGAGAGTGAACAGCACCCTGTAGGAGGTGCTCAACACCTTGCAGGCTATGGCTGCTGCTTGAGAAGCGTGAGCACAATCCTTCAGCCTTTTCCGAATTACAAAAGAGAGAAAAATATTCTAACCTGATCATTTGAACAGGGCTACAGATAAAAGGGCTAACATATCGGACCTGAAGTGTAGTAAGGCGCCATGTGCAGGCAGAAAGACCTGGAAAAGAAATGTTATAAGGAATTGAAAAAATCAGTGAATATTTGCTGAAACTACAGACGATATTAATGCAGCCTCACCTTCTTTATGATGACATTTCTCGTCATCCCTGCCCATCCCGAAATTTGGCTACATTTGAGAATTTTAAAAGGAGGATTCTCACCCTTGCTAATGTTGTTCCAGTGTTAGCAACTTTGGGGGCCCTAGGCTAGATAGCTCTTCAGTTCCAGCAGCTGTTTGCAGCCCCATGAAGACTTGCTAATTCTCTTTGCACTTTGTTTTTACTACGGAAAAAGTGTATTTTTGAACTCTCCCATAGAACAAAATCCTTCAAGCATTAACAAATCATCTAACAGTCAAAAAGTGAATGTTGCAGAAAGTCCTGGGCATGTGAGAGAGGGGCTGTAATGAAAGCCGATTTTACAGCCTTAAACATGGTTACATTATACTGCCAGCATTGTGCAGAATACTTTGGAACAGGTAAAATATACTCAGCATAAACCAAGATCCCTGCCCAGGATAATTTCTAATATTAGCAAATAAAGACTGGGCTGCAAGGAGAACTCCCGTACATCTAAGACGTTAAAGGACTCCTAAAGCCTTTGAGGTCTAAAAGCGAACTGGCACAAAACCAAGTCCCTGTCTCTTGGTAACCACCGCTCTCCCAAACCAGCAGGAAACCCTATACAGAAAACTTCTATTCAGAGAAAGAATTTGGGTATACAATTCCTCAAGGGGCTGAGGACCTCCTGTAAAGCAAAGTCAGAGCTGAAGGAGTTTAACTGCAGGAAGTTCTGGCACTTTGCAAGCTTGCCCAATTTGGAGGAGGGACTTGACTCTGCCTCCCAGATCCCTGGTGAGTGTCCTAAGCACCCAGCTGTCTGTGCTTTACTCTGTCATTTTTACCAAAACTGCATCCTGGACCTGCGCACTGTAGCTGATGAAAGTTTAATCATAACGGATACACTCTGCAAAAGATTTCAGCAGTGATGAAGCAGCATTTTCTGATGCAAAAAGATTTCATCAGAAATTCCTGGCCAGTTCCGCAGACAGCCTGTGCGGATAAACAGGGCATGAGCTAGCCGTACATTTTTATGATACTTTTTTGAGGAGCCCGTACTGGAACGTGAAGGACACAACTTTCTCTGATTTCATTAAGGACACAATTTAACCGGGTGGAAAGAATATTAATAATTAACTTACAATGATTATTGTTTAATTTAAATAATGTTTGCACCAGATGATGATTAAACTTCGAATATACTTGTATAGCCAACATGCAGATGTTCCCTAGACTAAATTCCTAAAAGATATAAAGCATCTTTCACTTCTTTGTATTGTCTGCTCTAAACTGTCTGCTAAGGCTTTGCTTATGTAGGAAAGTTGCACAGAGAGAACCAAACTGACAAAATTAAGCTAATGGAAGCCTTGATGTGGACACTAATATTTCAGTATAAGAATGGTGTCTTTTTTTTTTTTTCTTAGCTCAAGTCAGTTGGAAACAGGTTTAACTTGAACTGAAAAAAGCTACTCTTAAACTGAAAGACAAGTGGTCCACACCAGTTTAAGTATATCTGTTTAAAAATGGATTTAAGTTAAACTCGTGCAACTGTCCCATGTAGTCAAGGCGTAAATAATTGAGTCCTTTCCTGCTCTCAGTACAGTCAATGGGATATTGTCATACCCTTTCAGTGAAAGCAGGATGGAATGATATTTTAGTGAAAAAGGGCCGAATTCTCACTTGGTGTAAATCAGCATAGTTCCATTGACTTCAGTGGAGTGACACTGATTTATACCAGCTGAGAATTTGCTCTCTTATGTTTGAAATATGACTCTTACTTTCCTAGTCAGCACTTAATGGTATATAATTCTATCAACCTACTTACCCCAGCAGGAAAAAACTTGTACTCAGATTTTGCACAGAAGCAAAGGTCTGTTAATTCAGAAATTATCTGGTGGACTTTTGAAACCAGCTGTCATTTCTGTGCTACTCTCATCTCTGTAATTAACAATGATGTCCCTGTTATCAACAGTCAGCTGAATGTCAAGCACCTAATGACTGGATTTTCAACATGACTTCATTTAGATTCTGTTTCAGGAATAGTGGGTGCAGCTAGATTACAAAAAAATTATAATGGGATTTTTTTTTTTGGCCATAATAGCTGCTGAATATTTTTTTTAAATACTCTTGCAGGCTACCCAAATGGTAGACAAAGAATGTTTAAATTTAATGCCCTGGTCACTTGCACTGGTCTTGGATAAATGCTAATGTTATTGTATGACGACACACCATATCTGTGTCTATTAAACAATAATAAATAAGCTTCTTTAAAAAAAAATCCCAAATCTTTTACGTTTCACTGCTGAGCTTTAACCATTTTATTGCCAACATTGAGACATGACCTTGATGTAATAACTTAGTGTGTCCTAAATAAAGATCCTCTACACCTGACTCTTCAGATAGGATGCTTAAAGATGACCTAAAAAGACACCCTATATGTAGACCACAGTCTTTGAATATGATAATGATTGGAAATATTACCTGCATAGATTGTGGGTGTAACATGTAACTTGTGTTCTTCCTGTTGCCACACAGTGCAAGATTTTGCACCATATTATGGATGAATTATATGAGGAATTAATCTGTTGAATACTTTGCAAATCCTTAAAAACAACATCGTGCCTTTTCTGAAAAAGATGAGCCAGCTACATGATGAATTTGTGCGATACTAACGATATGCAGAAAATCCCAGAAGGGTTTTGGATGCAGCTAAACAATGTCACCCAGGAATTTGTTCAGATTTAGCTTGATATGTTCTGGCTTGAAATGTCAAAAGTGGGGGAAAAAATCATTGACTTCCATATGCTCTAATGTCTATTAAAAGTTGCCCACAGCTGGTGCTAATCCTTCCCAAATTTCAACACAGACTAAGGCAGGGTTCCTCTTAAAATGAAAATTGATGTCAGAACAAACCTGAACATTAATCTTGCCAGTATTGCAGCTTGTCAAAATGGCTATTTTTGCCAACCTTTCCTCCGTCATCAACTGTGACATGGGTAAAGGTCACTTGTGCATGGGATTCAAAAACCAACAAAAAGGAGACGGAACAAAGGAAGGTACAAATATCAACGGGCCAAATATAGCTTATGTACAAGCAGGTGGAGATTATTTGGCCCAGTTTAGATCGGGGAATCAAATTTACTTGCATAAGTCAGACTGCGCTGCAGAGTGTTATTTTGCATTATAAATTTGACTGACTTTCGCTGAGGGAACAGTCTCCATAATTCTGCAGGATTTTCAAGATGACAAGCTTGTGTTCTGGTGAGATGAGACAGCCCCCTGAAATCTGGAAAATGGCATTTCTGGACACAAGGCAGAATGTACTATTGCTGGTAATAGGATATACTTCAAACAGTTGCACTGCACTGCACTCCAGAACAGCACAAATCCCTCCACTGACTCACATTTTGCTCCTTTTGATTCTTTGTGCCTCGTCTAGGAAGATTTAACAGTCACCAGCTTTTTGGCTTTCATGCCTGTCTGAAGGTGTGAGAACAGTAATGCTGGTGCCAAGATGACTAAAGATTCAGAATGAGAAATGTTGAATGGCGCAGGGAAGGAGGGAAGCAGAAAAATGAACAAAGGAGATAGAAGAGCACTGAGGAGAAAAACTGTTTCTTAATTACGCTATGAGATTCCTTTCCCTTGTCTTGAATCTCACTCCAATTAAAGCAACTGGCATGAAGTGGTGTGATGCAGATGGGACTCAGACAGATACATTATTGGGAACCCAAGTGTTTGACTTTGCATTTGATGGCACCTGAACATAATAGGTTTGGTGGGGGCAGTTGTTTTGCATTGCTTCATTTTTTGTGGAAGACATCTGCATAGCTGTCACAGACAGGGAGGGAGAGGGGCCGTACATCCATGAGTGCTCCTCCATCGGGTCAGTTGCTAGAACTCTTAGGCTATGTACATGCTGAAGCTTCAGTCGGTATGTGTTATGTTGCTCAGGGGTGTGAATAAGCCAGCCCCTGAGCGAAGTAAGTTACACTGACCTAAGCACCGGTGTGGACAGCGCTAGGTCAGTGGCAGAGCTTATCCCATCAGCATAGCTACCGCCGGTCGCAGGGGCTGGAGAAAGCGCTTGCCTGTCGGCTTACAGCATCTGCACTAGCACCATAGCAGCACAGCTGTGTTGGTGCAATTGCCCTGCTGTAAGCTCTGTAGTATAGCCATAGCCCTACACTCATCTTCCACCCTAGGGACTGATCCTGCCAGATGCTGAGCACTTGCAGGAACGTGCTTATGTTAAATCACTACCAGGTGGGCTGGAGGAATGTTTTGTCTTGTCTGGAATCAGACAGGAACGGCATCCACTCAAGGACCGAATTCATGCCTGATGCAACCCTCCTGAAATCTGAGGAGTGACACTGGTGAATTTAACCCATTGTACCTACATATAATTACTGCTGGGAGTTCTCTTAGTCTTTCCATCTCCCTAATGAATTTCAGCCTCTTATTAGTTTGTTCAGGGGTGAACTGAGATAGTGAGAGTCAGAGATAGTGGGTCATTCATGTTTGCAACAGGAAATTTCACCTTTCATTAAAGGAGGGAAGGGAATGACATTTCTAACCATTTTCCTTGTGAAGAGCGTTGAAAATCTGACTGATACAAATGAATTGTTAGGGTGGAATACTGGTCACTGATCTTTCCTAGGGATCACTGCCATCCAGGTCTGGCCTTCTGGATCTGGCCAAGCATAATCAATATATCCCTTGATTTTTGGGAAGGTCCCAGATTAGTTCAGTACTCTTCGCAGCAGTGCTGGCTTAGGTTACTGTGATGGCTAGAGCCCTGCAAATCTGAGGATATCCACTTATATATAAATGTTTGCAGGTTGAAGATCAGCTGCAGACACAAATTTTGTATCTGCGCAGGGCTCTACTAATGGCACTAGAGCTGCTGTAAGTTCCCTAATAGTCCACAGCCTAAGGCTGATCCAGCTCCTGTTCAGAGGAGCCAGGATGACCTTTGGCCACATGGAGAGACAGCTGAATAGTTTGGAAGGCTGCATGATTTAATGGAGCAGGCAAGGGACCAATTCTAACTCGGGCATGGATTCCCTCTGTGATTTTTGTCACATCACACAGATCAACATTTTCAAACACGGGAGCCTGAAGCCAGGCTCTTAAATCTAGACGTGCTGAGCACTCACAAGTCCCGTTGACTTCACCTGGAGCTGTGCCTTCTTAACGCTTGTGAAAATAAAGCCACTCTTGTTCAGGTGTCCAAATACAGATTTAAATTGATTAACTTTATACGCCTGAATTTGAATCTTGGGGGCCTCGGTTTCCGGGTGTGTAAAATAAGAGAAATCATAGATCTTGTTTTCTGCCCTTATGTGTGTAGAAACACTAGCTCCCAGAGCAGTGCTTAGTCTTTCAAGAACAGAAGCCTGTTTTCATAACAGTGAGGAAAAAGGTCTTGAGTGTAATAAGTATGAAGGGGGTATGTTATTCAAGATGCTAGGGGTACGCACAGCACCTGTAGTTCCCGGACTCCCTGGTTCACAGTCTGAGGAGCACAGTTTGTGATCCCCAGTGTTACCATTACAGTGGATCAGAAAAGCCAGTTTTTTCCCCATCGAAAATTTCACAGGAAAAAATCACCTTTTGAAATTTTCTGACCAAAAGGAAATTCTCATTTCAGAATATAAGTTTTATTCATTTCATTTAGTTGTGAAATTATACTTGAAAAAAATTAGTTTTGATTTTGTTTCGACTAAAAATGGCCTTTTGGTTTTTGGAAACAAACAAACAAAAAAAAGTTTTCTCTTTTCAGTTACTGGATTTGAGGGGATTTCCTCGTCCTTTCCCTTTTCTTACCCCTACTGGAAGAAGTTGGAAAACAGTAATTTCATTTCTAAAAGTTTCTTTTAGAAATTTCTTGTGACCCCCCTCCCCCCCAAAAAAATTGTGAAAAAAAATAGAACAAATGAAAAATTTCTCTTAACTTTTATTTTTTGGTTGCTAAATTTTTTTCCCCACTAGCTCTAGTTGCAAATTGAAGTTTACTCCTTGTTAAGTGCTTAAAATTGCCTATGCATGCCAGTGAAATATCTCTGCAACATTAATAGGGATCAGTGGCTGGCATCTTTGCTGAAGTATGGTCAGGCCTGTAATCTTCACGGTTGGCTTTACTGTCCTTGTGGTACCTGTATGCCTGTATCATGACCAGTAGAATTGCAGTCAGAGGGCCCATGTTTCTGGCAGGACTGTAAGTGGCGGGATTCTGGGAAAACAGGGAGTTAGGCTGGAAGCTGCTCAGCCACGTGGACACCACGGTGCACAGGGTTTAATAAGGTTCTGCTTGTTCAGCTGAAGCTGGATTCAGCTTCACTCTTTGCTAATGAAATAATGCCCACGTTCAACAAGTGCAAGTGACTGAGAGCTTAAGTTATGAAATATATTCAATAGCCTTGTGGTTTGTGAGTGATTTGAATTTTGTGTAGGTATAGGTGGAAGTGTTCACAGCTTCAGAGAATTGCAAGAGCATCTTTCGCTGTACGTGAATAGTATTTTTGTGCTAATATCAGTGCTCTACTGGCACTAGCAATTGTGTGAGTTCAGCAAATCATCACATCCCTCTATGCTGGGGTGGCACCAAGTCCCAGAAGGGCTGTTTGAGGGCTTCTGCCTGCTTAGTAATGTTCTCCAGTTTATCTTCTGCTCTTCATGGAGCACACCAGATGTTCCATGGGCAAGTGTAGCCACTTTCTCGTCAGGGTTATGGTGCAGAAATTGTGATGCTACCTCTTAGTGCCATCACAGAACAAGTTTAAGTTCTTCTGGTGAAAGGGGATTACTGTTCCCAGTTTTTGTCTCAGTTGACCAGCCTCTCCTTTTCCTCACTTCTGTAGATCACTGACAGTGTAAATCAGTTAGTTCTCCAGTGAGTCCTGTTAAATGTTAATGAGGTTAAATGTATGAAAAGATCTAGCCTACCTGCAGTGAATTTATAAGATCTCATTGATACAGGTAAAATCCAGTCAAGAAAGAAGTACTATTGTACTGCTTATTTTCCCCTTTCACGTGACCAGGGCACAGAAAGGATTGTGAAAGAGTCACAGGTTTAATATTATCTCCTTCGCTAGCTGAGAAGCTGCCTCTCAAATGCACAGGTGGGAATTCATATGCTGAAGAGACAGTTTGTAGTGGAATGTCTAGAGGCCTCTGTCTTTTCTTTCGAAGTTGGGAACAGTAGCAGATAACAAAGGCCTGGTCTACACTAGAGAATTTTGTCGACAAAAGGTGACTTTTGTCAACAGAACAATCCGGGTGTACACACTGCAATGACTCTTTTGGTGACAAAATAAAACCACCTAGACGAGAGGAGTAGAGCCTCTTTTGGCAACTTTTTTGTGAAAAAGCAGGTGTGTAGACAATGCCCTTAAGTTTTATATCACTGAAAATAGCCTCCCAACTGAAAATAGCCTGATTATCGCAACACACCATCGTGAATGCTGCTCTGGTGAGGAGTTTCAGCTTGGCTGCCCTGCAGCCTTCCACCTTCACCCCTCCCCTTTCGAAGCCCGAGGAAGTTTTCAAATTAACTCACCATGGAGAGCTCACTCCACAGCGCAGCAAAAGGCAGTCTTGCCTGCCTGCCCTAAACTGCACAACAGGGGTGTAACTCCTGATGTGCTGTGCCGAGCCAGGGAGGGAGGTGGGGGTGCACATGTGCTCACTCACTTTCCGCCACCCCCCATTTCCGTGGGCTTCTTGTGTTTGTGCAGCAGCGTGAGCTTGGCTGACAGGGCAGTTTAAAAGCAGCTGTCAAACTAGTTGGATGCCCATGGAACAAAGGGATTCAGAAACCTTCATCATGTGACGCTGGGGCTGTCCCGTGAAGCATTGCAAACCCTTCCCAAAGCACCCTGCTTGCAGTTGCACAGTGGGACAGCTAGCTAGAGTGCACTGCTCACTGGGTCGACATAAGAGCTGATAGTGTGACTGCGCTCCACTGACAGAAGGAGACCGTGAAGACGTGCAACAGCGATTTAATTACAGCGGTGACTGTATGCTGGCAACACTTTTGTTGACAAAACTTCCTAGTGTAGACAAGGCCAAAATGTGTCTGGCTTGGAGACCTTGATGCAGTTAACAAAATGTTTTAATAAAAGCTGCTCCCAATTTACCACACTACAAACTTCATTAAAGTTAAGCACCTTGACCAGTGCCTAGAGCTAGAGAACTTGCTGTTGATATGTAAATCATAAAGTTTATTGTCTCACACCTGTTGAAATGGATCCTCGTTAAATGTTTTGCTAGGTTCTGTCTTTCCTTGGAAAAATAATGCTAATGATCAACAGCTGTTGGGTAACAGACGGGCATATGCATTTTTCATAGGTTTACCTTACTTTGGCCCAGAATGAGTAGATGAGCGTGTGCAATGGTACTTACCTGCTTAAAGTCAAGCACAATAGTTAAGTGTTTTCATGGATGGAGGCCTGTGTCTATAACTCTGGTTTTTGTTCTGGTAATACTACTGATTTTGTATAATTTCCCACAGGCAACCTGGATTTGCATTAGATATTTTGATTTTGATAATTCCTGGTGGTTTGGTTGTTACTAGTAAGCTCTGTATGTTTATATGTGGAACTTATCAGCTGTAATACCTATGCTATGTGTCTGTTCTTCGCTTTCTACTAGTTTCAGCAGAACTGTGCTGTACGAATAACTGTGTCTTATTGTTTCTAACTTGATTGTTAATATTCAATTAACAGATATATATATATATATATATTTTTAAAGTGCTCATGCATGGCATGGAAAGTTAAATTTTGGAAATGAGTAGAAAGCTGTGAGAAGAATTTCAAAATGGTCTCCAGATTTTGATCTTCATTTCCTATCATCCTTCTATATGTCTGACAGATTTGGAGTTTATCTGAAAAGACTTCAAAAATAAAAAGTTAGGAAAATAACTCAATTGAATCCTGCTAAAAGGCAGCCTCATGCTGCCATCATTAATAACCACTGCTGAGAAACTGGCAAATTGATAAATTAAGCTCTTCCTCTGTGGCAGCCTCCAACACACAGGATCCAGTTTTACTTTAGTCTTCAGTAGCTGATAAATCAATTGACAGTAGAAGTACTTTTGCCGTACTTCCTAGGTACAAATGAAATGCAGAGGCTGTGCATCAGTACAGTGGGTTTCGTCCTAAGTCAATCTTTGGACCATTACAAGAGGTTTGAATTTTGTATTGATGTAGCAATGCATCCCTAATTGAGATGTCTAAATTACTTCAGGAATCCCCTCCTGAAAACCAATTAATGCATACTACACTAGAACACAGCCTTTTTATTTATTTATTTATTTATTTTTGGGGACGGCTCAATTAAGGAAGAGGTAATGAAGCCAAACTAGGTGAAGCTTTTTGTGGGTTACTACATGCAATAGAGCTTGAATGATAGTTATAAAGTATAATCTTACTTTGAACCTGCTTTCATCCAGTAGTAAAAACTCCCCCAACTAAAACGCCCCCCCCCATTCTATAAGCATCAATACTAACAAGAAGTTGATAGATTTTAAAAACAAATAAACAAACCTTCCTTAAATAAGAGATGAAGTTTAGTTAAGTTCTTTATGGGTATGGAAAACTGATATTTATCTTTGGAATTTTCATACTTGCTGATATCTCACTTAATTGAATATAACCAGAGGTTGCTAATGTTTTGGTAGTGACATCCAAGCAGAGTTTTTGTACCCTCAAATGGCAAAGTTTTACTTTTCATCCTGGATGGTTATTTGGTCTAATCAGCCTCCTGTCTCATAGAATTAAAGTTGTATAATAATCTCCAAAGAATGTGTGTGTTGTATGAATGAATTCCTTTAAAAATGCAGAGAATAATACTTGGAAAGAATCATAATATATACATCGGTGTGTCTTGAGTTAACATTTCCACTCCAGGCCTAAATAGGAGCCTTGCTTGTGTTAGGACTACAGTAGCAGCCTATAGACAAGTACTATTAATAGTAGAGATGGGCTAGAGTAACCAAAACTACAGTGAAATCTCCAAAACCTTTGTCCAAAATCTGAATGCAACCCATTGCTTTTAAGGAAGTTGAAGTTTATTCAAAGCAGTTGATTAAGTTTTCAAGTTTTCAAAGTTTTAAGGTAGGATATGATTGAAATAAATGCAAGTTTATATATAATGGTATATTTACAGTATTTATATTAACAATGCAAACTATAATTAAGAAAAGCAAGCAAGAAAGAAGGAAAACAAAAATGGGAGAAAGAAGAAGGTAAAGAGGAGGGGCTATTGTATAGGTCATCCTTGGAGACAAGCAGCTTAAATTATACAATTGTTGTGGACTCGGTGAAATCTGACAGTCTTCCACGTTAAATGAAGAACACCATTATCTACTGTTGCTATGCCATATTTAAGAAGACTATTTAAAAGATAAATGAGATGCATGTTATCAGTTGAGTGGGATGATTTGTTGGACACCATTACTTTTGCTAAGTGCTATTATGTTTAAAACACAGAATCCTATTACAATCCAGTAGGATTCTTTCATCTTTATTTGAAAAGGGTCTGGGGGGGACCAGAGAAGTTCGAGTTCTTACATCAAAATGTTTAAAAAGAAAAACAAAATGAAAAAAAGTGAGAAATCTGTCTCTCTCTGCCAGGTAAAACACCTTGCAGGAGCAAGCCTCATGTACTTGTAGTTCATAGTCATTTTTTTCATCACAGGCATATCCGGACAGGTTTGCCATCTGAGATCTAGTGGGGACTCTGTCACTCAGCCCAGAAGATAGAGCACTTGAGAAGTAATAGTATGGCTTGAAAGAGATTCTGAAGCTTCTACTGTTTGTTCAAGCATAGGAGAGTTTTTGTTAAATCATGTTCCACTCTGTTCTCTTGGTTTTGACTGGGTTCCAATACAAGAATTAGTGCTTAGATATTGAGTTAAGTGCTGTAGAAATATCAGAAATAGGGAGGAAGCCTCAGAAATAGTGATGAGAGCATTGTTCTGTGAACCAGTTTGCCAAGTGCATCCCTTTGCATGTCTTTTATTCTGTAATCTTTGTACCAGACACCAATGGAATAAAGACATGCAGCCTTAATTTCAGGGGTACTTTGTACTGTACAGAAAATGCACAGTGAAAATAAGCAGAATACTGCATAGGAAAAATGATGTTGCTGCTAGTGTTACGACTATATTTTTCTGTGAGAAGATGCTTAATAGTCTTTATTTAAATTTAAGTATAAAAACCCCTACATTTAAAATATCATCTAGCTCTTTCTTGATAGCACACACAAACCAAAAGAAGATGTCCCTATATATTCACTGCATTGTGTTTATGTTGTAAACTGCTGTGGTATGTAGGATGCACTGTACTATTTTGAGACATCTGCTAAAGAACGACCTGAGTGTAATGTCTGCAGACAAATAGGTTTGTGACAGTCTTGACTTTGAATTACCTGGATTTTGTGTTGAAATCAGACCCTTAATATAATTTTAAATCAACTTTTTAAGTAATTACAAATCCATCAGAGTAACAATTCAGTGGATGTCTGGCTGTAGATAACCAGTTTTTCTTCTGGTTGCCTGTGCTTGTTTATAAAGGTCTTTCAGAGGCTAAATAATCAAGCTATTTTGAATTCTCAATTTCCATATCTACTCCACTGAATAAGAGAATTAATCTTTGAGGTCTGGAAACAGGAGATTCAAGACCTGTTTTTTCTGCAGTTCCTACCTGTGAACGGATAACTACAAAGTGAGGGCACAGAGTCAGGGAGAAACCAATAATAGAACCTGTTTAATGCTGAACAATTACTGCGTAAGACAAATAAAAGTTAAACTGAAAAAACTTATATTGATTGATATATTAAGAAGTTGGCACAGGGGTTCAATAGATCAATCTTTTACCTTATTAGGTCTTGCACTCTTTAAACAGGTTCACGTCCAGGCAGAACATTAATTGGGTCATAATTATGTTCTATGGCATGGTGTGAGGACTAGTGGATATTGAGGTTAGGGGTTAGCTGCTGTCACAACAGGGAAGTAAGCTGCTTCTTGTACAGGGGCAGATGTTTTGCGTGGTTTTTTGGTTTTAATTCATCTCTTTAGTGCAGGAACACACAGCAGAATTAGTAGTGCAGACAGACTGAGTTCAGCAATATGAAAGATTGAAGCTGATCTTTTCAGCTGAGATTTTCAAAACTGCCTCAGGGATTTAATGGGAGATGGGTGTACAAATCCCTTAGGTGACATCCAAAGTTTCAGCCTTAATATTACACAGAGTGATGTTTAGTGGAGAGAAGGATTGTGTAGATTCTGGAAATACTGAGTAGCAACAAAAAAGTATAAACATTAGTTAAGGAACTTTCTAGAGATTTCCATTCAACTCTGATTACATCACGCATCACGAGAATGATCTGTTCCATGTGTTTTTTGTTCGTTCCTGCAAGAGCTGTTAACTTCTGTATGTGTGAAGACATGGGTGTAGAAATTAAGTAAAAGGAAAACCCACCTTGGCCCTTGTTTTGGTTTGCAGAATAGAAACCAAACATGAGTAAAAATAAATATATAAATAAAAGGTAAAATACACAATGGCCCAGTGTTTAAAAGGTAAAATGCACAATGGTCGGTGAAAGTTTTGCTATTGACTTCAGCGCATGTCAGGATTTCACCACAAATATTTCAAAACTGCCAGTGGCCTGAAGCCCTAGAGAGTAGGAAGCTCACTATTGACATCTATTGGTGAACAGGGAGAAGAGTGGCCTTAAGAACTCCACACGTTCAGGGGCTCCACTGGCAGGGGAGGAAGCTCTACTGCTGCTGGTGAGCAAAGTGAACTTACTAAAAGGGTCAAGCCTCCTTTGCATTTCTGTTCATAGAACCATAGAAGATTAGGGTTGGAAGGGACCTCAGGAGGTCATTTAGTCCAACCCGTGCTCAAAGCAGGACCAGCCGCACCTTAAAAACCTCTAAGGATGGAGATTCTACCACCTCCCTAGGTAACCCATTGGAGTGCTTCACTGTTATGTGACATTTTGAGGCATTTTGGTTAAAATGCAGTTGAATTTTGAGTTTGGGGGCAATAAAATACTGTTATCCCTGGTGGGAAATGAAAAGACTGGAAACTACCAAATGTGCCAGACGGGTAAGGGATCCTGGACAAAGGAGTTCCTACGTTTAGACAGGAGTGCCTTCTGGTAGTAAGGACTCTGGTAAGGGTCTGATATGCCACTTATCTATCTCTAAATACTCAACACACGCAGTTTTAAGGTAGGGGATGATTGAGGTAGTGGACAGATCTGACTGAGGTACTTTGAGGTGATAGCACTGAGGCAAGTGTTTGGGCTGGGATGATTTGGGATGAAGCTGCTCCACCCTGCCTGAGGGACTCTGGTGTGGACCTCCCTACCCAATAATCACAGCTGAAATCACTTCAACAGGATCAGGTGGTAGAGCCGCCAGAGCAACCTAGGCAGCCCTATCCCTAGGGACTGGAGACTGGCTGGCCAGAATTCTTGGACTCCTCCAATCCAGGACAACAAACTGTGAGTGGGGAAGCTGGGAAGGACGGAAGTGGCTATAACATGTTAGGCCCTCACAATCGTGAGAGGAACACTAGGGCTGGCACTATTGCTAAGACACCTTTGTATGGGAGTCTTACTTATTAGATACTGTTAATATATTTATTGTTGGCTTTCTTAAGTTTATTCTGTTGTTCCTTCTTTACCCTAAATAAAGTTCTCTTTGTTTTGAAGCCCTGGACTCAGTGGGGAAGTATTGCCTATCAAGATTGCCCATTATGATGTATATAGTTTCCCAGGTTTTTGTGGAGGGGGCCAAACTGGTAGCAGAACCCTTAGAACATTGAACCTGGCCCTTTTTGCTGCTGGCAACACCTGGAAGATGGGATACATGTGTGAAAATGAGTGTGTATAATATGAACATGCAGTTACTGTGATTGTGTATGCAAGTTACCATCCAGCTTTATTACTGGGTTTTTTAAATTCAATCTCTTCTCCTGGGGAGACTATACTATTCAGCGTACTCTTCCGCTCCAAACCCTGCTCGTGCTGTTACTGTAATTCACTCCCCACTCTTTTTAACTGTCTTTTTCAACTTGTGAGAGTCAGAGCATCCAAGGGGCTGATTCCCCTTCCTATAGGAACTATGTCCTGTTTCCATACACTGCAAAGTTAATATGAAGTGTATGATACAAACAGAGTGATTTGTTCCTATGAATGCAAGATGAAGGATTTTTATTGCAAAACAAATTTTGGAGGGGAGAAAGCATTCAAGGTAAAGAGAGGAAGGTTTTCCAAACCCATCAGATTTAGGCTGGTGAGTACCCAAGAATTTTCTGAGCAGCATCAACAGCTGTAGACCTTGTGCACAATTGGAAGCACACAGCTCTCTCTATGCAGGTATCATATAGTACAACCAGATTGGTGTTCCTGCTATTCTGCTTCATCCACTATTTGTCGATCGTATCTAGTTTTGCCCCTCGCCCCCCCCCGCCCCCTCTTATATGATACCTAGTTCATTACACCTACTAACAGTTGTTTTTCTATTTTAAATATGATTGTAAAGATTTGTTGTGTGCATAGTTTCGAACAGATTTGATATGTCGATTTATTTGATATAACTATTTCTCAACAATAAGATTTATGATTGATAATATCCATGCATTTTTGGGGATGTGTAATTCCATGTTCAGAGGTAGACAAGTACATTTGGAAAGATGGGGACAGGTCCAGGAAATAAGACATAACATTAAAAAGAGGAGACGTGTAAAGAATTCAGAACCCTCTAGGGCATCTATGTGCCAGCAACATCTGGATAGAGCTTCAAAATGTGTATGGATATGTGTTTTTAGTGTTCTTAGCATATTGTTTCTGGCTTTAATTATGTTTGATTATACTTCTTTCATATTGAATAGAAGACTTTGGACTAGATCTGTCACAGATCCTGGTGAGAACCCTTTCTGGTCTCCACTAGTACTGTTGCGAGGGACATTCAACCCTCTGTGTTTTGGATCTTTTGGATGTCACAGGCTCCTGGAGACAAATTTTAGCAACTTCCCCAATCTCCGGGTCCATAGGCCCACTCTCATGACACAGATCTTCTACCTGCAACTCCCTCTGAGTGTTGGATCCTGCTATCCAGCTGCCTAGCCGTCTGGGTGCAGAGCTGATCTTTCAGACTCCCAGTACTTGAACAGACAGCTCTCTCAGTATGCCACCCCGAAAGGGGGAAGCTTCAGGTTTACAGTTTAACTCTCTCAGGGGGATGCAGCTGTAGTGAAACAGTCAACATGCACACATTGCCTCATCTAATATAGTTATGCTATTTTATATTTAATCATGTAAAGCACAGGACAGCACAGATCGTACCAAACAAAGGAATAAGTGCAGGCTCCACACTCGCTCACCCTTCACTTGGGAGTCTTGGGGGATCATCTGTATTTCATCAGGCAGGCCTGGCCCTTCACCACATTGCCTACCATGCCTCAGCTTCCCTCATCTTTGGAATGTCCATTGCTGACCATTTTTAAACAAAGATTTGACGTTTTTCTAAAAGGTGTATGTTCTAAAAGTCATTTTTGGGAAGTCCTATGGCCTGTGTTACGCAGGAGGTCAGACTAGATGATCACAATGGTCTCTTCTAGCCTTGGAATCTGTGAATCTTAATCTGGTGCAAAATGATCTCCCTCCACCCTTGAGAGTCCTGATGGGGCAATCTGCTTCTTTTGTTCCACCCTGGTAACTTTCCATTGCATTCCAGCCCAAGCCCTGTTCTCTTAAAATAAGAGGATGAAGAGTCTTCTCTCAGCTAGAGTAAACTCATTGTCCCAAGGTGTTCTACTTTAAATGCTGATCACTCACCTTTGTCTCTGACCTGGCAGAGACATGATACAACCCTGCTAGCTCAGGGTGGATTCGCACATATTACAGGATTGCCATGACACAGTAATTTCATGGAACAATTTAATAAAATCAACCATAATTCAGAAGTGGGACAGAGAACTCCAATTTATCATAATCCTCAACTGGTGAAAATCAGTGAAGCTATTCTACTGACAATACTCTAATGAAGATCTGTCCCTCTCCCTTTTTCTTAATGAAAAAGTAAATCTCAATCACTGGAAAAGTTACTATTTTAAAAATACTTAGAGTATGTAGACATTGACACGTTGTTCGCTGGGCAGGAAATCGTATGTGTGTAAATCCATTTTCAAGTATAAATGATTTATTTGAGGAGTTCTATTAAAAGTAAACTAGTTATTAAGTATTTCCAAAACTATAAGTCAGTGTAGCTAAGTGAACTTCTGTAGATAAATACATAAAAGGCTGTAGGCAGATTAGAAAAAAATCATAACCATTTTATGATGATATCTGTTAATCTCTTTAGCAGGATTTCAAAGTGACGTATGCTTGGCAAGAACTGTGCACTGCATTTCTTTTCACTTGCTTTGTGCTAGATTTGAGAAAATTAAATTAATTCAGTTATGCTCATTTTTGTTATTTGTTTATTGTTAGAACTGTCTCAATGATATATGATAACCAATAACACAAAACTTAATGTCGTTCTCAGGCAGGTGCGCATATGATTTCTGCCTTCTGAAAATGTTTATTGCGAGTCTCATTTATTCTACTGTAGGCTCTTAATGAGAGTTTTGCCAGAAATATTACTTGCAGCTGGAGAAACAGAGGAAAATTACAATTCTAGAGGGTTACAAATAAAGAAACTTCCAGTTCTCATGCATGACTCCATCCAGGTGCTGGATTTGGCTAGCCTATATCACCAAACAAAGGCAGCTGGGCCCTGATCCAACAAAACACTTGAATCCATGCTTAACTGAGAACATGAGTTGTCACACTGAAGTCATGAACTTAAGTGCTTTGCTCAATCATGGCTTTGCAGATCTTTTTGGCACTGAATCTCATCTTTCCTTACATAATTTCAACTGAGAAGTTGGAATCCCCAGTTCACTGCCTCATTATGAGGAGAGCAGGGAGAGGATCTTTAGCTTCACCTGTCTCCATTTTGTGATGTAGAAAGAACACTAGAAAACATACGATGGTGAACACTATGGCAGGGTGACAGAATGACTCATCTACTAGGTCTTTTCCATATTTAATGCCTATGGTTCTGTGTGGGAGAGTCAAACCTAGCAGGTGTCCTCTGGATTGTGGGTTATCTTCATTATTAGAAACCAAATTAAAAATAGGTCAAGTTTCCTTCTTAATTTCTCCACTTTGCTGTCTCTCTCCTACCCCCCCTTGTTTATCCCCCTCCAAAAAAAAGCTTCTAGCAGAAAATACTCAAGGCTGCATTTCACCCACTGACCAATCCCCAGTGTGTCAGTCAAGAAGCTGCCAAAAAAAGTCTTGGTGGATAGGAAGGACCTCTGTTTTCCTAGATTTTCTGAGCTTTGCAGGGTGTTGCAGTAGTTTGGCCTATCAGTGGTGGAGCAATGTTAGACGGAACAGATTGCCGTGGTGGTGGAGTCGAATTAAGGGTTTCAGTGATGCACCGTGTCACTGTATTCAGCTGGGCATCAAACAAATCATGTGTGGCTGCATCTGCTCCATACCCAAGCTCGCCAATGGAGAGGACAAAGGGGGCGACTGCCTGGGGGCCCAGCAATTTAAAAGGGCCCGGGCCTCTTCTGCCTGCAGCCCTGCTTACACTCCAGCCTTGCTCCAACCCAGGCCCCGCCTGGCCTTATGGCTCACTGCTATCTTGTTCACTCCTGGGTTGCTTCCCCCTGCTCGGCCTCCCCACCACTGCTCACCACTTGCATCCTTCCTCTCCTCCCCTGCTCGCCCCCCCCTGCTGCTGCTTGAATCCTTGCTCTTGTGTCCGAGTATTCCTTGTTTAAAATACAAACCAAAAAGTTTAGCCAAAACTATTCAGTCTGAAAAAAGAGTCCTTAGGTACGTTTGAAGCTTCCGAAACGTTCACTTGACTTTATTTTGGTGGGTTTTGAATATGTCTACAATGATCTACTATTTAGACCTTGGATGCTAAAGCAGCCGTTCAGTCCTCCTACATATCAAATTGGGTGTTGGAAGAGGGCAGTCTGTCATAATCCACTCTGGGTTCAAATGCAGAAAAAGCAACAATGGGAAATATTTTTGCTTTTACCCCTTGCTCTCCTTCCCTTCATGCTGACTGCTGAGAGATTTTTAAAAGCCCATCTCCAGCATGAGTACATGGTTGGTTTTTACTCTTTGTCAGACACAGGGGAGGCTGGCTAGGCTTTTGAAATTTCTCAGCAGTCAACAAGAATAAAGTGGGTATCCTAGTGGCAGGAGTAATTTTAAGCTTCCTGATAACAATTGGCAAAATGCTGGGAAAAGCTATTTAAAAATAAGGTTTGATCACACAAGTCTATTTTGGCCTATATTTAATGAGATGTCAGCTAGAATTTACAATAAGTGGTTAATTGTTAATCCCCATGTGCATGTTAGGTTTTCTGCTGTTAGGCATCTCAGGTCAGCTTACCAGTACAATGAAGGAACAGGAAGTGGCAGAGGGAAAAAGTTATTGTTAACTTTATGCTGGTGTCTGTGTGAGTACATCACATGTACATATACTGTTGTTATGAGTTTAACAGTTAAAAATGAATGTATTGTAACCATCAAGATGTGGGACATATACATAGGGTCTTATTATTGGGACCATTGTTCTTCCATCATGCTTCCTTGCATTTTTACATGACCTTAATTTATGTCATGTATGAGCCTGAACTTGCTACTGGGCAGGGCCCATGGCTTGCATATTTTGGATTTTCAGTAATAATATTAGTATGTATCCAGTACACACACTCACATATGGACATAAGCATAGAAAGAAGGACTGTTGTATGTTTGAGGCACAGACATTCTTTGTATTCTTGGGCAAACCCTGTAATATCTTTGTGCCTCCGTTTTCCATATATAACGTGAATAATCATACTTTCCTACCTCATAGGGGTGGTGTGATTATAAAACTAGAAGTTGTTGGGACAAATTTACATATTAAGGTGATGATGGTGGGGCATGTACGCACCTAGAAAAATAGATAGGCTGGACCTAGCTCCCCCTGACCCTACATAATCACTTGATGAGAATAAGTCTAGAGCTCACTTTATTAAACTCCCAAATACTAAGAGCTCCACATACATAGAACTCATATGAAATGTGTCGTCTTAGTTATTAGTTGAGCTAGTGACACGATGTCTCAGTTGAAATCACTGATAAATAGAGACTGGGAAACTTTGGAGCTGTGAATCCACCCAATTTCCTCGTAAAAGAGAGAAATACCAGTTCATGATCCCATTCAATAGAAAATGGAAAAGACAGTTGAGAAGACAATGTTGCAAGGAGACTGTGCTATCCCAGCCTGAAAGGTTTTGGGGATTTATTTGAATGTTTTGCCATGCCCTTTTCCTGTACAAGAATAGGTATGTGCCTAGTTTTGAGGCAGCAAAGAGAACTGTAGTTTCATTTACATTTGAACTTTATGAAGTTTTCACAGCATTTCATTGAAAACCCTAGGAGATTACAAGCCACACTTTACAATGTTAGATCCAGACTGTTGCTATATGCCAATAGCATTTCATTTTGTGATGTCCCTTTTCATGTTTGCAAAGTTCAGCATTATATTCAACAAACCCTCAGTCTAGCAAATAACTTTAGAAAAAAATTAAGTTTAGAGAGCGCTCAGTGCTCCGCAACCCTGTAGTGTAGTGCAATTGTTTAATGGCCTTTCAGTGCAATAAGCTACAGGACCCTCACATAGGAGCACAAAGTCCTCTGGCATTGTAGCTTTCTGCTCTATTTAATTTGTGGAAGGGCCACCACATTCTCTTACAGCACTAACTATGGTACTTCCCTCTTTGGGTTTACGTGTCTTTTTCTTTGGGGAACACTGTCTAGTGTGGTTTAAACACAAAAGTTTCATTGACTTAATAAAATTGGCTTGGAAACTGATTTACCTAACTCACTGCAACATCGTGTGTGAACACTTTTATTTCAGTTTGAGAATCCTGTATTGATTTAGCTAAATCAGTGACGATTTCTTAGGTAGGCAAGGCCTCTTAACACATAAATCGTATTTCCTTGCTAGGCCGTAAGTAATACATGACTGGGAATTAGAGACGAGTTAAAATGAGGGGAAGCATGGTAACTTTATTAACTCACTCTGCTGACAGTTCATTTACTAGCAGCACTTTTTGACACAGCAGTCATGTTTAATCTCCCAGCTTTTTAACAGGCATGTATCATGCTCAAAGGGCTACATTTTCAAAAGTATTTAAGTGCTTAAAGATGAAAATAGGTGCTAGATGGGATTTTCAAAAGTGCCCATCTCCCATTGAGTTGGGAGTTAAGTCTCTAGGTGTTCTGAAGATCCTGTTAGGCACCTATTGGCATCTTTCAACATCTAAATAGTTTTTTAAAAACTGGCCCAAAGTGCTCAATCCTGCTGCCATTGTTGTCACTGGAAATACCCGTCGAGCTCAGTGGTGAAGGATTGAGACTTAAGATTTTGCTAACACCTGCATTACAGAACAAATTGACTCCCTATTAGCTGAAAGAGCCATTAAAATCCCCCCTTAAAAAAAAACAACAACAAACTTCCCTAAACATTCTCAAACCACTTTTGCAAGCAAAATTCTGTGGGTTTGATTGTGCCACCTTTCCTGAGGCCAAGCAGTGCCTTACTCTCAGGTGTAGACCCCATGATTTCTTGTGGAGTCAGATACACTCACTGTCAGAATTGGGCCCTGTGTAAATGGAGAGGTCTCACAATGTGCAGTGTTGCACAAGATAAGAGAAGAATCCAATTGCCTCCAAAGAATGAGGCAGGCACGTAGCGAAGGTCATGCTGTCACTGCTGCTTTCATATCTGTCTCTACCTCTTGCTTTTCTCCTTTTACATAGGCCACTTTGAGGACTTTGTTATGCTTTATTTTCTCCCACAGTTCATTCCTTTTTTATCTTTTCCTTTGCTTTGTCCTCGCTCACTTGGTTGGATTTTTTTTCTCTCTCCTTACTTCCTTATCACAGACACCACTTCTTTCTCTCTTCTGCTGATCCTTAGCCTCCTTCTCTCCTAAGAAAACAATAAAGGATGAATTTGAAAGACACTAGAAAGACAACAGACTAAAATTAGCAAGCAGTTTCTAATCTGTAAAGAGACACAGTGATAAAAATAAACTTGACTTCTTGGGCCATCATCTTGGGCTTATGTATTTAGCATTTAATTTCTCATTATGAAAACAAATGCTTAGTTAATTAATCATTGTGCCACCTGTCTTCCTCTCCTTCTACATATGCATTTAGAGTTCTTTCAAAGACTAAATCAGGGTGGATTTCTTTAGCTCCTTAATCCAATTAGAAGAAATATCCAGGAATACATTGGTTTCTTGTCAGGGCACAATTTTCTGCTTGTCAATTAACAATTTTTGTAAAGCAATCTAGATCTGATCTGATTTCACCTTTTTCTGTTTTTCCTCTTGGATGTAGGGCCAGACTTTGCTATTAGTTGCACTGGTGTAAATCTGAAGTAATTTTATTGAAGATGCTGCTGCTACAGCAGAATTACTTTTGATCACAGAGCAGAATTTGGCACCGACAGTCCAAACCTGTAGTGCATTCAAGCAGAGCACCACTCACTTCAGAACTTGACGACAGGCTTTGATTTTAGTGAGTAAGTACTATAGGATTTGGCCCCTAGATTAAAACCTGGCATTTGCTTCATCTTGAGCTGCATCCAGTTAAAGGGGAGAATCAGATTATTTTAATTGAATTATGCTCCATTCCTAATAAATTGAGTTATTCACCTGCTTTGCAACCATAGCAATATCAGCTGGAATGCAGCCTGATGAAGATATATGTCATACTTGTTAAAAGTGATATTTTTTCCACAGAAACAGATACTCTGGAGGTAAAATTAACTAGAATTTTTCAGGGGTCACTATGGTAATTAGTTATCTCTAATTCACTGGAGCTGATGTCACATTCTTTACCTTTTACTTCCAGATAACTTTATCTTGGATCTCAACTCTCAGTAATAACCTTCCTCAGCAATTTTTTGTGCTCAGTGGCACTAGAGTAACGCAGACAGAACCCGAAGATGAATTTATCCAGAAATGTTAAGATGTCAGTTCCAGAGATGAATTAAATGTTTTAGACATAAAGCAAAACCAGAACATTCTGACTTTTTGATGTATTTTGCAATTACTGATTAATGCATTTTTTTCCCTGGCAGAAAGCTAATGGTCTGTGAAATTTTGGAAAGTTATGGCAAACTGAGCAAATGAAGTGCGAAATTCCTATTAAATGGTAAATACAGAGCAATAAATGCAAATGAGCACATTTTTATAATGCATTTTTTGCAAAAATGCAATTTTTATGATAAAAAAATGTGTAAAGTTTAATTCCCATCATTTGACCATGTAAATTGCCACCATAGGGAAAGACTGAGCCAGTGCAATTTGTTTAAGTGGTAGCAAAATTATTATAGTAGTTTCTGTGGAATTCACTTTCTTTGGAGATTCTGGGTCACAGCCTTGTGCATTGTCATTTAGCATAGCTCTGTTGAAGTCAAAGTAGCTACACTGATTTACATCAGGGGATGGTCTAGTCCTTTCTGTTCTACCAGGCATGTCTTTTGTCTTGAACTAGACAATGATCAGTTGCAGTAATCTAAAGTAATATATGAAATGGTAATTTATTCTAAAATACATATTTTTCAAATCAAGACCACACTAGTGTAATGTAGAATCTAAATCCCATCTTCTTAAAAGGAAAGATGACAATTCTCACCAAATAGCGTTACAAGGATTATTCACTTTCCATTCAACATCAGTTGTAAATATAGGGCAAATATTTTACCCTACGCTGCTTTGAAGTTGTGGTGGACATCTGGCTAATTTTCAAGTCAAGCATAATTACAATCCTGTGTCTTCCAAAAACAAATTTCATAGAACTAATTTAGCCTGCACAGCCAGAAGAGGTTAGAGCTAGGTCAACTGACAACTTTCCTGCACAGCAACATGTTTTAAGATGATTATGTTGTATCCGAATGCATGTTCAGTGCTGTCATACTGGCTAAGCTAAGCCTAAAAATACTAAGAAGATGTAGGAGGCTAAAACGATTGCACAGGCTGTCAACATGGCTTATTTAATAGCTCCTTCAAATGTATTAGTGTGGGGTTTCAGCAGAGAGCCAATTGTCCAGTGCTGTGGCAGATCTGTCCTATGAGCAAAATCTTGCCAAGTGTTAATAAAGATGATAATGTGTTTCAGGCTAAGCTCTACTGAAACACGTACAAAGCCATTAAAATGTATCAATTCTGCTTGAGCTAGACTTTTAACAATAAAAAGCCATGTCTGCAGGATAATATATTCATTATTTTACCATATCAGCTAGATTACACAAGGAGACATAGCAAAGCTATTTGTTAATAATTAATGCACATACATAGACAACTAGAAATAAAATACAGAATCCTAAACTATAACAAAACCACATTATTTAAGAGGCATCGTTTGGGCCCACAAAAGTGTCTTAATTAGAAGAGGGTAAATGTCATGCAGCAACTCAGGATGGGGTATTCTAAGGATATGAATATGCAAGTAGTACTGTTAAAAAGAAACATTTCTTCTGTCAGCAGCAAGTCAAATCAGGGCATTTATCTGTATTGCTACAGATCAGGTAGTGTTTTATGAAACCTGGACTATTGAAGCTTTTAAAAATAATTCTACCAATACCAAAACCATCTCTCTGGATGTTGTGTGGGTAACTTTAATTTTAGAACTGGGCAAATGCTGGAAAATATTTCTCGGAATATTTGTATGATTTAAAATAAATGCACTTTGATTTGCTTGGCAGACTGTGATGAGATACAGTATTCTGAATACAACATTCCTCTAAACTGATGACTGTCATCAGCTGAATTACACATTTGTCCTTAAACCATGACTTCAGAATATGATTAGCCAAGAGTGACTGACTAATAGTGACATTACTTCTGCATATAGTGTCTTTCCAGAGTGTAATGGAAAAACATGGCAACCTGCTGCCTGCACAATACCTGATGTATCTAAAGGAAGGGTCTGAGTTTGAATAGTACTTATGTTGCACCAAATGGGTTAAATAATTCTCCACATTATAACTTAACTAAATCAACCCAAGTTAAGACCTATATAGGTTTCACAGTTAAGTTCTCACAGTCAGGAAATGCCAAAGTTAAAGATTCATTCTTACCCTCTACTCTGCCCTTTTGTGTGTATACATTATGGTAATACTGTGTCTGTAAATCATTTTACCACAAATTAATCAAATAATATCATGTAATATCGTACTGTTTTTTTCCCTACCACCTTACCTATACATGTAGCATTTTGTAGTGGTGAATCCCAGCAGTTTGCCCTCCTGGCCATGCACCTCACTATTAGGGTGACCAGAGATCCTAATTTTATAGGGACAGTCCTCATATTCGGGGCTTTTTATTATATAGGTGCCCATTGCCCCCTGTGACAGGGTGCGGGGCAAGAACTGCTAAGTCAGCCCTCTGTCATGCCAACTCCAGTTTAGGGAGGTAAATTGGAGCTGGCTGGAGAAAACCTGCTCCTAATTAGAGAATGGGTGACAGCTACCCACCCAATTAGCCTGAGGCTGCATAAAGGGCTGAGAGGAAGGAAGCCGAGGGAACAAGAGAGTGGAAGCAGAGTGACAGTGCATCCCTTCTGGGTACCAATGCTAAAATGCAAGCTGTGTATAGTGAAAAGGTAGTGGGAAAACAATCTGTAAATAGAACTGCACCAGTGGTTACTGAACCCCAGGGTGTCAGTGTGTCTTTGTTAGTGTAGCTAACGCCCTGCTACATGCCCTCTTCCTCCTCATCCCTTATCCTAATTTTTCACATTTGCTATCTGGTCACGCTATGTACTATCAAGATCACAGCTGAAATAATAAACAAGGGGAGGGTCTACTTTCAGTTTCTTGATGCAAGGTGGGTCTTCAAACCTATAGTTATGGGTAGTTTGGACAGTGTTAAAAATCCAGTAGAATGGTTAATAAGCGTGGTAGCTGCTGACTCCGTACTTGGTCCTTCTCTGATTTACACAATATGGAAGATCTCATTCTTAGAAAAGTTCAGAGTTGCATTAAAAATAACTTGCACCTTTTTCTAAAATCCTTAACATTGGCCTGTCATTTAAAAAGATCTGATATTGTCTGGATATGGATGAAGATGTAGGGAATTGAAATGAATGGAAGTTAGGGACCTAGATACCTATGTGGATCTGGCTAATGGATGAATACGCTGCAGTCCCGGATCAGATACATGCATTTTTCAGTAACTGAGTAATTGTCTGTTAATTTAAGCCCTGATTCAGCAATTCTGTTGCCACATGCTGAAGTACTTTGCTGAACAGGGCCATAGTCAAGCATCATACAAATATGCACAAGTGCTATGGCGGAAATCCCCAAAGGTATTTAGGTATCTGGCTCTTATTGAAATCAGTGGGAATTATGTGCTTAAATACCTTTGAAGATCTGGACCTATAGTCTTCCCCTCCCTGCAGGCATGTTTAATAGTAGAAGTTGCCCATATTTGGTGAGAAGGAAAAGGACCCTTACAAGAAGAGCAGAATTGACGGGGGAGGAGGAGTCCAGGAAAATTAGAGCCAAACAAATTAGAAACCCCAACATTACGAATAACTTAGTTAAGATCAATGAGGTTTCATAGTTGAAAAACAGGTTCACGGTCTTATTAAAAAAAATGCAGAACTAGAGAATGTGTTTGGCAAACATTGACTTCCATTTTTAATCTGTGGAATGACATTTCTGACTAATGATAACAGATGAGAGCAAATGAAAGTAAGAATATGCTGAGGTAAATTAACGTCACTCTGGGAGTGACAGCAGGCACCAAAGTGTCAATAGGATTGTGTAAATGTTATTGAGTGTAAGTGCAGCTACTGTAAATGAGGTGATTGAATGTTGTCTACTGTAGGCCCCATTTTGTTATGTTGTTTCATATTATCCAATGGGACAATTGTGACATCCTGTGACAAATACCCACTTTTGCAGGTACCTAATCTGCAAATAGCAGTTATTTCATGTTATCCCTAGACAGATTCAGTGTCTGGGCAATTTGCTAGCCACAGCTCTCTAATATGAAGAATCTTTGAGGTGTTTCGATAATAAAGCACCATTTGGCTATAATAGATTTTCTTTTTTAAATAATGAACAAAATGTGGCTTTCTTTTAGTAATACAAAATGTGATTTTTTTCTTTTAAATTATTTTACATTTGAAGAACTGGCTGATTGAAAGAGCATGCCAATGCCTTGCCTGCTTTCTTTTGTACTTGGACCTGAAGCTTCTGTACAGGAACCAGGCACAGCTACATCCAGACCATACTGATGTGCAATCATGTCATCCAATACATTTGCAGGAAAAGAATTTAATTTAATTTTAGTTTTTAAAAAGGTTAGAGAGTATTACAGCATAACTATCTTGAGTGGCATAGAAATTGGTATAGCTTTGCAGAGCTAAAGCCAGTTATTTTAAGGCTGCCTTTTGGAATCTCGCTTTTTTACACTGAATTGTTAGGCTGTGTTAAAGTTAATTGTTAGGCTAGGCAGCTCCAGGATTTACAAACCCAGATATAAAAAGCAGGAAGTGTTACAGGCTACAGCATAATTGTACTGACTCTCATAGAAATTGAACTGGCTTTTTAAAGCTCAAAGGAATATTTCAAAGAGTTAACACTTCTTAGAAAACATTCTATTTAGAGACATTTCGGCTTATATAGTATCTATTTTCTGCATTATTTTCTCCTGGTTTGTATTGTATAGGTTAGCTGAATAAAGAGGGGGACCTGATTGCTGTCTCGTTTATGCTGGCCCATAATGAAAAGAATTATGTGGAATTGAATATTTAGCTAATAGAGGTTTTTGGACCATCCTGTAGACTTTAATAGAAAAATTATATCAATACTTAGAATTATATAGAAAGAATTTCATTCTGTAAGCGTTAAAAGCAACAACTATAGACACCTATTACGTTTCTGTACGTTTCTGATGATTTTGGCCTAAATAATCTCTATAAAACTTTTCCATAAGTGAGATGCAGTATATTATATTTGAAATAGTCCATTGAAGCCATTCAGTAGCACTGGTTATGATGAGAGGAGAAAGTGGAGCAGGATCTTTTGTTTCTAAGAACGCAGGTGTTGCTCCGTTCTCACTTGCAACCATAAAGTGCGGCTAAAGAAATCAATGAAAGTTTTGCCGTTGACTTCAGTGGGAGAGAGTAACAATCATAGAAATGTAGGACTGGTCAGGACCTCAGTAAGTCATCTAGTCCAGTCCCTTACACAGAGGCAGGACTAAGTAACCCTGACAGGTGTTTGTCTAACCTGATATTAAAAACCTCCAATGATGGAGATTCTGCAACCTCCCTATGTAATGTGTCCCAGTGCTTAACTGCTCTTTTTAGTTAGGATCTCTTTTGATACAAATTAAGCCCATCACTTCTTGTCCTGTCTTCAGTGGTTAAGGAGACCAATTTATCACCAACTTCTTTATAACATTCTTTTGTGTGTTTGAAGACTGTTATCATGTTCCCCCCAAGTCTTCTATTCTCCAGACTAAATACACTCATTTTTTCAATCTTTTCTCATAGGTCATGTTGTCTGTACCTGGGATCATTTTTGTTGCTGTTCTCAGTTTTTCCCGTTTGTCCACATTTTCCTGAAGTGTAGTGTCCACAACTGGATGCTACTCCACCTGAGGTGTTATTAGAGCTGAGCAGAGTCAAAGAATTACTTCTTGAGTCTTGTTTACAACACTCCTGCTAATACATCCCAGAATGCTGTTCACTTTTTTGCAACAGTATTGCATTGTTGACTCAGATTTAGTTTGTGATCCACTATAACTCCGAGCCCCTTTTCTGCATTATCCTTTCCTAGGCAGTGCTTTCCCATTTTGTATTTGTGCAATCCATTATTCTTTCCTAAGTATAGTACTTTGCATTTGTCCTTATTCAATTTCATCCTATTTATTTCAGACCATTTCTCCAGTTTGTCAGGATCACTTTGAATTCTACTCCTGTCCTCCAAAGCGCTTGCAACTGCTCCCAGCTCGGTATCATCTCTGTGCCATTATTCAAATAATTTATGAAGATGTTGAATAGAACTGGATCTCTTGTTCTGTTGGTTATTGTTTTGGGAGGGTGTAATTCACTACTGTGCAGAAGGCCAGCATGAGGTGGTCTCTGTACAACTTATGTCTTATTTAGGGTCTGTAATGGGGATTAACGGAGACTTGAATGGTTCATAGGACTTGTGCTGGTCCTCTGTACTGGGGTGGTTTTCCCTTGTAATGGTTATCACAACAAAAATTACTTAAATTTCACTATAAGCAGCAAGACAGCTAGAAACTGAAACACAGAGGTCCTGAGCCAAACACCTGGACCAAAGATGCAAGTCTTGTGGAAGGATAACTCCCAATGGAATTCAAGGGAGTAATGTATATGAAAGAACTGCAATACTTCTACTGGCACAAGTAATGTAGCATCTGCACATTCACTTGTAGAAGTTGACCAATATTGACAGAGGACCTATTCCATTAGGAAAAATAGTTATTTGCTACCAACAAAGTCCAGGGTTTTACCAGTAGGACCCACTTCATTATTATTGCACAGCTAATTATGCTGTACCCAGCACTGTTTAGTTCTGGGAAGAAGCTTCATATGTGAAAATGTTCACCAGAAAATGAAAGCTTTCAAGCTCAGAAGCTCAGAGTACAGATTGAGATACCTCTGAAGCCTAACTGTAATAAATAACCTGATCAGTGAAATATGTTAAATTTCCAGAAGTCAAGAGAGAGATTTGACTTCAAGTAACATTATATTGTTGTTTTATTACTATACAAGACCTGGGTTGGTCCCTCATTTAAATCTACCTGCTACGCCTTTTTCTGTGCTGTGCACGAAATGCCCATTAATTTCAGCCTGAAGGTCACAGTGCTTCTGTTTCCCATACCTTGCCTAAATGTACTGCATTATAACCTGATGTTTATTCATCACCCTGCTTTAAAATTTCTCATTTTGGTGGCACCAAAACATGGCTGAACATCTGAACATGGCTGTGTAAATACGCTTCTGTCTAAATAATGATTCTGAAGTGGCATAGTTGTATCGTAAAATCCTGATGTCCTTATTCAGCCTTGTGCAGGCAAAAAAGTCACATTGACTTTGTAGGAATTTTGGCCATATAAAGACTTATGGTTGAAAAACTGTAGGGCTTGGTTTTAGTCAAGTTTCTGAATAAGTGGCTGTTCATCACTTCTGAGACGCATCCACCAGGGATTGTGTCTCCTGGAACTCCCTATCTTTCAAGGACATCCTTGCCAAAGTTGCAGCATCTTACCTTCTACATGTTCAGGTAGCTGTGCTAGTGAGTGTGATGGCAAGGCGAGGCCATGACACTATCCTCTCCATCCCATTTGGGATAGCTAGCATCCTCAGAGGTACTATAAGGGAGCAGTCCATGCACTTGAGAGAGACCTGGGATTAGACTGGGGTTGAGCTCAAACAGATGAAAAGGGGACAGACTACTTATGCGCTCCTCTGCCTGCAAGGACTAGCTCAACATGACCCTGAAAGAGGACCTGACCATATCAAATATCAATTCATTTGTTAATGTTTTGAAAGGCATGATCCCTTAATCAGTGCCTCCTGATGAGAAAGCCGTGAATGTCCTTTTCACATGACTATGGTTCATAGCGGAGAGGTGGAAAAGCAAGTCAAGGAAACCAGAACATTATTCTTCTGGGAAGACCAAAGCAAGCAAAAAAACACATTAACTATTTTAATGCTTCACAGATATCTCCATGTGTATTGCTTATACACTGTAAACATCTATCTTTCCTTCCCCTAAAGTTTTATAAGCAATTAATTTAATTGTTTATGATGGGTCTCATAGCTTCTATTATGAACAAGTGCTATTAATTTAAAAGGTCAAGAGTAGTCTCTAAGTATATTAGCTGTAATTCTTCTATGCATAATTTAGTTATTTACATGTAAATAGATGGTGTTTGATATTCCATAGATATCTCTCATTACTATCAACAAACAGAATTATGGATACATTTTAAAATCCTGTGCTCCAGTGTGTACTGTGCTATTTGTTATTTAACAAAAATGTAAAAACATAAAACAGCCTTTGATAAAATATATGTGCATTCCTTTATTTAAATATTTGGCAAAGCAGAAAGTCATGTGCATTTCTTCAAGTTGCAGAGAACAAAGAAAATAAAAGGCCAAAGGGTGACATTCTTCTCTGAAGATGCCGGTAATCCTCATTATCAGTAACAGGAGTGATGTGTAAGTGCTGAGAGGAGAACATAGTTTCCCAAATGGTGCATAGAGGCAGATGTCTTTTTATAAACCTTTTCTCATATCCAAAAATGTAATTTTTGTTTCAAGTTGAGCTATCCAAGAAAATTAGGGTGCTTAGCCATTTCAAGGACCCTTGCAAATCTAGCGGGGCATGAGGTCCTGTAGAAGATACTAGTGCTGTGCTTTTCAAAGGATCTAAAGGAATTAGGTCCCCAACTTTTCTAGTTTCTTTGGAAATCACAGCCTAACTGATTTATTAGAGCACAGTGTTACAAATTGGCAAGTGTGTCTGATATAATTTAGTCTCTCACAGCTGAAACATTTGAGACTTATTGACATTCCTTTCCCTGGTACATGCTTCCCAGGTGGTTCAAGACAACAGTGGCCAACAGGTGAATAAAATGGGTTATTTTGTAGATGCTGGCAGTATAGTCAAATGAATAAAGCAACAAACTAATCAATCATGAACTAAAAACAAGCTGCAGTACCAGTGGTAACAAGTGTAGAATTAACTAAATGTATACATTTAATATATAAAATTAATTAGAAAAGAGGATTCCCCTTATTTCCTTTCCTGAGCACTGCACCTTCTCTTAGTCCTTTGCAGAATGAATTGATTGTCTGGGAGAAGGTAGATAGTGCAGGATAGTAGAAAGTGCTATCATTTCCCCAGTGAAGAAGTATAAATTCCTTTTCCACAGTCATCTCAAGTGGGACTGAAGTTCAGTGTCACTGAAAAGATGTAGTAGATGAAAAGCAAGCCAAAGCATCATAAATCACTGTCGTATGACATGGTAAAGACATATTAGATCATCCAGTTCATTTCCTGCCATCACCGATCTGCTAGCTACAGTTGGTTTTTTTAGTGTCTTCTTCAGTTTAGTTTTAAAAGAAGAAACTCTAACCAGTAGAACTTTTGAAGTTAAACACTATTGTTAGAGTAGATCTCTGTAAACATTCTGTTCTGTATCAGATACAGCTCTTCGAACATGCCCTTGAAGCTCCATGGATCATCTTTAGCAGTACATGACAAAATATTATGAAGTTTACAGTGTCTGCCAGTATATCTTTTGTGCAAAACCAGTTGCTTGAGTCTGAACTTGAATAGTTAAGATTTTGCACACTCACAGAAGAAAGCACTGTTGTAGCAGGGATTGTGTTAACAAGCTACAGAAGCTGAGTTAATGAGTGTTTTTAATAGGCAGATTGGGGTAGGAGTGGTTCTCTCTTTATAAAGGAAGCAAACAGTTCCATGGGGGAAGGAATTAAAAAAGAACAGAGCTGAGCCTGATTGTGTTGCTGGTATGTGGTATTACATGGGATGGAATAATTTACCAGCATGCAAGCTATTTTAAGAGCTATTTTGTTAAAAACTTAGCCTTGTTTGGTTTTCAAATTGTAATGAGTGTAGTTTGGGGATGTAATCAGGGAACTGTGATAAAATAATTTGAAACCTATGAAAGACCAAGGACTGCATGAGCTTGGAGATTGAATAGCCCTTGCAACCTTAGATTGGAGGTTTTGTTGAGATTTTTAATTGAACTTCTTTGTCCAGAGAACTTTGTGAGACCAAACTTTTTCATAAGGGATTTCTGGTAGAAAATACTTGGGATGAGTGGGGGGAAAAGAGAATTAGGAAATAGCCTCTCACCAATGAAAGACAGTAGAAAAAAGTCTAGTTCAGTGGTTTTCAACTTGTGGCCCACAGGCCACTTGCAGCTCCATCAACACACAGCAGCAGCCCATGTGACAACCTCAGGGCTATACTGGCAGTATTGGATGTGGCCCACAATAGTAAATAGGTTGAGAACCACTGGTCTAGTTGATATAACACATCACAACTCACTTGCTGAGCACCACAGGTCCTCAGAAGCCCATCGTCCTGGACCTCCAATTAGTAAACTGGTTCCCCATCAAATACGGAATCCTGTAATTCTGTTATGCAGTGATTTTAGGCTATTTCAGGAAGCATCTCTCCTTTTAAAATCAAGGTGTGCTATGATGGCTTTGCATGCAACTATGACAGCGTGAGACATTTGGGAACAGTGGACAGATCTTCAGGGCTGCTAACCCACAGCTGTGGTTCCCTCACTCACCAGAGCTAAGAGTGACTGCAAACCGTATCTCCTTCAGGAGAAAGATCTGCAATGTTGGTGATTATATTATGGTTAAAAACAACAACAACAAAGACCAGGAAAAAACACCCTTGCCATAGAAAGAGGAGGAGAATGTCAGGATCTGGGCCTGCAGCAGAGCTAATCCCCCAGCAGCTGATTAGCCATGCAACTTGATTGGCTGCCGAGGCCAGGAAGCTGCTTCTTATGCTAGCAGGAGCAGCAGCTTGCTGGCTCCTCAATGCTCATGCCCTCATTCGGGTCAGCTGATGGAAAACCCAAGAGAACTTGCATGTTGGCCACCCATTGACTTAATACAATTTTTTTAATTACTCAGGTTACCATGGTGATTAGACTGTTCTTTGTTGTGTTTGGCCTCAGAAGAAACTAGTAAGAACTGAGATGTGATTTTTCTCTTTTAAAAGAAAATTCTTTAAAAAGTCTGCCAATGTTCATCTTGGTAGGTACACTTCTAATCAGGAAATACTTCCTGCCTTTTGTATGTGTTTAGTGCATCTGAAAAGTCTTGCTTTTTAAGCAGATTACATAATTAACTTCATTGATAAACTAAGATATGATGTCTCTTATTTTAAAGTAAGGAAAAATAAGTCTGGATTCCTGGATTCTATTCTTAACTCTTTCATTGACTAGCAGTGTGGCCTTTCACTTCATTTCTCTGTGTCTGTTTTCACCTGAGTATAATGGGAATAAAACCCACCCCGGGGGGAGGCGGCATTTTGAAATGTATTAAAAGAAGGTTGGTGAAGTGCTCCAGATATTGGCTGAGGCGCTGTAGAATTTCTGAGTAACGTGATTGTTAGTGTTACGACTGATTTTTTTTTTTTAAAGTTTTAGTTCATTATTAAAAATTGTATGTAGTAATTTCACTTTGAGATAACATGTTGGACCATGCCACCAATCACAGTGCCTTGGTGCCCTGCTTGGGTAATGCCATGAATCGCTCCACCACATTTCATAATGCTTGGTATCACCCAAATCACACCTGAGTGTGTTCACCATTCCAGAAAAAAAGAGTTCTTACCGTTACGTGCTATGTATACGCTATATAGCTTTTTTATATAAACCTAGGAGTCTGGATAAACCTGCTTTAAAGTAACTCTTGGATTATAAATGTGCTCCTGGCATGAGTGTGTTATGCTGTTGGATAGCAAACAATTTTTTCTTATGCAAATTAGCTATGTCTGCCTAAGATTCATCTAATCAATTCCAACATGTCAGAACGATCTATGGCTCTCTGACTGGGCAGTTGTCTTTTAATGCAAAATAACTTCTTGCCTACTTTGGGCTTCTTCGGTGACTTTTTACAGATTATGTGAAAACAGAGCAATGTAAAATTCAGTTGCAGCTGTGTGGCATAAAGCCATGTGAGTGGATGCTTCAAAAGAAGTGAAAAGATTAAGAGATTCAAGATAATGTCTCTGCAAACCATAATTTAGAGAGCAGCAAGCTGTGTTCTGTAATCAGCAAAATTATAGGCACACAACTACTGTTTTCTTTATTAAAGTTTACATTTTAATGTACTGCAGAAAATTCATCGTGTTCTGCAAATAACACCAATGGTTTATCCAAACCCATCAATACTCACTAGCTTGTAGTACCTTCTATACAATTTAAACCCAATGATTGGGGTTCAGTAGAGGGAGAAGGGAACTGTAGGGGCTTGGTTATGCACAGGGGTGCTTTGCATACTATACCAAGAGGAAATCTGTGCTGCCTCCAAATACAGCAATTGTAGAGGGAAAGCTGGCAAAGTAACAGAGAAAGGCAAATAGCTCAAAAAACTTCAGTTGGGATGCCCAGCAGCCACAATTTCATTCTATGAACTGGAGTATCAGGTACAGGGGACTCACTGTGGCTTTGCCCTATACGTGGATTAAAAGAATAAATGTTTTTCCTTCTCCAACTCTAACTTAGGGCTTGTCTGCACACAAAAATTGTGCTGCTTTAAATAAACTGGTATTGATAAAGTGGTACAACTCTCCCCTGGGTGAACACAGTTATACTGGTATAAAAGCAATTCTGTTGCTATTCCTGTACAAGAAGGGGAATAAGCTATTCTAGTAAAAGGCACCTTTTATATCAGTGTAACTCAGCACACACTAGGGGTTATATGGGTATAACTATTTTGAATAAAGAATCACATTCCTGACCAATATATCTATACCAGTCCAAAATCTATGTATAGAGAAGCCTTAATATCCAGCTAGAAGTTGGAGTAACAAGCCTTGGATGTGAGGGTTGAATTTCACTGTAAGTACTAGTAGAAAGTATACTAGCAACCCAGAGGGAGTGGAACAAAAATTAAGGGTATTTGCAACTGTTATAAAAGCAGCCTACTATTTCTAGATAGTCAAAAAATAAAGCCCTCTGCACCTTTGGAACTCAGGCACAAGGCATCCTAGTAATTGTGTCACCTAAGGCCAGCCAGAGATTGACATTTATGTGGGACGTTTGCTTTGCACAATTTATATAGAGATTCCTGAGAATGAAGCTCATCAGCAACTTTCTCTGGTGTCCCCCTTTCCAAATGCCTCATCACGCTTCTGTTTTGTTCGCTGCAGCCTTTTAAGTGCTTTTGAAATACTGACCTACAGGAGTCAATTACTGCCTTCAATCTCTTTTGCATCCATTAGGCACTAGATTGTTGCTACCAATTTCCAAAAGTAGTTGGCATTCATATGCAAACTAAATTAGGGAGGCAAGGCATGAGAATATACTACTTCTTTTTACACTTCACTCTGAGGCCTGTAAAATCCTAATATGCCCAAGACTATCTTGGAAGTGCTCCTAACTGAATTATCTGAGAATGGGTAGTTGGAGATTCAATCAGCAGTAAGAATTTGCACCATCAGCTTTGCTTTGGATTGTCATTTTAATAGAAAAGCAGCACAGTTCTAAATTTTAGTTAAAATCTGTGATAAAAATCAGCAAATAATCTTCAGAACCCACTGGCCTCAAATGTATGATTTCTTTTACAATTTTTGGAAGCTTAGCAAAGGTCTGTACATTTTACCTATTTTATTGTCTTTCCCAACAAAACGTGGTGCCAAATTGCGATTTCCTAGTGGGTCAGTCTCTTTCTCTTTGGAAGAATGTGTTTCTAACATGAATCTATGCAAATGAATACACAATATTGCTGCATTAGGAAATATCAATCAGTGGGTACACTGTACCCTGTATCTAGAATAAGCATGGTCAATGCCTGCAGCCATCGAAACATTATTCAGTATTAACTACCCTCAGATTAGCAAGAAATTCTTGCATGATCAAATATTACATTCAAGATAAAGGGGGAAGGGGAATGGATTTGATTAAAAAATTCCTTCACTTAATGTCCCAGCCTCCCTAGCAGTGTTGAGTAACGGTGATTTGCTTCTTGGTATTCTCAGCGTGGAAGGTAGGTGGCCAACGGGCAGTTTTGAAATTCTGGATGTTCTAAAGTATAGGTTCTGTTACTTCATCCATCTGGGAACAAAAGTCTCTATTTATCAGACGGCCATGCCTAGATCCATTGATACTCTACCAGCTCTTATGTGCCTCCCTTACCTGAGCCAGGCACAGTTAACATCACACATGTATGCATTCACAGTGATTGCAGTTTGGAAGGAAGCTCTTAGATTGGAAGAATGCTTTAGTGGTTAAGGCACTATACTGGGAATAGGAGAACTCGGTTCTGTTTCTGGTTCAGCTACAGTCTTCCTCTGTGGCAATGACTATGACTTGAGCAAGTCATTGAATCTTTTGGTGCCTCATTTCTCTCACCTGTAAAATAGGGATACTGTTGCCCTACCTCAGAGGGAGCTGTGAATATGATGACTAGTAGGGTCTCCATTACTATAGTGACAAGGGCCACATAAGTACCTAGACAGAAACTAATGCAGGGGTTCTCAAACTATTTTTGCTGGGACTCCCTTTGAAAATATTTTAGGCTGTGACAGCCTCCTCCCCCCCCCATGCCATGCCACCCTTATTGGCATTGGCATGACCACTTGTGACACCTCCATAATTACCGCGTGACCCCCTAAGGGGTCACAACCCCTGTTGGAGAACCTCTGAGCTAAGGCAACCAGGATTTGATTTTGTTTCCTTCAGGATGCTATTCTGCTTTCCCAGGGAATCTTGGGCTACGCGAATGAAAACTTAGCTAGCTGCTATTTCATTTAATAAAAATAAAAACCTCACAAGTTATGACATTCTGCTATGACAACAATTTGTGATGTTTCTGATCTGCCTTAATGAAAATTCTCAGATGTTAATAATTTATAAATGCGCAACCTAGACCTAATAAATATTAAAATGGGATATGCTGATTGGTTTTAGAGACATTCTGAATGACTAACATGTCACTCATGGTAGCCGAATTGTTCAAGGCAGATCTGTGCTCTGAATGTGTGCCTGCAGAATCTTGTTTGTCTGATCTTGAGCCTAGAGAACACCCTTGAGGGTAAGTCGTGGTATTGAATGCTAACTAGAAAGTGCTGTTAGAGCTAGATGCCCTTTTCATGCCCCGGCCTAAAGAATTATCTTGTTTTTTTCCAGGACTTTCTTTGCTCTTCTGTGTTTCTTCCATTACTTGCTCGGTGTTTTCTGTTAGATGATCTAACCATGCTCACTACAACTTGTAACATTTTTTCTTTTCCATATGCAGTGTAAATCAAGTTTCATTTCCTTAATCCAGTAACTTCTAGGACTGCACTCTCAGCTGGTTTCAAACCAGACTGGTTTTGCCCCTGAAAAAAGCACCTGTGCCTCTTTTATGTGTGCAAAATTGCACTTGCAGATTTATTTAACCCAGCTATGCAGTTTTCACACACACTGCTGATAAGCTTAGTCAAAATGTTTGCACATGCATTGTTGCATGCACAAATTTGGAAGCTGCTGCTGCTGAAAATATGACCCTCAGTCTGAGACATAGCTCATCTAAAGACTTTTACCGATCCTCTTTTTGAGATGCCTTACTTCAGTTGTTGTTAAATTCCATTTTTTTCTCCCTATATAGCACTTACTCCATAGCCAAACCTGTGTATATACTGGAAAAAACTTTCTGCAAGAATTTGCTGAAACTTGTTTCAGGTGTGTTCATCTCCTTTGTTCATGATTTCCACAAGTAAGAGTGATTGAATTCTGCTCATGCAAACTCTTGGAGAAAGTAAATTTTAAGCTGGCATATTAAAATATTTTCACAAGTGGCATGTTTTGTATGGAATGAGACACAGCAGGGGGACAGGGCTCCTAAAACTCCTTTCCAGAGCTGTGACACAGGGGCATGAAATAAAAAGGATCTATACCCGTCCTAATTAAGACCACACACGTCAAGTTTGCATACTTATGATCGGACAGAAAATAAATTTAAACATAAGACCCAGCCCATAAATCTTACAGCAATGTGATCTTATTTTGTTTGGTGCCCTGGGCCAAGTCTGTGTGGCCAAGTCACAGAAAGGTTTAACTTTTTTTTTTTTTTTGAAGAACCTAACCCCATTAATCTCCGTGGATTCTTTGAACTGCTATTTCTCCCATTGCAATTAAAAGCCCCAGCAATTTTTGTCAAGGCCCAACTAGAGCTGGCGAGAAGTTGGATTTAAATTCCACAAAAAGCCCTGGTAGATCTGGCTTCCAGATGCCAAGGAGCTGGCAGCCTGTAGAGGCAAGTGGGCAGGTGGGTTAGCTGGCAGAAAACGGGGCAAGTTGCAGTTGAAAGGGTTGCTGGAATCAACACATTCCTGTGGAACGCTTTAATTTTGTCAGATCAGCATTTTCTAATGGAAAAACTGTTTGTCCTGTCAGAAAATTTCTGACCAGCTCTAGCCCAAACCCTTGGCTTCTGGGTTCCCTGTGTCCTATCAGGGAATAGAAACAACCTGATGTAGTTTAGGTGACCATCTACACACAACTAACCATCACAGCTGGGATTTTGAGTACGCAGTGCTGAATACTCTGAGCTGTTTATGATCAATCTATAATGTTAGGTAAGGTTTTTCTTTTTTAAAGTCCACTGGGTAAAATCAGATATCAAGTAAACTGAAATCTGCCCAGGGCAGAGAAAGGGAAACAAATGGTTCATGGTAAAATATTCATTCCGCTTTAATGACTAGAACACTGACTTTGTGGCTCCATGAATTGGACTCCCCTACTGCCCTGCTCTGATGGGGAAGAGTTTGTACATTGATATCATCCGTGACATGGAATTTCAGCCTCATGTCCTAGAGACTGCCAACCAGAGAATGTATTTATGTGCCCTCAGACAGTTTTGTATTTGTGGGTTCAGTCCCTCCCATCCTGGGGCAGGGTGGGAGGCAGGAAAGACTCCCAAGAGGAACAGAGACTAAAAGGCCCAGCTTTTTTAAAAAGCTATTTAGCTATAACAGTGCTCGGCATTGCAGCACCAATTTAGGAGCCTACATCTCATTTAGACACTGAGGAGTCTAAATTCCATTGGCAGTTGATGGAATTTAGACTCCTAAGAGCATAAATCCCTTTAGAAAATGAGACCCAGACTCATTGATCTGTTAGGTTTTGAGACAATGAGCACAGCAATACCTAAACAGCTGTAAAAATCTGGGCCTAGGCATGTGGCCTCTTTCTGCAGGACCTGGGCAGAGAGGGTGGGAGCTCCCTTTGTGGTGGTCCTGTGTGGTGGGGGGAGCCTTACCGCCACATAGGTACCATTTTAAACAGTGGCAGCTTCGTGCTCCAAAGCTCAGCTGACAAAAAGGAAAAGACCTTGGCAGATGAAACTCAAAACCTTGCAGTTTGTCGTAGCCCTTCTTTCTTGGCAGCCAGGGAGCTAAGGCATTGGCTCCTGCATGAACTCACGCTAGCTCCATTTTCCAATAGTTAGCAGTCCTGACTCAGCTCTGGTCTACGCCACAAATGTATGTCGGTATAACTCCACTGCTTTCCACGCGACAAAAAGCGCTATGTCGACGGAAGGGCTTCTCCTGTTGACATAGCTGCTGCCTTTTGGGGAGGTAGGGTACGTAAGCCAACGGAAGAGGCTATCCTGTTGGTGTAGGTAGCATCTTCGCTAAGAGCTGCAGGAGCACAGCTGCACTGGTGCAGCACAATTAGTGTAGTCAAGCCCTCTGTTGTGGGAAGTAACAAGGAAGGTTTAACGCGGAGTTAATCCTTTGCTTTCTGGTTGTGGCCATGGTGTCATGCTTTGCTCCATGTTTCCCAGATGACCGCCCGCTCCACTTCCTGACCTTGGCTCTTGCCTCTGACTTGTGTCTCCGATTTCTGACTTTTGCTTGGAGATCTGAGCTCCTATTCCTGGCAACCAGCTCCTGTTTCAGCCACTGGGCCTGACTGCCTACGTCCTGGTCTATCGCACTGCATTAGAGAAAAAGGTACGTCTTCACTGCAGACTTAATTCAAGTCAACTACACATGAGTTACTCCTCTTGCGTTAGCTAGCTTGAAGTCAGAGCAGCCACACTGTGAAATAACACTTCCTCTGCTGTGTCCACACAGGCACTACACTTACTTCTGTGTGGTGCTAAGGGTTTGTCTACATGGGGAAAATTACTGGCACCACTACACTATCATTATAATGGTCTAACTCCTCATGTGGATACACTTATTCGAGAATACGTATGTCCACATGGGGAGTTACACCAGTATAAATATACCAGTACAGTTATGTAAATAAAATTTCCTGCATAGAAAAGTGTTAAGATTTCTGGGGGCACATCCCACGAGTCTTAGCTCTGTAGCAAACTGAGCCACACTATGAATTCTTTTGCCCAGTGCATTGTGAGAGAAGTTCTCTGCACTATCTGGACTCAGAGGGACTTGTAGAAAGATAGAAGAGAACTAGTACACATATCTGCCAACCCTTTGAGTCATGATCAGGTCCCTCAGTAATACTCTCTTAATCTGCATTTAGTTTTCAAGTGGATATGGTTTTCACTACTAACTTTCTCACTTTGAATGGAATCGACACTATGACAAAATCATTGGCAGTAATTGTAGTACCAGTGTCCGCTTTAATAAACCACTCAAGTAGCAAATATTTTACAGAAACAGCCATTTCCTATGTGTCACCAGATAAAACCTACACATCCTTTGGCAGCTGGCTCTTAATGCTATTACTTGTATTTTTCTTTCATGCTATATTTTTTTCTTGTTAATAATAGAGCTGTCATTCCTAATAAAATACGAAACAACCATCCGGGGAAATAACACCAATGATAGATAGTGCAGCCTGAGACATTACACTGAGTGAACACAAATGCTCAACAGCTTGCAATAGAATTTTATCATTAAACCTGAACGTCTGCAGGCGCTAGGGCTTGATGCACCGGGAGCACAAATGCTCCAGGTTCAGCTTCTGTGGGCACCACTCAGATCAGTGGAGTCAGCTGAGGCTTCTAAAGTTGCTGCTTGTTATGAATGGGCCTCGTGGTGAAGGGAGAGAAAAAATAAATAAAAAGGAAGTTTAGATTGCTCTGTCCTCCAGACAAACCCATGGGGAGGGCACAGAGGGAGACATTGTGTCTGAGAATCCCTTCCAGAAGATTCACATTTTTACCTCCCTATCTCACTATGGGAAAGGCTAGTGGGCCTATCTAGAAACCTTGCAGGTTTCCAAGGATCCATGAGAGCCCCTGTCTTCCTGGGCAGCCCTTTCCTCCTGGGCAGTGCAGCTCTGATGGAGCCAAGACCCCCTTGACCTCCAGGACTCCTAAATGATGATCCTCAACCCTCTATTATCATTTCCTAAGGATTCTATTCAGAACCTGAGGGGAGGGCGGGGGAGGTCAATGGGCATGGACCCCAGCTGAGTTGCTTCTTCCCTGGCTCATCCACTCCCTGTTCTTCCTCCTACCTGCTACAAAGACACTGGGACCTACAGCTGGACTTTACAGGGTCCAGGGCAGGAGGGAATGATATAGTAGAGGCAGCTGGATTTCCTGTTCTGACAAAAGAGGGGTGATCTATGTGTGAAGGCTCCCCTCTGCATATGGTTCTGTAAGGAATGATTCCCCCCTACCCCAGAATAAGGGCTGTACAAAAACTGTCATAAAATTGAGCCCTTGGGTGGGTCACTTAATTTCTCTGGGCCTCAGTTTCCCTATCTGTAAATTGGAGGTAATTGTGTTGCTGATTAACCAGGTGCCAGCTCTTGCCAAGTCTGTAGGTGTCATCTGAGTACTGACAAATTCATAGCTGGAAACTAGACCATCTCACATGTATGTTAGTATTGTTCAAGATAGAGTAATGCAAGCAGCAACTTACAAGCATGTCATAGAACTTAAACTCTTACAAGCTCAGTCCCTTACTTGTACTGTTTGTATGCTATCCTGAAAGGCAGTGTGTAAGTTTTGCTTTATAATTGTACAAAATGTCTCCTCTGAACTCGTGAATCTAAGCAGGAAAAGTAGTTCCTTCTATCCATCCAGAAAAACTGCCATCACTTAGTGGGCCATTTTGGAGCAACACAACACAAAGGCTGGTTTAATTGTTCTCTTATACCCATAAAGGTGCTACTTGAGAGAGAGCATGTCTCAGCAGCTTAAATTCTGGAAAAGGGAAACAGATCGTTGACATGAAGATTTTTCATCTCTTTGCTGTTTGGACTTTGCAAGGGCTGGAGCTAAGAAACAAAAAAGCAGAGATCCCTAAGGTCAGCCTGAGTTAGCCCTAAAAAGACTTTCAGTGCTGACAGATTTAAAGGTTTTATTGGAAGCTAATGTTTCAAAAGAACAATACAAGGTTTAGAACACAAGAGCAAGAGACATCCAGGCGGGGGTACGGGCTATTGGTGGGTACAGAGTCGTTGGGGGTTGGGGAGCAGAACGAGATCATAGCCCGTGGTGTCCTGGATGGGGTGAAAAGCGGGGGTTACGGTGCACTACATCCCTGTCACTTTTTGGAACCATAGACTGAACTCATTTGTGTGTATATGTTGCCTGTTTTAGCCTGTAAACAACTTCATTTTTCCCCCTAGTTAATAAATTCTTGAGTAGTTTACTTACATATCTCCTGTCAACTGCTGCCAAATCCGGAAGGTAGATGTAGACCAGGCCTAAGTTACAAATTGATCTGGGGTAAGTGACTGGTCTCATGGGACTGGAAGCAACCTGAATTTTTTGTGACTTTTGGTGTAAGTGACCCTTCATCACTAAGTTCAGCGTGGCAAGATAGACTGTAATGCCCAAGGGAACTGTCTGTGAGTCCATGGTAAGAGTGTTCTAGTAATCTAGGAATTCATGTTTGTTACTGGGTTGGTGAAATCTAATTATAGAACATACCACCAGTTTGGGGTGTCCGCTCTGCTTTTGACAGTCTGCTCTGATGTTGACACTCTCGTCGTGAGTGACACCAGACAGTGTGACAATAATACTTACCTCCTTTGTAAACCACTTGGAGATCTCTGGATGGAAAGTGCTATAGAAGAACTAGCTATGACCACTAATCTGGGTCAGTGTTCTTCTTGGCTACAGTGTTGAAGCCAAGCATGCTGAAGGGGGAAAATGACAGTGGCTACCTGATGGGGCAGAGAGGGCTCACAAAAGCAGAGCAGAGGTTAAGGAGAGTTTAAGAGCCAAGCTAGCCCCACCCTACAGCTAATGCCAAGACTAGAGGAAGAATAAAAGGAGAGAGCCTAGCGCAGCTGAGGGCTGGCTGGCCAGGAAGGACGGTGTAGCTCAGCCTCTCTGCTGGGAAGGATCTTTGCTTGCAGAGCTGCAGAGGGACAGAACTGTTTGTTAGGACAGCTGGTAGGCAGGAGCAGTTAGATTCCAGCAGAGAGCAATGCATGAGTAAGAGACTATTTGGGGGACGAGCCTGAAGGGAAGGACTGGGTATCCTACCAAAAGACTGGGGGACTGCCCAGTACAGAGTTGTTTCCTTTTTGTTTTGGGACGCTTTGTGGATGAGCGCCTCCAGAGTTGGAACCAATGGAAAAATTAGTTGGTGGGCCGGGGCCCTGCTACAATGGGTGCCAGAATTGGAGGAGTCTCCTTTCCCCCTTGAGGAGATCCAGGGCCATGTTAGGGTGCCTGGAAGAGCCCCAAGGGGGCGCTGCTCCTGCCATGCTACTACACTAACAAAAGTAAAACTGTCTATTCAAATGACAATTAGACTCTTCCAAATAACAGCTAAACTGTCTGTATTTTTCCCATCAAACAGTCTGGTTGACTAATAGGCAGTCTATTTGCAGTTAAAGCTATTGCAATGTTGCCAATTAAGCATACATGTGGAACAGGATAATCGGCACAAATGCAGTTTTATCACCAATGTTAATTATCTAATATTTTCCAGCTTACGATAATGCAGAAATTCCTTAGGCATAAATGGAAATGAACCCATCAGTTACAATTTTTCTCAAGATAATGGCTGACAGTGCCACACAAAAATGGAAGCAAGAGAAAAATTAACAAAATTAACAACTTATTTGTTCAGGCTTTATAGTATATAATTGTAACCATATATTACATGGCAGGCATTCTCATTTCCTCACGGCACATTTGCAAAGTAGTGTCTGGAATTGCTCTTTCCAAATATAACTTTTTTTAAAAAAAGAGGTCTGTATGAACAGTCACCTCCAAAATCTCTAACAAGTACATTTTTAAAGCAAGGGGGTCACGTCCTGCTCTCACTTGCATGTTTGCAAATGTCAACAGGATCTGACGCGGTATCTATTATTTACCATTGCTAATTCTCCCATGTTCACTAGAGTTAGTGCCTAGGACACGCTGTGGTTTTATAAAGAGGATCCAAATACTATCCAGCATAGGACCAAGAGATGTTGCCTTCCAAGTTCATCAACAATTTGTCTTTTTCATTCGTTTCTCATCTTATCAGCTTAGTTAAACCAAGTCACAATGGTCTTCTCCCAGTCTTTAAAGATCTTGGCATGGATCCACAAATGGACTTAGGAATTGAAACACTGAGTGATGCAAGGCCTAACTTTTAAGTATCTAGAAAATCACAGAAAGAACACTGTGGTCCAAAAAGTCTGAGTTAGGTGCCTCGGCTCCTGGTCATGCTGCCTAAGCTAGCCAGTGGGAGACGCCACCAAGGGTATGTGTCCTAAGCCCCTTTCATGGAGATACGTGCCTGGGTCTAGGTTGCAGGGAGGCACCTATCTCTGCTTGCGATCCACAAATCAGGAGCCTGATCTGGTAAGCGTGCTCAGCGGCTACCTAGAGCTACATAAAACAGCTGGGGGAAGGGGAGGAGGAGAAGGAGGCCCTTTATTATAACCTTTACCCCAGGGGGTAGGGTATTCACCCAGGATGTGGGAGAGCACTCTTTCAAGTCTCCCCGCTGAGGAGAACAGGGATCTGCCACCTCTCAGGAGAGTGCCCTAACCATTGGGCTATGGAATCGTTCTCACTCTTGCTGATACAATTAATATTCAATTATTTAAAGAGGAACAACTTCAATAGGAGAGAATAGGGGAGACCCACATCAGAATCTCCCATAGTCTCCTGACTAGAGCATGCATCTGAGAAGCGGAGACCTCTGTGATTGCGATTAGGTGGAGGAGCACCTATCTTCCCCTGGTTCATGGATTGCTCTTGCACTTAGGCCAGAGATGGGCACCTGGACGCCTAGAGCATGGCAGCAGTGTGTATGCCCAGAGGCAGAAATATAGGCACCTACAGAAATTTTACTGCAAAAACTTAGGTGCTGAATGCGTTTAGTCACCTGCTGGGTTAGGCAGCAGTTGAATGGAAGTTTTGTGTATTGCAGTGAACCCTAAAACTGGGACCCAGGTGCTTAAATCTGGGGATTAGGCATCTAAGTATCTTTGTGGATCTGGGCCTTGGAATTTTTGGGAAACCCACTGAGAAGATTCTTTGGGAACCAACCCCCTCTCCCAATTAATTAACCAATCCATTCAATTGAACTAAGTGAAAGAGAACGTGAATAACCAGTGCTTTTAAGGGAAAATTTACAGGCCCAAACTCTCATTTTGAAGGTTATCTTCACAATGAAAAGATTGTTGTTTTGGGTTGTTTTTAATGGTAGTTGAGATTAGCAGTGACTTCTAAAGGTTTCAAGAACCCATAGCTTTGTGCTTTATGGGTCCTGAAGGGCAGCACTGGATTTTCAGCTTCTTTCCACCTAGCATACAAGATTCAAATGTTTGGGTGTTAATTCCCTTTCCACAGCTAATCTTCCTTTAATAATTAAGTTCCTTGAGCAAGCTTCAGGAAGCTGTCTTGCTTTCAACAAAAACCCCAATCAATATGCCTGTTTCAAATAATTTTAGCTACCTTATCACAGAAGACATCACTAATAAAGGCATGTACAGTGACCTGCTATAGAATATTGATTAACTGAACACTTACTGTTTTTTGTTCCTTTGGAAATCTCAGAGCTACCTTTGTCACCACTTGACAAATAATTTTACATTTGTTGAATATATACCACATAGTTGATTAAGTAGAATTTTGTCCTGACTTCCTCTCTACCACTTCAACCATCAGCTTTTGGTGACTTTAGTTTGTCCCATTTTCCTCATTGCATCAGGCATTCCACAGACCTCCTTTGTTAGTACTTGCTGGAAAAGGTTATACATTGATATATAGTCTTTTCATTCCAATGTCCATAACATCCAGAATTCCCTTTAAATCGCCCATGACACTCCTTATCTCTTTCCATGTACACAACCCTCTCTCTTTCCCAGTTACTTGCATGGTCAGTACTGAAGTATGAATCTGGTGCATTCCCACAATTTATTTCAGGAAAGGGTCTGGTCCTACTGGTAGGTTCCATGCAATATAATGCAACCTAAGCTCTTATGCTGTATTCATCACCATATTTCATGAGCTCTAGACATTAGATTTCAATCATGCATTTCCATAACATGCTGCAATTTTACAGTGCCTTCTGCCTGTAATTCTCAGAGCACTTTATGAACTTGAATTGCAAACTCACTGATGTAGGAATTATCCCCTATACACAAGGGAGGAAACAGAGGCACATAGATGTTAAGTGAAGTTGCACACAAAGTTAATGCAGAACATGAGTAGAATTTTGTCCTCTTTAACACATAGGTCATAAGTAATGGTTAGGACCATGGATTCTCTTCTGTTACCCTCCATCAAAGATTTTCTGATCAGATTTGCTCAGTGTACAAATCAAAAACATGAGTTTTATAACTCAAAGGACTGCCCATCCAAACTGGTATCTGAAAATCAAGTTGTGCTCTTTCTGCTTCTTATGTCACCATCAAGCATGAACAATAATTCTGATTTTGAATAAGAACTTAACTGGCAATGCTGTTGATACCTGTGTTAGAATAGAACATAATATGTTTCCATAGCTCCTGATATGGTTTCATTTGCACTACTGTCAGCAAACTCACTTTTGTTGGTAAACAGAAGTGGAACTTGTCACTGTATGGACATTGACAATGTACCATTTTTACCGTTCCTTTATTTTCTTTTCATGCACCATAGCCACATTTTAACATTTGGTAATTTATTCTCCACAGCTATCATCAGGAACTGTCAGTAGTTTAGGAAAATTGCTGGACCCTACTCTTCATTTTGAAGTTCAGGCTTCTTCTATATAATTTTTTGTTTGTTTTTTTTGGTTTGCGTTTTTTTTTTAAATAATAATTTACAGTCCAAAACAGCATCAGTGTTTGTCTCTTTCTATCCAAGATCTGGATCCTTATCTGTGGCTTAATTTTGTTCTCCTGACTGAATTCTATATTGTCTATAAATAAATATGTTACAAACACATTTCCCTATGAGTCATCAGGATCATTTTCTCCTCTGCAACTACTGTCACCTGGTTATTTTAATACAGTTCGTAATTCACTTCCGAAAATTTAAGGTGTTCAAACCTACCTACACAGGACTACATTTTTCAAAACGATCTGCTTGAATGGAGTGAATAAACATAGCAATTTCATGCCCAAATGTGAATGCAGTTGCACTTAAATAGACTTGTATGTCTTCGGCAGGTGGCGGTAAAGAGTGACAAAATGAAGAATTATGACAAAATGAATTAAGTGGGTGGATTTGAGGGAATAATGGTCTATTTAAGTACTCAAAGATGCTTCAGTGTTAAGTTGTGAAATTTGTTCCCCCAGTACACAGGCAGAAAGCAGATTTTAGGAATCTTGCAGCCAGTTATGGATGATGTTTGGTAGATTACTATATTATCGTTGGAGGAACACCACAGAATGTGCTGAAATTCACTGACAAAATCTCATTTCCTTGCCACAGAAGAGGGTGCTGAAGTGTCACACTGTTCGAAGATTCTTATTATATTAAAGAATAATGTCAATGTATTTGGGGAATTGCAGTGCTCTGACAATACTGGACTAAGATTGCCTGACACTCGGGAATGGAAAGTTGATGAAAGCATTCCCTGCAGAGCTTTTCACCATAAAGCCTGATTATTTTAATCCCTTTAATCAAGGCTGTAATCAAGTTTCATAATGTGGCCACCCTATAGTTGTAATTGCACATATGGATTTATTAGATTCCAGCAACAATTTAAAATCTGTCTCTTTGGCCAGTAACACACTTCTAGCTCTCTGCTGTTACAGAATTGGATGTAATTGCTTGTCTGTATGTAGTTGCTTAGGAGACCCAGAAACACCATTCTGGAGACAGAGGAAGAAAGCGAAAACAAATGCACAACATACTTTAAATTTGGAAAAGCTAGGAACATTGGCAGTGCTTTGACTTCACACCTCCACAAAAGCCGACAACTATAAATTTCGCCTTAAATTGCTTACATTTTGGTTTTCTGTAGTTTTAATTTCATTGTATAATACAATTACAGTAGGTAGTTATAGCTAGTTGTAGGTAATGACATGGAATTCCTGCTTATGGTACCTAGATCTTTATATTTAGGTATTTCTATAGTACATTGTAGTGCCTCAATACCACACATGATCAAATCCCATTAAAGTTGTAATGGTGCCTATATTTCTGTAGCAATTAGTTTTCATACAAGCATGTGTTGCAAAACCTAAATATTGCCTTCCAAGAATGACATGATTTGGCCACTAAACTTTTTTCCTTTTTTTCATTTGTTTCACATTGTACAAAAGAAACTCAAGTCAATAGTCTGATATTATTTATTCTGCTTATCCATATGCTGCTATGTATCATATCTGCTGTGAAATAATCAATGGCTTAAAATGCAGGTTTAGTAAAATTCTATAAACCTTTCCATTTTAACTTTGGCACTAGATAGAATCACAGATATGAGATGGGAAAAGACCTATAAGAATAATCTTGACTCTGTCCCTGTAAATGGAGGATTGGTCGCAACTGAATATTTTGTAGTGGTTTTTATCCAGTCTAATGCACCAAGCAATGGATAGTACTTCCCTTGGGAGACTAATTTACTGTCCACTACACCTCATAAACAGAGAATCATTATTATCTTTATCAATTGTAATTACAATTACGTATTGTAACTGCTAGATACCAGGGCTGCATTGTGTTAGGCACTCTACAAACAGATAATAGAGATACAGTCCGTGCCTCCTATCCTAATATTCCTAACCTAAATGTTTCTTTTCCCAATTCCATCCCATTTCTCCTACAGCACTTATGCCTCTTGGTACCATCTCAAGTAATTCCATTCCATGCTTAATGTTTATGTCCTCCAAATATTTGAAAATCATGTTGCCCCCCTCTTTGTTGCTTAGTTGTACATATTTAGTGCATATATCACTATATGCAGTTTTGTCACTATGTTGGTCCCAGGATAGTGGAGAGACAAGGTGGGTGAGGTCATATTTTTTTATTGAACCAATTTCTTACAGAGAGCTCCTCCTCTTTCCCAGATGGGAAGAAGAGCTCTGTGTAAGTGTGCAAGCTTGTCTCTCTCACCAACAGAAGTTGGTCCAATAAAAGGTATTACTTAACCCACCTTTTCTCTAATAGTAATTAATGTCAAATGGAGGGAAGAGGGGAACAAACAAAAAATCGCTTTGTATCAAATAAAGTCTCATACTTTAAAATTTTAGCAGATTCTTTAACAAAGGTAAGCCTGCAAAACTATTTCCATTTAATTCTTTATTTCTTGTCTCCAGTGGCTTGGAAGCTGCAAGACAGTATCATGAGGATAAACAATCACAAAGACTGATTCCATGAATCCCTGTGTGTTTAAATTGCACCATGCACAGTATGGCCCTGATCATGATTATGGACTCTGAGCACTGCTGTTTATTTTGTGTGTGTGTGTGTGTGTAATAGTTTTTTTAGCACCAGTTAGACTCACTAAGCTTGAGAAATTCTGTTTCTCACTAAACAATGTCTCTGTTGGTTAATTACAGGACCATTTGGTGGCCAAATGAGGATCAATAAATGTGATTTGCATTAACTAGTTTGTGTGATTTCACAAAGATAGACAACCAACCATAAGTACCATAAAGTGAGGTTGCAGTTTTCATAAGAGACCAGAAAGTTCAAGGGAGACTGATCCATGCTGATTTGTTAATATGTAAATCAGTTTTTCTTAATTAGTTATGAATTTAAAATACCTTTATGTGGAGACCTTTTGCTTCTAAATTGCTGAATTTTTTATTACATCAGGGTAGGAAGCCCTATACAAAAGTAATTTGGACCATACTCTTTAAAATAACTCCATAATCCCCTTATGAATTTGCAGCTCATGTTTTAGTCATCAAAACAAATACACTGCTCAATATTGCAGGCAATGATAACACCATGGTAAACACAGGAAATGCTTTATTAATATGATCTAAGCATTTAATTGCTCCCTTGTAGTTTAATCTTATCTTTACACATTGAAGCAGTGCATATTGTACTTTTCTGATCCTCAAAGGACAGCTTTTCATATGGCATTGTAGAGTAAGACATTATCACCAGAAACCTGACAGCCTGTAATGTTGCTTGTCAGTTGGTGGGCTAGAAAGTTTGTTATAATTATGAAAGAGATGTACAAAAGATCAGTTTGCAAAAAGCAGTGTTAAATTTTGCATTATAATTAAGGGGAGCCATCATCTGCCATGAATGTTGGGTTCCCATAAAAAATGAAGTATCAGAATCCAATAAACCCTAGACCAAAAATTTCAATCTATGTTTAGATTGAACATCCTCCTGTTTCCTACAAGGATAAAACTTTGGAAACAAAGTTTAAAGTTCTGAATATTAAAGGGACACTGTGAGGTATTTTTAATTCAATATTTAGGGGATTAGTGAAAAAGCGTAAGCCCTGTGGCCTGACCCTCTTGGGTAAGAAGCTCTCTGCTCCCATCTGTTGGTGAACAGAGAGAAGAAAGTCCACAGAGCTGCTTTATCTGTTGCTTCATCTGCATACCCAAAACTCCAAATGGACGGAAGCTTCAGATCAGAAGAAACTTTCTGACACCATGTATTGGTAAACAGGGTGCCAAGTGATCTCAAAAACTTTGGTTGGGAACTCAAGCAGGTGGTGTTTATAAGTCTGAAGAGGACCCTTAGCTATTTTAACCTGGCCCTTTTTGCTGCTTTTAACCACCTGGCAGAAAGGTTACACAATCTATTATAAAAACTAACCTCAGTAGAAATATGGAGCCTGATCAAAAGCCCATTAAATATCTACTCCTCTGCACTTTTCCGATAATTCCTGCAAAATTAGTGCACCCCCGTCTTGCGCATACAAACAGCAATTTGTGTTTGTGATCTGTGAAGTTGGATGACCATATACAAAGAGATGGGTTTTCAGTCACAGGTACAGAGGTCATTTTTGGATTGACTAATAACATGGAAGGCCTGCTATTTGTTCCATCTGTGAGCTCTTCTGAGGAAGCTGCTCACATGGGAGGAGGGACAAAGGGGGCAGTGGGGCTGATTTCTCAGTCTGAATATGCAGGGTGCATAGGGAGAATCTGAAACTCAGTTTAACAACTCCTGTTTATCTTAATCTCTCTTTGGGAATCTCCAGGTGACTAATCTAGTGGGTAACATTTAGCCCTGAAATATGTTGTGCCAAGTTAAATTTATCCTCTGATCATTAACTCATTGATTTTTTTGTTACTAAATTTTGATTTTTTTTTCTTTAAAATGTCTTTATTTTTGTTGAGACAGGCATGGGGAAAGAAAGCTGCAGTGAAATGGACTGGTCTCCTAAGAATCTACACATTTTGTACAACACGCTCCTTGAATAGGTATAGTCTGACTGGCAGCCTTATTCAACAGAATAGTTCTGCATCCTTAAAGATGGTCCTAAAACCTGAGACCAGTCAACTTTCTGCCTGTTCACGCTAGTGACAGATTCTAGGACCATCTATAAGGATGCAGAACTATTCTTCTGACTCAGCCAGGCAGCCAGAACATAACTATGCAGGAAACTTGACTTCCTTGTGACACTGTTGTACAAAACATATAGATGCTTAAGACAGCAGTCTATTTTACTAAAGCTTCTTTCCTGTCTATTGCAAAATGATGCCCATGGGAGAAAGAACCAGCAGAGGACATCAACAATTATTGATGAGGGTTAAATTAGAGGGCTAAATCCATTGGCCACATGCAAAAACACTTACGCATGTCAGCGGGATGACTAACATGAGTAAAGGTACTGGCATTAGTGTTTGCACAATAGGTCACAAATGAGCACACTCATAGTCACAAAAACAATTGCCGAGTAAAGTTCCCATTGTCCCTTCACACACTGCAAAAATAAAATTAAATAACTAACTTTAAATATTGATGAGCACGTTTCTTTCAAAAGATACTCTCTCTCCAACTTCTGTAAAAGCCATTTTGAGGGCTAACTTAGAAATAGTATATTGAGTAGAAATATTTTCTAATAGCTTGTAAGTCGTGTGTGTCTTGGACTCTTAATCCATAGCTATCTTGGAAAAGCAGAATCATATAGAGCATTTGCTGTAACCAATATAGGTCCTAGGCCAATGTCCTAAATTTAAAGCAGTAGCACAATATAGTTTGACCCTGGATAATTGTTTCATGTGATGTAACAAACTTATATTGTCTCAGTACAGGGTGAGTCAGGGAAATTTCCACATGGTCCGCTGATTTATCTGGGACCAAATTTCAGAGTCCTTTTTGTGCTCTTTTCATGAGCACAGTTAAGTATTAGAACTTAATTTTCAGGGGTTATATGGTTTCTTTAAAAATAAATACAATCAGTACTGAAATCTGAATAGCACATTACCATGTGTCCTTATAGTTGCTGACACTGGCAATGAAGTTCTTTATTGCTTATGCTTAAAGCTGGCTCTTCATTAATGTTGCACTGTGCAATAATCTAAATATGTCCTAGGCTGGGTCTACACTGACGGTGGCAAATTCGCTGCCGTCACATTGATTGTTCTGGATCGACTTGAGCGGTCTGTATAGACGCGCTCAGTTGATCCAGGAAGCGACGCAGGAAAACCACCTCGGTAAGTGGAGTAGCACTGCGTCGAAGGGAGTGCTGTTCCCTTCGACGCAGCGCAGTATGGACGCCGCGCAGAGGAGACGCTGTAAAGTTGACGGGAGATACGCAAGTGATTTATGTCACTTGCGTATCTCCCGTGGACTGCCGCCGAATCGCAAAGGTAAGTGTAGATCGGGCCCTAGTGTATCTATATCAAATCTTCCTTCAGATCTATGCATGGGGCTTCCATTAACTTTAGGAGAAACTGTTTTCATCCAGAGACAGAGTTCTAGTATGACATACTGAAATTATGTGCTATGATTAAGGCTCTGCTTTAAATGTTTCAATCCTAGGGTCCTGATTCTGCTCTCAGTTACATTAATTTTACACTAGCAGAGTTTAATTGACTTGGGTAAAATAACTCCTGATTTACACTGGTCCAAAGCAGGCCCAAGAGGAGAACAATTTATATGGTAAAAATTTAAAATAACAAAGAAGCATCATTCCTTTGAGCCAGTCCGCTCAGTGAAAAGTTTATCTACAACAAAGTTGAGTACTTGGAAATGGAGAAGACAATATTAAAATTATTGTGCACTTGTTTTTCTACATGCCTCCAGGTTGGCTTTCTAACTTGAGGCCTACTGGGAAACTTAAGAACCCTTTATCAGTTACTCTGATGATAAATTTATCAAGACAGCTTTTGTAATACTTTGTTGTTTTTGATTCAATTATTTTGACATTACTTAAATGCACCTAGAAATGTCTTTCCATTGGGAAATAAAGGGCAAAAAAGATAATTATAATAAAGAAGACATGAAGAAAGCTTTGTGAAGAGTCAAGCGATTCCAGAAACGGACAGGTGGAACATTTCTCATTTCCTACTGTCCCATCTCAATATACTTCAACAAGTGAACCGTATTTTACCATCAGCTTCTCCCATCCAAGTACAGCAGTTTCCTCTGATCAGTGATCCTTTGCCTTTTGTGAAGCTGAACTTAAAGGATGATTTTAAAAAAAGGATAAAGCTACAAATTTCTCTAGGGTTGAATCATTTTAAAATACTCCAGCTTGGAACTGGCTTACTTGATGAAGTCTATACATTTATCTGCCTTTATATCCTTGATGAAATGTACAGGAGAGGACCTCAGAATGAAATCAAGGATGATAAATATTAAGGGAAAATGAGATATTGGGTTTCTTCTGGATACAAGCTTGAAAATTTACAAAGATTGTGCTTGAAATAATAAAATTAAAGCCCTTGTTCTTAGGGATTGCTTAATTCTTGTCTATTCCTTAAATCACTCACTCATATCAAAAGGCGTGGCAGTCTATATGAATTGAATCAAATATATGAAATTCACACTGGAGCTTTACTTCATAGCAAAATAACAGATCCACTTCAGAGGCCCCGATCCTGACACCCTTACAAAGGCAAACACTCATTGATTTCAGCAGCTTTATGGACAGTCAAGGTTGTATTGCATATGTCATTACATTCTGGCTACCTGGAGGAAAAAACCCTGTTTTAATGAGTTATTCTTCTTCACTTCCCATCCCTACATAGTTGCACAGTGGCTGATGTGAAGCACTCCCTATTTCTATACTTGCACTGTAAATTACAAATTAGATAAGACATGGGCCTTAATTAACTGCTGTACTGTTAATACAGACTCTCACAGACTGTTTCTGAATTAGACTGTATGGCCTACATTTTCAAAAGTGGCCATTAATTGAAGTCCATTGATGTCATTTTGAATGGTGTGGACTCAGCAGCTCTGATAATTCAGATCTTACCCTCCTGGGGAAGAGACCATGTCTTCTGTACAGCCTTGAGCCTTCTGAATGGTCTCAAAATTTTATAGTTTATAATTCTGTAATGTGCTTTGAATGTTATGGAAGGTGTATATTATACAAACATATAACATTAAAAAAGCACAGGTCTTTTACATGTTGGATTAGACTGTAATGGACTAATAGACCAGGTCTGATTTCAGTTACCCTACACTGATAAAGGGTTGCTCGTATTAAAACTGGGGGAAGAAATTCAGAAACCATTTTTAACTTAAAAATGTGGATTGTGGTTGACTAAAACACTGCATTTATGGTGCATTTGCTGAATTGTTTCAGTTGGAAAAAAAGAAACCAGCAAAAAAGAATTCTGTTTGAAATTAAATGTTTTGACTTTCCAATTTTGAAATGACTTTTTGTTTTTAATTTTACCTTAGTTTTATAATTTAAAAAAAAAAGTTAGAAAAATGTTGGAAAGTAAAAATTTAATTTTGGATTGAATTAAACATTTTGCTTAGCGCCGTTACTTTTTTGGTTCATTCTATTTAGTGTAGCTGTCCTAGTGTAAATGCAGGAACAGTGCTTTCACTAGGGCAACTTATATCAGGTCCCAGAACAAAATAAGCTATACTGCCCAAAGAACTTTTGTTGACATAACTCTGTCAACACTAGAGCTTTTGCCGGTATAGAAATGTCATAATGTTGGCTAGGGCTGCGACCTTTTTTACTCTACCAGCTAAAGTTTTTCTAGTGTACATCCTGGCCTTCGTTTTATGATCTTTGGTAAGTGCAAAATACTTCCAATCACAAATCTATTGCATAGAACTTCAGTATCATTTCTGACATTGCTGTCAGACTCTGTTTTTAACAGAGCCCAAGAACTGATCAACCAAGGAAACCAAGTTGTCTCTTTTCTAAACTTGTCATCTTCACATCAGTTTGAGGTCACTTGAAAGACAGCCCAAAGGAACTTGTATTGTGACTCTCTAACCACAGCTGACTTATTGACAAACAGGAGAATTCAACTTACAGTGATACCAGTATATCACAGCACAAATATTTACTCAAAAGTGGAAAGCAAAATAATATATGAAGACTAAACTTTCATTTTCTCTGCATATCCATCTTCTGTTAGAAAACTTCAGTAAAAAGCTTTTCTTCCATAAAGGACATGGACAGGACAGCATATTAATGGAAAGCTCTGTTTCTCTCCTCCAGTCAACTTAAAATCAGATATGAATGTTCTTCTGATTTTTACTGTATGTCATTGTCTGTAAAGTAAATCTTAACGTCCTGCATCTGACGAAATCCTGCATACAGTCCACGAAAGCTTTTGCCTGCAGAAATTAATTTGTTAGTCTTTAAAATGCTACAGGACTTTTGTTTTTGCTGTATACAGACTAACACAGCTACCCCTCTAACTCCTTACAGTCAACCAGTAGACACTTTTAAAGAGAGAACGTTATGTTACAACAAACCCTAAGATCATTTGCAGCAGACACAAAATGGAATTGCAGGAATTAGTTATTGCCCTACATGTTCATTATAAAAGGGACATTTTGTTAAGTAAATGGAAAACTAAACTGATATCAACTAACAATTGTTGTACACAAGGATGGCAGAAATCATTGCCAATAGATACCAATGGCCGCTTTTCAGAGGTGTCAAGACTGCATTTTCCAGACTTTGATGGGAACTGTGGGTGCTTATCACCTCTGGAAATCAAACCATTAATGCTTGATTCCGATAACACTCATTTTGGTGTAAATCGGGAGTTATTACATGAATGTCTCTGGAGGATACGGTTGTTCTGCCTCATATAATATTCATTTGCTCATGCTTGTCGAATGTCTGATCACCAATTTAACTGTATATTCAGTATAATTTTGTATATCTTTGTGCTGATTTCAATGGTGTTTTTGTATTTCATTTGAAAAGAATAAAATAGAATAATGAGTTTTCACAGCTTGAGGCTTGAAATATTTTTATTCCTTAAAACTACCAAAATCTGAGAGCAATTTCACTTTAAACTATTATAGCCCTAGTCCGAGTCATACAACATGCATATAATGGAAAGTTTAGAAGGGGTTATATTTTATGTTCTTCAAGCTAAAGTGGAACTAGTTTTTTCAAGTGGGATTTGAACACTCTGGAAATAAAATGTCCCATCTCTGTTGTGTCTTGTCAGATTTATCAGGCTGGCTTTTGTTGGATTGATCCACTTTCATAGATAACATCTGATCCACAGACCTATGAGATCCATATGGCAAAACCAATGACATTTCTTTCATTGTCCACAGTCTTACTCTACTGTTTTTTTCAATTATAGTTGGAAAAAGCAGAAAATTACAGGACCAGAGAGGTGAAGCAGATTTCTCTGCAGACACTCTTATTTATTTTATGCAGGTTTTTTTTTTTCCTATCCTCTTTCCCATACACACTCTCTTCTCACAGCTACTTGAGCTAGGAAAGTAATTATAGACAACACCAGAGAGCCTATAAACACTTCCAAAGCCAATTCTTGTTATAAATGGGCCTCTAGGAAGTCAGGAGCTTTGCAGTATTTTTTTACCCCTGAATTTGGCTTAGATGTCAGGCCTAAAGACTTGATTCATACAAAAACAGAACCTTCCCCCCATTCCTCCAAAATGTACCCAGGTGACGTGTAGGAGTTTGCTTCAAGATTTTTGTTACATAAATCTGTACAGTGTATTGTATGAATGGAAGCGCACTAGCTGCTTTCAGAAAATTACTCCTAAAATTCACACAGAAGACTGTGACAGATTTGTGACAACAGGATTTTTCTGGTTTTTTCTCCCCTGTAATGTTAATTGCCATCTTCAAATTTATTCCTAAAGAGATTAAAAATCATGAAACAGGGAGAGGGTTAAATTTTAAATTTACAAGGAATCATGGGTCAGCACATTTTGCAAAAGCCTCTGGAATTCAAATGGAGATAAAGAGTGGCTAGTTACCTCAGCCTTGTCCCCTTAACTTTCTGCAGGTGCTGGTAGAAATGGCCACACCTGAGTCCAATTAAGTGAGGCCAGTTTAATGCATGTTAATCCAAGGGGTGAATACAAAATGTGGTCTTTTTTAATTAAATCAACCAGGAGAGATTGAGAGAAGCATACTCAGGTGTCAAATTGGGGAGAAAGTACTCTTCTAAACTCTACCCACAAATCAAGCTTCATCCAACTGAGATGCCAAAATGAGACACTGCTTACATGGGGCTGTGCCCGTGTTGACTACATGATCATATGGGATCTCTGGGCTTCTTTAGACTGGACTATCTCTGCAGGACATAAATGTACTCATGGGATCTGCTGGGCTACGCTCATATGCACATTTTTAACAGATTAAGGATTTCAGGATGTGACCCTTCCTTTCTTGTCTTTGTCACTGTGATGGAGTATATAAACCCACACTGGGATAGAAGGGGTTAAGGGCTTAAGTGGCTCCACCCCACAGCACAGGGAAAGCCTGCGCTAGCTGGAGAAGGAGTTTAAAAGAGCACCAAACACTCACTAAGGGGGAAAAATGACAGATGGAAGAGGGGGCAGGACTTATCCCAAGAGCTCCTGACTAAAGGCGTACTAGGAGTTCTTGAAGTAGGGAAGGAGATCCCTTTATCTGGACTGTTTGTGAGACTGTGGTCTAGGAAAGGCCCTGGTCTAGGAAAGACAGTGGTAGGAAATGGCCCACCGAGGCAGCCTCAGGACGTTGCTGGATCCTTGATATTGCTGCCACTTGGGTGGCCCTAGGTCAGAGCTGGATGGAGAGGGAGGGTCGGGCTCAGGCTCCCTTACTAACCACTCTCCCCTGAAGTGGGAACAATCTGTCCCTCCCTCCCCCTGGAGATGGGGGTGTGGGGGAGGAGGGGGTACAGAGACATTGTAAGCCCTGAGGCAAGGGGAAGCAGCGCACAGGGGCCTGGGGGTGGGTTGACGACTCTTCCTTTTGTGGGCACAATGGGCACATATACTTTGCTGGATTCTGTCCCCCTGGAAAAACTGGGGACCTGACTGGAGAGCTGAGTCGCTCCCTACCAGAAGAGGAACCCCCAGAGTGATGGCTGGTAAGGGACACCAGAGATGGGGGAGAACTGGGACCTCGTGACCTAACTGTTAGGCAGCACCCCTGGTAAGTTTAATCCTCCTCCCTGCTACCTTAGAGTTCTTGTGTTATCACTCAACCACTGGAGCTTTGCAGTAATTCTGTTTCTGGGCAAACCAGTTTATTTTCATGTTTCCTAAACTGTATGGGCTTCGTTATATCTATAATACCTTTTGACTGCACTGTGTTTTGAGGGAGTTCTGTGTTACTGCATGACTTGTGGATGTGTTTACTATAATATATCTGCTGCTGAATCTGTTAGTCCTCACTAGGTGGTACCAACAGAAGAGTGTTTGAAACACAGTCCCTGCTTTAAAAATGACTAAAACTAGAGTCTGCCTCATTGTGATGTAAATTTCTCTGTCAATTGAGGGTGAGTCCTGGGCAGGGAAGACAGAGGAGGCACAGCAAAGCATGCACCAAATAACTTTTGAAACTGCAAACTCCAATTTATCCCTTTGGATGTTGGAAGCAGATTGGTCCTAAAATCAAGAAGATGGGTCTGGAGTTGGAGATGTGGAGCTGAATATTCTCAGGCTCAGCGATGTTTAGATCTGGAATCCACATTTAGGATTCTGTGTTCTGATACGATTGAGAGCTAAACAGATAGGGCTAGGTTTGATGCATTTGGGTGAGAAGTTTATTACAGGAACACTTTTTTTCACCTCACCTTACCACATGTGGACAACATCACAACAAAATGATCTGCTTTACCTTATTCAACCAGTCATTAAGATTTGACTTTTTGTTTTGGTCCTTGGGGCTAGGTAGGATGAAACTCCATACAGGCATTTTCCCAACACCAATCCCCCACTGATACACTCCACTCTTCAAGGCATAGGTTCCTTAATTTCTTGGTTTGTTTCCCTCCAAAATTCAGTGTACATTATGGAGAGGTATTGCACAAGACAAAACCATTCCTAACAGTACGCAAGTACATGCTGTATGTAGAAAAATTACTTCTACTGCTTCGTTTTTCATTGTCCAGATTCCTGGGAAGTCTGGCAAACCTGCAGTCAAAGCAAAGTGAGCTCACACCTTGGGTATTAATTTTAATATGCATGTCTTGTGTGAAAAATGTCAGCAGAAGGACTGAATAATACTTGTTGCGTATTCATCTGAAGTACATAATTGCTCTAGCTGACATGTATGAATGCACTTTCATTATCGTGTCAAGAGGACACTTTGTGCTTACCAATGAATAGTGTTTGGGAATAGAAATAAAATAGAAAGCTCTTGCTTAAAGTTTATTACAGTTTTTAGAAAAACAGCATTATAAAGTATTCATATTGGATGAGAGCATTGTTTCTAAAGTGTTAACTTTAATTTAAAAATGGAATTAAGAGGCAGACTGTATGGTATGTAGGGTTCATTATAGTCCCATTGAGAAATATTACTCTTTTGGTTTGCACATCCACACAGTACTCAGGGATTATGTGGGGAAAGTGCATGACTTAGCCTGGAAATTAATGGCAAATCTAAAAGGAAACTATAGCCTTGATCCAAGCAACAGAGATAGGAAAGACCCTTCTTACCCTGTTTTCAAACTATTTAAATCCCTGACGTCTTGAATGAAGGATGGATCTTATCACTTACAAAGGACCTTAGTGAACATTCTTGCAACACCTCTATTTACAGACATAGAAATAAGGTGGAGGCGAAGGCCAATATTTTGAAGCTCAGATCTCGAAGCCCTTAAATAACTGACCTGATGTGCACTGGTGCTGAGCAATCACTGATCCCACTGACTTCAAAAGGAGCTGCAGGCGCTCAGCACATCTGTAAATCTGCCTGCTTCTTTAGGTGACTGCATATGGATTTAGTCACCTATGTTTAGGCTCCCAAATGTCCAAAGTCACAGATATTGGCATCATAATATTGGGATTGGCTCCCAGCCTTGTGCTCAGACCATTAAACAACACATCTCTCTCTTAGGCTAATTTTCTGAATTATAGTCAGATTTCCTATTTAAGCTCATATTTAAATTCATGCTCTTTGCACCTCTCTGTACTAGTGAGATTGAATCTGGCATATACTAGATGCAGTGCTTAACCATAGTTGGGTAAGTCTCTAATGCATTTTGGGATCCTTCAGGATGACAAGAATAATATCTCACATTCCTATAATGATTACGATAATACTCTCCAAATAAAAGGTATTCTTGATTCCCCGTTTTCCTTTGTTCTTCTAAGAGAGTTTTAGAAACTTCAGCCATACTGCTGTGCTTAAATGAATAGTCACCATGCAAACCTGCTTTGCTGCTTGGACAAAGGAAACAGCAAGTCACATTCCGCTAGAGCTTCACTGGATATATACACAGAAAGATTTTAGAGATAATTCCAGCTGAAATGCCTGTAATTTTGTTTGAACTTGAAAAGTATTACAATTCTACTCTGCACCCTTGTGTATATACAAAGGTGGGTTAGTTGTTCGTGTTTTTTTTGTCTTTTTTTTTAAAGAGAGGAAAGGAAAGGGGGTGTTGGGGGGGTGGGGAATAACCGCTTTTGAAAATCTTTCCCCTTATTTCTGATAGGAACTTCTCAAAGGCTTTTTGTCTGCTTCATACCTCTGTGTAAACTGTCTTAGTTAGTCTTTGTACTGTCAGGAAAGTGGATAATTTTAGAGATGCAGAACTCCCTTGTGTCTTTCCCCCTCACCCCCCGCAGACCTTGTACACGCTTTGTGATGTGAGCGCTTCCATTGACTTCAGTGAGAGTTCATAGAAGTACTCTTGGGTTGGGAGTGAGGGTTACAGGCCTTTATAACCTAACTGAAGGCCTCAGTCCAGCAGGGAACTTGGGGGTACATCTACATTGCAATAAAAGCCCTGTAGCACAGCCATAGCTGGCCCAGCTCAGATGACTTGGTCTCATGAGGCTGGGGCTACAGGGCTATAAAATTGCAGCATAGATGTTTGAGCCCAGGCTCTGAGACCCTTCTGGAGGTGGAGCGGGGGGGTTGCGTCTCCACCCTAAGCTGAAATGTTTACACTGCAGTTTTATATCCCTGCACTGGGAGCACTGCCAGTTTGACGCAGCGGATTCAGGCTCTGGGATCTCATGCCACAGGATTTAGTTGCAGTGCAGACATCCTCCAGAAAGGTGATTCCAGAGTGGGAGGATGAACACACTCAGTGCCGTGTAGGATCACCCCCTTCTTTTCTGGTTGCTAGCATATGGCTAGGAGAGTTCTGATATTTGTGTTTCAGAGCCTTTGTCTTGTTTCTTTTTGATCTGCTGTCTCTTCTCTCCTCTCACCAGTTAAAAGAAAGATCAGGTTTTGGTGGGCAATCACAAAAGATGTTAAAATTCATTTTTAAAATGAGTACAGTTTTACCTTGCTATTTAATTAGCACTGCAACTAAAAGGGAGGCAACTCTCTTGGTGTTAAGTTTATTTCCCTTGCTGATGCCAGGCAATAGAGGCAGTAACAGAAAATACAATAATCCCCTCTAATGAAAGTGGAGTACTATTATTAACCATAACAAAATCTCTGCTAAAATAATATATTAAGGGTCTAACTTAAACTGTCTAATCCAAGGAAATATAGAGCTAAAGTTACCAGTCCGTCCTATCTCCCTTTGTGTGCATTCAATACGTATTACAAGGATCTTATGTATTATTTGTACTGTAATAATCAGTCACATTGAAAGGAACTAATGATAGAGTGCCTGCTTTAGCTCCGAATATCCTTGGTATTGTCGGATTAAATTAGATAGCACTGTTATAATCTTTAGTTTTGTATTTATTGTCAGCTTTCTCATTTCAGTATAAATGAAAATAAAATAGGCCACACAACAATCAGCCATTAAAATATTAACACTAGGTCTGATATTGTAATGCCAATGAGTATAGTAAAGAACTCTATTGACATCATAATGGTACCTACAGAGCTGCAGGACAAAAAAGCCTATTCTAAACTTATGCGCCACATCTATTGACATTTAAATGGATTCTGTGGATAAACATTTAGGAAAAAATGATCTTCTATACATACTACAGCTGCACTTTCATTTGACACCATCATGGCTCACAGGGATTTGTTATGATATCCATGCCAAGGCTGGAGATATTTCCATTTCACAACTAAGAAGGGAAAAAATCCATTGGCATTATGTACTGAATCAGTTGGCGTGACGTGCTACTTATTCATGATGCAATGTCACTGGAAGTGAAGCACTTCCAATGACCTTTAAATGGGTCCACAGGGCATTCACATGTGATGCAAAGTCAGTGGAGGTGTTACAGGTTTATCAGACTGTATTTGTTATATTAGCAGCATGATAGTGAATATTGTGAAGAACTGCTTTTATATCTGCATAACTGCCTTCAGAATTAAATACACTGCCTCTTTTTATTTTTATAAAAATCAGAGAAAGACACCAGTCTGTATATCATGGGCTTTGTGCCCATCACGTTTTATTTTAAAAGTGTTTTTGTTTTAGTTTAGTTTTATTTTTTAATTGGAGCAGGTCTCATGCTCTGTTTAAATCAAAGGCAATCTTTCTATTGACTTCAGTGGGTTAGGATTTAACTCCTAGTGTGTTGAAATTTCCTGCAATGGCAGAGAAGGTCTAGTTCATCCAATAGCTCTATAAAAGGTCTTAGTTTTTTCATGGTTTTCTGGGCTTATTGCCGTATGTAGAAAAGATTTATTTTACTTCTATTCCCTTGATCTATTAGTGTTGAACCATATTTTTAAGTTTCTCACCATAAAATAACTAAGTAGAATGAGATACCATTACATTTAAATTAGTTTGGAGGTGAGAAGTTCACAGTTACACTGCAGGGTAGCTATGGCACTATGCATTGTGATTTTATTTGCAGCTATAACATACATTCATAGATTTATCTTTTTTTTTTTTAAAGGCCAGAAAGGATCATTATGATAATCTATTCTGACCTCCTGCATAACACAATAGTCTTTACCCAGAGATTTCTGCACTGAGTCCAATAACTTGTGGTTGAACTAAAGCATATCTTTTGGAAAGACATCCAGTCTTGATTTAAAGACTCCAAGTGATAAAGAATTTATCATATTCCTTGGTAATTTATTCCAATGGCTAGCTAGCCTCACCATTAAAAATTTGCATCTTATTTTTTATTTGAATGCTGCTGACTTCAACTTCAAGACATTGGATCTTGTTATGCCTTTGTCAATAATGTTGGAGACCGTTGTCAGAGGCTTCATAAATCAGCATCTCTGCTGTTGTCCTATAAGTCCTGCCATATGGAGAGGGTCACTCCAAAAATGCACAGTGTCGCCCTTGACATCACACATACAGCAAAATGTTTGGGCATACGCAAACCTTAATGGAGTACCCACAATATCTCCCTATATACGTGCTGCCGTTGTTTCAGTCTCTCAGGTGAACAAAAAAAAAAATATTTCCGTGCCACAAAGAGATCAATATATTATGTATATTTTTAATCAATAACCATAAAAGTAGATATTCTTCTGGTACTGATCTGAAGTACCTAAGGCTGCTTTATTAAACACATAATAGTCGTGATGGAGGAAGAATGGCTGCAGCGTCAACTATTAACTTAATAATTGTTTGTATAATTGTCTCATTATTAGCCACTACTGTGCATTATGAATTTTTGAGGATAGTGAAAGTCATACTTAGATGTTTTTCTTCTTCTTGCTAATGAGGAGAGCTTGCACTTCCACACAGTTTAGTTAGTTTTTCTAGACCCCAAGCACTGTGGGAAATGACAAAGACCTGTATAATTCTCTGTTGGCCAAAACAAACAAACCTAGTGTTATAGTGTGGGGCAGAAGGAACTGGAGGCACAGTCCCAGAGGACACTAAAAAATATTTGCTTTCTCAGAAAAAAAAGCACACAGTGGCTATAATTTAGTTGTATTTTCCTGTGTTGCCCTACTAAGTTGATGGATTTGATCACGAACTGATGAGAGGTTAGAGAAATAATTTTTATTCTTTACTCTGTTGAAATGTTAATTTCGATACTTTTTTTGGCAAAGTCTTTCACTATGAAGACAAATTAAGTGTCAGTATGGACTTTATTTCTGCACCAGTAAACACCTCCCTAGGTGTTTGAACTGTGAATCCAGTACATCCCTGTTATTAATTCCACCAGCAGAACAAGAGTGTGTCAATTAAATCTAAAGAGATAGAAAGATAAGGAAAGGTTAAAGTACAGCCAGTGTACAAACAACATGACTCTCTCCAGAACAATATTAATGCTTCAGACAGTAGCCAGAGGGGTTGTTGTTGCTTACCTTTATTCTGTCACACAGTTCCAGCAAATTCAGGAGAGAACTAGGAAGTTATTCTTTCATATTTTCAGCGTGAGCTATGGACATTACTTGCCAGAGTAATTTGTGACCAGTGATGTTTCAGAGTTCATGCACTCAGAAAACTCCTAACTTTCCAAAACTGGCTCAAGAGATCCAGCAAAAGCAGATATTTTCATGTAGGTTTCTGGGATTGTTCAACAATTGTAACTTTCTAGGGAAGGGTCATCTCTATATGCTTCGTAGCTTTGGTTTGACCAGAGCTTTGGAGAAAGGGAATGTGCCAGCTAAGAATCTTGTTCTCATTTAAACTTTCCATCACGCACTGTCTACAGAGAAGAGAATGGTTAGAGGTGTACTACCCTATGATGACACTGAATTCTAAACTGATAGATCTGACTGAGGAATTACTCTGGATCCATACAGTTATCCAAATATACTTACCATAGTGTCTCTCAGATCATAGTGACAGTGATAGAATGCTAATTCTGATACAGAGCCAGTGGAGGACTTCAAAGGGACAGGGAGATGGTCGTAGTGGTAGGCAAAAAAGATTGACATTTTGGACTGGGGCAGAGTAAGCTACAAGCAGGGTAACAGACCAGTGATGAAAAATTAGTTTTTTGAGGCAGGAGAGGATTAGGGCATGCACAACTAATTTGGCCATAGGGATAAAGGATAGACTTTGAAGGAATTTGATCACAGCTTGGATATGAGAGGGGGAGGAGAACCAGGAGTCAAAGATGACTTGTAATAGGTAGGCCTTGGTGACTAGGAGGATGGAGATGTTATCTGTGATGAAGAATAGCTGTAATGAGGAAGGTTTAGGAGGAACCCAAACCTTTAGTTTTAGCCATGTTGAATTTAAGATGATTACATGCCGTCCAGGTTGCTGTCAGACAATGAGTGAGAGAGAGAAGATTGAATAGATGTGTGGAGAGGAAGCTTATTAATGTAGAACACATGTTAAAGCTAAAACAATTTCCATACACTACTGTACTGATTAACTCTGTGCTAAATGATCTTTCTACATCTGACAGATATGATTGTAGAGTATATTATTCCCTCATAATAGTTCTACCATATTGTTCACTGAAGATAAACTTATCTTTTTTGGTCAACCTTCTGACATGAATTGACAGCACTAAGAAAGAAATTTCTTTTCATATGCTTCTAAAGGTCATGTGCTTAAAGGCTTCAAGATATAGTGTGACTGTGTAGATTGTTTTCAGACTCTCTGACCATCATTATTGATGGCAGCAGAATCAACCTTGAGGGTTGCCATGCCACGCAGGGAACTAAAACTATAGACTGGCATTTCAAAGTGAAAGAAGGAGATATTAATCTCTTTCAGTGTGTTGCCAGATTCTGTCACTCTTCAGTGTGGTACTTGTTACTGAGAGAAGTTGTAAAGGGATTTTGGACATACTGGAAGCTGTGAGTGTTTCCTACTCGTGAATGTAAAGTGCAGAAGAGGCTAAGATTGTCTGACAGAGAGTTCATCCTCCTCTGTGTCTGGCACTACGACGACACAATAGCAGTGCAAATCCATGTCAAGGCTTATGTCTCTGAATTATATAGTATTTGCAAGTGGAAAGTTGCATCCAGGGTAACCTAATTAAGAGAAACATGAGAGGAAAGGAAAATGAAGGGGAAAAAAAAACAACATATGAAGAAAAGTAAGAGGTGGGGTATCAGTGCTCCATTGTGAGCACTAACATTTTGTCATGGTAAATTTTATGGAAGATTGTGCATTATCATGGTAGAATTTCAAAATTAATGGTAATAGGAGAATTAATTTATTATAAGGCAGGTTCTCTAAATCTGTTTAAAACAGATAGTATTTTAAGTTTGAGGACATGGCATGCATTCTTCATTGCGAAGACTCTGTCCCTTGCCCCTTAGTTGATCCTGCATGGAGTATATTCTGTAATATGTTAACCCTTTATAATGTCCTAGTTATTAAATGATGAATTTCATTGTAAATGACGGGCAAATGATTTACCTACCTTCTCTCTCTCTCTCTCACTCTCCCTCCCAAAAAAACTATAGATGCAAATATGCTTTAAAAACATTTTATTAAATATCAAAATGGTTTTTCAAATGTTGAGGATTTGCTAGCGTCTGGGCTGGACTTACTAGAATGTTGAACTTTGTTATATTGTGTTCACTATTTCGTAATGGCACAGCGCTAGTTAATTTTTGAACCAACTCTTACGATATTACTCCTCGTGTAAGGAACATAGACCCTAGAATAAATCCATATCTTCAGAAACAAATGTCACTGGTCCATGACTGGGATTCGTAGGCACTACCACACTGCAAATACTTCAGCTAATGGCCTAGTGAGGTAGGCGTGTGTGTGTTCAGAAGATTCTATCCACATTACCATTGTTAATCAGTCTCTACAAGTTCTTGCCTATGTTCATGCAATGTGTAGTCAGTTTGAGTTTTAATACGTCTTTCCCTATATGCCCACAGAGAAAATATGCTTTATTTAATAACACTCTAAAAGGTACAGTCAAAGTTCAGAATTGCTATGAGAGGGTTTTTCCTTTAAAATTTCAGTGATCAGGTCAGAACTATAGAGTAAAACCAACCTCTGTAAAAGAAGAATTTCTGCTGAAGCAGCTGAATAAGGTCACAAGATATCAAGCCTATTTCAGTCTGTATTTTGTATCACTGAAGGCTGAAGCTGGTTTTCTTAATACACCAGAACACATTACCCCATTTGCTAGAAATCCAGATTCTATTTCTTCGTCCATTTTTGAGCCAAAGGCTGCTAGGCTAATAGCTGCTGGAATGTAACCATCAAAATCAGAGCTAGGGTTGAGTCTCAACACTCCTAAGCTTAGTGGGGTTTGCAATCCAAATCTGAAACCAGATCTATCATCAATGTCTTCTACGCAGCTGCTGCCGCCATCATCATCATCATGGGCCAAACCAGAACTGATTCCAAATACCCCTATCCTTTGACAATGTTTAAAATCCAGATCTGAACTGACTCCAGATTTTGGCACTTGTGCCCATTGCTCATCAGGACTTTGACATTAAGCAAGGGGTTTCAATTTGACTATACAATGTAATGTTTCATAGATGACACAGCCTGAGAGAGCACTGTGATAATCTAATCTAATCTGTTGCATAATACAAGCCGTAGGACTTCCCTGGATTAATTCCTGGTTGAACTACAGCATTCCTTTTAGAAAAACATCCGATCTTGATCTAAAAATTGCTAGTGGTGGAGAAACCACTACACCATTGGTAAATTGTTCCAGCGGTTAATCACGCTGATATTTAAAAATGCGCATCTTACTTCCCGTCTGATTTTTGTGTAGCTTCAACTTTCAGCCATTTGTTCTTGTTGTACCTTTGTCTACTAGACTGAAGAGCCCGTTGCCAAATTTTTATTCTCCATGTCGGTACTTGCAGACTGTTATCTAGTCACCCTTTTAATTGCCTCTTTGTTAAACTAAGCAGATTGTCATGGTCAATGCATAAGCAGAGCTCTCTCCCAAATCCTGTAAAGAGTGACACTTTTATTCATCAGCATCCCTTTCGTGAACAACTATTTTTCTTCTGGCTTTTCCTTCCTGCCTAGGCATAGCCAAAGCACTTGTTAGCGGTATCAGGACTTTCTGTAACCGAGTGCCATAGGCAGTTGAACAATCCCAAATAATCTCAGCCTCCTCACTACATTATATTAATTATAGTGCACAAATGGCGCAAACCTGTTAATGTTTGACTCGCAGTGTTATCTCTTTCCAGCACCAAGAAGATATTGTCCCATGTGGCACGCATTTGTTTTAAATCTTTTGAAAACACTAACCACACAAGGATGCTTATCTGTACTAAGGCTTTTGTGTATGAGAGGCTGATTTGTTCTAAGTGAATGAATGAGCAATAATGCTCTCATAAGAGGATTTAGAGGGCGATACAATATTAGACAAGATTGGAAATAACACATTGGTGGTAAAATATATTGAATTATATAGGATTTGTCCCAGAGAGTTTTACTGCATAATAATTTTGACCATTACAATGAAATAGTGTATTCAGGGAATAAATGATTGTCAATAAGGTATTTAAAATCTCAGCTTCTGAGAATGCTTAGATGGTACCTGTTAACAGCAAATAAGATACTTTACCTTCTTAGAATCGGTTCGGAGAGAAACTCTTGTCCTTAGTGTTTTATATTCGCCTCAGGGTGAATGTGGGGTTAATATTCCTCTGCCTAATGCACATTTGTTCACATCACAAAACAAATCTTGTACTTTTTCACAAAACTAGCAATCTCAGGAAAAACGAAATAGCATGCAAGCTAAATTACCTCTCACCCCAAAAGGAGGCGAAAGATATTCTTAGATGAATAGCTCAGTGAAAAATATACTGTAAGTAATTGAGTTGTTTCATAGCAGGGCTCAGAGTTAAGGAAATAACTTTAGAAATAGCAATAAAGTTAAAGGTTTTTTTAGTTGAATACCATTTGTGTAATTTTATAGCCCAATATAATTCACTGACATGTAGTGCATTAGTTGTCTGTAAACTCAGATTCATACTGAAGAATACATTATCATATTGTCTGCTGACTACCTACCTTAGGTTTTTCAGTAGTGCCCATCACCATTGTTCATAAGTGTTAAATACAATTATTGAATTATTTCTAGAAAAGAAAGCAATAACCTTTCACTTGCAAATCAGTGCAGATGTAGAGTACTCCTGTTAGTAAAGAAAGGGATCAAAGTGCCATTGTACTCCATACGCCATGAATAGACTTTCTGATGCTGTGTTCAGTAGATTTGAGTTTAAGGGCTGTTTCTTGATTCATATAATAAAGGATTAAATCCTTTTCCCCAACAGTGCAATTTAATCTAGATTTTCCTAAAAACCTTCTGCAGAGATTTAAAGATTTAAGGAAAAGAATCTCTGTGAAGTACTGTTAGTTGTTCCTTTAGATAATATTCAGTAATTTAATTTTAAATAGTTTTAAGTTGGGTAACAAGACCAAAGTCTGGGAGTTATCTCCTGTTACTGACTAAATGATTTATCTCTTTGGAATATGAGAAGTACTAGTGGATTGAATCACTTCCCAACTGAGTTCTGGAATTGTTTGAATAATATTTATTTAGTGCTCCACTGTTATTCAAATCAAATATTAGATGAGTAATTGTTTCTATTATTATCCCAACTCTACTGATAATGACAGGAATAGGATAAATTTGCTAAAAAGAGTAAGTAAGTAAGTAAGAGTAGTGTAAAACTGGGATAGAAAAAGTGGATGAAGGAATGGACAGTCAGGAGAGAAATGTGAGAGAAAGTCCTAAATGAAAGGAAGAAATCAGCAGGTAATGCTTCTAATTGTATGATTCCTGATGGTGCTTATCAGCTCTCACTAGTTCAGAAGATAGTACTGTATATTTTACTACTTAACACATCTGTAGGCTTTGAAACGGTGTCTGGCAATGCTATTAGGCTTTGCACAAAATCTGCCCCACGCCAGAAAAACACAAAGCTGCTGAAAATCCGTAAATAAAAATTGTTTATCAAATTAACCAAGTTCTTTTTCTTGCTGTTATAATTTTTCTTTGAAATTATAACGAAGCTACAAAATCAGGGCAAGAAAAATGCTTGCCATCAACATAAATCAATACTGTTGTCATTGTTGCTGAAATCATGATTGTACTGTTTTTATTATAATTGATTGTAAGATCTTTCAGTCAGGGGCCACCTTTCTGTTTTTACAACACCTAGCAATGGGGTCTTGGCCCATGACTGGGTGCTACCACAAGAAAAAATAGAATACAATTTAAATCCCATGTCTCCTACTAAAGATCTTATCACAAAACTCAAAGGCCTTGGTACATCCGCAGGGTGTCTTGACACTGATCTGAGCAGAGTTTCTGATCTGTTTTCTGCTGCCTGATGCTGCAGATGCATGGTAGCCTGTCCTAATTTCAAGACAAACTGAAAGGGCTGTTGACAGTTCCAGGAAGTCACAAGGAGCTCCTGTCACACTGATAAAGGCTTCTGAGACAAGGGACAGCTTTACTTAAGTTAAACTCCTCCAACCCTGATTTAGATCAGTAGTCGTCTGAACTACCTGATCTGCAGTTGTGTGGGCAATCAAAATAGCTGCTCTGGTAAGGAGGCAACCCCATTCTTCCTAGATTCCACATTTTCCAAAACTATTTCATCAGCTCTGTATAAATCGCTCTCCTCTTTTGAAAAAGAGATTCTTTGTCTGTCAGTTCCTGCCACATGTAGATTGTATGTGTCAAGGGACTGACACACAGAAGTCTTCAAATCTTTTAAGGAGCTGCCACTAGAGTGCCTAATAGACTGTCAGTTTGAATGTTTAAATGAGATTCAGTGAAAGAGGGAATAATGCATATAACAAAAGGGCTAGTGAGTAGACTAGGAAAAGCATCAGTTCTAGAGACATCAAGACTGGCAATGTTGTACTTGCAGTAACTGTGTTTCCATACTGATAGTAATGGAAAAATGGTGGGTAAACTAGGGCCATGGCAGGAAAAGGAGAGACAATTGGTAGGAAAGGTAGGCATGCAACTAGATAAAAGATGAGGATGGTTAACACGATTAATGGAATTCTAACTTTTTAGGGCCTGATTTATTTATTCATTTTTTAAACCTTTCTTCCCTTATCATGCAAGCTATTGGAGCACGATTTCATGGGTACAATTGAGGGTGCTTACATGTGTAACTGATTAGCCCTACACTCAGGGATTAATCATATCCCTGTCCTCAGGTACTCCTACAGATAGCAGAATCCTCAAAATTGTACCTGCAATAATTTGTGAAGATGGGTTAATGCCCTTTAAAACTTAATCCCTTTATGTCAGCAGCCCCTAGGATGGCGGTGGCTTACTAATGGCCCTGGAAAGGATAGAAGTATGGTAGAAATAACTACTGTATTTGGTGAAGTGAAGGATCTGAATCTGTGCTGCTTTCATTTAAAAGCATTTTATTATGGTCTTCACCCATTCCTTTTTATCTGCAGAATCCATACTTGACTGCTGTGGGTCATGTGAATGTTTTGGCTTTCACCTTAGATTTTAATAAGATCTGAGTGAGTTATTCACAATAAATGATTTATCTGTATCTGGCCCTTTTATTGTCCATGATTTATCAGCAAATAGACTTTGATTTCTATTAAAGTATTTGTAATTATTTGACCAACACTCTCTGCGAATGTATTTGAATTCATGATGTCCACCCTTCCTCCCATGGACATTGATTGTTCTTCATTTGTGGTGTGAGATTGGTCATCTAAATTTCAAGTTATTGTTTCAGCTTCCTGAATGAATGACTGCTCTATATGTGGCAGGTGAGCACTTCTGCTGTGATTAGAGGATACAGCTTTTATTTTTCTCCCACCCACACTCACCTTATTTAGATTTAAAGGCTCAAGAAGACTGGTTGCCTGCCATTTCCTCCTAGAGCTGAGATCCTTCTTAAATGTTTGGTGGGGTTCCAGGATTTTATAGCACTGTAAATAGTGATGATTAGGAAATTCCATCAGGAAACTTCCAGAGGAAATTTCAGGTTTGCAGTTTTTTCCCCAATGAAATGAAATACTTTGGTTTTGGATCAACCTGAATTGAAACATTTGTTTTTTTCAAACAGAATCCAAACGTTTTGTTTTGGGTCAGTTTGACGTTAATTTATGTCTTCCTGTGCTGCTGCAGGACTGTATGTAGTTGAGGTGCCTTATGTCCCTATTCTCCCCTAATAGACAGGCTCCCTGGCCAGACTGCCTCTTCAATAGTGTGCTCACTTCTGCCTTTTGACTGAACCACCATGGTGCACCCTGGAAGTCTCATGGGCACAGTGCATCATGGGAGATGTAGTCTAGCTGGGAGCTCAGCCCCTTGAGGTGAATAGGAGTATGAGGCATTCAAACTACAACTCCGTCAAGCCACCATGATGACCCTGGCAAACACAATTTGATGTTGAGCTTAGCTAAAATGAAACATTCTGGTATTTCTGAATTGAAATTCGGTTGGAACTTTCCATTCTACAGAAAAAAATCATATTTCATCCTCATTCAGTACAAACATGTCACAATAGTGATTCCATTCTGATCAAAACTCAGATTTTGTGAATGTCCTCCACCAATAGTTGGGGTCACTTCAAGTTGGTTCAATATTTGATGTGAATGTTTGCTTCACACAGTTTTTTTTATAGAAAACTCTTTCTTTTCATGTGGGTATGTGTGGCATCTCTGGGATAATTTTTAAATGTGAATCATATTCTCTAATCTTAGAATAAAAATCAATTCTGTTCAGAGTAATGAATGGTGATGGGTAAATATCTAAGAGACTGGAAGTTCCATTTGATAAGCATCCAAAAGTTCAAAGGGTTATTCAAGCTATCTGGTCTGGAGATTTGTGTCAAGAGGCTTATTTTATTTTTTGGTGAGATTTCTGTTAATTCTTAGTTTCAGCTGGATATGATATACCCTAGGGTTAATCCTTGTCTAACTTTTTTATTTATGCACCTCCATCCAATACCAGAACGTACCAAGTCATGTGGGAAATTAAACTAAAACAAATAAATAATCTAAGTTTTTTCCATCTTGCAAAAAAATAAAGTTCAGTTTGAGGGATACATAATAGTATTTTCATGATGATTGAAGCAGATTTTAGGGTAATTTAGTTAACTAAGAAGACACAGTTTATAAAGCAAGCCTATTACTATTGCTGTCATCTAGCCTAGCTGTATTCTCTGCTTCACTTGATGCATCTGGTTCCTGTCTTAGTGTGAGACAGTCTGAGAGTTAACAGGAAGTTTGGTAAAGCAAAATATCCTGAAGGGTATGTGGCAATCTAAACTTCTTTCTGAAGTTTAATGCATTATAGCACAGTCTGTTCTTATTTTATCTTGAACCAGTTTGCCTACAGCTAATGATGCTAACTTTAATTCAGTTTAATTGTGCCTGTGTAGTATGACATTAATTATGTTGGACAACATTCTTATTCTTCTGATAGCTCTGAACAGAAGACATACATGTATTTCAATATGAATGTAAAATAGCAGAGCCAAGGACAGCATGGCAGCCATTACTTAAAATTATTGTTAACAAGTAGGTTTATGATGATAAAACCTCCCATGGAAGAGCATAGAGCCTCCCGCATTTTTCTCGATATTAAACTCTTAAAAATCCTCTAATGCGATGTTAATTTTAAGAGTAATATACCTTGACTGTTGTTCCAACTGGCAAAAAGACCTATTCTACTTTCAGAATAGATTGAAAACTATTTTTTTTTCAGGTTTGAAGGAAGCAAAAAATAGTCTTAGATTATGAAAAGGTCTTCTGAAGCAAAACACTGTTGAAGGTAGCAGCTTTTTCATTTGTTTAGCCGGTTTGAGCTCCTTGTGATTTGAAATGGTATGTAAAGACATCTACAGGACTTCTGATGCCTCTTGGAGAGGGCCCACAGTGCACAACTGAATACCCTAACCCATTGGTGCTATTGAAGAGAAGTCTGACCAACCACCCAACACCAGCCATCTGTTGGAAAGTAATATGGCAAAACACAAAATTTCCAGTTAGTTATTGGAGAGTATTGGGGACACCTTTTTAGTTTCAGAAAGTGGAGGACAAGCCAGGGGAAAGCCATTTTAGACTTGATTCTGACCGGCAGGGAGAATTGGTGGTGAATCTGAAAGTGGAAGGCAACTTGCGTGAAAGTGATCATGAATGGATAGATTCTAAGGAAAAGGAGTGAGAGCAGCAGAATAAGGACAGTGGACTTTAAAAAAGCAGACTTGAACAGATTCAGAGAACAGGTAGGTGAGGTCCCATGGAAAGAAAATCTAAGGGAAAAAGTTGTTCAGGAAAGCAGGCAGTTTCTCAAGGAGAAAGTATTGAATGAACAAATACAAATGATTCTTATGTGAAGGAAAGATGGGAAGAATAGTAAGAGGTCAACATGGCTCTACTAGAAGCTCTTTAATGACCTGAAAATCAAAAATGAATATACTAAAAGTGGAAACATGAACAAATTACTAAGGAGGAATACAGAAGAATAGCATAAGTATGTAGTGACAAAATCAGAAAGGGTAATGCACAAAATAAGTTACAACTAGCAAGGGACATAAAAGGCAATAAGAAGTTATTTCAATATATTAAGAACAAGAGAAAGATAAAGGAAAGTGTAGGTTCTCCACTTAAGAAAGGAGAGCTAATGACTAACATCTAAAAGGCTGAGGTGTTTATTGCCCATTTTGCTTCAGTATTCACTAAAAAGGTTGAAATATTTATTAACATTAACAACGAGGAGAAAGGAACGCAAGTCAAAATAGGGAAAGAACAGGTAAAATTAGTTAGTAAGTTAGATATTTCAAGGCACAAGGGCCTGATGAAATTCATCCTAGATAACTTAAGGAACTATTTGAAGCAATCTTGAAACTATTATCAAAGATAATTGCTAACTCCATGGTGGACAAGTGAGGTCCTAGGGGACAGGAGAAGGACAAACATAGTATTTATTTTTAAAAAGGGGGGAAAAAAGAGGACCAGGGAAATTATGGATCCCTATATTATAGGGGTCTATAGCTTAGCTTTGATATATAGAAAGATCCTTGAACAAATTATTAAACAATCCGTTTGTAAGCACCTAGAGGATAATAGGGTGATAGCCCTATAGCCAGCATGGATTTGTCAAAAACAAATCATGCCAAAACAACCTATTTTATTTCCTTCCTACTGGATGAAGGGGAAGCAGCAGACATGATGTTTCATGATTTTTAGTAAGTTTTTGGACAGTCCGCTTGGCATTCTCATTAGCAAATTAGGGAAATTTGGTTTAGATAAAATTATTATAAATTGGGAGCACAACTGATTGGAAGACTACTCAAAGAGTAGTTATCAATGGTTCACTCAAAATGGGAGGATGCATCTAGTAAGGTCCTGAAGAGTCAGTCCTGCATTGTAGCCTAAACTATAAATTATGTATTTACTTAATTTCCAGTTATTATTTTGAGGGTTGGGAAGTACTTTGTCCCAAAATTAGGCCCAATATTATTTAAATTATATAGTTGGGAACCCAATGTGCACAGTGAGTGTTCACAACACTCACACTATAGGAACACTTCTATAATTATAAATAGTTTAATATATTTAGCACAGTTACAAACATCCCAACTCAGTAAGATACATATTACAGAATGTGCACCTGCACATTCATATACTCACACCATCACCACCTTCTTCATCACCAGTGGCCATCATTCTGGCACCTCCCAAGGACTACACCTTTCTCCTACCGCCCCAAATCTGAGATTTAACTTTTATAATATGATACGCTGACCCCATTATGTTCGATGCATATTCGGTAGGTGATTCTCCCTTTTCCATATTCGTATTTTCTTTACTAATATTGGATTGCTCTTCTATAGGTTGGTATATCAATGATCTTAACTTATTATCATATGTCAATTCGTTACCATGGCCCTCTTGTGGTTAGCTATCTGCAGATGTAGCTCATGTACCTGTTATATATGCCAATTCATTTCCATAACACTCTTGTGGTTGGATCACGTAGCTGCGGTTAGGAATTCTTCTTAAACACTCTATTTTCAGCTCCCCAATACTTGGAGTTTTCCATTGAGCCCTTTAGCATGTTTAAAGTTTCTGTACAAAGTTCATAGGCTTCAGCCTTATGCTAACTTGCTGAAGCTAATGTCTTACCATATATGGTAGGTACCTTGTATTACTGCTGATTATAATAGAAAGCACTGAATATAATAAAGGCACACTAGCCCCATGGGGTACAGCATTCAGTACTAGTTGATATTTTCATTAATTAATTGGATAATGGAATGTATAGTATGCTTATAAAATTTGCAGATGACAGCAAACTGGGAGGGGTTGCAAGCACTTTGGTGGACATAATTAGAATTCAAAATAACCTTGACAAATTATAGAATTGGTCTGGGTGAGGGAGAGGGGTGGGGTGAGGGAGAGGGGGTGGTGGTGGCTGAGGGGGTGGGCAAGGGTGAGTTAGTGGGGGCTGGGTGGGGGTGGGGGTGAGAGTGGGAGGGGGAGGGAGTGAAAGTGTGGGGGGCAGGGGGAGGACTTGATGGTCAAAAAATGAGTTTGGCCAAAAAATGAGCAGGATGTGATCGAAAGCTATGGGTTAAAAATTTAAACCATACTAGACAAATTCATGTCCTCAGGGATCTCCAACCATCCAGGTTTTTGTTCCAAGAAGAAAAGAATTGTTTTTATTAAAATCCACTAATTTGCATTGCATATAGAATTGCCCTAAACTTTAGTATGTATTAGGTCATTTAAGTGTTTCGTATGTGACATTAAGCAATGTACATTTTAAAACCAACTATTAAGTGCTGCTTGGCTCAAAAACCTGGATTATTGGGTGTTGCAAGGACCAAAGAAGAGAGTCCCTGTCTTAAGCAATGACCTAGCACATCACCTGGAAAGTCTCACTCTTTGGCCCTGCATCTCACTCATTGGGGCTGTAAATCTCATTCTTCAGGACAGCCAGGCTTTGGCATCAAAGAAAAGTTTGAGTCGATGATGGTAAAATGCCTGCATCTGGACTACAGTAGGGTTTCCATCCTACTAGCCCAAGTGGAGCTGCATTGGTGTTACAAAAACGTGAAAAATTAATCAAGTGCAGCCTAACTAAGATGAGGACTTTAGAAAGAAGCTGGAATATTTTCACAGTGGAAAGGGAAAGGGGTTTACTGTTAGCAGCCTAGGCCAGGAGTTCTGGAAACCAGAAAGCTGCCCTGTCTGTTGCTTTTGGTTATTTATATTTGTTTTTAGAGTTTAAAGTCTGAAGGAGCATGAAGGGAATGTAGCCAGACGCTGTTCTGGTTTATGTCTGTGTCCTCTAATTATACAAAGCCTCTTGTAAACTGAACCTGAAACCCCAGAGAGGGGTTTCTTTTCTCTAACCTGGATCTTCTGCTAAATTTCTGTCCAGATGCATCAAATATTAAACGCTGACAATCCATTTATAAAATGGAAAATCCAGTTCATCCTTAATCCTTTGCCACATTCATTTCCTGGTCCCATCCAGTTCTGGCAATGGACTTCTGCACTGGAAAATGTGACTCTCCGTTCTCCTCTCCTTTGCAATTGTCTGGATGCTGTATGCACAAAACATGAATCATACCCTTTAAAAGGCTGATTTGCAGACATGTTTATTGCAAGGAGGCCATTTCAGAAAATGTTTGGCCTTGAGGCAATCATTTCTAGAAAGATAATTAGCATTCTTTATATTACCACAGATTTATGTGTTGTTTTGGGGGGAGAGGAGTGACCCATACTCTAACTAAATGACATCTCTGTGTCTGTAGTACATACAGTAAATCAACAGCTTTATTCTTTAGTAATTCATTTTTGTAATCTTAATTGCATTTTATACTCCCTTTCTATAAGGAAGAGACCTCTTTCTCATACCTATAATAAAATAAACATCTCACTAGTTCTTGGCTCTATCCCGTGATTTTTCTCAGAGAAAGCGCAGTTTTTATTGCAAGAATGAATGAACCAGAAAGAAGCCATTACAGCTCATGGGCACTACTTGTTTGGGTTTTTTTCCTTGATACTAGTTCCAGTCCTGCCTTTGGCTACCTGTTTTGCTGATAACTTGCCAGTTAGCAGACATTATCAGATGCCAACTCCCATGTTGTTGAGTGTTATTAAATGAGCAGTTTACCAGATGGCTATAATATTACATCTTTAAATAAAAGTACACAGCTCAGTGTCAGCATCTTATTTATGGAATGCTTTTGGCTCCTGAACTGCTTGTTGAAATTGTTGTAAGCCATTTGGTCACTGAAAAGTAATTGTGTATTACTGTAGACAACAAGCTGTTTGCATTAATTAGCAATCAAAGCATATTGCTGAATGGGGAATAGCATGTCTTTGACATCTATGCAGATCCTGGTAATTGAAGCTGTGCAAAATCATGGATTTTGCTTTGCTGCATGTTTATAATATGAACTTCTAGTCCATCTGCCTATATAGCCATCTGCAAAGTCACTAGGGAAGCAGTTGGTTGGACTAGAATATAAAGTTGGAGTAGGAGCATATGGCTGGAACAAAGGAGGGGGGTCAGTAAAATGCGACAGCCAATTGTCCATAGCACTTCCAAATAACTTTTTCAAACTTACATGAGTTAGGCAATTACATGAGATGCTATGTGAAGAGTATTGTACTCTGGGATACAGCACCATTCTACTACACCAAGTAGAATGACTCAATTAAAGTCGTGATGTTATCACAAATATGATTTAAGAATGGCTTTACCTTGGCTGGGTCTGTGGAGGAAGTATAATAGACCTATCAGAAACAAGTAGAATGGAGCACCTTCAACAGATGATGTAATAAACAGTACAACAGTGGAGGAAACATGTGGACTATGGACAGGTTTGGTACAAAGGGGTGGATTGCTAGGAAATCTTAGATTTTCCTTCTCACCCCCAGGAAAACCTGACTCTGGTTTTGAAGGAACTGCAGACCAGAGTTGAGAGTTGCAGGGCTTCCATGCATTGGCCCATGGAAAATGATCTTTGTCCTTAATGCCTCTCAGCCAGAAGTAGAAGTGATGCTCACTCATGCTAAAAATAGCTGAAAGAGCATCAAAAGACTGAGAAGCAATTTTCAACAGAGCAGCAGCAATCTGGTCCATATGGACATAGGAGAGTGAAGCCAAAAAATTATCTTCTAGAAATGATGCTGTTTCACCTTTTCTTATTCTGGTAGCCCTCTGCCTTCCCTGTCAAATTGTATGATACCCAGTAAATCCTAAGCAACAAAAATTTTAGATGTATGGTGCTGCAAATTCTAAGATTCCCTGCAACCATAACTTCCTGTCCCAGAAGCACTGATTCAGCTCTTTAGCTTTTGTAGGAATACAATATCACCTCAGAGTTACAAACTGACCGGTCAACCACATGCTTCATTTGGAACTGGAATTACACAACCAGGCAGCAGCAGAGACACGCACACACAGTACAGTACTGTGTTAAATATAAACTACTAAAAAAAAGGAAAAGTTTAAAAAAAAAAAAAAAGAAAAGATTTGACAAGATAAGGAAACCATTTTTGTGCTTGTTTCATTTAAATTAAGAGGGTTAAAAGCAGCATTTTTCTTGTGCATAGTAAAGTTTCAAAGTTATATTAAGTCACTGTTCAGTTGGAAACTTTTGAAAGAACAACCATATAACTTTGTTCAGAGTTACGAACATTTCAGAGTTATGAACAACCTGCATTCCCGCGGTGTTCGTAAAGCTGAGGTTCTGCTGTATAATTAATACATGGCCATGATCCAAACGCCTTTGTCACTAGGGAAATTTTGCTCTTGATGGAGACCCAGATCCACAATTCACAGTTTAGGCCTATTTCTCTATAAGAGACCTGAACCAGACCACTGGATCCCAAACCCCTGATCTTCAGGAACATTCAAGTTCAGAGCCAATCTCCGTAGTTTGGGCACATAGGATTGAAGGAGAAATTAAATCCTACTGGAAGGGGAAAGGGAAGGTTCTGTTGGGTGTCTCAGAACTGAAATTGTCTGCTCTGGTTGGATGTTGATTCATTTGCCTCCAGCTGTCCTTTTTCCCAGAATTACCCTGTCGTCAGGTGCATGTACCCCCACTCTGGCCCAACAAGCAAAGGGTTAACATTGGCACCTCCAGCCCCTGCTGATTGGCAGCCTCACACCAATTGGGAGGGCAAAAGGGCTGGGAAGCGGAGGGGATGGGGTGGCTACCAGAGGAGTAATCAGGCTTGAGGCGGGAACCCTGGCCAGCAAGCTGCTAAAGAACCACTCAGGGACAACACCCTAGAAGGAGACAACCATACCAACAAGCTGAAGAGCCTGCAGAAACCTGGGGGAAGGTAGGAAGGAGCTCAGAGTACAGCCAGAGTGGACAGACCCTGATTTGGCTTATCTAGCTTGATGGCTGTGAGCTGATACTCAGTGGAGAGCACCGGGCTGGATTCCCTTACCAAGTCATTGCTGAATGTAAGAGCAGAGAGGGTTTTCAGGTTCCTGGGCACCAGGAATAGATGAATAGCTCCGCTAGGCTGAGTGAGATTAGGTGCCACGCTATGCCTGGCCAATGGGGGCACCAATGCACTGACTCACTTAGCTCTACTCCACACCAATGTTCAGTTTACTACTTATCCTCCGCCTTGGATTTACCTTTATTTCACTAATGGGTGTGTGTGAGTGCAGGGGGAACCTAACCGTAAAATATTGTTGATTATTGTTAATGTGTTGGAATCTCATGTGTGGGTGTGTTGGGGGGGGGGCGGGAAGAACAGGGGAGAGAGAGGGAGTGCGAGCGCTCTTGTGGTGTGTGTGTGTGTGTGTGTGTGTGTGTGTGTGTATATATATTTAGTAAATGCAGTTATTTAGAACCCAACTGTGTCTCTGTGGGTTCTGCATATTATTAATGTTGTTTAGAGAGCAAAGGCCCAACACATTGTTAGGGAGAGAAGGAGATAAAAATCAATTCAAGTGCAAATCAATGTTTTACATTTTGATTTTTTCCAAGAGATTGCATTTACTGGAAAGAAAATGCTCTCATTTACTATGCTTAAGAATTAAAAATATTTGCTCCTAATATGCCCAGGTTCCTTGAGTTATTAAGCACAGCATAATGAACCCTTTGCAGAAAATAACTTCAATGTGATCTATGCCTGTGGAGGCAGCGAAGCAGCAAAACACATCCAAAAAATAAATTAATATAATGCAAAACAACCTTATTTCCACTTCATAATGTATAATTGCATTGATCTTATTAAACAGCTCTTCTAGAAGATTTTGTATGCTTTTTTCAGGAGTATGGTATGATGATCGTTCACTTTCTGAATTAGTGATCTATTCTATCAGGGGTTGTTATATATGAAATGTAGATTTAGACCAGAAGGCAGATGTTTGCTAGGGAACGGAATTCATGGAGAACTGTTCCATCCAAGTTGATGTGTGAGTGATCCAAAACTCCTTGACTTTCACCTTTTAAAACTCAGAAGAAAGCAGACCTGAAGTTTGCCAATATCTGCATTAAATGCAGCAACCACTACATTGAGATTATAATCCTTAGGAGCTTGTGCAGATTGTCTCTGACATGGAAACACAATACTCTCCAGTCTTTGTCTCTAGTCTACCCTTTATATTAGCAGCTCACAAAGGATGGATTTAGCTGAATATTGGTTTTGGTATGACTTTAAATAACTATTTTTTGACAGGCTATAGTAAAGGCAAAGGAGCAGTTAAGTGAGTCCTCACTTCATTCAGAACTCTGATAAAAGGGCCAAATTCACTGACAAATCGTCCCTACTGTGTTGTCTTGCAGGATAAGAGATCTTATGGATGGTCTTTCAGACACTCCAAGAACTCCCACTGCTCCTTTGAACATGGCTTTAGTTGCTGATCCAAGACTTATTGCCAGTTCCTCATATAGCCACGGTTGCTGTTGCTGTTCCCGTCTCTGATAAATTCCAGGGAGAAGCACAGTGTTCCATGTGCTCACTAAGAGAAATCCACACTGTTAGCAAAGGAAACATGACTGCTGGTGCAGAAGATCATCTAAAAGGGGAGTGACTTTTCTGCCAACAATGCAAATATCTGAAAAAAGATCCTGACTTTGAACAGCTTTTTTGGCTAGTCAGAGAGAGATTCAAAAGAAAGTAAGCAGCTGTGAAATCTGATCAAAAGACAAGACTATATTAGTGGTGGTGGTTGAGGGGTTCATCATCAAGGGGTGGAAGTAGGGCTATTGCAAAGCAATCTCTGTTCTCTGGCCTATAGAATGGTTGCCTATTCTGGGCTGGAAACCGGAATTTACAGGGCAGGAACACCACCTTTTAACAGTAGCTAGGGTATTCATATTCAGATTAGTTGGGACATTTATGGAATGGACTCATACATGAAAGCAGTATTGAGACCTTCAATTAACTGCATTGTGTTTTGGTTTTTAAAATAATAAATAAATTAACTACTAAAGTCCTGCTATGGGGGACTGGGAGGCCATTCAGCTATATGAAAAATGCAAAGGAGCTATATGGAATGCCATTGTTCTTTGCGGCTGCCAGCTCCAAACTGGACCATCAGGAAGAGAGGGAGCCTCCAAACCTAACATTGCTTTCTCTGTCTGCCAGAAAAATTGTGATGGGGGAGTGGATTTTAAACTGAAATCTAGTTAGCAGGGTATCTCCTTATCAGCAAGAGAATTGATAGGAGGAACTGGAATCTATCCTCATTTAAAACAAAAAAACCAACCCCAAAACCCCAGCAAGGCTGGAATCCATCTTCAGGTAGAAGTATGTGCCGTGTTATTGTACTGGGAGTCCAGACAAATGTGCAGTAACTTGCCGGAACATGGGCAGTAATATTATAAGCAGTGTTGTTGTAGTTGTGTTGGTTCCAGGATGTTAGAAAGGTGAGGTAATATATTTTATTGGACCAACTTCTGTTAGTGAGAGACTCAAGGTTTTGAGCTTACGCAGAGGCCTTTTTCATATCTTTTGCAAGCTTGAACTTGATGACTTGTACACTTACAAAGGTCACACTTGAGAAGTTTTCTTGTCTTTTGAATGCTCATATGAGTTTGAGCAGGATTCCCTACACTTAAAATGGAAAGTACAGGAAGAATGTGGTAGGATCTCTTAAACCAATAGATATTTTCTAAGCGCAATGATATATTAAAAAATAGGGATGGGTGGAGGGGACAACTGTTAGTTCTCTTTAAAACACTTTAGATGATGAGACATTTTAATTGATGCTTGTAAAATTACCAATAAAATAGGCAAAAGTGTCTCTAATGCAGCAATAAAAGGAAAACACAAACGTTAGTGGATGTCCATCTAGAATCAGGGATTGTTATTTCACAACACTAAGCACAGCTACCTGGGCAAGAATTGCTCTACTGATTGGAAACAGATTCCAAATCAGCTAAGAAGAACAAACACTGCAGAATTACTTTAGTCACCAATATATTCTTTGGCATGTTGACTATGTAATTGATCAATATGATATATACTGGTATAATACTTTTCACAGAAATCTCATTCAAATTTGCTATTTTATTTTTTATGTTGATGGTATTTGGTAAAATCTAACTTTTGTTAGATTTTGTTGTAGTCCTGATCTACTCCAAACAGAAAGATCAAAGGAGAGTGAGAGGATAGGCTTTCCCCCAGCTCCTGACTCGCATGTTGGGCTAGAAAGACGGTATTCCCAATTTAAGATGTTGAACTTCCAGGGGTAGAGCAGCTCTGGGAACACATGAGGAGTGGAAGTGGAATACGTGGAAATTGGTTATATGAGTTCATCTCCTTCTGTGGAGCTTTTTTTTTTTTAAAAAAAATTGACTTTGCATTAAAGGCTGGCTTTTTCACCAGATAGCTTGACTCACTGTAGACCCAGGGCATGCTTTCAGCCCAAATGTGGGCCAGGTCCTGAGCTGGTGCAAACTTGAATAGCTCCATGGAAGTCAAAGGAGCAATGCAATGCTGATTTACACCAGCAGTTGTATATTGCTAGTAATATTTTTTTCAGTTTCGGTATTATATCAGCCACCCTCACCTCACATGAAATCCCACCCTGGCTTTCTCTCTCCTTGAAATCAAGTCCCTCACTCTTAGCTTCAAGGCCTTGCACAGCTCCACCCTTGCTGGAATGTCTGTTGTCACTTCTGCCTAAGTCTCTCTTATTGTATAGCTTTTCCTCTTCCATTTATCAGCTGCTTCTCTTCCTCCCTCCTTCCCAGACCAGCCTCCAGGCACTAGTAGGTAGGTGCATGAGGACTATAGTCATATGTCATGCGCCCTTCCCACTGAACAGCACTGATAACTAGCTGTTTCTTGTATAAGCTCTATGACCAAATCTCCAAAGAGAAAAAAGCTCTCTACTCCCTCTATTGATGAAAAGGGAAAAGTGCTGCCATAGGAAGTATTATTTGCATAGGCCACCTACGCACAATTCATCTGCGCACATAAATTTAGATACTGAGGGGTAGAGGGGCCAAAGAGGGTTAAGAACTCTTGCCTGTGGCAAAGAGGTCAGTTCCAAGCAGCCAGGGCTCTGCACAGGGGGTCCTCTCCCATAGAGACTTCACTGCAACAGAGGGTGGACTCTGTGGCGAGAGGTGTTGCAGACTGAGGACTTTGTGGTAAGCGATGAATCAGGGAATAGTAACAGAGTGAGTGGATTCCTTCTGAGGCTCTGCCTGCCTCAAACCTTAAACCTGAATCATTAAGCTAGTGGTACCTCCAAGAGGGATAAAGCAAGCAGCTTCCTTGGGACTGGACTGGAGACTGACAAAGATACTAGCCTGTTGCTACTCACTGATCCAACCCTGCATAAGATTGGGTACATAAGTGACAAGGTGCGGCTAGGGAATTATTGCATGTGAGATGGGCTACTGGCAAAGTTATTGGAAAAGGGGTAACTTTTTATTTGCATATATACTCTGTTTGATTGTGGTCACTTTCCTCTTACCAGGATTTCCTTGTTTGTACGCAGTACTCATGAGCTTGCGAGTGGGGATGTTTTCCTGTTAAGGGCACCCAAGGAGGGTGCATTTTGTTTTCTCAATTGCTGGGGAAGGGTATGAGCTAGTTTAGTTATTATTTGTCAAGCGGGACCCTAGTTACATTGAAGCCTCCCTTTTTAGTGCTGTTAATCACTTGGCAGAGGGGTTACACTGTTGCCCAGGGAACAGTGCCAGCAGCATTCTGACAGCTTCATAGATGAAAAGCCTGGGAATCGGAAGGGGCTTCTTGCATTTTCTGCCCCTGCTAACTCGGACGTCCAGGAGTAGGCGTCACTTGTATCTCAAACCATAGTGACAAATTTTAATCTTAGCCTTGCCTTGTTCCTCTTATTTTGGTTTTAAATTATTCATTTTGTAGAAGAGTTTGTTTTTTGCAAATTCAGTGCCTGACCACGTATGTTCCCGTTTACTGTTTTCTTGTCACATTTACTTCACTCCAGTCAAAGTAATTCATTTGCTCTGGCCAGTGTAGCCGGCCAGCGTAGCAAATGAAAATCAAGAGGCCAAACATCAATAAAAACCATCAACAAAATATTCATTTAAAATCTGCGGTGGTGATTACTGGTGAGGATGCATAAATCAAATGATAGTTTCAATTTCATAAGCTAAATGGAGGTATTACAGTAACTGAATATAGAGCTGCATCAATGAGGAAGACTGACTGAGTTGATTCAATAACCTTTCAACTTGGGCATGTCTGAAGGGCCGTAGTTAAGATTAGGATTACTCACCCTGATACTGAACAGTTACGTTTTTTGGCTACATTTTTGATTGATTTTTTTCAACAGAACTCCCATTGAGATTAGTAAGGGACTAGGTGGGTAAAACACATTAACTACCTTCCTACCTAAGCTACAAGGCCTGTGTACACATGGGACATTTCCAACAATGGTTGACACAGGTTCAGCTGAACCGAGTGCGAGTAACACTGGTATACATAGGCTTTTTGGCTTCTGATCTAACCCTTCTGGGAACAAGTCTAATTGGATACATTATTGAAAACCACACTGGCAGCTAAAGCCACATGTACCTTTAGCCTCCTGGGGAATGTCTGTAGCTGGGAGATGTGATTCCCTATGCAGGTAGACAGACCTGTAGTACCTCACTGCTGTGGGCTGAGAACTTTTACGAGGCTGGTGGGCATTTTCAGCTGAAAAAGATCTTTCCCATGAATGCCTTTCCCAAGAATAAAAGATGTACCATTATAAGAGGAAAAATACTATCCTCTGCTGAGGCACCTTGTTTAGTGTAATCAAATATATTATATTCCAATCTTGGCAGATTAGAACAAAAGATACTGAATGAGGAGCCCTAATGCTAGAAGTTAGTTGAAAAAATATGTAAGGCTGGATTCAATTAAAAACCAAAAGTTGTTGATGAGAGTTTATATAAAAGCCCCACTGTCTTTAAGCAGTAGTGAGTGACTCTTCACTGGCAATAATTTCAGTAATTAGTACCAGGAAAATATGATGCACACTCTCTATTCGTTTGTAGACACAGTCATATCTTATGCTCCCTGTCCGCCTCCTTTTTATGTGTGTAGAGCTAAGTTTAGCATGGAAGAAGAAAATAGACACAATATAAATGTGACCAACATGGCATCAGTTTTATAACATCTGTGTCATTGCTGGAGCATTTGAAAGCCCAAGATTGCAGAAATATAAACACAACACAGAACTGTACTTTTTAGTACAGAACATAACTTTGGACAGGCTCCCTCCAGTTCTCCCAGCAGTAAATAATGGCTTTTGTAATTTTTTGATTTATAACTGGCGTGCTTGGAAGTATCCGTTTCAAAGACTCAGGAAAAACAAGACAAAAAAGAGATTGTTGTTTTCCCCATAAAATCAATTTGATTTCTGTCATTACAAAGCAATACCTTTGCTGAAGATGCCTTTCAAACCCAGCCAGCGCTGTGACAGATAAATTTCAGCTGGTCTGATTATTCATGCAGGTATCAGCAGGCTATTCCAAGCAGGCTTTATTTCATATTGTTTAAGCCTGTCTCTAAAAGAAACAGTAATCTTATTGTTGAGCATGGGGAACAATTTCTTCACTACCTATCCAATTTATTTGGGCCCTCTGATTTGTCTTTCCATCTGGATCTCTAAGCACAATATTAATTACTCATTAGGGTACTTGGAGGGAAAGTATTTGGATTTCCCTGTCAAAATTGATGAGGCTTTGCATGTGCACCATAGGAATAGCTTTCAACTGAGCACTAAAACTAGAGATAATCTTAATAAAATAATTAAAATAAAAAAATGAAAAAGCCAACAATAATTTGAACTCTCATAACCACAGCACATTTATTTTTATAGTACCCACATGTCCTATTGAGAGACCATGAAAATATTCTTTCTACAGCTGGTCATGAGTATAGATTATTATACAAATGTTCTTGAGATTTTTTTTTAAAGGTCATAACAGGTATAATAGATAGTAGAAAGAAAGGCTTTGTGTGAATGGGAGTGGGTGGGCGGGAGAAGAGAAAGAACATCATTGTTTTACTATACTGCGTTCAGTTAGAAACATAGATATAGCAAATTGTTTTTACCAGAATTGTGTTGTTCTGTAATACAGAAATGGATGAGTATGTGGTTCAGACAGAACTCTGGTGATGTCACTTAGGCCACAACCCCTTCATAATCTTTCTCTTTGGAAATGAATGTTCAGATGCAGTTATATCTGATTACAGCTTTAGCTGGAAAACTGAGCTCCACCTTCTCTATGACAATTAGTGAGTTGGGGAACCATGTCACAACGTGATTGTTCCTTGACCAGTTACAGCCCAGTTGAAAGGTGTAGGGTGAAATCCTGCCTCTACTGAAGTTAATGGCAAAACTCCCATTGATTGCAGTGGGAACAGGATTTCATGCAGTTTAGACAGGGCTTAACTGTACATCTGTAAGTGGGTTGTAACAGTGGATTGTCCATGTGCGCTATTTCACTGAGGTAGAGCAATCAAGCCCAGATTTGAGCTTCAGATCCCTGGGGAAATCTGTCCACAGAAGCCCAGTGCCTCAGCATTGCAACCTGAGTTCCTTCTTCCAAGGCAGCATACCACTCATGGTAGAGAAGTTTTCTTTTAATGCATCCTCTTAGAGAAGTCTTTCATAGCTTCTAATGATTTTCACTACCCTTTCTCTGAAGCTTTTCTGTTTTTCTATATCCTTTTAAGAGAGGCTCACCAATGCTGAACACAGTATTCCAGATGAAGACATACTATTGTTTTATATAATGGTATGATGTTAGCATCATGTAATTCTCTATTCCTTTCTTAATACAACCTATAGGCTCAGTTGTTTTTACTGACCTCTGCTGTAAATTAAAGACACCACAAAGATGGCTGAAGATATTTTCCCAAGTGGTTAGTCAATTTAGAATCCATTAGTATGTAAAAGTTGTTCAAAATGTTCTCTCCAAGGTCTCCTTGCATTTAGGTAAACTGAATTTCATCTGTCATGACCTAGGAGGGTCTGTCTTTAGTTCTTTATTGTCTTCCCTAGGCTTGACTAACCCAAATAATGGGGATCATCTTCCAGGTTATTGATATCAATATGTTAAACATTACAGAACCTACTACAGACACTTAGTCCATCCCATTAATAACTGTTTTTCTTTATGATAGTTGACTATTTTTTCTTCTTTGTTGTTTGTCTTAGAGTTTCTAATCCACGATAGTACTTCACTTCTCAGTTTATGGCTATTTCATTTCCTTGAAAGACCTTTGTGATAGGGATTATCAAAGACTGTTGGAAATTTCTTAAACATTTTACTAATCCTTTGAAGACTATTGCATGAAGCAATGTCAAACTAAATCTCCTATTATATATCAATTATCATTATATGTAAGAGCTGCAGTTGGATTAAAAGTAACAATGAGGCTGCCCAAGGGTTTGTTAAACTTCGGTATTTTTTAAATTAGTGATGTAACATGACAGGGTTGTGAGATGGGGACAAAGAAACGTTAGACACATTACACAATTTCAAAAGATGGCAATTGTCAAGTATTTTTATTTCAAAACATACTTCATTGATTTTTAAAAATGTCCATTGCAGATTCTAGTTGCCACTACAGCAGAAACTCAGCAGTCATTTTTTAAAAAGTAAGTTTTCAAGCACTCATGGTTGTGGAGATGAGCTTGAAAAAGTGAACCATGAAGATTCAAAAGCCAGAAGGCAAAGGAAAAGACCTCTAAGTGTATTATTTTAAAATCCAGGCATTTAAGGGGCCTGACTCATGATTTTTGAACACTTGAGGTTGGCAGCACTGTATACTATCTTAGAAAAATCATATTGGCCTATTTTGTGTCAACTTTCATCTGCTTCCATGAGAGATCAACTTTCCTTTTTTTGCTGAGAGCTCAGAATATGAGCATGATTCTTTCACTAAGTATGGGAGAGAATTTGGAACAGTTCCACAATAAATTCTGTGCATATCCATTCATTTATTTGCTATAATATTGTAATCATACTTCAGTTTCCCCTTAAAGAGAATTGTGAATTCACAGTAATAAAATAAATTGAAAACTATAATGCAGCTTCACAACTATTTCAAGATGGCTTCAGTGCAAGTCTATGGACTCTGTTAAGATGTGTGATTATAACAGAAAATCAACTTCAGTTCACATCTATGGAGATCTTATTACTACGCAAAACCAAAATGTGAGACAAGTTCTACAATCATTACAAAAATATATTAAATGAAACACAAAATACGTTCAGATAATGTTATAGCTCAAAAATAAATCCACAAATGAAGGGCATCCTTCAGGGAGTGCCACAGAGCTCTTAGCCCAGCTTTATCATGTCAAGGCATTGCGGAGTAAATATATATACAATTACCCAAGATTTGGTATCTTGTTCATAAGCGTAGACAGAACAGATCTGAAGTCAGGTGCTGTGGCAAGGCACCTTTAATTTTAAAAGTTCTTGCTTTTGTACATTTAGGTTGAGATTTTCAAATTCCACTTAGAGGATTTAGATCTCCAATTTGTATTAAAATTAATGGGAATATGGTGGTCAGATCTCCCTGGAGTCTTTGAAAATCCCAGCCTTAAATTACAATCACATCTAAAGTACATTTGCTGTTTTCACCTCTCTATCAGTTCTGCATGCGATGTTACTATTATTAGACTGTCCATTACAGTGAATCTGACAATATTGAGATTCCACTTCATAACGAACAATAAAGGGCACTGAAGATGTTAAAAGAGAAACTGCTAAGGAAGGATTGAGGCTGTGAAAAGGTGTATATATAAAAAAGGCCTGTGCTAGAATCAGAAAGCATCTAACAATGGAGTTAGAAATACAGTACTACAATGTAAAAGAATGAGTTTTATCACTATTAGTAATGTATACTGACTTTCATTCTGTCAGTGAACCACTGCTGTAAGCATCAGCCCATTCACATGCTGAGCTAGGCTATTTTTAAATAGGAAAAGAGAAAATGAGGTGTTAGTCCTGATATAGAAAATGTTTGACTCTTGCCTCATATTTAAATATCAGCAGCCTCTGCATGATTGCTTATTCCTAAATTTTCAAAGAAATTACCGGAAGATGAAGTAACCACAAATCAAATCAAAATAAAGGTTGCAAAAGAGCTTTAATAGTTTGTGATTTCATTTGAATGCAATGTAAGACATATTTCAAAAGTTTCACTGCAGTGTGTTGGGGTTTTTTCAGACATGATAAAAAGTATGCATAACAGAATATAGTACACGAGTAGTCTTCTAGACTACTGTAACCTGCACAATGGCTGCAGTTGTGCTCATAGGACATGACTAATGGCAGAGAGAGAATGCAGCATTACCTTACCCCATTAGTGCAGTCGGTACATGGCAAAATGACATCTAGGCATGTGATGATGTGCGCCTGTTTTTATACAGCTGGCAAATGAGTTTAAAAACAATGCCTTTTAATGCCATTTCTATAATAGAAATACCGATGGGCGGAGTGGGCAACCTTACCTTCCTAAAACATACCACCAGAATGAGTCTGATTTTTCAAAAGGGACTTAAGCTGTTAAGTCACTTACAGGCTGTGGCAAATTTGACTCAAAGTGAATATTTCTGGGTCGTTTTCTGTCTTTCTGGACTTGGTACTTACACAGTGCCCTTTGTATGGTATCTGAGGGACAGTTTCAAAAATATTGAGGCACCTTACGTTACAACTAGGCATCTAAGGTTTTCAAAGCACTGATTTCAAAAAGAGTTAAGTGCTTTTGAAAAAAGGCACCTATCTGCATCTTTAGGCACCTAAATACTTTTTAAAATTTGGCCCCAAGTGCTTCATAAACATTTTTAAATAGAAAATCCACAGTAATAATCTCTCTCCTTCCTTCCCAGCCTGTAGGAGAAATACCTTAGTGAGTTTATTTGTGGCGGTTTCCTTGTTTTTGTGTGTGGGTGTGTAAAGGACTTGAGGGAAAGTTGCACGGAAGATGTGAATTTGCATTTAATTCTGAACATTGAGATCTGTGGTTATTCTGATCTCTGGCAGGAGTTTGTTCCATGGGAAGATCCATCTCTCATAGAAGCTCTGCTTCAGCATTCATGGGACTCCCGCTATTAGCTGGCAGTTCTGTGTTCTGGTGGAACATACCTAGAACAAGAGGTTGCAGTCATAGAAAGAAGAGTGATCTCTCAGAGAGTTAGGGCCAATCCACGGATGGCTTGAATAGGAACTTGTATTGGTCTCTGTTTTCTGGGGCTTTGGCGACGAGATGGAGAAAAAGCCCAGTTCCTTCCTCCATGATTATTTCTCCAGGATTGTGATTTTGCTGCTGTGGTAGTGGGGAAAGGCATAGAGGGTGAAAAGCCTTGCATTTTATGAAGTCCCCTGCATTATAACATGCAAGGATTGGGCCATGACTAGGGCAAGGATTGGAGGATTATGTAGGCATATGTGCTGGGAGTAGGTTACTTCAACCATTAACTATGGTAACTTACTTAGAGCACTCTGCAGTCACTCCTTGTCCCTATGGGAAGGATGTCCATGTTGCCCAACAACCATTGCTCCTCAGGCTACGTGATTTGAGCTGGATTTGCTTCTACAGTGATACACTTCATATATGTTACAAACTATAGTGCCATTGTGTTTTCTGCTGTTGTTAAATCTCATCTGCCCAGGTTCTGCTGGAGGTAGGCACTTCTCTTGGCTATACCCCCTCCTGAAGGATACCTCTTTTTATTTATCTGACTCTCTAAGGATTTGTCTTCACTAGGACTTAAAGGCCTTTTGGTGGAAGGTGTTAGCTAACAGGTTCTAACAAGACTCACCCTAAGCTTCAACTCAATTATCTTACCACATGTTAAAATCTGCACTGCTTTGTCCACACTAGAGTTTGATTGTTAATTAACTCCTAACACACCTTGAAATCACAGTCAAGACAAACCCTGAGGGGCTGACTCTACCTACAGAACTGGTTTTATTGGTTTTATTTTTATCAATAGGAGTTGGATCAGGCTTCAAAATTGCCTATTTTAGAAATATGCATTAGGGCATTAGCTAGCTACACACCCAGGTTTCCAATGGTGAAAGAAGAGCATAAACACACATGCTGCCTACCAATCTTTTAGCTTTGACAAAGAACTTTTACTGGGCTAAAGACCAGTGGCAGGAAGACACTTAAATCCCTAGTAGTAATAGATAGCAGTTTCAAAGTTCTCTGTCAACCGTGTAACAGAAACACTTATAACCTTGGCATCTATTAAATGAGAAAATAAATCATTAACTTTTGCCTATTGTTCATGCCCTTTAATAGGGTGTACCTGAAGGATATTAAATGAACTGAAAACATTATTCTATTTTACCAAGGCATTTTACTGGAAATATTTTCAGATTATATTGAAAATATATCTTTGCTTTAGTCTGTTTCTCCTTTGTAAGATTAAATAGATGTGGTTTTTTTTTTAGATGATCATTGCTTGATTAAAATACCGTAGCTCTCTATTCAATATAATAATACCTCGCTAATGATTTAATGCATGGATTGCAGAAAAGCCCCAGACCTTTGCCCAGTCCTTGTGTGTGTGTTCACCTCTTTAAACTAAGTGCACCTAGTATTATGGCCTGATTATATTGCCCTTGTAATTAATGAGGATTTTACCATGGACTTCAATTAAGCAAGTTAATCCTTCAATCCTTAATCAGGCAAATTTGTTGAATTCAGTTAACAGCAAAGTATCTCAAAGTTCATGGCCCAGTAAAGCCCATATGTGTCATGCTTTCCAGGCGTGCCCAGGGTTGTGAAGCACCTCACCATCACCTACCCTTAGCATGAGGGAGGTCTTGTCTGTGCAGCAGGTCCATGACTCCATCAGCCTCTGGCAACATAAGCAGTGCCTTCTAGACCTCCGCAGGCCTCGCTGTCTCTGTACAGATTAGCAATTGGCAAACACCTGAGTTCTCCAAACACCTCTCTCTAGTGCTCAGCCCCTGATCCATTGAACACTCTCTCGGATCTGCTATTCCCAAAGGAATAGTGCACACCAGCTTGTAAAATTCAGCTCAGGACCACCCCTTTGCTTAACATACAGCACTACTATATATAGCAGTGAACAAGTTTCTTATCAAAGAACAGAGATTGAAATGATAGTGAGTAAGAATGTTGAAAACAAATGGTTACATAAAAAACAAAATCATAACACACTTTCTAGAGGCTGAACTAACAAGCCATTCCCCTGTCTCCTACAAGGTAGCATACCGTAAGTTCTTTCCACGGTATTTTCAACCAGTATGAACTTCATAAAATCAAGGCCACTGGCTGCTGGTCTTGACAGATGTTGTTTCAAAACTTCATTGTCTTAACCCTAAATAGGATAACTCCTGTTGTTTTATCCTCCAGCTCCGATAACATATTGATTTAGCATTTTGCTTAGACTATAAATGGGTGTTTATTGTGAACCATACAGTACTCAATTTTCATATGACCAGCCACAGTAAGATAAGCATCTCTTCCCCCATGCCTGCCAGGAATATGTAGACCCCCTTTGGATGAACTGTTTTAACTCTCAGATCTAGAGAACATAATCTTTGTCATATATATATATATATATATATATATATATATATATATATAACTGCACATATTTTTCCATATATACATCTCACAGTGATTATGATGACCAATGTAACATAGGCTTTCATTAGAGAATTTACATAACATTCTGTTGGTGAACGAAAGGGATCCCTTTGCACCTGTGTATCCTCTTGGAGGCATCAAGAGGTCTTTGGATCAGTCTATATGGACCCCAGGTTTTAAAGCCATATGCAAAAGAGTGCCCCTGACTGGAGTGCAAGCAATGCCTAATGCAAGCTTAAATTGGGGTTTGATCACACATTAAAGCTAAATCCGGCCCTTTCTTCTGTGGCTGTTGGGAGGTTCCCAAGTCAGCAACAGTGGTGGTGGTGCATTAGAAGCAACACAAAACTGCAACCTTAAATCTAAATCTCTTTGAATTCTGGGAGAAAATCTCAAGATTTGAACCTATCTTTCTTTTCTGCTTGCAGTTTAAACAAAGTTTCATGGTTCCAAAGAGTGGAGGTCCTGAAGAGTAGCTGCTTTTGCAAGATCCCCACTGTTTCAGTTGGTCATTCATGTAATTATTAAATATGAATATAAACCCTAATCCTGTTCTTGCTTTAAACCCAAATTCTGTCCTAAACCTAATCCTGATCCAATACCATTCCTTTAGCTAATCTTAAATTATAACCAGTTGTTGTTTTAGATTGAAACTGAAATGTATTTGGAAATTAAAAAGAAACATGTATGACCCTATCTTGGCTGAGCAAGTTTCCTTTTCAAACAATGAGATCTGCATTTAAAAGGCCTTTTGAAGAAAATGTGTCTTGGAATCAGTGCTTTGGGAGTAGCATTAGAGGTCTGCTAATTGGAATTGGAATTAGCAAATACTGGTAAACAAAAATTGAATTGTTTATAATTTGTAAGTATGTGTCAGGAATATTCAGCAGTCATTGGAAGAGAATGAAAGATCTTGGATCGAGTGCAATAAGTATCCCCTTACAAAAGACCCTTACTTTCAAACTACTTCTCATTTCCCTGTTGGATTGTCAGAAGGTGAAGAAAATCATCCATAATTTATCACACTGTTCAAGGAGTTCGGAAGGGATCTCTTAAATGAATTTCTTCATTAGAAGAAATTGATTAAAGTTCTGTACTGAAAGATTCTCCCCCTCCCTCAAATAATTCTTATAATAGTGCTAGTCCAATGGTTCCTATCACTGCCTGACTCCCATCATGAGATCGTTTCACAAGCCAGCACCCGCTTTGGAATTTTTAGATAGCATTTCCCATGGCCAATTGACTTTATGCCATGGTGCAGTGTCAAGTTAAATAGGGTAATTATTTTCTGCATTTATCGTTATTGCTTTAGAGCAAGTGCTTATCCGTATTTGAACAGCATACAGGGACTAAAGAGACAAACCCAACCAAGAGGCAAAAATAGCTGGGGCATTAAAAAAGAAAAGAAAGGAAACAAGAGCACCGTTTGTAGAAGGCTCTACTGCTTAGAGTGCTGACTGTCACTACTGAATCAACATAATTAAAAAGTTACCAGTTAATGAAGTCTGTCTTGGAGACAATCTATTTGATTCAGTCCTTATCAATTCAGCTGCAGAGTAAAATGATGGTGTTGATTCATGAGAGGAAAAAAGCACTTCATTTGAGAGGGATTACTATGTTTTATTGGTGCTCTGAGGTGGTTGTGGTTGTGTCAGCACTTCCATGATAAACTCTTTTCTTCCTGTTCTGATTAAAAAGATGCTATTTGGTAATACTCTAGCCCTTTCACACTCAGGCTCATTGTAACCTTTGGGGGCAGATCAAGGATGTGACCTTCCTTAAATTACAAGTGCTCTCAATGTACATCAGCACTGTGAGGGTAACTTCTGAGTTACCATGGGAGGTGTACAATCTCAGGATCCATTACAATGTAACTTCATTATCCTTGAGCCAAAGGGGCCTGATTCTTGTGTCAGTTGCACAGCTGCATATTAAGAGGTGTTTGCAGTTGTAAGTGAGATGAGAATTAGGAGCAGTGAAATTACACCAGTGAAAAACTGGTGTAAGTGGGATGAGAGTCAGGCCCTATGTGTATTTTGTTATATAGGCATTCGCTCAGATTTCTAATGACACTTAATCTAATAGTAATTACATAATTAATAGCTACATGTTTTAGGAAAAAGCAGGGGGTTTTTCCCACAAAGTAGCTCACTCGCACGTCATCAAACCACATGATTAAAAAAAGGTCAAGGATAGTCCTGTCAGTAAAGAGCTCAACACAAGCCAGGGCCATCATTTTGAGCTGCACCTCCCAGTCAGTGCCGTTCAGGCAGGGAAGAAAAGTTTTCTAAATTTCCACTGACTTTAATGGTTTTAATGAAAGTTGAAAGTACTCAGGAGAGCTGGGTAGGAATTTTTCAACAAAACTCCTTTTCACTGGAAAATGCTGATTTATTGAAACTGTACCTTTCCTTGGGAAAGAATCAGTTTTGACAAATTTCCCATTGTTTTTGTTTTTTGAGGAGGGTGGGGGAGAGGTTCAACATTGTCAATGTTCTGTTTGACATTTTGTAAATCAAGAGTTGTGTGGTTTTCTTTTTTGTTTGTTTGAAATGACTTTTCACTTTGAAATGTAATTTTTATAGTTAAAAAATAAAGGTTGTAACTGGAATGAAATGTTTTGATCTGAAACAATTTTTTTTCTCTCATATTTTTGTATTTCAGGACAGGAATTTTTTCAAGATAAAAAAAAAATAGTTTTTTCACAGGATAGGAAAACCATTTCCTGCCCAGCTCTAGTGCCCAGAACTAATCTGCACGCATGTTGCCATATTGGGCCCTTCACGTACACACATTCTACAGTGTTTCCATCAATGTGAAATAGAGATTAGCTAATCTGGTTTGGGAACACTAATGTTCTAAATCAGGGGGTTGGTTAGATTTATATCACTTTCACAGAACTCAATGGTTTAGTTGGGCTTTTTTCCTCTCCTCACCTTTGCAAAGTATCACATAAAGTAGTTTCTGAAAATTCTGTTGTGATGCCATGAGACATTTGATTTGTGATAACATTTCTAGAAATACATGTTTCCAAAGGCAGTGATTAACATAGTCAGGCAATCTACTGCATGCATTAGCAAGCTCAGATAGTTTTCTGCATTCATTTCTCTGACCGAGGATTGTGAAAATATCCACTTTTCTATGCCAGCTTTGAACTATGGTTTTTAGTTTATTGACTTTGGGTATCTGCACTGCCTATTACTAGATAGAATAAATCTAACATACATAAGTGCTTATCAGTTTGAATGGGCTAAAGATGAGCCTGAAAATAAAACATAAGACCTAAGGCTACTCATCGCTACACATAATTCACTTTAGTTCAAGTTGTAACAATCCGTGTAACCGGAGCAAAATCATGGATTCAGTTCCTTATGCTGCCTATGCGGTAAAGCCTATGCTCTGTAGGCATACACAGCTCCTTCTAAAGCTGGGAATTTTGAGTAAAGAGTACAGTATTTGGCCCACAGTATGAAGTTAGCTAGTGACTTCAGTGTCTGTGTATGCATTTTACATAGAATTGAGTGTGTGGGAGCAGGGTTTCAAAAGGGTTATGTGTCTAAAGGGAATAGCAGGAAACTATAGTGAAACTTCGTTTCAAAACCTTTTAAAAAGGAAATAGATGTATTTTCAGTGGTACAGGTTCTACACTACTAATCCTCCACACGGTACGGGCTCTGATTAAATGAGCCTCGTGCACAGTAATTATAAGTGTGGCTTGTAGTGCCACCTATCATTAAGCTTGCACAACACTTCCCACTATTTTCAATTCTTTATAACTTTGCCAAACTGTAACTGGTTGATTTGAAAATTTCCATGCTATGCATCTGCCTCAGCCTGAGGAAGGGTGGGAACAATATATCCAGAATGGTTCACCAGTTTCCTCAAAATGAGGCTAGGGAAAAATATGCTTTGCCCATGTTTAAAAAAAAAAATCTTGAGATTGTTTTTCGGTGCTCTCATGCTCTGAAGCAGGGATTTGAGATTTGGCAGAGGGGTGGCCTTTATGTCAAGGGAGTGCCTTTTACTATCCACATGACAATTTGGCCAAGTTATAAGCCTTTGAGAAATAGCAGTTTGCAAATGTTCAGTAGAGACTCCTTTAGCAGCTAAAATCCCTGAAGATTCCATCTTTTGTTGAGCAAGCTTGAGCCTCTCACAGCACTTAGTGCAAACCCTTCTGTGCATGTGCTATCTCCACAGTCATGGGGCATGCTGCAACGCAGAGTTAGAGTGACAAAGCTTCCTTTGTAATGGCTACTCCCAGGTTCTATGGGTTGGGGTGAGCCAGGCGCTGGAATTGAGAGGAAGGAGTCTGTCTCTCCTGTGGTCTTAATGAGCCTCTCTGTTGGCACCTAGGCAACATGGAGGAGGAAGCTCTTTGATTCAGATGCAGAGGGAAAAGGAAGAGTTGAAGGCAACTGGGCAGAAAGAACCAATATTGAGTGGACTGGATAGTCTGTGCACACTAGAGCACACAAGCCTGGATAGATCCCAGGATTTTGGAGCCACCTCATTCCTCTGCTCTCAGCAAATTCTTGTGAAAGCCACTCACAAAGTGTGGATCTCCCTCTATGGTGCTGGTCCATCAGAGGATGATGACTGCAGCCATCAGTTACTGCATTAGTTCAAGAGGCAGATGTCTTTGTGTGTTTAGTTGCTTGCTATGAGGTAGCATCCAAAGAGGAGTTAGAGGAACCAAGCAAGAAAGGCAAAACAATGAGCTAGTTAAGGAGCGTTCTAGCAAATGATCAAACACAATAGTCACGTTATTAAAGAAGCTACCTGCCTGACAACACAAAAGTCACACAGCTGTCTTGAAATGGCTGAAAAGAGAGCTCACAAAACCCAGGTCAGTTAAAGGGTTGGCCTTGCAGAAAGTGGGGGAGGGTGTAGGGGAGAGTGCAGGGAGGATGGATTATCAACAGATTAAAACTGAGACAAAGATGGTCTGTGGTAATGCAAACTAACCCTCAGATTCAGAAGGGGGTTCTGGAATAAGATGAATCTATGTGAGCTAAGGTTAGAGAAGTTAATGTGAGGTAAGACAAGATGCCTATGGAACTGTTTGTGTTTAATCCACTTTCCTAAATGTAGTATTTCTTTTCCAGAGGAAACACAGCATTTCTTTGAAGTGAGACAAAACCAACTTCTTCAAACTTATTCTGTTACAGCCCCTCAGCGGTGCCAAACTCAGGCTCATAGTCTGTTGAATTAAACCCAGTTTTTCACAGGTGGTCACTAATTAAGTGTTCATTTTCTGGGTGCCCAATTTGATGCCCTTCCTGAGCACTGACAGGTCCTCCTGAAGTGAATGTGGCAGTGCTTTGAATATATAAAGTGCTACAGAATGCCAAGTACTCTGAAAAATCAGAGTACTGCTTGTCTGATATTGAGAATCCAAAGTTAGTGGGAACTTTGACCTTAACCTTTCTGTGCCCGAGTTCCTTAGATGTGAAATGGAAATAATACCAGCTCCTCAACCCAGAGGGATACTATGAAGATAAATCAATTTGTTTGTGAAGCATGTAGATACTACAGTGATGAGAGCCATAGAAAAGTGCATGTGGAAATGAATAATTCTGTCTTCATGGTATGTGGGAGTGCCAGAGAGGTAGGGGCTGAACCTTCTCCACAGACCTCTGAGATTTGTACTCTTGGGAGCATCTTTACTATTATAGCCAACAAATCACACCTCATTGAACTTCTCTGGACTGTGGATTGCTTTGAACCGCAAGTGCTCTGTTCAGCTCCAGAACCGAACACATCCCACTTTAAAAAACTATCATCCTAATTCTTAGAGAAAATAACTCACACCTGAGAACACCAACTAATACAATAGACATAGAACTGAAAATGGAATCCCTTTCCTCTCTTACTCTGGTCCATTCACACAATGGGAACACCTAGAAGCATGGCAGGAAAACTGAGCCAATACTTTTGTCTCTGAACCACATTCCTCTTGGCTAGTGAAAGAGCAAAGAGGTTCCAAGACCCGCACAAACTCAGATGATCTACATCTCCTCTGGGGAGGGAAATATACCATCCACCCAAAATGTGTTGCATGCTGGCCAGGACTTCAGAAACCATCACTCAGTGCAACCAACCTTTCCTTGCTAAACAGGGTAATTGAGACGATTCCTCTGTGTCACTTGCATCTCCACCAGATGCTGCCAATATACTATACCCTTCCCAATTAGGTTGCACATCAGGACGTGGAGCAGAGAAGTGCTGGTGGGATTGACTGATGGTCTCCTCTTGGTGCTGGAAAAGCACCATACAGCCATAGTTGTGTTGCTGTGTATGCCAGATGTGCAATGCCCATGGAGGCTCCTTGCAAGTCTTGCATTTCTATCACATCCTGCCCCAGGAAAAGGAGCAGTGAAGGCTGGTTCTCTAGGCCTGCCTAGAAAGGCTGCAGGGAAGCAACCAATCAGAGCTCAGCCGGCGCAGTAGTTAAAAGGAGCTCAGGGCCTGGGCAGGTCAGCGGCTGGCTGGCACCAGAAGGGTGAAAGAGGACTAGAAGGCTGAGAGACTCCACGTGTAAAGAAGCTTGGGAGAGACCCTTCTCGAATAGACAGGCCTGTGAGGCTCTCTAGTTAGGGGCCTGGGGGAGAGAACCTTGACTGAAAGAAGGCAGAGACTATTACATGCTCTCCAGCCAAAGAAGCCTGGGAGAAGACCTGAGAAATCAGGACAGAGACTGAGAAACTCTCCAGACAAGAAGGCCTGGGAGAGACCCCACTCAAAGCGGGAACACCAAACCCAAGAAGGTGATGGAACAGAGTGGGAAGCAGCCCTGGGAATGCAGCAGCAGCAACTATGAAAGGGAAGCAGAACATGGCTACTGTTTATAGGGTCCCTGGGTTGGGACCTGGAGTAGTGGGTGGACCCAGTCCCCCCTGCTACTGGGGAAGTGGCCTAAGATGGAAGAAGATGATAAGAATCAGTATTAAAAACCAAAGAAAGAAGCTAGAATTTAAACAGCCCTAGAGATGGGGCTCAAGACCCTGGAGAGGGCCAACCATTTGGTGTACTTTGTTACCCTGGAAGGGGTTCCTTTGTGCATTTTGACTGTGACTTAGCCAGAGGGCTGAGCCACTGAAGATCCACCTGATGTGAGTAACAGCCAACAGGGGTCACGGGAAGCAGAAAAAAGAGAAAGTGCATGATCTCACCAAGCCAACAGAAGGTACTCGTGAGAAGTGAGTGCATTCTATCACCCTGCCACTTTGCAGAATTTGGTATAGTCAGCCATGGATTCCTATATTCCCACTTCAGGCACATGACAGGCAAATATAATACCTGTCATTCTAGTGGTGTTCTCTCTAATCTGAATTCTTATACTACACCCAGCACTGTGGTTCCCAAGCATTTAGTTTCATGTTTTATGTGTTTGGACATTTTTTTTTTCAATTTTTGCTTGGCTACAGCTTCAGTATGATTCCTGTGTGATCTACAGAGGAAAAAAAAGATTAGAATACTTTTTTATGAAGCTTAATCTCACTTTTTAAGATGATCTGACTTCCAGTATAGTGCATTCTTCTAATGAGTTCTTCCAACTCCATAAATGGATGTTGGTGGAATGAGTTAAAAGGCGATGTAGGAGTATCCTTGTCTTTTGTCCTACAGCCTGGAATGTAGCTCATCACCTTGAGGTCTCTTGCTCTGATGTAAGAAAACACTGTAATAAATGATTTGCTGATATCTTCACCTGCATAGATGTGGATCTCAAACAGAAGTGTGAATCAAATATTTGCTTAACAATGTGATCATAATTTTTAAAACAAGGCACACAGGACAAATTTTACCCTGTGTGTATGAATTGTTTTGAAAGATAAAAGTGCTTCTGCACCTGGCTGCTTGTTACACAAATCAGCATGACTTCTCCAAGAATTTAGGAGATATGAATGTTGTAGTACAATAGATTTTTAAGACATGAATTTCCAAATTCCCAGGTATTTGTGTCACTTGATACATTTTGTTGAATTCATATTAGAGAGGTATTTCACTTATATGATCAAAATTTGCTGAACTGTGACTTATAGCAGCCAATTAACAGCTGTTAAATAGGATTATCACTGGCTGTTATCTTCACATAGCATCAACTCAATGCTAATTTCATTCAATTAACTGCTCAAAAGTCCACCTCACTGCAGGTAGGCTGGGTTCATGATGAATGACAAAGTAAAACTGAAAGGAAAAATAAAATTCTGTAACATTCTAAAATACATATTAATGGACTCTGGGGCTGGTTCTGAGCTTGGTCCTATGGGTATACATCAGGAGTAACGCCACTGAAGTCAGTGGTGTTACAGCAGTCGTAAAACCTCATGAGAGGAGAATCAATCCCACCATGTGCAATTTTGATGAAAGCACATTTTCCTCACGTTTCATGGTGGTGAATGCAAACGTAACATGCAAACATTACTGTGATGTAATTTGCATTATATGCAAACTAGGTGGAGCCTCTCTGTTCACCTTAAGAACAGTAAATGTGTCCTACAGCAGAAGTAGTGGAACCTTCCTTATACTGGGAGGGCAGAGTGGAGGTGTTCTGCATGTGGAGTGCCGAGGACTCCGGAAGAGAGGGGGAAGGTCAGGGTTTCAGTGTTAGGAGGCGTATTGGGGTGAGTGCTCTATAAGGCAAGTGAGGGGAGTTACTGAGGCAGATCTGCTCCAGAATCATTTTCCTAGGCTGTTGCTTTGACTATGTCACTCCTGTCACTGCAGCCCTTCACTGGCTCTCTTCTTTCTATCAAAGCTATATTCAAGTCCCTTCACGTCCTATCCCCACCATACCGATCATCTCTTATTCAGTACTGAAAAAATCATTTCTCACCTCTAATTGGCCCACAGTATCAGCCTCCATCTCCTACTTGTTACATTTTTCAACACGTGTCTTTGTGTTTTCTCCTATGCTGCCTCTCATGTATGGGAAAATGTCACTTGCAAAACCACCTCATTGTTCTCTTTCAACTCCCTGCTTAAAACTCTCCTTTGCCATGATGTCTGTGGTGGGGCACAACAACCCACACTTGACAATGGTTAGGTCACACCTCAAACATGGCTGTCAGGAGAAATTTCAAGACTTCATAAGTGATCCTCAGGCTACGACTCCCACTAGCTATAGCCTTCCCTCTCGCCCCATTTTTACAGGTGGAGTGACCTATCTGTGCCTATGCTAGGCCTCAGTAATGCTGCTTCAAAGGGGTTTGCACAGTGACATATTGGGCACATGAAATCTGAGTATGATAGATTTATCTAGCGATATTATCTACAAACAAATCACCTCACTTTTCCTTTAAATAGAGTATGAAAATAGCAAGGTATTTTTTAGATGGTAAGCTTTTATCTTAATGTTAATCTCTTCACTCTGTTTAGCCTTCTTGTGTTCTGTACTTTTACTTCAGTTAATACAGTAGGAAATTGTAGGAGGCAGTTAACTACTGGATGTCTGATATAAGTTTCACTGCATGTGAGTACTTCACTACTTAAAGGCAAAGTGGGGGGAGGAAAGGCTGTGGTTGTGCTTTCAGATTTATTACTCTATCTTGGATGCACCATGGCTGTGGCAAATTGGTGTTTCATATTTAAAACAAACATATAATCTGCGTGTATAATTTAATAGTTTCACTGCTAGTGCAATAAAAGACCAAGTGGTAAAACAGAAAATGTTATATACTATATGCAACCTAATTCTTCTTTGTTAGAACTAGCTGAAAAAATATATCATATATATATATTAATAATGTACTGTTAATGTTTAGGTTTTGCTTTCCAATAAAAGCATAGAAAAAATATAGTAGGTGGAAATACCAACACCATTCCAGAGTTATTTTCAATTGAAATACACCACTGCAAATTCCAAAACCAAACCAGTCTTTTTATATATGACTTTCTGTTATCTGAATTATTCTTTCAAAGTTTTCTTCATGCATGTCACAAGAAGGGAGATTAAAATCTTATCTAGTTTCATAAAACTGTAGTTACTTAATATTTGAATGAATTATCACTGGAAAGTGTCAAACATCTCCAGTTTAAATAAATGTAATCAATCACATCACCATGTCATTTTCTTCACCACATGTTCAGCTATACTTTGTTTTTAATTATATCCAGATTGGTAGCATGGAAAATTAATGACTAAGGGATTAGAGTTGCTAAAAATGCACAGAAAGTCTTTATTGGCATAAAGAGTTTAAGATCTTCCTCCTTGCACATAAGTCAAGATTTATTGTAGTGTTGTGACAATGTTTTTAGCATTTGAATTAAAAACAACATGCATCAATTTTAAATGGGAGGATAAAGAAATATTGGATATTTTGGCTTTCTAATCTTAGGACCTGGAATGGAAAAAGGGATTGAGCGGTTTTTAGTAGTATAAAAAGAGGCTATTCAACATACTAGTTTGCATTTGCACACAATACATATTAACAATTTACCCTAATTATCTTAAACAACAGTACTTATGGCATTTAAGTACTTTCTTTTCAAGGTACCTAATTACATTGTGACATAATGCCATGTAATTACCTGTTCCTGTATACTAACTGATTGATAGATACTTAGGTTCAAAAATAATTTCTTAAATATCTTGTAGTCTAGAAGACAAAAATAATAATGTACTTTGCAATTATGGGATTTGTTAGTTGCTAGAGTTGGGTAAATTATTATAAAAAAACAAAAAACAATGAGAGTTCTGTAGCACCTTAAAGACTAACAAATTTCTGCAGGCATAAGCTTTCGTGGGCTGCAACCCGCTTCATCAGATGCCTTATGTAAATTATTATAAAACTCACATTTTTTTCTGATAAATTTAGCTCCTTTTCTGCTCACATATTACCCACAAATAGAATCTGAGTTTTGTAAAGTTATTCATTAATCACATGAGAAACACTTTTTGTCAATCGAGGGGTTGTTTGTGCCTACATGCTATTTGTTACCCAAAATGTCAGACTGGTCACCTAAATCACATAATATCACTTCTGTTCTCTGTGACTGGAAGATATACATTTTATAAACAGTGGGTGAATATTTTTGGTACAAATAGCAGATCTCCATAGTTGGATATTAATCTCATGTTCAAATATGAATATGGGTAGTCACATGAAGATTAGCCACTCCCCTTCATGGTTTTGTTCTTTTGTGGACAAAAAAACAGACAGGGGTAAATAGGGCTGAATGTTAGCAGACTATACAAAATTATTCAAAATAGTTAAGCCCAAAGCTGACTGTGAAGAGTTACAAAGGGCTCTCACAGAACTGGGTGACTGGGCAACAAAGTGACAAAAGAAATTCAGTGTTGCTAGGTGCAAAGTAATGTACATTGGAAAACACAATCCCAATTAAATGGACAAAATGACGGGGTCTAAATTAGCTGTTACCACTCAAGAAAGAGATCTTGGAGGAGTCATGGGTAGTTCATCAAAAACATTTGCTCAATGTGCGGTGGAAGTCAAAAAAGCTAACAATGTTAGAAACCATTAGGAAAGGGATAGATAAGAAATTATGAAATATCATCATGCACTATATAAATCCATGGTACCCCCCACATCTTGAATACTGCATATTCGCCCCATCGCCAAAAAATCCCAAAAAAACAATAGAATTGGAAAAAGTACAGAGAAGGGCATCTATGAGGGTTATGGAAGAGTTTCCATATAATGAGACATTCAAAAGACTGTGACTGTTCAGCTTAGAAGAGATGACTAAGGGGGATATGATAAAATCATGAATGGTGTGGAGAATGTGAATAGGAAAGTGTTTAGTTACCCTTTCACATAACACAAGAATTAGAGGTCACACAATGAAATTAACAGGCAGCAGGTTTAAAACAAACATAAGGAAGAACGTCACGCAATGCACAGTCAACCAGTCACTGCTGGGGAAGTTGTGAAGACCAAACTGGGTTCCAGAAAGATTCAGGCAAGTTCATGGAGGTCAGGTCCCTCAATGGCTATTAGCCAAGATGATCAGGGACACTACCCCATGCTCAGGGTATCCCTGAGTTTCTGACTGCCAGAAGTTGGGACTTGACAATAAGGGATAAATCACTCTATAATTTCCTTGTTCTGTTAATTCCCATTGAGACATCTGGCACCAGACACTGTCGGAAGACAGGATACTGAGCTGGATGGACCATTGGCCAGACCCAGTATGGTCATTCCTATGTTTTTACGAATGAGAAAATAATTTGTGATTCATAAATGTATTTGCAAATTATTTTCCTCTACATCTGTCCAGCTCTTGCAGTTAAGTTCAGAAGCCTGACAGTGCTTCAGTTGAACTTCCATTAAAACTAAAGGCAGGACTTCTATGGCTTAAAAGGAAATTAAAAAAAAAAAAAAGATATATAGGCCTGATATACTCTCCTCGGAACTCAATAAGAGTCCTGCAGAGGGCTTTAGATTAGTTCATATATTCACTGTGGGGCACTTGACTAGCAACAGTCAAAAACAGCTAGCTTGTAGCAGGGGGGAAGGAGGACAATTGAGCTGTGGGATCAGCGAAGGCCAAAGCAAGCTGAGAGAGAGAGACAAACTTTGTGTACTGGAGGTGAAGGGTCCTGGACACCCTCAACTGATCCTGATCCCAGCAGAAAAAATATTCTGCAGTTGTGAGGAACTCTGGCAAGGAAATGCATGTAGGATTTATTATTCTTTATCTTGATCTGTATATTTCTCATTTTACTGAGTAAAAAGTGATTGTGTTCTTGGATCCTCTGCAAATGCTGTCTGTGTGTCTATTTGCTTTCATCATCATGTACTGCATAAGTAGTACCTGTTAAGCCCAGAGCACCCACACAGCAGGAGTTCTTGGAGAATGTGTATTTAAATTATGGGGAAGACTTAGGGGACAGCAATAGTCTGGGGGCTAAGCAGTTGATCAATGGGGTTTCAGCTCTCAGGGGGCAGTGCTAGATGTAATCTGCACCACGGCAGTGTGCCTATAGGCTCCCAAGTTGGGGCAATGACTGGACTCTCTTGAAACTTTGGAGGTTTAAAGAACATGGGGATTCAGTATTTGGATCTCCTCATGGGAAATTTGAGTGCTGGGGAGGGGAGCTCAACTAAATCTGTGATACTCTGTACAGTGATGTTTTACCCAGAACTGCTTTAGTACTTACTAGAAATTCCTAATGAAACTCTGAAAAGCCAAAATCTGCCTTCAGATATTTGTATACAACTCTCATTGACTAACTTCTTTAAAATTCTGTCCCTTCATGTGCAAGTCAGACTTTATTAATGAGATAGGCAGCTCTAGCTGTAAAGATTTGTATGGAAAATATTGTGTGTATTAACCATATTTTAAAACCATGAAGAGCTCTAAAACCTTATTGAGCCAATGGAAAAAGCAATAAATTAAATATAGCTCTATGAAAATCTAACTTTTTCCTGAGATCCACAAATAAATCTAGGAAATACTAGATACTATAGATCCAGTTAAAGAAGCATCTCTTCAATTCCAGATTCCATGATGACTGAGGGCTATGCCATATGCAAAACAGGGGTGTTTGTGTGGTGGGAGACCGCCTTCTTTTGATCTTTTTCTTTCAGTAGGTGACAAAAATTGTATATCAATGTGATTGTCAGTATCAGCTATAAATATAATTGGAAATATTACATTGCCTGTGTATTTGGATATTAAATAACAGCCATGGCATGTATTGCAAGGAAAAGTTCTAAGACTTGTATATGACAAGAGGAAGGGTCTGGTTGGTAAGGGTGCTTGGCCAGGTTTCAGGAGATGTGGGTTCAAGTTCCCACTCTGCCCCACGTGGCCTTTGTCAAATCATTTAATCTCTCCATGGTTCCATTTCCTTCCATGCTAAATGGAGATGAGAATGATTCTTCCTTTCTCCCACACTTTGTGTATTTAAATGGTAAACTCTTCTGGATAGGGATTCTCTCATTGTGTTTATACAGTGCCTAGTACAATGGCGCTCTGCTACTATGATACATTAAAAATAAATAAATAAAAGACCCTTCGTAAGAGTCACAAAATAAAATCCTTGAATGAATGTTTGCTGTACGTTGTAGTGACAGCAGCCAGTGTAAAGACCTGGGGATGAAAACCTGACTTTACTGATGTCAAAGGCAAAACTCCCATTGACTTCAAGGGGGCCAAGATTTCACTTTGGGGGCTAGCTTCACAAGGGAGAGTTGGGCACTGCAACGTTCCACTTGATACTTAGTGGAAATCACAACCCAAGTTAGGCACTCAGGCTCTTCATACAATATATAAGGAGAGTTAGGCATCTAAAAATGTGAATGTGCCCCTGTCACGCTGTCTGGAGTCGCTCATTGCCAAGCATGCCAGCCTCTGGACAGACACTCCAAAGAGGTGGTATGTTCTATAATTAGATCTCATCAATCCAGGAACAAAGGTGAACACCTAGATCACTAACCATCTTACCCTGGAGTCAGAGAGTCCCCTGGAGCTCTCCAGTGAGTCCTCTAGGCCCCATAGGCAAGGTAGGCAGGGGAACCTCTATTTTGTGAATCCTGCCAAGGGTGAGGTGCGAGTTAGGCACCAGTTGGCAATGTCAGTAGTTAGGTAGTTGTGTGCCTGCCCACCAGCAAACATAGAAGGTCCTAAAGGACTTACTGGGGAAAACTTAGGCTCTTAGGGTTGTCAGGTATTCCAGGGTGAGATTGCATCTGTGCAGGGGATTTGTGAATGCCACTGGCACCTAAATGTTGGACTTAACTGTTCTTTTAGGTGCTTAGGCATCTAAGTCTCCCTTGAGAATCTAGCCCTGAGTGTTTAGAAAGTTCCCTGAATGAAACCTAAGGTTATCATCACAGCTGAAATTTTCCATGTACATCCCAAATGGTGCAGTTAAGACTCACCATATCCAAAGGATAATTTCTGTATTATTTACATAGGAAAAGTCCATTCTGCATGTATTAGAAATTACTGTGATTAATTGATTTATCTTTGCTTTCTATACAGAAAGCCCTATCCCTATTCATGAGAGGGTGTGTGCAATTCAAAATAGAAGTGGAATTAAATTAAAAGGGACACAGTGTGACTGCAATAATGGAAAAAGCACACTGCAATTTATAAGCAAACCATCTCTGTGCCAAATTGAGGCATTTATATTGATATTCATGAATAAAGTGTAATTGATATGGCAATATGACAATCATACACTTTATATATTCAGACTCGTGCTTATTTTAGAAACAGCCTATAAAAATAATGGAACAGTAAAAAGTAATCTTTATGGGATAAAGGAATTTTAGAATAAGAAGAATTTGTGTGTGTGTGTGTGTGTGGTGGTGTTCGCGGTAGCGAGGGATAAGGTAGAGACGATTTCACGCTTCTTGGGAGTTTATCTAAATACCCAAACAAGAAGAAAAAGGACAGAAAGCATCCAGTGTCAACATGTCTGGGATTTCACATCTGCATTTCTACGTGTAATCTATGGCCTACCCCATAACCCCTAATCTACAATATGTGGGCAGATTTACACAAAGCCCTATTGAAGTCAATGGTCATACATCATACATTGCAGGATTGGGGACTATATAAGCAGAAACATAGGATGGAAAAAAGTAAACTGATGCCTATTGGTATCTCCAGATCACTTACCTGACCAAACAAAGGCATCTACAGACCCAGAAACTCAGGTGTCTTCTCTCCCTTCCCCAGTTTTCAGGGGTTGCTTAACAGGAGCAACATGGTTTAGAGTGGATATAGTTTTCAAAATCTTGTTAAGGATATGAAGGCCCCGGTTCTGATATTCACAGAAGGCTTCATGTCACCTTTTGATAACTCTGCACCTGCTATGTGAAAGAGTAGAGGGATAGTCAGTGGCCTTTCTAAGGGTGAATTAAGTCTTAGCTCATCAGCATTCAGTACCACTGCCATGGAAAAGAAATAGCACAATACTGAGAGGGGAAATAAAAGGAGCACATTGAGAAAAGGAAAGCATATTGTTTTTTAGCCGTATTGTGGATTTTCTCTCTCATCCCTGGATCTACTCACCCTCAATAAAGCAAATGACTTACATGGATCAGCAGTGATATGTGTGCCATAGTACATAGCTATCTTGAGAACGTTTGTTGGGCTTGCTATTTAGGTAGTCAACATGCAGAGTTATAGGAAGCTCCTAAAGTGGTGCAGAGAGAGAAAATGAACTTCTTATTCAGCACCTTCAATGTTGAGGCAAAGCTACTAATTTCACCCATTCCTACCCCTATAGTCAATATCAGATTATCCACAGGAGCATAAAACTATTCTGCAGTAAGAACCAGAACAGCTAAACTAGAATAAGCATAAAACAATCTGTCAATACTAGATATGAACAGGAAATAAACCCGCCAGAAATAAACACACCCAAAGGGTGGGATTCCAGCTCTCGGGTTCTTACCGCCACAAAATAACCGAAGAAAAAAAAGTTCAGCTCCGTGTATTGTAAATTGAGCTAGCATTTATAGTTTCTTAAATCATCAGGGAATCTTAACCGAGCTTGTCTAGACATGGAAAAATAACTTTTGTGAAAAAATTCAAAATTTAAAAAACTGTTTCTATTTTGCAGCATTTCAAAGAACAATGTATTCAGTTTTACTGACATTTTTTGCAAACTATTTTAAAAAGTGATTTTTCTACATTTTAAAATTTGATTTTAGAACTTCTGTACAATGAATATTATGCAGATGTTTGGTTTTTTTGCTTTTTCATTTTTGTTCTTTTCATCTTTTCTTTTGCTACTCTGTAATTTTTCAAAACTTTTCCAATCTTTGAAAAGTCACAGAGAGGCAGAGTTGCAGAATTCCATTTTTCCAAAATTGAAATTTTGAAAAATTAGTGTGGCACAAGGAAAAACAGAAACATGGAATAGTGAAAAAAACCCTAGCAACGTAACTCATTTATTTTATTTCATTTAGTAGGAAAAAAGGGGGAGAAAAAGAAATTGATCATTTGAAACATTGAAATTTGAAACTTTCATTTTCTATGAAAAACAGAATTTTGAAAAACTGAATGCTTGTTTCTAAAGTTTTTGGGTTAGAAAAAAGGCAATTGCTCATCTTAAAAAAAAAATGCACTGAGAATTTTTGACCAACTCTAGCCATAATGGAACATGTTTCATGGCCTCTTATTGTTTCCAAGATACACCAGTAAAGAGATCGGTTGATAACCCTTGAAGGAAAAATTCAACCTTAAACTTTCAATGTTGTTCCACTAAGTGAAGCAGCTTCTCCTCTGATACGTTCCCAAATGTTCGATTTCATTCTCCATCAGTGGGTTTATGGGTGGCAGGATGGGTGGTGGTGAAGGTAAAGGAAGTAAAAGGGAAGATCCTTATCCAAACTGATCCATACCTGAAAGGTTTGGGAACAACTTCTCCCAGCATTGGTGATTTTAAAGAGGGCAGCCCCTTCAGTTTGTTGATTATATCCTAGCAAGTGATTCCCTGGTACTACAATATTGACCCTTTTTTGACCTTTAACTCCCACTGCCGTTCATTCTGCAGCATGCCAATTGTCCTTATGCATGAGGGCCAGAGCTGGCTTCATCTAGAACATGCTAAAGCACCTCCTGGGTCAGTCAGAGTTCTTCTCTTTTAGACATGAATTACCCTGAAAACTTCTTGGGACATTGCCTTATTTTTGGCCATCTGGGAAAATACTAAACATAAAAGTGACAGCTAGTTTCCAGAGTGCAAACAATGTATGTGCTGATCTGCATTACATATTGGAAGGAGAGAGTATGAGTTTCCATCCCTTAGGTGGGCTGGAGTTGTCTGTTTTTTTTTTTTTCCCCTTTCTTTTGTGTACGGTGTAATGATAGACCTTGCCTAAAATGATGAAACTCTGGGTCCCAGCCAAAAAACTGAAAGCAACATATGTGTATTTTCCACTAGGAAAGTTGATATTAGCTCATTAGCATCTTTCACAGCTGAAATAACACAGTGAGCCAACGTGAATCAAACATTCCCAAGGGCCTAATTTCTTCCCACTGATTGGAGAGTGGTGAAAACAAAGAAAAAGAGATCAGCCCATGTCTAATTTTAGAAACTGCCCTATTGATTGAAAAAACATCTTAGATCAAAAGACCATCCTCCAAGTGCAATCCATACCGCCCCTGATCTGTGACAAGCAGTGAAATCATTCATTTTAATATTAATTCATTAATATAGCACATTTGATAATCCTCTTATATAGATCCTCTTTGCATGCTCTGCACAAAACCTGTAGTTGTATTGGTGCAGTTCTTTTGTATAGTGAGTTGATGAACATCCTATTTGGCAGTTACCTGGCAGCCCGACTCAAAATATCCACTGTCAACAAAGTAGTTCCACAGCTGGTGATTTACCTGGCTGGTAAAAGACAGAGAATGGCTTCATGTAAGGGTTCCAGTGGAGCTATATACCTCCTAAAGTGTGCTATCTTTGCACTTCACAACCCCTCTTTAACACATTCTTTGAGGTGCAGATCCTCATCTGCTTAAATTATTTCTGAAACCAGCACTTAAAAATTAAAAATAAAAACCCAAACCTCAGCACATAACAGATGCACAAATGAATGTTGAGATGAATATAGCGTGGGCTCAGAAGTTAACTGTCATCACTCCCCAAAGCATTTTTGTCTTTTATGTGCTGTGCACCTGTGGCTTGTAGACAATGGATTTGATTGCACTGTGGAAAATTGGCAGTCAAGTTCAAAGCTGCTGCTCCTGCTGTTGTGTCTTTGTTCCCTCCTGTGAGATTTCTGCATGTTTTTTCTCCCTTTTTCTTTTCATTGCCTCTGTGAGCGCTTACAATTATATTGTTAGTATCTTTAACATCCCTTTGCTAGGTTCAGCACGTCTCAAAAGGAGCAGCAAAGGAAAAAAATACATCTGGATAAACTAAGGCTGCACAGATTGTAGAGACAAGAAAATCTTCAGCAGGCTTTGAAAAAGACAGAAATATAACATGATTTACTCTACTCCAGTGTTTTAGTAACTTGAGAGCATCACACAGTAAAAATGGGTGCTGAATTCCCTAAGAGTATAATTAAAATAAAGTGAACACCCACACTAAATAAAGTTGTGCTGAACCAGCATGAATATTCAGAACATTCAATGCTGGGTCTGATTTATCACTACATTGCTCTAGTTTTTTGCTAGTGTAAATCCATTTTGAAGTGATGGAGTTACACTGATGTAAAACTGGAGTAACACCAACGGGAATCAAGTCCTTCTGTTTCTTAATCATGATGGTGTGGCGGTGTTACGCTAGATGCTATGTAGTGTCATTTCTGGTGGTATTTTGTGATGTGAACACTTGTTGGACTGCATGAAATTGACCAAACATTATTTTTGCCGAATTTATCATTTTTGACAGTTTATTTTATGAGATTTTTTTTCTGAGATTTTGAAAATTTGCTTCTGCCAAAATTGTGAGGGCCAAATAATGTTCCACTGCTTAATGTACTTCTGCCTGAAAACATCACTCATTTCACATTTCCTGAGGAAGTACCATCATGTGCAATCTTAGGTCCTGATCCTGCAGTGAGATCTTGTGTGGATAGATCCCTGTGTTCTTATGAACCAGCCATTTGGGCTTTGCAATACCTGCAAACATTTGCTTGGGCAGAATCACTGTAGGGTGAGGGTCTTAGAGTAATGGAGTATCATGCAGACAACCACATGTACGTTCATACACAGACATGCTCCACATCCGTTTGGAACAGAAGAGTCCAGTGCCAAGTACACAGATTCCTTCTCCACAACTGACACAGGGATCGGTTCCGAGTTCTGCTTAGACGAAACATGAGCTGCTGCCAGATCGTTCCGCTGTGCGGAATCAGATTAAAGTAGCTCCAAGTTGCTTCGGGAGTGCTCTCATTCAGCATAACTGGGAATTCCGAGTGCTCACTTAGAGATGTGAACCATCCTCTCTTGAGCTGCCACGTTTCATTTGAGTTTCTGGCCAATGTGTGTGCTGTTTCTCATCTTGCTGAGATTTGCTCATCCCTAATTTGCTCTATTTGCTTCATCTCTAATGAACATGCAATTTTCCAAGTCATAATGCTCAGCTCCCCACATGGGCGTGCATTATACAGAACGTTTGGATACCATACTGGGATGGTAGACCTAGAGATATTTAAGGAGAGAAGCAATAAAAGGACTGTGAGATACTGGTAAATACAGCCAGGGTCATGAAATGGCAAGTAAAAATATTAGGATGCCAAAATATATTGAGACCATGGGCTTAATCTTTTATCTTGTAGGGTTCAATCTAACATCCTTAAAATCAGTAAAAAGATTTCTGTTGACCTCAGTGGGCATTGGATCAAGTCCTTATTCCTTTTCATTTTAAAGCTTCCATTGATGCAGATAGTTGTCCTTTCAAAAACCTAATATGAGTTTTTGCAGCAGGTGTTAGGTATTTGCTCTGTTTATGACTAGAACATCCCCTTCTTCAGATATTCAGCTATGTTTTCTGAATGGTTATGGGTCTTCAAATACAGTCAGGAAGCTAAAACAGGACCTTGAAGTTCTGAGAAAATATTTTCAATATAAAGTCACCTTTAAAAAAAACTAATTTTCTTATGATTCATCTTCATCTACTAAAGTTGCATTCCAAATATACATCATCCAAGAAGGTTCTCTATTATTTCCGATTCACACTGACTTGACAAAGATATCCCCAATCCTCCAATGATTTCTTACTGAGAACTTCCTGATCTCTGCAAGCATCTAGTGAGAACTGTAATAAACTATCCTCTCAGTAATCTTGACTCTTGGTACTGAAATTCCAAATGATAGCAGCCAGAATGTTGCAAATTCAGTCTTACATATGGCAATAATTTTCCATCTATCGTCCTCTATGGTGTGCACCTTATTCTAATCTACTAACTCTATTTTATGGATGTTTAATGGTGCCCATCATTGTAGTATGTGAGACATAATATCTCCCTTCTTTGGCAGACATCTTGCCAATAGATGTCACATTTCGTGCAATGTGCATCACCTGTCTTTCCTTAATTAGTGTTTTTTAGGTTCTTCTTTAGAAATATTGCATGAGTCAGACTGATGAACTTCTGGAAATATGGGTGCTCACTGAACTGAGCACCAGAACAGAACACCAGTAAGTAGTTCATGTGCATTTCTATTGGCTATGAAGAAGCATACAACACATCCCACATAGAGGCTGTACTGTCGCAAAGAGAGTTTGTGCTTAAGCTACGTTCTCCATTACTTATCTGAGCCACATAGAAAGTATGGTGTGCCCCTACTAGCCCAGTCCTGCTCAAGCAGGGCAGCCAACAGAAGGCTGATAGGACAGCAAGGGAGGGACTGTCTGTTCCCCTGAGTTAGATCAGAGATGTTCTTCGTGAGGTGGTGATCAGGTCAGTAGCCAGGCCTCTGCCTTCATGCTCTTTTGAGTACTAGGCTGTGATCTGCACTACTGCTCCACTGGGGAAGATAACTGGGGGAGGACTGGAAGTTCCCCTCACCCCCCCCCTGCAATGGAAGTATTGTGGGAGCTGATTTATGATTCCGCCCCCTGCATGTTGTTCTTAAGTAGGCTGTCTCATGTGCTCAGGCCAGGCCAGGCTCCTACCTGCTGGGGATGGAGGCCAGACTGGGATCCAGGGGGCTGGAGTGGTCAACACAACACCCAGGATTGGGCTGGGGAGAAAGTAGAAATTGGGTAGAAATCGATCACGTCAGGGCTTGGAGCACCTACTACTGATGAGACACTTGCTAACTGCTGGGACACTCTTTCCCTTGCTGAGTCCCTGGCCACCCCATGCATAGCACCCACCTGACCCCTGACTACCTTCCATTCCCCTGACTCTCCCCAATCCCCATGCTTATCATGGGGTTTAGGTTTCACTATGCACTTCTCCCCACTCCCCCTTCAAAGTGGGCTTCTGCCACACCTCTGGGGAGTGGGGAAGGGTTAAGGGAAGCAGTTCTTCTCCTAGAATCTTGCTACGCTGTCATGCTGTGTGTGTGTCTGTCTGTCCATCTGGATCACTGATTCAGCCTCCTTGGCCTTGATCATTCTAGCACTGGATGATGCTGAGTTTCTTGGCAGAAATGTCAATTGCAGAAATAGTTGAGAATCAGCATTTAAATCGTGAGGGGCTTAGGGCTTGGGTTTTCAATTTTAATGGTTAAAAAGTGAACATGATACAGTTATAACCAAGTGTCTGTGTTTGTCAAAAAACAGCACATGATCCGATCTCTGTGTTTACAGAGACCCAGCATTGGCACCCCAGGGTTCAACCCTTCACCTATAGGTGCAGTAGAAGCATCCTGATTCATCTGGGTGCTGGCAGAATCCCATAATGTATTAAATATTTTTCTAAAAAATGAATTCAAATTCCCTATTGCTTGATGAAATGGCTGTAACATTCCCCAGAGTACAATCTGGACTGTTAAACAGCTGTGTTTCCTCAATTCCCCAAGCTGGGGTGCTTTTTACACTGCTTTGCTGTGAGAACAACCACTCCTGGTCCTGTCACACACAACCTCTAGCATGAAAAATCATTCCCAGCTGAGTTACATGAATACTCTGGCCAGTCACTCATGAATTACATACAGGGCAACACTAGCAGATTCCCAGTCCCAGACCTTCCCCAGAAATGTGCATCTGTACGGCCCAGATCTCTCCTTCTGGACAATAAAAGTTCATAGAAAGTCCGTCATTTCATCAATAGAAAATGATATGCACCAATGCTGTTATCTCAAGTAGAAGTTCCTATATATTTCAGTTCAAACACACACTGGTTTAGTTAAAACATAAAACAAGTTTATTAACGACAGAAAGACAGATTTTAAGTGATTACAAGTAATGAGGCATAAAGTTAGAATTGGTTACAAAGAAAATAAAAGATAATGCGCAAACTAATAGCTAACTTAGCAAGCTAAATGGATTCAAAGCAAAGATTTTATCTCACCAGAGGCTTACAGCAGTCTGTTCTGGCTGAAAAGCCTCCCTGCCACGACCCCTCCCCCTGTTCAGTGATGCTTCCTTTGTCTTTCAAGTGTTGTAGCTGCTCTGAGTAGAGATAAGGGATGGAAGTGTATTGGAGGCCTCTATTTGTCATTCTTATACCCTTCTCCTCTCTTTAAGGATTATCTCCAACTGGGGTGCAGGTGACAGCCAGTCTGTTTATATGGAAACTCCCAGCTGTTCCATTGTCAAGATGTAAAGTTTTCGCTCACACCCTTATTCTTGCCAAAGCATGGCCGTCTTACCAGGTAATATTTCATGATAGTCCATTTGATTTTGCTGATACTGAAGCCCTGGCCAGGTATGTCTTCTATCTCTGAAGAACTGGTTTGCGTCCGTCTTTCTAAACTCTGGAACATGTTACAGCAATATTATAAAGTAGAATCTTATAACTTTACATACAGTGTTGATACACATATATTTTACCAGGACAATAATATTCAGCAAATTTTGAGTTTTCACATGATACGTCACAAGACATACTTCATACAAAATGTATCATAGTTCTGTAAAAAAGGATGAACATAGGGTGCCATCCGTCACAATGGCTATTTTACTTATTTTAAAAAATATAATTAGCAATGTACAGCTCCGTAGCCTTTGTCTGCCCTAAAGAGTCACCCTGATTCTAGCAGTCATTGGCCAGCCACTGATGATGTTTGCACTGGTGCTGCTATAAGTATTGAAAAGTCAAGCCAAACTTGCACTGGTGGAGTTTACCCTAGTTTCAAGGAAGGGTATGGCAGGCTATAGCAGCTCTAGATTGCTGGAATTGGGACAAATTCCTGTTGTAGCCAATGCTTGGGTTTAAGCACGTCAGTAGGGCACAGTAACACAACTTTCACCACTACTGTTAATTACTGTACCTTTGATATGGGTGAACAGAAGTCTTTAACCTTTGGGACTGTAAATCCTGAATCTTTTTTAAGCATTCATTTACACACAAACATTTTCACAAAAGAATGAGATGTAGTGACTATAATAGGAATGCAATAGTTTTGCAGCAAGTGGAAAGGTATTCAGGATTTTAATTCCTAGTATGTTGTTTTAATGCAAATTATCCTATGCTATTGAGAACTTGTTAACAATCCTTCTTCCTCTTTGATTGCCGGTGCATTTTAGCTTGCTTGTTTCAAACCAAGCAGCAGTACAGAATATTGATTTCTGGTTACAAGGACATTGTTATCAGCCCCCTAGATATTTTCAGCCTGAAAACTAAACTGGCTTCCTCAAAGAGGTCACACAGATCTAACTAAATGGCGAATACCCCATGTCACATCACAATTGTGCACAAAAACACAGTAAAGAGAAGGAAACGCAAAATTAACGTTGCTAACATCTGCAATCTGTTGAAAAAATCCTCTCTCATAGTTTAGATGTTGAGTCTGAGCCAGTTCCATTGAGGTTAGATCTTGCATTGACTTCCTGGGTGCAGAGTCAGTGTGTCTATTCTCATTGAAAACAGTGGGAGTTTTGCCACTGATTTTCAGTGGCAGCTAAAACATGAGGGATTCTTCTGTGGATAATATTCATCCGGGAGTTCCATGACATCTAAATCCAGAAGAGGATTCCATGGGCTAGGCAGCTGTGTGTTGTTGTGCATAGGGTGACCAGATAGTAAGTATGAAAGATCAGGACGGGGTGGGCAATATGAGCCTATATAAGATAAAGCCCCAAATATCAGGACTGTCACTATAAAATAGGGACATCTGGTCACCCTAGTTGTGCACCATCTACCCACCATACATAGAATCATAGGGGATTAGGGTTGGAAGGAACCTCAGGAGGTCATCAAGTCCAAACCCATGCTCAAAGCAGGAACAACCCCAACTAAATTGCTATAGAAAAGGTCTCTGTTATTGGTGTGAAAGGCTACTGGGAGACAAGCTGGAGGGTATTCATGAGGGAAGGGGCTGTAGATCTGGATTTATGGTGATCTGGTGGCCTCAGTACCTAGGCATATAGTGTGAAAGATCTGCAGATGCTACTCCAGTATGTTGGCTGCAATAGTGATGGATTCCACATTTCCAGATATCTTCCACCTGTATAGGGCCTGCTCCAAAGCCCACTGAACTCAGTGTGGGTCTTTCCATTGATTTCGATGGGCCTTAGATCAGGCCCATAAAGCACATATTCTTGTGTTTTAGGCAAGTGAGCAGAGTTTACGCTACATGATGATGTTCATGATAAAGTGAATGACAGAAGCACTAAAATCAAAACTGAAGCAAGCTTTCACATGGTTTTAGAGTTCATAATGATTTTTTTCCTGAGACATAAAAATAAACTAGATAATGCATCAGAACAAAATGTAATGCACCGTATTGGGGGATAGTTTGGGAGCAATAGAAGAATAGGAGAAAGCTGGACAGTGATACAGAATATGCTGGGGAACTGTCTTGTGAAAACATAACATTTTTTATAGACAAATCTGTCTTGGAAAGGAAATGTAAAGAAAATTATTACATCATGCAATACAGGCTGTGGTTAATCTAAGGAGTCAGAGAAGATAGTGAAATTTATTTTAAGGGGGTCCGTATAAATCATACAAAGCCTTTTGACCTGTTTTACATCCTGGATACTAAATCTTCACTATAAAAACATCCTGTGGAAATTGCAACATCCTTTTCTTTTTTCCCTGAAGATGGAAGAATCAGCAATGTTCCATTTTTAAAGTATTACTGAAGTGTTGGTGAGTTACTTCTTCCATGTTTCTTTCTGAAGAATAAACCCCAGAGGACAAATTAATTTCTGGCATAATGACATGGAATTTATGTCATGGATTAATTTGACCTGTGATCGTAATAGTTTCTGAGTAAGCCCTTAGTTTTTTTTAAATGATTAAGTACATAGTTGTGCAACCATTTTGCACATAGGGTTATTGTAAAGGAGGTAATTGAACATGAAAATGGACTGTTCTGGCCATTTGTACATGCAATTGCACGTACAGTTGTATTAATTTGTATGCACAAATTAGGTGAACAATTGCATGTCTGCTTTAAAAAACAAGCTTTTACTGTTCAGTATTTGCCATTTAGATTGTTTTTCAGACCTGACGCTTTCCTCTGATGAATAACAATCCCTGAAATAAATTGTGTGCATAAAATATATGCAAAACTAAACAGACAAGAGACGCACATTAACTTAATAATAGGGCAGTATTTGTCAAGCAAACTAAAATAGCTGTCGCCACTTTAATCCTTCCACATTTATTTAAGTAGACTGAACAAGTCTAAAAAATCTATAGTAATTCTGAAACAAGGGGAGGAGAATTCTGAAACTGCGGCTAAGTATAGTGAATTCTGTAGCTAATCTGTGGCAGTCCAAGCTTGGCACTGTCTGACGTGCTATCCAAACCCTCACAGAATGAATTGTTAGTGGACAATTCCAGGAATATCTGGCTTTTCACAACTCTATTGACATGAAGTCATTTACTATATCCCTCTCTCTTGGATGTAGGGGGACTGGGAAGGAAGGAAGGAAAAGAGGAAAAAACCCATGTTTCTGTGTAGTCTTTCTACTGAATCACTGACATAGGGGAACATTTCTTTTAAACATGCTCTGCAGTAAGCTTCTGTATATTTTAACTTCATCACTTAAGTCTCCCTGGTAATATGATGAAGGAAGAATTTCTTTGTCTTTGAAGGGCTTTTAAAAATTGTAGCAACACTTTTACTAGAATAAAATTGCTATTGACCAATCAGTTAACTCGATGATGGAATCTGGTATATGGAAAGGGATTTCATCCAGTCAGGAACTTGTGCATATATTAATGTAAATGAATATATAATGTGCAGTCAGGAACTTGTGCATATATAATGTAAAAGTGCACTTTTACCATAATACTTTTTAATTAGTTGAAGCATGGAACAAATCTAGTCTCTAAATTCATCAGAATACAGTGTTTCAATAACAGTAGAGTGAGCGATTGCCTAACTCTTGGACCACTATACATTTACATGATTAAGTATTTGGTATAACTGGAATGAAACAGTCACAGGATTAATGTCTTCTTCTCTGAAAATAAACATCCCTGTTTCTCCTTAATGTTTATTGAAACTGATGCTTATAATTACATAATGGCCAAATGGATTTTTTAAAACATGTTTGAAAAACAAAGCAAAAACAAAAAATCTGAAACCGTTCGCCCTGAATAAGGGATCTCATATGCCAAGTTTTAGCTTGAAGTACATATTTTTCAGCCAAAATTTTATAGGCCCCTGAATGTATGGGTGTATGATAGAAACAGCTGCTCGGCTGTAACTATAATTATAGTGGTGCAGTCACATCTTCCATTTTATACATTAAATGCCCCAGTAGGAGTAAAGCCATCAGTAGAAAGGAACCTTCTGAAGAGAGCAATAAAATAACGTTCAACTAACGCATTTAAAAGATTTGACAATTCACTGAAGCTCAATGAAAACCTGAAGTGATAACTAGAAAAAGGCACACAAAAGAAATGTCCTAAAACCTTAACCACGCTGAAAACACAGGACTATCTGTCCCTCTCTAGATTGCATCAGGCAGAAGTATAACCAGATTTCTCAAAAGGGAGGAGGGGGATGTGGAGTAGGTATTTTCTATAGCAGTAAAAAACCACAGAACATTCTTGAGTAAATCTAAGAAAACTCTCCTTCCAATGAACTTTTGTCTGCTTTATTTTTGGATCGACTGTGATGTCAAAACAAACTTGGAGAATAACTAGGAGGAATGAAAATACACAAAGTACAGTGAAGGGAAATCACACAGATCACATGAACACTAGTAAAATAACAGAACCTCTTTCCAGAAGTGAAATCAAAGGCTGCATAGTCAAGCGCATACTAAAAAACAACAAAAACAGACCCATTCATCTAATCATATTTTCTTCTCCGTCAGTGCAACAAGCAAACTGACCAGTACAAGAAAACCACATTTTACACATTAACACCTCTACTCTTTTTGGAAAAGTGCTAGAGGGTCTGATTCCTGATCAAGCAGAGTGAAGATTCAGGGCCAATTTCTGCTCTCATTAAAAATAGAGTAACACTACTGAAGTTGGGAGAATATGCTGGAGTTACACTGGTGTATCTGAGCCTCGAGTAAGATAAAGCACCAAAACATCCAGAAGAGAAAAGAACTACAGAGCATTAAAGGCAAGAATTACCTTATAAGCAGAGTCCTTTGTAGTCCTTATTTTGGACTGGATTCAGTAGAGCATCCCTATTCAGGAACTTAGCACTGAAGCAGGAAGAACTTAGGTCTGTGTTTATGTTCCTTTGATGTCAGGAGAATTAAGCACATGGTTAAAATTAAGCATGTGCTTAACGCTCTCCTGCACTAGGTAGGAGTTAAGCACATACTTCAGTGCTTCCCTGAACTGGGGCCTACTCCTGTCCCAGGCAAAAGAGCCACTGAAGTCAGTCAGACAAAAATGGTGGGCTATGGGCAACAGGGTGAAATCTTGACCCCATAAAGTCAATGGTGAACCTTCCATTGGTTTCAGTTGGGCCAGGAATTCACAAGGAACATTAAAGTCTAGAGCACGGTGATGGCATTTTTGCCTGAATAAGAACTGAGCAGAGGCTGAAAGACTATACTCTAGTCTATAAACTGGTTTCCTTTTAAAACCCTTTACAAATCTCTAACAAGTGTGGAGGGAGGCCAACAGCAATGACACCAGGAAGAGAAAGGAAGGATGGCCTTGTACCTGAAGTACTAGCTTGGGATGCTGGAGATTTGTGTTCAATTCCCACCTCTACTGCAGGCTTCCCCTGGACCTTAGCTTGTCTATGCATTAGATCCCCTTCTGTAATAGCAGGATAATAATTCTTTTCTCCCATCCTTTTGTTTGATTTGGCTATTTAGATTGCAAGTTCTCTAGGGAAAGACTGCCTAGCACAACAGGGTCCTGTTCTTGCTTGGGGCTTCTAGCTGCTACTGTGAAACAAACAACAATTAAAACGGGCTAATATTGTACATGCTCCTTTCTGCAGTTCTGCAACTGCAACTCTGGCAGGGCTGCAGTCTCTCTGTTGTTCCCCTGCATGGCGTCTCTGTAAGCTGAGAATGTCAATCAGGCTGAAGAGCACAGTGAGGTTGTATCTGCATATTGTAAATGCAGGAGTGCGGGAAGAGGAGACAGTGGTTATTTTTGCTTGAGATGTTCAGTGCTTGAACCTAGGTCTTCAGAAATTTAAGGGTAGTGTTTAAATCTTTTAAAAAAATGTTTTTCAATTTCATGGAACTAGTAAATGGGTATTAGGTAATTTAATAGATCATATGGGGTCTTTAAAGAATGGCTTTTAATTCACCGATTAAGTTAAAATCTAATTTGATCTCAAATAGCTTTTTACAACGTCACACTATTCCTGAGGGATTCCAGATTCACTGTAATAGTCTGAATAAATATATGTTTCCCACAATATATATATCATACTGTTATTTGCCCTTCTGGTGAAGGGTTGGAATTATATGGACAAATTCCTGATTAGCATAATTTTAATCAAAGTAACATGAGCCATCTCCATGGTCACTCTCCATCAGTTAGTTACAACAATGCCCCTGTACCTTCCAACTATCCATAGGCAGCCTGGTGCCCCTACACATTTGTTTATTTTAATATTCTTTGTGATTTGTGATCTCTAGATCAGAAGCTAGAATGGCACTCAGGGGATATGCAACAAGTTCTGGAGAAAAAGAGAAATTTATTAATATTTATTAACAGGGCTAATGTTCTCAGTGCCGTACAAGATTCCCCCCAAAAGCCCTGACTCATACGCTTAGCTATATGCATGGGTTTAATCCAATGCATAGTGTCAAGCACATGCCTAAGAAATTCACAAGAATCAGGGACAAACATTGCTTCTGCCCCATGCAGTGAACAACTCAAAAACTTGTGCCTAGGATACAACAGAAAACCTTTTCTGAGAGCTGTATATTTTTCATGATTATAAGGAATTGTAGGTCCCATAACCATTTTGACAAAATTTACAATGACAACAGTAGTGCCTTGCACTTATATAGTACCTTTTCTCTGAGCAACTCAAAATGCTTTGCAAACGTGAATTAGTTCCTTTAGTATTCCTAAGTACTTAATATCTCCTAAATAGATAAGCATTGTTGTTCCCATTTTAGTAGTGAGTGCAATGAAGACTAGAACAACAAGAACATTTATCAGTGGTTTTTAAAATGTTTTGCCCCTTCCACACAGGCCAGGGTACCTGGAATGGTTTGTCATTGATTTCCCAAATGTCTGTCTGTCTTTTTCTCAGCCTGTTATTCACCAGGAAAAAATGATTGGTTCTAGCTTTGCCAGAAGGATGAGTGTGTGACACAAGCCATGCCTTTTAGAATTGAAATGAGCAAGATGCAGCAGAAGAAAAATCATGAACCTTCAAGTGTCACGTCCCTTCAAGTGTCTTTCCTCCTCATTCATTTACCTGGGTAAATATGCATGTTGTGATCACACACCTAAATCCTTTTTATGGTAAGGAATAGCCTTCTGAAACAGACTTTCCAACCTCTGTCTTAGGCACTGCTCATTGAAACGTGCATCCTTCAAAATGTCCAGGTGGCACAGTGGACAGCACGACTGCAGTGCCAGGCACAACACTGTACATCTCTTCATTCGTTTTCAGACAGTGAGTTTGCAATTTTATGGTCTGTTACTAACTGAAGTAGAAAGTTTCCAGGTTACTGTTTGAGCATCATGTAAAAACAGAAAGAAACCCTCTCTCAAGTTCTCAGTTTTAAATAGATCCTTAAAAACTCAACCTCTGAGATTAGAACACATGGTATTTCTGGAAGAATTAGAATCATAGATAATTAAGTCTCTACCCTAACTTGGTTTTAAGTCTCTACTCTACCTGTTGCCAGTTGGGCTGAGGACTTCAGAAGACTGATTTACCAGAGAGAAGTGTTTGTGGCAGTAGCTAGCAACTCTCCTTTCTTCCCAGGAAACTCTAAAGACTATCAACTCAGAAGGTTGCTTCTAAGCAGTTTCTAACGACTATGTACAAACTTTTCAAAAGGGAACTGGATGATTCAGGGTATTTGTAACAGGATCTAAAGATTTTGAGCTTAGGTCATCTGTTCAAATCCAACTATGACCAATAGTGACTGGAACCTACTGCGTGAGCTGTACAAAAAACTTTTGAAACATTCTTTGAAACTAGTCAGAATTCAAGGCTGTCATGACTTAAAACATGGACCCACTTTTGCTAAATTTAATTTTTTTTAAATGAAGTCCATTTTCAGTGAAAATGGGGCCATTCTCTGAATATGCAATATGTTAACTTTCACAATAGGTTTTTGATGTGAAAATAGCAACGTCATCAAATTTGCAAAGGAGATGGATTTTTGAAGGTGCAGAACACACATGAAACAAAATAGAGAAAATGTTCATGAGGAATTTTGTGACTTGTGCACTGTGAATTGTACACAGCTTAGGCTGCTAGCTCTGATTGGTTTTTTGGCCTATGGGAAGTGAATCTGTATTCTCAGTTCTGTTCCAGTGTAAAGGTCTGTGTCACTGAAACCACCACTACATTTACCACCACAGCTGGCTGCCTCAGCAGAGATACTAGAGAATGGACGTGTCAGAGTAGTTCAATTTCCATCTCACTCTGAGCAGGGATTCCTCAAGGTTAGTGTGGAGGCATATTGGCAGAATTGGGAAAGGACGAAGTAACAACTTATAGTGCTGCTACCCGTGCGGTGCTTGATCTGTGGATAAAGAGAGAACTTCCCATGTCAGGACTTTCAATTTGGGACTGTTCAGATTATACTAAAGGTGGTGCTAATACAGCAAAACACTTTAGCACATATTTTAAGCATGTGATTGACTTTAATATTAAACACATGCTTTGTTGGATTAGGACTTAAATTAGTATCAATTAATAGATAACCATTAAAATGCCAACAAAATAAATATTTGTATGTGAGGACTATCTAAAATGTCTGCATGAAATTACATATGCAAAAATTTATTATTATTTTTATTATTATTAATATCATGGTAGCACCGAGTTAGCCCCTCTACACATAGCAGAAAACAGTCTTTGCATGAATTGTTACACTCCAAAAAGGGAATAGAGAAAATGTGGCATCGCAAACGGAGGCAGAGTGGTAAAGTGACTTAACTAAGGACGCATAGCAGATCTGTAGCAGAGTCAGGATTAGAATACAGGTCTCCTGACTCCTAGTCCAGTGCCCTACCTACTGGGCCACATTGCCTCCCATGTGTTTCATTTGTTCCTGTAGCTACCTTGGTAATACAGGTAACAGCATGTGTAGTGTTGCAGAAATGAGAACACACGATCTTGTGAAGTTCCAAATAACTGTTATCAAGTATTTTCTGAAAAGCCTAAAAATGCTTACTTATTGCTACACACATTGCATACATTCATGGACCTTCTTTCATTCCACAGGTTGAAAATATTATAAAAGTCCAAAATGTACACTGTAGAAATATTAATTGACTTATTTCTTTAAAGCACCAAAAGGTGTGGGAGGCACTTCACAGTAAAGATAAACACATAGCTGCTTCTCCCAAAGATTTACAAACTAATTTTAAACATGTTGCAAGAAAAGGGTGATAAGAGTCCAAAAAGAATTCAAATTATGGATGTGGGTGTAGATTTTCAAAGCCAAGTAGGGGATTTAATCACATAAATTGTCACTAAATCTCCTAGTCAGCTCTTAAAATTTCTGTCTTAGTATCCATTTTGTTTGATTGAAGTTACAGGGGCCCAGAGCTTGGTCCCTCTCTGTGCCACTCCAGCAGAGCAGAGTGGGTAGAAAGATGTCTGATATAGCCAGCTGGGGATTTCTGTTGTGTAGGGGAACTCACTGAGTGGCATTATGTTACATAGCCAGTGATCTAACTCACTCAGGTGTGCACCAAAGAATGCTCACCTGCCACAGCATTTAAGTCCTTTCCTTAAGAGCTTTGGTTTTATTTCTTAAAATAAGACTATTTAACACAAATTCAACATATCAATCACACCCTCACAGGTTTTCTGCAGGAGCCTATCTATGCCTAGCAGGACTATGCTTGGTGGGTAATTTGCATGGAAATCAAGGCAAATTTCCCTGATCCCTTCTCCTTCCTAGCCTTCTCCAAGCAGGATTAGGCTTTGCAGGTCATCCACCTGTGAGTCATCTGTACCCTGGTTTCTTCCTTTACTGTAGGGTCTCCTGCTGGAATCTATTCACTTCACTCCCTACAGCTCTTCCTGTAACAATACAAAAGTGCTAATAGACACTTTCAGGCAGCATACTGTGTCCTGGGGGGAAAGGGGAACTGTTTGAAATCGATACCTCCTGGGGAACTGTGTAAGAAGCCATAAGGCATAAGAAGCCATGTTATAAGCAGCCACAATGAATCTGGGAGTTTGTTAATTAACCCTGTGTCAGAGTGAGATCTTATATAGTAGATGATCTGGACACAACAAAGCATAAAACACGGTGGCAGTGGTAATTGAATTCTAGACAACAGGAAAGACTATTCAAAGCTGCATTGCAGAAAGCAGAACACTTCTATGAGTACATGGTTTGTTTTACAAGACAAGAGTGATAACAGAAAATGGAGGGGCTGAAGCCTCCAAGGTCATTAAACCTGCAAGCTAAGAATTTAGGTGAGGCATGGAAGAGCTGGAAAGAGGAATTTAACCTCAATGTAGTTACTGCAGTGCAAGTACAGAGGATGCTGTGGAAACAAAACTATTTTTTGTTACCTATTGGAGAAAGGGGAAGTGAGATAGGTGAGACGTGCACAGAAATTGCCTATGCTCTACACAACTTTGAAGCAATAATGGGCTGTTTTTACACTCACTGTAACCCCAAGAAGAATGAAAATGGTGGAAAAATATAATTTCTTTACTCAGGATCAAGCAGCTGGAAAGGATATAGATGAGTACAGCCCCAATTTAAAAGTGCTAGTGGCCAGCTGAACTTTTGGAAATATTAAAGATCCATTGATAAGAGATTGGATAATGTGTGGGACACAAGACTCGCAAGTACAAGAGTGTTTGCTGAGGAAAGCTGACTTAACTTTGGGGAAAGCTTGGAGATATGCAAGGCTGCAGAGCTAGCCAAAGAGATGAGTAGAAACCTGGAAGTGGAGTCAGCAGAAACTGTCCATACAATATATAAGAATATGAAATCAAAACCAGATACAACGTCAGTAGATGACAATGGTACAGACACATGCAAATGCTGTGCAAGAAAACATGTAAGACAGAAGAATGTCTGGCTTACGGGAATAAATGCCATATCTGTGAAAAATGTAATCATTTTGCAACCAAGTGTTTGTCCAGAGAAGAGAAAAACAAATCCAAGGTACACACAGTAACTGAAGAGGGAAACAGTGGATATGAGGACATTATCTGGGATACTGAACAGCTGGTAAACCCAATGAAAGAAGACCCTAGTCAGCATCAGGAACAGTTGTATGGCAGCCTTGTTACTTGGGAAGAAAGTGATGTGATATCAGCTGGATTGTGGTGCAAGTTGTGAGAGACTATATAATGGCAAAGAATGAATGAGCAATTAAGTGTGTTTATGGAAAAGTGTGATGTCTTCAGATCTTGGGAAGATAGACAACCAAAAGAGACTCTATGGCAACACAAAGTTCAGAAAAGTGGGAGTGGATTTGTTTACCTTTAAAGACAAAGGATACATGATCATTGTATACCATTTTTCCAATTTCTGGGAAATTTACCAGACACAGGATCCAAACACAGGATATGGAAGATAAAAATCACACTTTGTTCGGATAACAGACTACAGTTTGTTTCAGGAGAATTCCAAAAACTCAGTAAGGACTGAGATTTTGATTATGTAACATATTCACCAGGGTATCCTCAAAGCAACGGCAAAGTGGAATCAGCAGTTTAAAAAAAAAAAAAAGATAAAACCAAGAAACTGTTGAAAAAAACAAAAACAGCAGAGCAAAGAGATCTGCCAGATCTGGAGCCAGGTGACAAAATGCATATTAACAAAAAAAGGATAAATTCTGGCACAAAGCTACAGTGGTACAACCAGGAAATCAAAGATCATATTAAGTGTGAGTGGACAGATAGCGAGGCAAAACCATAGGCACCTCAGAAAAAATATAAGAAACTTCTAAGGACAGGATGGACAACGCGTCTTCGGGCTCTACAGCAGGAGAATCCCCAACCACAGTGTTAGAAGTGGACAATGTCGGGCATACCAGAGGACAGACAGGAGAAAGGTGTTTTGAAGGACACTCCAGCAACAATAAGCCTAGAGACTTTTAGCTGACCAAAGGGGAGGAAGTCTACAGTAAACCACACCGTTCTAGCAGAGGGTGGATTGTTAAAAGACCTGAGGGATTCCGGGTGATGGACTTCCAAGTTGTTACAATTTTATACAAATTGTTTATACAAATTGTTACAATTTTAGACAAACCGATGAATGCAGTAACTGCAAGAACAGTCAGCATCGGAAAGGAATATTAGGTTATGTTATCAGTTATTTCTGGGGTATTTGATTGTTTGTTTTAAAAGAGAAGGAATGTAACAATATGAAAGTGTTAGCAGACACTTTCTGGCAGCATGCTGGTTCCTGGGGGGAACTGTTTGGAAGCAACAGCTCCTGGAGAACAGTGTGAGAAGCCATAAAGCTGAAGAAGCTATGTTGTAAGCAGCCACAAAAAAGCTGGGATTTTTTAATTAACCCTGCATCAGCGTGAGATCTCATATGGCAGGTGATCCAGACACAACAAAGCATAAAAACACTTCCTAACAACTGAGGCCTAGATTCATAGAAGCATGTAGGCATGTAAACCCCACATTTAGATGCTTAAGTCCCAGTTTTTGGCTTCACAAAACTCCTGCTGGTCCCTGTAGGCTTCTAAACTCTGTGGCTACATTTTTGCAGTAAAAAGGTTCTCACGTGTCTCTGTTTCTGCCTCTGAGCATGCGCACTGCTACTTGTTCTAAGCACCCCGATGCCTAATCTCCCCCCTAAACCTCACAGCAATTCACAAACCAGAGGAAGACAAGTGCTCAGCTGCTTAACTTACCTCTGGGGCCCAATCCACTAGGCACGCTCAGAGGCTGCTTACTAAATCAGGTGCATCACAACGGTGTGATTGCTTCACAATGAACAGCTGGGGGTTGAGGCCCTCCTCCTTACCTTTTAGCCTAGTGGTTAGGGTACTCATCTGGGATGTGAGAGGACCCAGGTCAAGTCCCCCCTGCACCTGATGAGAAGAAGGGATTTGAACAGGGATCTGCCACCTCCAAGGAGAGTGCCATAGCCTAGTCCCTAGCTGCTCCCAGTATTGGGAGGTGGAAAAGAGGAATAATGCTACATCTGCCCTTCCACCTCATGTGCTGAGTGCACCTCAGAATCTAGCCCGTGAAATCTATTTGAAGTGAATGTTTCCAAAATACAACACTGCTGTCTAGAGGGTATATTTTGGAGGGCAAAGATATTGTTTATATCTCAGCAATTTTTTAAAAGGTATGTCAGTAATTTTTGCAAACAGTGTAACAGTTACAATCTACATTAAGAGGGTGCAAAAGGAGACATTGAAACTCAGTCAATCTGGAGAATTTGAGCTTCTCATAATTCACCAAACCATAGAGATCATTTTCTGACTTTAAAATCGTATGGCTAAGGCTGCATTCTTGTGAGTTTTCTAACATTTTGCACAAAGCAGAACCATCTATTAACCTTCCAGAACATGTTCTGATTCCACAGGCATTCATTTAATTGCAACATCTTATTTCAACATGTATAGATGGCTTAGAAATATTGCAAACTCATGTTTATCTAATGCTAAGCAAACAAGTTTGAAAAATTCATTAATTTATAATAATAGAATATAATCCCAAGAATATAAATATTCTTCTTAGAAAATGGAACTGGGCATGCCATATCGCTAAGCTAGTTTAGCAATATAGTATAAAACAACCTGTGCAATGTTGTAAGCTGTCTAAAAATTAGAAATGCAGAACCAGAAGAAAGAATCTTTGTTTACACATCATGTTGTACTTAATCACATTAGTCTCAAATATGCATTGATGACTTTTGTACTTAAGCTGCCGCTGTTGTTTATTTTTCAATTTCTTCATTAATGCCGGATTCATACAGCATTAGGCAATAATTTGCTGAGGTGTTGGCATATATTTTATTGCAAAAATGTAATCATGGTTGTCAATTATAAAACTGATTGCATTATATCTCTAAGTTACTTCTGCTTCACATCATATAGAAAAAAAGGTCTTTACATCAATCCTATAAATAGCATCTTGTACAGAAAAATAAAATGAACATCCAGTTTATTCATTAGTTATATTAACATTAAAAGTATACAGTGATTGACGAAAGTTACCTGCTGTGGCAATAGTGTGGTTGCTAATTACGAACAGATGTGATTCTGATGGGTCATAGCTTGATAAACAAAAGGGTCACCACGTGTTTCAGAGGTGCTTCCAGCTCTCCATTATGCGTACTGAGATTTCTTTTCATGTGGCTTAAATGTTTTACTGCATAAATTAGGTAAGGCTGTGTAACAGAGTCCTTGGAGGCCAGCTACCTAGTGGGTAGCACACCCAGATTCTAATCTTGCCTCCCTGTGGGAGGAAGAGCTTCCTAATCCTTGTATGTGGCCTACCTTTACCTCAGGAGTTTCAACATCCTTGCCTTCTCCTTACTAGAGGGAGTGGGGTAGAAAGGAGGCTTTTTCCTCTTCTATAACAAAGGCAGCTGGTAGAGGAGCCTGGGCCATCCCACTCAACTGGGCCCAATGAGAGCTCTGGAATACCCTCAGAATTGCCTCCCTGGGTCTCTTCCTGTCTCTCCCATGTCTCCAAGTCCAACATAAGACAGGAAAATTAAAGAAAAGACAACTAAACCTTCAGCCCCAGCCGGGCTCAGAAGGCAGTCTCCTTCCTCACAGGGAGGCTTCTTCGACATCTTGTTCAGGAGCCCTAAAGGTAAGTCTGTCTTCCTCCCCCTTCTGGGCACCATTTTGCTCCCTTTTAAGCTTCCTGTTTAGTTGACACGTGCTCTGCAAGCGTGGAGCGGCGAGGCTAGTTGGGCCCACTGTTGTCCTTTACTCCCTTCAGGCCCAGTGTGGGGGTTGTACACCCCATCACAGGTTGCATCATTCATGAATGGTGAAGGTTAAACAGGTCATCCAAAATGAGTGGCAGTAATACCTGCATGCCATGGTACATCATCATGCATTCTGTACCAGCATTATGCCACGTATTATACAGAAAATCTACTTTACAACTATTTTAGGGGCATTTTTTTATTTTACTTTGTTGGAACCATTTCCTCCATCCTCCCCAATGCCTTTTTGAGTCCTACTGTACATGGGTCACAGGGAGAAAAATATTAAGCCCTTAAAATGACCTGTACACAAAGATACCTCCATTTTAAAATCTGAACTCGCAGGACCTCCAAGAGTTATACAGCACTATGTGCCCTGTTGGAAAGCTGGGAATCTTTACTTTTCAGTGTTATGAATCTTCTGTGGCTAGTTTTCAGGATTCCCTGGCCTGGGATTGAATGTTGCCCACCCAGTGCTGCAGGCCAGGGTAATTTGTGTGTGTTGTAGTATGATCCTGGAGTAGGATAGTGATGAAAATGTTATTGACTTAAAAAAAAAAAAAAAAAAAAAAAATTACCAGAAGCTGCGGTGAAGTATGACATGTCAGAAGTATCCCAAGGGAAATAGATTAGTGAGCAGAGTGCAGGGGAGGTAGTCAAAAGTATAAGATAAATTCAATTTTATTACATGATCTCTCAACATATCACATTGATGTCACCACCCCCTGGTATTTATTTAGGAGTATACCCTTATTACATTCATTTAGAAATGACATATAATAAAATCCTGAAGGTAGGAACCCATATTCAGTCTCTCTTCAGAATGATACTGCTAACTTCCATCTGTCACTTGACATCTTTTTTGTATCTTAATTTCAATTTCAGAAATTTTTCTGTCATTCTTATATCTGATATCTTTAACCTCAGCTATGTAGTTCACGGTATTTATTTTCATCTAATGCAGAATAATGCACCTAATCCAAAAGCAGACAAGCTGATCTTGAACAAAGATCTAAACAGATAGCAAGGATTGGCCTCTAATTACTTAGGTCCATGTTTTGAAAGGGATTTTGGTTTAGCTACAGGCCTAACTGTTGATTTGCCTCTGCAAATGCCATTTTTACGTATTGACAGTTGGGAGGCCCTGTGAAAATGTGGGCATTTCTGCAAAAGTTTTTCTCCTTCAAAGCTAGTTTAATGTCCCATGTATATGTTATTGTGATATCATCCATTGCTCCATTTAAATTTTTTGCGTACTTACAACATTTCTAGCTCTAAACACCAAAGAGAAAGAGGATGTAAATGAGACAGACCAGTGTTATCGTATGGCCTCTTGAAAAGGTTTCCAGGTAATGGTAGTCCAAAATCCTAGAGAAGCCCCTCTGGAGGAATAAACTAAGCTGGTGTCCGATTCAGTGTTGTCACATTATAGTGTCATTAATAGCTCTGTATTGCTCAAAGAGCTGTTAAAACACATAGAAGTGAGAATGAAATCATTCTCGTGGGGATTTTGAACTTGAACAAGGGAAGATCCTGAAAGGAGACTTGCACCTATAGATTCCATGACACGTTATACCTTGGCCATGAAGGAATGTCTAAAGTGGCCACACGTTTTGTGCTACAGTGACAAGCTTCTCCCCAACCCATAGGTTTGCTTACAAAACAATAGATTTTAAAGCAAAATGAAAATATTAAAGCATGCATGGTGGCACACATCAAATTTGTGCCACTTCTGATGAGATGAATCTAAGAGATAAAGAGCAAGAAGTATAATTCATATACTCAGTACATTCATTGATGAGAAGGGTCATTCAGAGCTCATGGGTAGGCTGCTTACAGTAGGACACTGTAGGCAATGTGGCTGTCTCTTCCTGAGGACAGAAAAGGAAAAGATATTTGTGAGTGGTTATTATACACGAATATACAGTGTGGCAATTACATACTACTCCAAGTCTTATCCTACCTACTGATGGCTTGCCGCTGGCAAAGCAGATGTCGCTCTCAGGCTGTTGCTTGGCTGTTTGTAAACAGCTTCTTTCAGCGGCATTCTATTGAGTGTACCCCTTCTCTTTTGCAATTTTTTTTTCTTTTCTAATCCCTCTTACCTACCGTGACCCCAATTGCTGCAAGTTAGCTTTCATTTAAACTTTGGAGTGCTTGTCTGTTCTGACAGTTGTAATTATCTCTGCAGCGTTACCACTAATTGCTAATAATTACTATTTCTCTCTTTTTGGATGGGCACAGGTTTAATGGTGTGCGTTCGGATGGTGTATGTTGTGTTTCAGCCTCCCTTGTTGCCATATCTCACCCTTCTGCATTGACAATCTTGGCTTAGGGTTCCACAAATGAACAGTTTTCATATCGGGAATCACAAACGTTTGAACTGTGAGAGCCACTGAAAAGGAATTAGCTCCAAACAACCAGTATCCCCTGTCAATGGGGAGAAAGGGGGAGTCAATCAAACTGAGAGAGAGGATGTCTGGGGTTGGTGGTGGACATACTGTGTAAGACAAAGGTTAGTTTGCCCACAGGAGGGGCTGACAGCTAGCTGACTCCTGGAATTCAGGTGTGTAGTTGATAGTCAATAGGTGGGGGATGTTTACTTTTGTAGTATATTGTACAATTATCTTTTTGTTAGGCATTAATCCTGATAAAGTAATAAGAATAAAATTTAATTTATACAGCAGATGGACAAAAGTGGAGAAAGTAGCAAATCTAGGTGATGAAAGGCAGTTTCCCAGTAAAGAACATCTGTAAGATGACATTAGAAGAGGATAGTCTTTTGGTTTAGGCACAAGATTGGAAGTCAGGAGATCTGGGTTCTCTTACTGGTACTTCCACAGACTTCCTATATAATGTGTCAGGGTCTCCATCTGTAAACTAGGAATAATACTTTCCTATCTTACTAGGTCATTATGAGGCTTAAATCATTAAAGTCAGTAAATGGTTTGAGCTCCTCAGATGGATGCTTCTGTAGGAGTGTGAAGTTGTTGTTCTGTGCCTGGGGTGGGGCAATGGGCAGACGTTGCATTTACTGCTGGCTGAAGTGAAAATAAGTATATTGGCACTTTAAAATAGCCAAACTATAGCCTTCTACCCAAGATCTTAAAACACTTCAAAGCCTGATGATGACCCTATGAGGTATGTAAGGGAATTTACTGTATAGAGAACATTTAGCTGATCACTGAAATGCAGCTGCCTTTCAGGTTGAATGTTGAAGCTCTTTGACCATGAATAACATTTTTACCCAATGCTTTCAATAGCAGCCAATAGCCAGTTTTGACATGTGAGTTATAGACTCTTGAACAACAGCTGTATTATGGATTTGCTGAAAGACCCTTGAGTGTGAAGGTGATACCAAGCAACTTTCAAACATTCGGAGCTTGCTATTTTTGTACTTTCGGAAATAAAGGTTCTTGTGTTGTTTCCCTAACAATATTGTTCTGTATTAGAACAAAGTGTAATAACATCTCTGCTCAGTTCTGAAGGTGGTAAGGCCTGCAGCATAATTCATGCTATGAGCTCTCTGTCTCTTTATGCTTTTACCGGTCTTAGAGCCAAGTAGAAGCTATTATATCAACTGAGTGACAAAGCACTGGTCTCAACAGAGTTGATCTGAAACAGATGTTGGAGCAGAAAGTCCAGTGGGGTGGTAAAGGAAATTATAGTCTGCATTTAATGTTAATCTACATCATCAGGTAGCACATCTGCTGGTTCCAGGAGACCACATACTTATATTGTACCTTATTAAAAAATACAGAGCTGTAGAAAGCACAGCAGGAGGGGTCCTGGCTCGAGGTAAAAATACTTGACTAGATGACCCTTACACTCAGGTGATCCCCACTTTCCAGAATGGCCCTTGTTGCTAGAGGCAGCCAGCACAAATTAGAGCAGTCTTAAGGCTGCTCTAACTTTAACAGGAGACTGGCGTGGCGCAAACCAGACCTATGATCAGGTGAATATTAAGGTGGCTTAAATGTCCTTAGGGGCAGTTGAGGATTGAGATTTATAATCCTAATGGGGAAAAATGCTGAATTTATATATAATGAGCCAAATCTCTGCTTACTTTAGAGACTGTCCCCCTAAGTTATCATCAGGGCTCCAGATTTGCACCCAGTAAAGTCCATTGGAATTTGTCATTGTTTTGAATGGGAGAAGGAGCAGGTCCTTTACCTAAAACTTTTTTGAAGAGTTTCCAATCCTCTGTATATTTAGGGCATGTTTCATTCTGTCTCTGAAATACAGTTTCTTAACAACCACAACAAAGCAGTTAGCATCATATGGTGCAAAAAATTTCTGTGAAGTTGTTTGTAAATTATTTACCATCTTTCACCAGAATGCATTTAGAATATCATATGGCAACAACAATCCATTACTTCTGAATGTTGTTGTATGGTCAAAATCACAAGTGATTCCTTTCCATCTCCAGCACCCATCACAATCTCTGATCTATACATTTAACTTTCTCTATGTCCATTAGTAAGGATATAATATTTTAGACAATATTAATTTTAGCTTAGTTTCCCTGGCAGATTCAGTAGGCAACATCAATATATTGTTTGTGATGTGCCAAAACTGATGTAATGATTCCTAAACCATCCTTAATTAAAGGGTGCCCTCATCTAGCCTTATAAGCTAGTGTCAGCAGATGTCAATGAGTGTGGAATTTGCCCCCTGAAGTCTTGTTAATTCATTTGGAGTAAACCAGAAACTAATTGAAACCTGATAGGCAAATCCTTTTCTGGTGTAACTCCACTGAAATGACAGGGATTAATTTGGTTTGAGAGATTTGACCAACAGCACTGGACTCTGGATACACATTTGCATGACAGAAGGAGAAAACCATCCAGGGTCCAGGAAATGAGTTGTGAGAGCTACAGCAATATTTTCCCCCTTACATAAGATAATTGACTGAAGTTGTAGAGACCTTTTTCTTTTTTTAGAAAAACAAATACTCTAAAAGATGTCATTTCTAATTTTCTTCAGAGGGACTCTTACAGCAATTGCCTCTGCGTGCGAGCTCCTGTTCTCTCAGTGCCTCCATAGATAGCAGACTCATATTTGAGTGAAAGTCACCACATTACATGCAGCGGCTTGCAAAAGTACAGTAAACATCCTTCAAACAAATCCTCATGTGCCCTGACTACAAAGTGAATTGAAAGCAATACACAGCAGTAGAAAGAAACCATATTTTCTAGACAGGATTGTCAATAGATTCCTAGTTTTCTGCTGCATTCGTTCCCACTGAGTCTTCCTATTGTACCCTAATCCTTGTACACCTGCAGCTCATCTGCACTGTGCCTAGATTTATGACATCTTGGGGGGAAACCCACATCTCAAGGGAAACAGGCTTCCTTTAAAACAATAATAATTAATAATAAATTTAACTGGCCAATTGTGCAGGGTTGGTAAATGTAATAATTTAAAATGTACTCAATGTAGAAATTAAAAATAGCAAATACTATCTCCTCCTACTGCACAAGGAAAGCGGGAAATAGAGTAGAAAATTAGATTAAAACAGAGCTTAGAGTTAGCTTAAATACCTGAGCCACATTGTATATTTTAAAACAGAAATCCCCACTGAGATTAGTGGGGATTTCTACTTAAAAATTAGTGGCACAGATTGACTCCTGCCAGAATAAGTTATAAAGATGGACGATGAGTCCAAACTGATGAAGAGTTGTTGGGATAGATTTTCCCCTACAGAGGGAGTTGCTCTTCTTCCAATAAACAAAAGGTTGAGAAAGACAAAGACGTTCCCATGCAGGAGGTTTGTTCTTCTATTGCTGCTCTTATTGTAAATCTTAACTTACATCATTCTTCCCTACTATCATTAGAACAAATTCAGAGGCATATTAAGTAGTAATCCATGCTAGCTAAATGGTAACATCCAGAATCTCCATCGGAAACTAGAGTGTGCTATTTAAGAAAAGGAGGGATTTTAGTCTAAGGAATAAAATAAACTCTACACGTGTGCTATTCTGAAAGTATGTATGTATTTCTTTATAAATAAGCTTTTCTCTAGGGTTTTTCACCATAGTACCTGGGCAACTCACACTATTAATGGTTTTACCCTTGACAAACCACGTGACGTGGGGAAGTATCCCTATCCCCGTTTTATAGATGGGCAACTAAGGCGCACGGCACAGTTAAATGACTCACCCAAGTTCACACAGGAAGTCTGTGTCAGAACTGGGAATTTATAACCTCATCTCCCAGATCAGTGCATAACCATAAGTTCCTCCTCCTTCCTTTGGAAAGATGATTAATGATTTTACAAGGAAAGGGAATTCTTTGGAATTTAAGTGGTAGCAGAATACATTTCAGACAACTTAATTCGAACTATTGTTAACAAGTGGATTAGACTATGAAAGGCTTCTGTTAAAATCCTAATCTTTTTGGCTGGTTAAAAATGGAAGAACTTGCAGGAAGGAACATGAAGATGAGACTTAAGGAAAAGCTTCCTGAAAATGATTGCAAATAATGGGGTGAAAGCCTGCAGGTGGAAATCCGAGGACTCTGATTGTAGGCCCCAATCAGGCAGCAAGAAGCACACGTGCTCAGATTTGCAATCTTGCTGGCCCAATAAGGAAAGTGCAGAGCCTGTTGATTCATATGGCCACTGCTGACTGGGAGGCTGGGCCTCAGCCTGGAGGAAAATATATGCTGATATTTTGAAAACAAAATTAATTATTAATAATGCAAGATTTAGACCTGGCATTTCCCTAAAACCATAGAAGCAGTTTGAATCTGCATGATTTTGTCCAAAAGATGACATGTAATTTCTCCAAAATGCATGAAGGTGACCTAGATTAACCAGATTGTCTACAATTTAACATAAATCCACCAATTGATACTTAATTGACCTATCCTGTTTACTTCCTGTACAGCCACAGTAGATGATGGTCAGATTTTCTTTTCCCTGTGGAAAATTTCAACTTTACAGAAAACAAAGAAACAAACCTCTCCTCACTAGCTGATGTTTTTTTGTCTTTGTCTAGTGAAAATTTTTTTTCAGCCAAAACTTGAAATTTTGGCTAAACCCCCTAAAATTCTAATTTTTTCAACAAAAAACTAAAAAATGATCAAGGTAAGTAGATGCTGTCTATGGAAATATTTATTTAGTTGAAAAACAAATTTTCTATCAACTTCTTTCGTCAAATTTGAGACTACCCTAGCCACAGTATAAGGGCTCAGATGCAGCTGGAGAATTCCAACTTCCTGTGAGTCAAACTTCCTAAGACCAACTCTATTGGTGATTTCCATGTTTATACTGCACACAATTTAGCCCAAAAGGAATGTTCTGTCATTCTGGAAAACAGTAGAAAAAGGTGTGGACAAATTGTTCTCACTAGAGACTCACCTCAGCTTGGTTAAAAGAGTGATTTGTATGGGAAGTTGAACTGTAGATGTTAAAGCAGTGCATGGTAGTTGCATGTATTCTTTATTGTATAATGAGCTCTGTGTTGTAGGGTCGGTTGAAGAGAGAGAGAGAGATTGAGCCAGGTGGAGTGATAAGGAACGTTTATTCAGTTATAGCTTCTAGTCCACTCATTCCCCTTTGCCTCGCGACCAACAAAATGAGCTCCGTGTTCACTACTTTACAACGCTTTATCTAAAATAATATGTAAATACACATACTTCTAAAATACCCCCTAAAATCCCTATTTGGTGATATAAAAGATTATAAAATGAGTATTAATGGCTAGGGGAGGTATATAAGTCTGTCCGCCCCTATGCGTCAGTTCCCACGAAACTTGCATAACATATACTTTTATCTTAACAGCAAAAATGACCATGAAGCCCCTTAACAAACTAGCAATAAGGGAAGAACTAGAGGGAGAAATTCTGAACCTTTCCTAACAAGCATGCTGCCTCGGAAAGAAAAGATAACACCCTTTTATCACATTTTTGTCCAGGTGGTGAGGTTAGAACAAAGGGGAGCACACAGCCAACTCATATTCTTTGCTTCAGCTACTGCTCTGTGATTCACTCCCTCTGTCCCTAACTTCAAGGCTAAAAAGTTGCTGTAATTGGCTTCCCTCCCCACTTCCCAACTCCAAGGCTAGAAAAGTGTTGTGATTTGCACATGATTATTGCTTGTGTAATACATGGCCCTTTCAGCCCAAGTCAGGGGTCCTGTGGAGGACAATTTGTGTTCAAAGCCTGGGCCCAACTCCCAGTCGCCCAGGAATGTGGCGCAGTGCTGACATCCTTTGTCCCATGCCCACACTTTATACTTTGTTTAATTTATTAATATTAATTAATTCTGATATATATATATATATATGAACATCTCAGAAGTTATTAGTTGTTAGTTATATATATTTGTGCTGAGGGTATTTACATTGGATTACTGATTGGGGTGTTTTGAACTAGGATGTATATATTGGGGTGAGTGCATTGGGTGAATTTGAGACGTTTGTATATTGATGCCTTTTACATTAGTTGCGTAAATAAAGTATTTTTAAACCATGATTGAAGCAGAGCAATGCAGTGAAAAATGGTTTCTTAACTGTGCTTTTGACATTGGTTCTGATGGGTACCAGTTCACTCCAAATGAAGCAACTATCTTTTGAGTCATCTGTAAACATGTCAGCAGTGGCTGATGCAGCTGTGCGTGTTTGGCACAAGGTTTTTAATTTTCCATTTGGCAGCTAGCCAGTAGCAACCAGATTTGTATTTTTTCTTGGATTTGGGGGGAAAATGACCCATGATCATTTCAGAGAAGCAGAGAAAAAGCAATTTACTGGCACAGATCCTTTCCTAACCGTACGTTCTCTCAAGCCTTAGAATGTCTCCCATCCCCGCTGGTGGCAGTGAGTATGATCTTAGGATAGAAGAATATGCTAGCTGGGAATAGGCAGGCATGATGGTAGGAATGCTCCACAAATCCTGTCCTCAAGTAATTTGTGCTGCAAAAGTTTACAACAACTTGTAGGCTTTTAGCAATTGCCTGGAGGAATACAAGGACAAGACAGTGGGATCCTGGTTTTTAACAGTCACTGAATTTCCAAGGTTGTTACAAACCACTGGTTGGTTTGTTTGCTGGGCCGTTCCCTCATAAAACTGCACCAAGTGGCAACAAAGGAAGCATCATGCAGGCTAAAGAGTATGGGAGCAGGATCTAAACGGTACTTTTATTTGTGCAGATTATGTTGGTACCTTTATCTAAAACAATAAATCCTGAGACTGGAGTTTTAGGCATTATAGCAATGGGCTGTTGTGCTCACCAAAGGTCTGAGGATTTGTCCTCTTTCAGAACAGGCCTAAAGCCTCACCTCTGTGGGGTGAGATCACAGCCACATTTGAACTTTTTCTATCGCTTTAAGTAATTCTGGAATAGTTAATCCTTCCCCCAACACACACTCCCCATTTTCTTTGCAACTCCTAAGTCTAGAGATGTTTTCATCTTGCAGGATGTCCAATCAAAACCTATTTCCCAACATAAACATGTTTAAAAAAATCCCAAATTGAGGACCTTTCAAGCAAATTCTATTTACTTAAGAGCTGTCAGAAGAAAGCTCCCTCTTGAAGCAGATGCGTTGGCTCTGGGCTCTGACTCTGTACCAGTTTAGGCAAGGGTAGATAAGATGCTTCCTGGGGATACCCTTGGTTGTGAGGCATCTTGAAGATGTAGATTAACATGAAGATTCCTTATCTGTGCCAACTCCCCCACCCACGGGCAACATAAGCACTCTCCTGTAGACCTTGAAGGCCCCCCCAGTGTTTCTCTATGAGTTAGCAATAGGCACACCACGACCCTTGAGCCCACTGTGTGTCCTCCTGGTCCACTGAACCCTCACAGTATTCACAGATTCACTGCTTCCAAAAGAACAGTACATCCCAGCTTGCTAGTTCCACCTAAGATTGCTGCTTGGCACACAGCACTGAGAAATGTTTATAGTGAAATCATGTATAAGTTTATTTAACAAAGCATAGAGATTCAAGTAATAGCTAGTTGAAGCATGGGGAAACAAACAGTGACATATAAAATAAAATCATAACGTCCATTCTAGAACCTAGACATAATGAACAAGGTACTCTCATGTCTTGTAGAGTAATACTCACCCAAAATTCTTGCAACGCTTTACAGCCAGGCGTGGTTGAGGTTCTCCTTTCTTGAAAGGAGAACTTTGTGAGCTAACTTCCCAGGTGAAGGATACCAGGCGTTTCCTTGCACCTCCGAGATATACCATAACAATCCTTTGTCTTTAGTCATAAACAGGACAACCCCTGCTGTTTGTTTCATCTTGTGAATTTCCTTTTTTGTAGATTTTGCAATCTCTTCTTTCGCCTGTGGCTGCGTATACAAATAGGCCTACATTCTAAGGCATGCAATACACACATGACCAAACGGGGAGGTAAGTGACTGCTACTTCCTGCCTAAAGAAACATTTCCAAGGTAGGTCCCCTCTTGGTGACCTGCCTAATTCCAAGACCGTAAGAACATAACTTTTGGTATAGATACGTAACTCTTTAAATATCATTTTTGCTATGTTTTGCTATGCTTATGTTGACCAGTGGACCACTGGCTATTTGGGAGAGACCTCACATGCCACCCTCTGTGAACTATTATGCATAGAGGGAATCCCCTGCATCCTTATGCACTTTCTGTGCCCACTAACAGTTGCCACCAAAAGGTCCCTTGATCACAGCAGGGGGGGCAATCAAGGGAGGGGAAGGAGGGCATTTGGGGGGTAGATGGTGGCCATTGTGCAATTTAGGGGGTGTTTACACAGTGGCTTAATCCAAAGCTTTTTGATTCAAGTCAAATCAAGTAGCGTGCGCTTCCAATGCCTGTTCTGTTTTTCGCTTTGCTGAGAACTGAGGACAGAGTCTTCTTGAGAGGTATTTCGTGGTCCTTAGCTTTATTGCTGAGCAATATACATCCTGGGATTGTTAGAGGCGCCTGTCAGAATCCGTAAATCGAGAGCCAAGTTCATCTCCCACCCATCTATCTGGACTGGGGTTTGCTCGGTGCTGTAAGAAATCTACCTCTTATGTGTAAACTGTATTTGAAAGCTACGCATCATTATTATTTATTGTGCATGGGGTGACAGGTCTCCATGTTTGGACACACCAGAACTTCTCCACCCCAGTACTCCGCTGAAAAAAATCCTCTATTGAGGTTCAGTCCACTCTTGCCCCTCCCTTTCTTCATCTCTGATATTCATTAAAAAAAAAAAACACCTTGAAAATTATCTTTTAAAATTCATTCCATCTGTGCGGTCTGTTCTTTCAGGCTTCCTGAGCCCTAGGTCACAGAGCACACATGGAAAATATGCATGTTCATAATAAGTTAATAAATAATGCAGCGGACTCATTCTGATTTGATCCCTTCAGCATGTCCGTGGGTTTGCGTGCTATGAGCAGTTTAAATTTCTCAACTTTTCTATCTTAATAAGATCTAGTGGGCCGACTCCCTGTTACGATGCACTTAATGCATGAAGGACAGAGACTAGAGCTTGTGATTCTGGGTAGGTATTTTGCTTGATTTTTATCAGGACCTTAATAGAAGAGTGGCATTGAGCTCGTAATCAAGTTAGGGCTTGTGTGGTGAGAGTCCTGGTGCAGCTAGACTCATGCTGAACTCCACCCTGACCTTTGGAGGGTTGTACCACGATTGACAGAGTCCCATGGTGGCTGTACAGTGGTGTTGAGCATTGGCAATGGAGCCTGATAGGTTAAAGAGATTGACAGAAGTGGAAGAACAGCCTCTGAATATTTGAACATGGAAGCAAGTACCTACCCTACTCCTGGATTCTAGACAGTTAGCTTGATGTGCAATCAGAACATTTTCAAGGGGTAAAAATATTGAGCCATCTGTGTAAAAAAAACATTTGACAGAGCCTGTTGTTTTTGTCAACAGATTGCACCATGATTGCTGCTTAAATTTAACTCAGAAATAAAATAATAAGTTTAAAGGCCTTCCTTTGTTGCTGTGTATTTTGATGGCAAGTGCTACAGATTGGCTACATGCAGGTACTTGCCTTGATTTGTCAGTCTGGACACAAGATGTTAAATGAAACTTGTTAATGGTCACTACTGTCACCGCAGCTTAGACGAGCCCCTCCCAGGGAGACATCTGTTACGGGGGCCAGAGTGTGTGATATGAATCTTCTGAAGTTCTCTGTGTAGCAGCCCACTCAAAGGGATTTGGAGGGAACGGAGGGTTCTTAATTCTGCATGTCCTGAAGATGCCCTGGGACAAAACCTGCTCCACCAAACGTAAGAGACCTGGAAACCCCCAAATGGCTCTCATGCCTCCCGATGTGGCAGCATGATTCCTGCAGATTCCCATTGAGTGGCTCCCCAGTAGCAGGTGTGGAGATAACTGAAAGAAGGGCAAAAGGGGGTAATATTACAAAGTGTGCCAGGTCGCCTCCTCTTTCACATCCCATGCCCTGGCCCAGGCCTCTGTGGAGCACTGAGCCCACCAACCCTTGAAAAGCAGTATATGAGGACTCCAGGAAAGATAGAAACTTGTTAACAGTGGCAGCAATAGAACAGTTAATAAAATACACATCAGGGTGAACTCTGAGCTATTTTTGCTGCATTATTAAGGTAGGTGCTATCTCGCCTCCAGCAGTTTTGCTTAAGTAACTCAAATCTTGATACTGCCAGCCGAAGCAGAAGCATTGGCAGTTTGTTTGGGAGCTTCCCCCCCCTCTCACATGCGTACGCTAACCTGAAGTGGTAGTGGTGGTGAGCATGTTCAGACTTTGTGATTTGGAACAATGATAATGCAGAAAAGGAAAGTTGCTTAATATTTGAAATGATTTATATTTAAACAAACAAATCTAGAGGCTTGTTAATCAAAAATACATATATTATTGTAGCCAATGGAAAACCTCTCCCCTCCTGTATGCCTCCATATTAAAACAGTATTTTATCCCATTATCATGACTCAGTTACTCGAGGAATAGACCCAATTGTTTATAGGACATGTTGCTGTTTGGATTTGCAAACTGTAGCAAGCTGTCATTTTACAGGCATTTGGCAAAGAATTCTGTCACTTCACGTGTTACAGTCTAATAGATTTAAGGCTTGAAAACTGTGTCTTCTTGATAAGTTGCCAGGCCTGTAAAGTATTATTATATAACATATATAGCACACCATAACAAAATAGGGCAAATGACGCTGTACTGTTTTCTTGGTAAAACATGATTTCAGGTTACACTGTATCATTGCTGGAAAAAAAACCACTTTTATTTTCTATCTGGAAGTTCAAATAATGTACAGTACAACCTCAGAGTTATGAACACTCGAGTTATGAACTGACCAGTCAATCACACATCCCATTTGGAACTGGAAGTACACAATCAGGCAGAAGCAGAGACAAAAAAATAAAAAAATAAAATATAGTACAGTACTGTGTTAAACGTAAACTACTAAAAAAAGGGAAAGCGTTAAAAAAAATTGACAAGGTAAGGTAAGTGTTTCTGTACTTGTTTCATTTAAATGAAGAGGATTAAAAGCAGCATTTTTCTTCTGCATAGTAAAGTTTCAAAGCTGTATTAAGTCAATATTCAGCTGTAGACTTTTGAAAGAACAACTACAACATTTTGTTCAGAGTTACAAACAACCTCCATTCCCAAGGTATTCCTAACTCTGAGGTTTTACTGTAGGTGCTTAATTTTTATTTTATAACAGCACCGAGAGGTGCCAACTAAGGTTAGAGCCCCATTGCACAATTGCATAGTAAGTGACAGTCTCTGCCCCAAAGAGGTTCCAATCCAGATAGACCCAAAAAAATGAGAGAAGGGAATTATGATCATTTTCATTTTACAATAGGGAATCAGGTACAGAGAGATTACATGATTTGGTCAAGGTCATGCAGAACAGCTGGGGCAGAACGAGGAATTGAATCGATGTCTCCTGGAACCAAACGATGCTCCTTCTACCCTAACTCAGGCAAACTCAGGCCTGGGCTACATCTAAAACTAAGGCAACCATCTACATTGCTCAGGACTGTGACAAATTGCATGCCCTCTGCAACGTAGTTAGGTGGACACAAGCTTCATTGTAGATCCAGCAAGGTCGATGGAAGAATTCTTCTATTGATCTAGCTACCACCTTTCGAAGGGGTAGATTTACGACGTTGATGGAAGAACTCCTTCCATTGTTGTAGTAAGTGCTTGACCTACACTGACACAGCTGCAGCTGTGCTGCCATTGTGCTTGTAGTGTAGATGTATCTTGGATCTCTTGGACAGGTCTAGCCCTTGCAGACCCTTTGGTGGAGGGATGATTTGTGGCCAGGCACAGCATTTGCAATGGCAGAATGAGATGTAGACTATGAAATGAGTCTGGAGCCTTTTCCAGCAACCTGTGAAGCCTGTCCTAACTCAAAGATGTAGAAGTAGAAAACTGGACAGACGTCAACACACCTGTAAGACTTTCCTATTCAAGGGATTAAATATTGAGGCTTTAGGATGGGTATTCATATTTTAACCAAAACAGTTAATCCATCCCTTGTTTAGATTCCCCATTGTTCATACTGCATGTAAGTGTCTCATATTCCTGCTTTGTGAGTTATTAGGGAAAGGTTCACTGCACTTTTAGGCATAATCATTATTGTATGTTTGAAAAAAAATTTCATCTGAATTCATTTAAATTTATTATTATATGATGAAAGACTTGTTTGTGGCATAATTCCCAGATTAGACAGCTCTTGGTAATGGAATTCCTTTGTATATGTGAGTGACACTAACATATTTGCTGTGTTTGTGTAAATATTCATAGAGAGAGATTCTATTTACATCATTATGCAGTATGTACACAGTTGAGTATATTGTATTTTTGCAAAGACATCTTTGGAATAAACAGACTGAATACTCACATAGTCGTTAGTGGTAGGGAATGGGAAATGGCAAACTTCCATACTCTTTGGTTTAACAGAGCTTTGTTGGAAAAAGCTGTCTGGTTTTTTAGATGATTTACAGCCTTCTGTAAAAGTGCATATAATACTGTAATTAAGTGACAAATTGCCAGAGTGTGACAAAGTTTTGTTTTGTTTAAGAAAGAGAAATACTTCACTAAGGTAACTGAAATAATAGATTAGAATAAACACAAATATTGAATAGTTCAATTGTACAGCTGGGGAGTTCAAAGCATAACTGAACAGGATCCCTTTTCATGGGTGTGGAGGGGTTTTGTGAAATAGAATTGCTTTAGATTGAAACACAGATGAGACCTGGGTCATTCGTCTCCAGATTCTGATCTGAACTTTCTCCAGGTTTGGAGGTGTACAAATTGATACCAGGTTGGATCCATTATTAAGATCCTCAGATCAAAAAACCCAGATTAAAGCTTTCCCAAAATGAAGACAGTTAAATTTGAAATACCTTGAATCACTGAAACCAAAGATTTTAATCTCAGCAGGATTCAACTCAGCCTTTCATCCTTCTGAGATAATTGAAAGTCATGTAGTTAGCTGTGGAATAGAGCTGGTCAGAATTTTTTCCCCCCCTGTGGAAAATTTTCTGGGGGAAAAAATAAAGTGAAAAATGGAAAACTGAAATATTTCAATTGGGAAATGCTAGTGATGTCTTATGGGAATTGTAGTTCAGGGGTTTCATGCTATCATTTTCATTTATAGGTTGGGCTCCCATTAAGGTTTTCATATCCCATGATGCACTGCAGTCTCCCCTGTTATTCTTCATGCAATACACAGTCAACCTATGGAAGCTAACTGTGTGTTGCATCATGGGATGTTGTGAAGGCCAAAAGCATAACTGGGTTCAAAAAAATATTAGTATTAGTAGATAGTTCATGAATGGCTATTAGCTGAGATGCTCTGGGTATCCGTAACCCTTCAACTACCAGAAGTTGGGACTGGATGACAGGGGATGGATCACTTGAAATTGCCCTGTTCTGTTCATTTCCCCAGAAGCATAGGGTACTGGCCACTGTCAGAGACAGGATACGGGGCTAGATAGACTATATTGGTCTGATCAAATATGGCTGTTCTCAGGTTATATCTACTCTGTGCCTAACTGTTCACTCAATTGTATAATATCCTGTGACTAACCCATTGCAACACAAAAACATTTTAAAAAGAAAAATGAAAGGTTTTTTTAGATGTTAAGCATCCCAAGGCCCATTTAATCCAGTGACAAGAAAATATGCTAAGTCAAGACTCCTTTTGACTTCAGTGGAAGTTTTGATTGAGAAAGGATGTCAGGATTCGATCTGGTGGGTGAGGTAATATGTTTTATTGGACTAACTCCTGTTGGTTAAAGAGATAAGCTTTCAAGCCACACAGAACTCTTTCTGAGGTCTGGGAAAGCTATCCCCAGCATCACAGCAAAATGCAAGATAGAAAAGATAGTTTAGCACAGAGGTCCCCAAATTGTGGGGTGCAGAGGAATGTTCAGGAAGTCCCAGGCCCCCACGAGGGGCAAGGAGGGAGCACCATCGAACCCCGCTCTGTCCCGAGCTCTGCTCCGGGTCCGGCCCCATGTCATGGTGCACAGCCTTGATGCCCACTCTCTGCCGAGGCACACTGCAGCCCCAAGGACCCCTGGCTGTAGCAGCCCTGCTCCCAGCCTTGGCCCCCAGCTGCTGCAGTCCCCCTGCCACCTTGGCTCCTGATCCCAACCACAGCCCTCGCCGAGCGTGGCCCTGCCCGCATCCCTGACCGTGGCTTTGCTTCCAGTCCCAGCTGGAGGGACTAGTGGAGGGGTGTGCAGACAGGCAGAAGGGAGGGTATGGGGTGAAAGTTTGGGGACCACTGGTTTAGCACAAGTAGCACATAATGTAAGGGACCTTGAGTGGCCTGATAACAGCCCTGAAGTCATAGGACAAAAAGAGGGGTTTGGGTTACAGATTGTTGTAATAAACCATAAATCCAGTGTCTCTGTTCAGTCCATGATTTTTAGTGTCTAGCAGAGTAATGAATTTAAGCCCTTAGGCTCGTCTTTTGAAAGTGAAAGTGGTGTGCAGATTTCCTTTGAGGATGAGGACTGATAGGTCAGATATAGAGTGATTGCTTTGTGAAAAGTGTTCTGATGATGAGGTTGGAGGATTGTTTGAAGGCCCAAAGTGAGGGTTCAGGAAAGATTTCTTTCAGGATGGGGTTCCCATCGAGTATGGGTTGTAGTTGTTTGATGAGACCCTGTATGGGTTCCAGTGTGGGGTGGTAGGTGACAAATAGGGGTGTGTGGTTAGAGGGGATTTTGTTTCTGTTTTGAAGCAGGTTCTCTTAGGGTATTTGGCTCACCCATTCCAGACCATGATGTGATAATCCTCTCTGGTGGAGTGTCTTTGTTTGGTGAAGGCAGTTTTAAATGTGTTACGGTGTGTATCTCAGACTTTCTCCTCAGAGCACAGTCTCTGCCACCCTCCTGAGCAATGTAAGTTACACCAAACTAAGCACTGGTGTGGACAGTGCTAGGCCAGCGGGAGAAACTCTCTTGTGGACATAGTTAACACCTCTTGGGGAAATTGTTTTATTATGCCAACGGGAAAGAGCATCTTCACCAGATGGGCTATGACAGCACAGCTGTCTGGGTGCAGCTGCGCCACTGTAATGCTTCCATTGTAGACCTCCCCTTAATGCCTGGCTGTAGATAACAGACTTATTGGTGTGTTTGGGGTGGTTACTGGATGTAGGAGGATTGTCTGTAGGGATCACCACATCACATACAAGAAAACCACAAATCTTTTTGTCCTATGACTGAAGAGGTGTTAATGGGTCCCTGTACCTTGAATGGTCCCTTACAGTATGTGCTAACTACTTACGCTAAACAATCTGTTCCACCTTGCATTTTGCCATGGTGCTGAGAGTACTTGAAGAACAGCTCTGTGGCTTGAAAGCTTGTCTCTCTCACCAACAGAAGTTGGTCCAATAACAAGCATTAACTCATCCATCTTCTGTCTCTAATATCTTGAGGCCAACACGGCTACAGTTACACTGCATACAAAGGATTAGAGTCAGTTTTGTGAAAGAGAAAGGACAATAGACTGTCATGCTTTATCCACAAACAGATAAAATAATACAATATTCTGGCTGTCCCTCATGATGTTCTGCTGTTGACTTCCTTGATCCACTTCATTTTCTTAATTACATTTGTGTGATTTAATTTTCAGAAAGGATTTCATAGAATCATCTGTAAGGTGTTTGTTTTCTCTAGCAATCTTCAAAGCTCCTGTGTCAATTCATTATCACAGTAGCCAGGTACCTGAGTACAGTGAATCAGTGCAGGTTAACTTTTTAATATGAAAGCCATTCTACATTTTCTGGCATGACTCTGTATCTTGTTTCAATTATAATGTGTCTTGCTGTGCTAAACATTCATTTGGTAGGTATGCTTGTTGGCAGAAAACTTAGTATTGAAAGGTCAAACTGCAAAAGAACTGGCCAATGTGATGGCATCTTTGCTCTTTAATAATCAGATGGGATATTTGTGCGGTCTTGAAGTGCTTCTTCTAGGGAGCAGCGTACCACAGCAGCAGCTAATTGGCTGTTAGCTTGTTGAATCAATGTACAACACAGAGATGAAGGATTTTTCAATGGCTGTTTATTTTTTCCCCTCCCAGTACAGCTTTATTTCAATACCGTCTCTTCCTTTACACAGGAATAACCTACATGTATGAGGGGAGACTCCACTGTTCAATTTACGGAGCTGCCTAGGGAATTCTTCCCCGGGGATGGTGGAGGGGGAGGCAGGTTTGCTTCCACTACAAAAGAAACTGATGGTTCTCCTCAGGGAGCCCAGGACCATTTGTTCTGTGCTTTCGTAGCAATTCTAGGTGCTCCATTGTTTCCTTGGAATTGTGACTCCAATGGGGTCATACTGCTAGGGATGCCATTTAGCCCCAGACCCTCCCCTCTGAAGGGGAGCTATGTGAACTACGGTTTCTGTGTACATTTAGGATGGTATTAGCCAAAGGAGCCCAGGCAGCTCTGCCTCCCGGCCCACTCCAACTCTGCATTCTGGAGCCCTGCAGGTAAGGGAAGGGCAGACCACGGATATAAATTTACCCAACGATGGGCATAGTTTGCCAGGCTTGTTTGCAAATATTAGAGAAAGACAGGGCCCCCCCGAGGCACCAGTGCGGCAAAGAATTAAGTACATGATTACCTTTAGGCAGAGGTTTAAGTCTCATTGGCTTTTTAAGGATGGATTCTTGAGTCAAGGCCTGGTTTTCAAGTTCAGCTATATTCTGTGACAGTATTTTGGTATGGAGGACATGTTCTGCCTTCATGGGCATAGCAGAGGCTGCACATTAGCGTGCAGAGTATTTCCACGGCTTACATTTGGAGATAGGCATGTGGCCTTTCGACAACTGGGAACTATAGTGCCGTGGCAGTGCCACTTTAGTTAAGGTTGCATCACAACATCTTTTTAAAGGTTGACTTTTCTAAAGCCTCTAATTTGCATGCAGATTCCTTTGAAATTTGGTATGCCTCTGGAAGGTGCAAGGTAGGGCTATTGACCCAAATTTGAAGTAATTTGAATTTGGGGTTGTGGCAGTATAATTCCCTCTCCCCCCCACACCCCACCCCCTCCACAAAAAAAAGTAATTTTTCAAAAGTAGATTATTTTTTATTGCTTGCAGCTAAAGATCAAGCTATTTATGTGATGTGGATCAAAATGGTCTCAACCTGTCGAGGTTTACCCAAGGTAGTGCATGAGGCCCACTAAACCTTTGAGGGATCCAAACCGAGAACAGTATTTAAGAAACTATACAATTTTTACAGTGTACATGTGCCAATAGAGAAAAATGGATGGAGGGTTTCCATTTCTGCCATTTTATATGCTTTAAAGCTCAATTCTTGTCAGTGCTCAAAAATTCAAATAGTTGGATTGTTTTGCAATTTGGTTGTTTTGCAATTTTTGCAGTTTGCAATTTGGTGTGATCCATTTCTGGGGTCCTTTGACCAAGGGGTTCCCAAGTTATAGGCCCCCCCACAATGATTTCCTATTGCAGCCTTGTACTGTTAAACTGAAAGGTACTAATGATGTGAGGAATCACAGACCCTGTTGAGTTCAATGGCTGTGAACTTTCAATTAAAATAATTAGGGATAAGTTAATCACAAGGCTCACCTAAGACAAAAGGAGTTTTGGACAGAGTGGCTGTAGGAATCTACCATTTGTGAATCATAAGGGGCAATTTTATTTGTCAGGGGGGAATGTAATCAAAGTCTTTAGAAGAGAGAATGAGACATGTGAATACTTCCTGGTAGGGGAAGAGTATTAGGGAGCAGGGAGAAGGTTTGGGGCTGCAGGGAGGGGAGGGGTAAATAGGGGATGCATGGTAGGGAAGGGGAGAGAGGTTGAAGGCTCAGGTGAGGAAGTGTTTGTTCGGTGCTGCCACGCCCAGAGGGGCTACAAGAGACTAAGAGACTCTCCAGGCAAGGAGGCTGTTGCGTCTTAGTCAACCTGGAGTCCCCAGTCTGCCCCCAGCTTCTTTTCATCCGCCGGGGCCACCATTGATTTTGGGTTCATGCGGGCCAGACAAAGCACAGCGACCAATATGATTGCAATCCAAGTCGTTTATTCCAGGGCAAAAGCCATCTTATATAATACTTCATGCACTGCTCACATCCTCTTCTTGCAGTTACTGATTGGTTAAAGGTTACAAGCATACACACAGCACAAGCACAAGCTGATTCTCATGGATAGCTTAACATTTCCCACAGCTGCCTAATATTATTCTGTTTACCTCCTAGACACTGAGCTAAGAAAGAAGAAAGGGAGGTGTCCGCCGTCCTTGGCTGGCTTCCACCTGCCTAGGCAACCTTATCTAACTCTCACGTCCTTGGGGCCTAGCACTGTAACTTCCCATCCCAGGCATCAGGGCCGCGTAAGGATTGTAGATCCCCACAGGAGGCCAGGAGAGGCCTGGCTTAAACAGGGTGTGGACAGCTGAGACAATGGTTTGTGGCAAAGGAACTCAGGGGAACTAGCAGCATTCTAGGAACCAACACCAAGGGACTGCTACTTGTAGGGCCCCTGGATTTAGGTCCGGAATAGAAACCCCCCTTCCCTCAGCCATTCACCAGAACGGCCAAAGCACCAACAAAGAGGCGAGGACCTAGCAGGCCCAGAGACTGGACTGAAAGCTGGAGGGGAATGGCCATTTTAGAAAACTGTGCTACCCTAACCCATCTTGGGGAGGGGAGAGGGAAGACTCTGAGGGACAAAGGTATACACTGTCCTGTTGCTAGGGAAAAGTACTGGATCCACTAAGGCAGAGAGGACACTCGATCACACATAATACTTACCTCTTGTGTGGCACTCTGTCAATCTCAAAGAGCTTTACGAAGGTACGTAAATGATGTTATTTTACTGAGGCACAGATAGGATAAGTGACATGCCCAAGGACACACACACAGTCAGTGTCAAAACCCGGAATAGTTTCCAACTCTCATGGCTCCTGAAATAGTGCCCTATCTGCTACCCTTTCAGCTCAGATGGTCAAAGTTCAGAAGGATTCATTAGTCTGTCCATGTGAGAGAAAATATTAAATTGTATACTGTTCATACTGGGATACTTGAGAACATGGTGAATGCAAAACAAATAAGTACATAGATATCTGAAAAACTTACTTGAATTAAGTGGACAATTATATGCAAGGCAGTTAAATACTTTTTTCTAGAAAATATGTATACAACTTGATTAGTTGGTAGCTGGGATTGATAGATGGTGGTTATTTTAATTTTATTTCTCTCAAAGAAATCCAGCATTCACTGACAGCTACTGAAATAAGCCTCCAGTATGTAAATCTATATGGCCAAAATTTCTGTTGATATAAACTGGCACAGCTTCATTAAAATTAATGGAGTTCTGCCAAATTACACAGAGATTTTGTCCCGATTACTTTGCATTGGAGATCTGTTTCAACAGCTCTTCCGTGGAAAGGCTCCCATTTGGGTCAGTGGAACTGTGCCTTAGGGATGTGCCACTTCCCACTAGCAAAGGAGTTGGCTCGTGAGTTTTACTATGTCTCAGACGGAGGCAATTCAGAAAAGCACGTAAGCACATGCTTAAATCCCACTGACTTAAATTAACCAAATACTTATGTATCCTTCCTGCATCAGAGCCGAAGTGTTTACACCAGTCTTATCCCTAGTTCAGCAAGATACTTAAAAGCATGGCCCTTTGAAATGCAATTAGATGCCAAAATGTCTTTGATATGGGCTTATATGCCGTACTTTAAACGTGAGGTTTCCAGCTGAAATCAATCAGACCAATCACATGATTAAGTTAAACATATGCCGAAGTACCTTGCTGCATCAATGCCTTAAGCTCCAAACTTGCAAGTGGATCCACACATGGGTTCGAGGGTCCACTCGTGTGAATCAGGGCTTTAGAGATTAAAAAAAGACCTCTAAATCCCCTTGCAATTAGCCTTCTACAAATACATAGACATCTATTTTTTTTCTGCAAAAACATTATAAAAACTCATTAAGACCATACTCTTTCCTTCTGTGTATAATTGAATAATTAAAAAACAATAAACTACAGGCTGAGGGATCAGAAAATTCAGAATAGTGGTATATAATTTATCTTAGGCATTGACTTAATTTTTATCATTATTCATCATCTGAGTACATAAAAATTCTTTAGATTCATCATAATCATAGAACAAATTTATTTTACTGAGGCATAATTTAGATGGAAAAAGTATAAAGGCTAAAGCAAATGGCAAAAAATCTGCCTTCAGAAATCAGTACTTTTCTTCCAACTGTGAGTTATTCTTGAGACATCTGGAAATATGAGCCTGATTCAAAGCCCATTGAAGTCAATGGGAATCTTTTATTTTACTTCAGTGAGCATCGAATGAAGCTCTATATGAGTTTTTCAAATTTGAAACCTGGTGTTGCTATTTTTTCTACGGATTTAATGTACAATTTTTCACAATCTAGAAAAGGTAGCAATAATAGGCTCCAATACTACAAATGCTTACTCACATGAGTAACTTTATGCATGTGAATAGTCCCTTTGAGTACACTAGGACTACAGGGATTACTTGTATACATAAAGCTCTTCACGTGCATGTATTTTTGAAGGCGTGGGGTCCTAAATAGATATAGACCAGAGGCAAGTCATTTAACAACTCCATTCCTCAGTTTCCACATCTGTGATATGGTGATGATATCTATTCCATAAAGTGCCATGAGGTGCTATGAATGAGAAAAACTATGGAATTTAAGTTGTTTTTAATAAAACTTATTAAACACAATACACAGTTATTATATTAAACTATATACACTATATAGTATATAGTGCTTAATATTAACTTTAATAATATTATTGCATTTAATATTTAATATTAATATAGTGTTTAATTTTGTGTTTTGTATAATATAATATAGTATGATATATAATATAATCTATACTATATTAAACACAATACACAGTTATGTTTTCTGAGAAGCCTTGGTGTAAAAGAGAAGGGAATCCAATACCCATAATACATCTGTAGTAATGGGTCGTTTTATCTATGATTAGGGAACAGAATCTATTACCACTGAAGTTGGTGAGCATTTGGCCATTGAGTTCACTTGCAGCAGGATTGAACCTTCAATGCCCAGCTCCTTTTTCTGCGTCCTTGTAAGGTTCTATAACTTATATTGTAAGACTTTAAATTCTTGGTATTTCCACCCCATCTGTCTGAAAAGAATAAACTACTATGTGTGTTCTACAATTTCCTGAAAGTAGCATTCTCAGACAGAGAAAATAGAAGAATATCTATAGCTATCATTTCACCTATTCCAGATCCTGAAAATTAGGAGTAATGGTGGGGCTGGAAGGTATACTTTGGCTTCACTTTCCTGGGTATGGATACAATACAATTTATTTTTATGTACTGTCCTTCATACAAAGTATCATTACTCGAAGCATGGCTCTGTGCTTGCTGCTAGAACTAAGCTACTGAAGATGCTATAATGACATCTCCTCCTACATCATCATCATCATCAATATTATGACAACCCAGACTGACGAAAATGCTATGTACAGTGTTATACAGATTTGTACAGTGAAAATAAACAATGCATAGGCATAATGGCTTAACAGGAGGGCTGTATAATATTATAGGCAGAGCCTGTAGTGCTGCCTATACTCAAGGTTGGCTAACACTTCCCTGTATAAGACCTTGTTTTCAGTTTCATGAGGAAACTTAATTCTGGTATTTCCTAATTTTGAGTGCTTGATTATGCAATGTCGTTTTGTGTGTAATATATATGTTTAAATTAATTCTCATTGCTATCTTCATTCTCCCTCCCCTATTCCCTTTGTTTGACTTAAACCTAACTAGATAGATAGCTCTCTGGAGCAGAGATTGTCTGTTTCTACAATGCCTAGTGCAATGGGGCTGCAAGCCCGGATGGGTCCAGTAATGGGGTGTACTAGCCCTTTAAGCGAGATGATGGAAGTCTCTAGAACTGTTTTAACGTGTTCCAGGAGTGTTGTGGTACAGGCAGAGTTGTGGGTCAAGAACAGCCACTGAGAAATGGAAGGAAGTAGTTCTGGGGAGACAGTCAGGGTGTTAAGAAGAGCAGCAGGACTGCTGCCTGTGTCCAAGAATGGGACCCCTAGAGCAAAGTGAGTGGAAGCTGCCATCTGCTCTCAATTCAGAGGGAATGCTGGGTAGTTTATTCCCAGGACTTCTGGTACATGTATGCAGGATGCAGGCCCACCAACTGAAGGGTGGGGGCAACTGCCCAGGAGTCCGACAATTTAAAAGGACCCTGGGTGGATGGGAGGATAGATACATATCTGCTTCTCCTCCATGCGCACCCCTTCTCCCAAGCCCCCGTTGCTCGCGCTCTCCACCCCTCCCCTGAGCCAAGCTGATTCATTATGTGCCATGCAGGTTCCCAGGCGGCCAAGGAGGTGGTATCTGCTACTCAGCTTCCAGGGTTCATTAATAATTTCTCTGGGAAGTCCAAGGGACCTGGGAAGGTGAGCAGGAGATACTGCCTCAGCCACCCAGGAACCTGCATGACACATAATAAATCAGCAAAAACTTCCAGAGGAAGCCCCCTCGACCTGAGTCATCCCTTTCTAAGGGGGCTATTGACTGTTGTGCCCTGGGCCCAGAATTGCTGTTGGTGGGTCTGCATGCATGCTAGCCTGGAGAGAGATTGTGGGAGGATACTGCAGGAAATCTGTCTCAGGTACAGGGAAAACTGTCTGTTTTGATGTTTCAACTGAGGATGGCCTGAGTTCTCAAGAGCAGCACCAAGAAATAAAAACCCTGGTGTGACTTCTGACAAATGTTCGCCTGCCTCAGGGTTCTTAGTTGGTATTTTGATACATATAAATAACAACAAAATCTATCAGCACTTCAAGTCACTGCCAGTATTGCCAGCCCAAAGCATTCAAAATCGTGTCGGCCCAGAAAATCACCAGACTGCTTTAAACATAATGACGCTTAAAAGAATCCTACATGTATTACTTTTACATTTGCCTCTGGATTTTGAGCCATTAGGGTTCATGTTTTCAAGCTTTTCTCTGCAACCTTGAGGACTAAACATTTTTTTTAACGAAAGCTGAGATTCTGATATAATTGCTGATTCCAGGAACTGGGGCTTTAGTGGACACATCAAGTATCTTGAATTAGCAACATTGCACTGCTTTTCTAGGACATTGCTGAAAGAGGGCAGAGTTAAGGTTGCGAAGACAATTTTAACTGTGCATTTCCTGGTTTTCAGAAGTTTCTGTTTTGCTCAACTCCACATGCTGCAAGGGGGTGACATACCACCAAGCAACCTTAACTCTTAATCATCTGGCCTTTCAATCAGTTCACTGAGAGTCTACCTGGCAGTCTATATCTGCAGTACATCTGCTTGTGGGTGGATTTTCCATTTCTCTTACTCTTTGATATCCAGATTTCAGAAAGTTCTAGTCAAGATCTACCCTCTTGGGACTGATTCAGTACCTTTATGGGCTCTTAACCTAGTTTTCACCAGACTACTGGGTTCCCCTTTTGAAACTGTAGTGACAAACTCACTATCTCTGTTGTGTGTGAAGACTGCATTTCTGTTGCCAAGTACTTCTGCAAGGAGAGTTCCAAAACTTGAAGATCTCTTAGTTGATTCTCCTTTTTTAGCCTTTCATAAAGATAAGGTTTCCCTTAGGCCACACCTAAGTTTATGCCAAAGGTGATGTCAGCTTTCCACCACATCTTCTGGTTTTCTCTAAGGCCTCACTTATCCACAACTGAAGCAGTATTCCATAGATGTATTCCATTAGATGTCTCCAGAGCTTTGGCATTTTGCCTAGACTGCACAAAGTCTTTCAAATCTTCTCCCAGCCTCTTTTTAGCCCTACTGAGAGAATCAAGCGTAAACCAGCAACAGCTCATCAAATTTCACTTTGGATTTCTGACTTCACATATACATTCCACAATCTTCACCGCAGCTGTGGACATTACACACACAGTGGTGTGAAGGAATGCAGAGGGAGGGAGTGGACATGTGCCTTTTATGTCCTCAGCTCAGCTCACAAGGAGAGCTGTGGCACATGCTGCTTAGTGGACCTGCTGGCAAAAGTCCAGTGCATGAAGCGCACATACACCTGCAGTAGAATGTATAAGTACACAACATATCTTTGTTACGCTACCCTTATTGTACAGGTATGTAACTGGTTCTCCCCCGCCCCCACATGAAGTCTTGAACGTGAAGATCTGTAAAGCTTTATTACATTCTGTAAGTACCAGCCAATCTTTAAATTGTTAAAACCCCACTTTTCAGAAAAAAATTGAAGCTCTTTGGAGAAGAAAATGACCTGTGATGGTTAAAGACTTTGATTGAACAAGTTTCAGTCACAGACAGAGATTCATCCATCTCAGAAATGTCAGATCTAGCTATAAGTGAATCCTAAAAGCCTTGCTAGCTGAGTTCAGGTAAGCATCTAAAAATTCAGATGATTATCCACACCTTTTTGGTTTGGAACTAGAGCAGTCTTTCACATTCTGTTTTTGGGGTATTATTTCTATGACTTACCCCAGCCAAAACCAGGAGGAGGATTATTTTTAAAGGTTTTTTTAGACCTTCACTAATGTTTTGTTTCTTTTGAGTATCGTGTTTGCATAGAATTTTAGGACAGTTATTACTTCTTTCAGACTGACAGGCCTATATTTAGTTAAGTCTCTTTTCTTATGCTTGAAAGCACCATCATGCTAATGTAGAATTTACTCTCGATGCTAAAGGTTCCCAGACTGCAGAGCACGTCCTGGAAATATATTGAGAGCCAGGAAGCCATGTGAGGAACTGCCACAGGAGGAGCCCAGGTATCTACTGCTACCACCAGAGCTGTTGGGACTGAGGAACTTTCCGCCATTATGCAAGCTGCCATTCTCACCAGGAACTCTGTGAGATCTGTAACCCTGGGGCTCTCTGCTGCTGGAGGATCAGCCATCAAGGGAGCCTAGTTGCCAACAACTTCTGCAGGACCCCAGCTGCTGCCAGTACCTCTTTGAGACCTCTCACCATGAGACCTGCCACCACCAGAAAGAGACTGCTACTTAGAAACCAGCTGCTGCCACCGAGGTATAGCAGGGAAGGTAGGAAAGAGAAATGTCCAGAATGGGGCCCTGCGTAAGGGGAAAGGAGTAATGGGAACTTCTGAATGGGGAATTTGTGTGGAAGGAGGAGTAATGGTCAGCATAAGGCAGCTAGGGACAGGGGAAGGGGTTTCTTAGGTGTGACTGGGAAGGCAAGGGCTGGAACTTGAGGCCTAGAGAGGAAGACAGGAACCAAGTGTCAGGCTGAGGACTGGTGTGAGACATTCAGGAAATGAGGGACTGGGGAAGAACAATCAGGATGTAGGGGTCCCAGTTCAGGGCAACTGTATCTGTATTCCTCCTCTATGGTCAACCAAGGATGCTCCCTTCACAGGCTCCTGGCTTCCAGCCGTTACCTTTCTTTGGTGGACACATGCATCTCACTCCCTTCTGAGCCGGGTTTATCAGGCTGCACAGTTCCCTGCCTACACAGTGCATTCCCCAGCAAGTCAGACTGCCTAAACAGGCCTGCTTTGCTTTTCACCTCAGAGGTTATCAATGGCAGAATTGCCCACTGTTATAAGTTACCACACAGTTTTAAGCAAACACTTTTATTCTTAAAGTGAAAGCATTAAATAGAAAACCTATTAAAACAATAAAAGAACTTACCTGCATGCTAATAAGCTTACTGGAGATCACCCCATCTCCAACAAGGGCTCTGGTTGGAGTCAGTCCTTCAAACTCCACCACAGGCTTTTTCTGTGGTTATAAATTCATAACTGCCTTGGATCAGAATAAGCAAACCTCAGTCAGTCCTTTATACAGTGTGGGCCTCTGAGCTTGTTCTCCTTTAACAAGTAATCTGCAGACAAAAGTCCCCTCCTCAGGACGAAGCTTCAAAAGACTGAGTTCTTGTGTAACCAAAAGGAATATATTTGCATACGCCTCCCCCTCGAGAGTTCCTCAGAAACCCACTCAACTTTGTTTCTCCTGAAAGTGCTTTCTTGCCTGACATGTTGTTTAAAAAAAGTCCTTTGAAGCTCATAACACTTCCAAGGTTTTACACTGACCACGTCTCCACCCTAGAGAAGTTGCGTGCAATCCCATATAAATATTTGCATTTTTAATATAATGAAGTCCTAAAAAATTTAAACTTAATTCAGTAAACTTGGTGCAGGAAATTGCCCTGTCTTCACAGTAGGTGCTAAGTCCTGTGAGACACGGGGCAGGAGCAGGGGGAGGGCAAGAGCTATTAAGCGGGAGTGACCGAGCTGAATCCTGGCTAGAGAACTGAAGGGAGAGGAAGACACCAGCATATGGGAGAATAGGACTGGAAAGGGAACTGGGGAGTAGGCCTGAGCAAATAGATTGTTCAGGGGTTGATTTAGTGCAGTGGGGAGGAAAATGGATTGTGAGTAGGTTTGATTTTCTTGTGAGTGGGGGAGGATTGACTTTGTGGGAGGGAATATGGAGTAGTGGAGAGAATGACGTGAGGTGCTTACTTTGGGGTTGGAGAACATTGTGCAGTTGCAAATCATATTGTGACTGGGAAGGTGGGAGGGAAGGTGGTTCATAAGATTATGTCTCTGCTGGGAGGTGGTCCACAGTATGACAATATTTGTTCCTTAAAACTGAGCTTACAGTACAAGCTTATTTTTGGAGGGCTTTAGCTTCTCCTGGTGTGCTGCGGTCAGGTCACGTTTTTGTATTATCCTGAATGTCACATTGATTGTTTGATCTCCTCTTGTATTTCTAGGCTTAAGGGTGTTGATGAACTGGGTTGAACACGTTAAGTTGTCTTGCTAGCTTGTGCAGATGATAAAGCCAAGCGGTGCCAAAGCCACACCACTTAGTCTCCATGCAACATTGCAGAAGTTCAGAAGAAGATTTACTGGATCCTGAAGTGCTGGCAAAGGACAGACAAGCAGGTAGATAGTTGCAGCTGGATGCACCAAGCCATAAATAAACAAGTTTTATTTGGTTCATAAAACTGTCATCTGCATGTCAGTCATGGTGGAAGTGGAGCTGATATGCATTGCGGAAATTAAGGATGAGTGGTGATAAAATTCTCGACTCATTCAATTATGAAGGCTTGTCACCTGGTGTGAAATGAAACCTCCAGGGGCAAACCTCTACCATACAAAGCAAAACAAGTACAAAAGCTCCAACTTTTTATTTGACCTGGTGCCTGAATAAATTTGTTTTTTAAAAAAGAAATCATGGTGAGAGGAGTCTTATCTGCTGTCACTGGGTCCCAGCAAATTGCTTCTGCTATATGAAAAAACAAAGCTGAAAAGAAGAATTTGAGGCTGCATCTATCCCATAAATCCAACTGAAGAGGGTGGGTTGCAGCTCACTCCAATACCCATTAATACTACTCCATAGGTTAGCCAGAAGCAATCATTCATGGTGCTCTCTCCTGCCAGGCAGCAAGTATTTTGCACTCAGTGCTCTCATTCACTGTTGAGATGGGACTCAGGACAAATGAAGGACTCAAATTCAGATCCACTCTAAGGACTCTAAACCAGAAATTTTGCTTTTATTTTCCTTGATAAGGTCCCTTGTTTTTCTCAATTGATAGTCCATTACTCAGCTGGTGTATGTCCATAGTGGCTGGTAGAGTAGTCCACAAAACCAGAATCCTGTTTTATGGAAAAAATGTGAGGTTTTAATATTTGTTTTTGTTCAACGTTGGGACAAAACTAAGATCTTTCTACATTTTTTAGAGAGACAGGATAGCTAATAGTCCAGGGCACTGGGCTGTCATGTAGAAGATCCAGGTTTAAGTCCCTATTCTGCTTGATTCAGCCCAGATATTTGAACCTGGGTTGGCCACATCCTAGGCAAGTGCCTGTATGCCAGGTTATTGAGTCACTCAATTTCTCCTGATGGAACTGTTCCACTTTGTATAAATAATTCAATTTTCATGGGACCAGAGAGAGGGGAAGAGAGATACCCTATAGCCTGTTAGTTAGGGTCTCCTACATCCCAGGTGAGTGCCCTATCCACTGGTCTGTTTGCTAACCAGAGGGGGTGTGTGCGTGCACGCGCTCATCAGAAATATCATCCTGGATTTGAGACTTCCTTCTGATAAAATTCTCATTGAAGCCAATACTTTTTCATGAAAAACGTTGGTTTCAATTAATCAGCATTTTCTTAAAAAAATAAAAATGTAAGTGAGAAATTACGGCTCAAGTCTACTGTTGGTCCCCTTCTGTGGGTTCCCTCTTAATTTAATAGGGCTGTGAGTTTCACATCTTTATCAATTCTGCCACAGTATCCAAAGTAAATTTACTGTACACTGATTATGTTGATTGTCCTTTTTGGCTGGTTCTCTGCTTTGCTGTTTTTCATGCTCTATTACCAGTTAATGCCCGTGATAACTATAAATACTAAGGAATCGTTGTTGATCAGCCAATTATGGCAAGGTGCTGTTACATTTTTTAATCATAACGTTATACTTTTATCAGTATATTTATGATGTCTGTGTTACATTCCTTCTCATCTCCAATTCTTGCTCTTGAAGAAAGAGATACTGCCATGCTTTTGGTAACCAGACTTCTGAATGATGTTTGTTGTAATAATAAATCATAAAACCTGGGTCATCTGATATATCTTTGTGTATTTTGATTGTGACAAGTATTGATTTCCCCACACATTGCTTCCTCTTGTTCTCCAGTTTAGTAGCTGACTTGCCACTGTGTCATGCCAACCTCTTCCTGGTGTCTGAATCATGGATGTTCCAATCTGGGGAGCTGACCCTTAAACTTTGCTATGCCTTGCTATGCCTAACAGTGTTATTCTGAAACCTAACTTTTGGCTCTGAGACACTGATATGTTTAAATGGCTCATGAAGAATGACCTGAAGTTCATTTTTCAAGATTTAATCTTGGGTACTTACCAATGTGTATTCAGGGGAAGTTGTAATTCTCACTTGTTCTGGGGGCCTAAGAGATTCTAAGATCACCAATGTTCTCTTTTTTATAGTATGGAGAGGCTGTCCATGAATTATGTTGGTGTAAGCTCTGGTAGAACTTTATGAGCAGAATTCAGCTAAGGCCTTGAGAGCTCGAACCGCTGAAGTTGTAAACAGTGATATGGGAACCAATTAAAAGGCAAATCTCCAACCCCAAATACAAATCTTCACATTAATCAGTCAGATTTTACAGGCTAGATCCTCTTAAAGCTCATTCAGATTATTTTTTCTTCCTTCCTCATTTCAGTGCACTATAAAACTATATGTATTTTTTACTTCTACTTAATTATTTTTCTTAAAATGCCTTTAAATCACATTGCCATCCATATATATTGTATATTAGTAGAAAAATGCATTTAGACTCCCAATTGCTCTTTGAAAAATAGGTTACTCCTAATCATGTTTAGTATTTTTTCTCTCCTCAGGATGGAATCTGCTTTCAGACTATTTCTCACAGAGGATAAGGATTAGTGCCTCTTTATCAATGTTGTCCATATCCCCACTCAGTATGCTTTATTATCACTGCTAGAAGGTGCTTCTCAAAGACTGAGCTGTGGAGCTGTAAAATCAAGCTTCTCAAAGCTGGGGAAAATTGAAATGTCACTTTCTACAAGGAGTTTTAAGAGTGAGACTAAACATTTACCTCAACATAGACCATTCATTCTATGGCCTAGTTTAGAAACTTTCAAAATCAATTTTAAATCTTTTCTTTATAGCTTTCACATCCCTTCAATATCATGTTTTTTTATTATTAAATTGCCATAGTCAGAGCAACATTTGGGGAAGACATTGATTTGTTATCTTCAGTGACTATTGTTCTTCCTGCCTCTGCTCTGTCAAACACCAAAGGGGATGCAGAACTTCACATTTCCACCATATGCGTTAGGCCACTGTGCAGTTTGACAGACAATTCCTCACGCTTATAGAACTAGCAATGCTCTTCAAGGCCAAATTAGATTTATATGGAATGGTAGCTCAGCTAGCGGTATTATGTACCTCTGAGTGACTACATTAATTGGCAACCAAAATATAAACAGCAGTATCTCCACAAGGAGGAAGTTGGCATGCTTAATACATCTGTGGCGAATCAAATTATGAGAAATCCCATTATTTTGCTTGGGATTCTGTTTTCTACTGACCATATGTTTCAATGGCCAAGCAGGCCACTTACTGCAGAGATACTGCATTACTCTAATGTACTGTCCTAAAACAGAGTATTAAACTGCGGGGGGGGGGACCTAACAGTACAACAAAATCATTATTTACACTTAAACTAAGTTCATTTGTTTTCTCTTTTCCCTCTGAGTATGTATCACTCAGCTGAGATTACACTGTCAGCAAAGCACATGATATTTTTGCATTTTTAATAGCGCCCCCAAACATTTTTATTTAGCATGCTGTTATCATTGTATTACTAATGAGGCGGTTGGAAGACAAATGTTTTTAACAATACTTATAAGCTTGTCATGTTTTGATGTTTGTTTTCTGATGTTTGACTATTTCTCATAGGAACTGAGTATACTAGGCTGTCCATTAATCTCTAACTTTACAGTCTTTCATGTTATTCAAGAAAGACAAAAGAAACCAATAAGCATTAGGAGTTTTAAACAAGATTATTTCATTACAAAGAGAATGAAGGACATTAATAAATGTGGAAACTAGAAACACATGTACAAGTTTGTTATGTAAAATGATACTGTGGGTGGAATAAAAAGCAAAGAATAAGAGGAGCATGCATTGAGCCCTTTGTACTTTTGTTAACTCTGAATCATTAAATTCAGCTTCTTGGGCGAGACCTGACATTTAAGTTGCATATTTAACTATGCTTTGGCATGGATACTTTCCAACAGGGGATAAGAGAATAATTTGATTTTTTTTTCAGTGCAAACTATCACTATTTTAAATATTAAAGATCATGTAATTTATTTTTTCCACCATGTAGCCACATTATAACCAAAACATCCCTCAAGGGACAAATCCTCTGGCATTAAGTATTTTACCTAACTAAATTTTAATTAAACAAGTCTGAAAATAAATCCCATCTTTTCTGTGGCCCATTTCCTCTGTCTGTTAAATCTTTACCAATGAAAATAACTCTCAGATTCTTGTGTAAAACAGCAAGCAGAGTCATTGAGTGTTCCAGCAATCCAATCATGCACTTTCTGGTATCTTAAATATGTAGACTGCCAGGCATACATTCTTTGATAGAACTTTAATTGAGATAATTACATGTCCTTTAGCACTTTTCCCTTCTGTTATGTTTCAGATTTTAAATTGTGTTCCTTTTTCTTGTGCTGACTCATCATCACTTCCACTTTTAATTCGAGAGAAATAAGTGGTAATCATTTTAGAAGAGGAATATAGTTTTGTCAGAAAGTAGCCCATTTCTACCTGTGTGGAATGATGCTGTGTACTAAAGCAAAGCACTCTCTGGGTGAGTTCAGTGCATATTGTACTTTAATGATTTCCTTTGACAGGAGGTGTGACCAAGATCACACATTTCCTTCTCAGGAGTGAAAATTCAGTTCAATAAACTGTTCTATTAAGACTCCGTCATTTCAGTCCCAATGTAGAACTGAGGAAAACATTGCATATATATCATAATATTTCTCCTGACATCTTGGGTGTTTTATTTATGTACTTTAAGTGAATATAGTGCTCTTGAAAACACCAGACTGATTGCACTGGAGACTGATTTTCTGTGTTTATCCACAATATAGGTATTGTGCAAGCTTTCCCATACCAATCTGCTCATGTGGTCATAATCTGTGGTCATAATCATAAGGACCATCTGTAGAAGATAAGAAGGTACAATAGTCACCACCATTTACTAAATCCTACCATGTAGCAGTCTCTGGGATACACCATTTATACACTAGATTATGTGTAGAATGGTGTGTGGCGTACAATGACGATTTCTGAGAGCAGTGAGCTAGCTGTTGAGAAGCATTCACTTTTTAATGCTGACTACACTTTTTCAATATCCATGCCCAATTAGCACATGGCATCTACTCGTCGAACTTAGGAACCCAATTAAGGGGGTGTGGGAAAACAAAGATTTATTACAAACAAGATTTGTAATGCATCAGGAAGTTAAAATTGTTGTTTACATTAGATAATGTGTGTTTCATGAAGTATCACAGAAGGTTTTATAAATTCTATGCATTTTATGTTTGTTTACTCAGGTATCTTTGCCCCTCTCCCCTCCCCCCAATTTTTGAAGGCCAGCCATAAATTGTTTGTGGGTGGCAGTATCTCACTCCTTGCATATCTGAACTGTGTAAGCATTAATTATATCCTACTTCACTGCAACTATGGTCAGATTCATGGGACCTCCCTGTGTTTAATGCTGCTCTTTAACTAATAATGTGTGTCACTGCAGAGATGAGACACATTAATGCAGACCTGAAATTATTAATAACAGTTACAGTAACTTACAGTACTTAATGAATCCATCTAGCTTAGATTTTTTTTATGAATAAAATTCATTATGAATTTAGTTTTTTGGGGTAGAAAATATTTCATTAAAATGATCTTTGTTTTGTTTTTTTAGTGCACTTATTTTTTAATATTTGCTGGGGTAGTCTGAACAAATAATTTTGTTCAATATGTTCTTAGTAGTTAACTTTGACTATTCGTTATTTTTTACTCATCTTGTAGCACGTAGTATTATTTCAATTCCCTCTTTGGATGTCTGGAACTTTCAGATAGCAAAGATTGAATAATGACTTTCCAATACAAATATTTAGATGAATAAACATTTCTGAAACTTCAAGATTTGTGAAAATTTTCACACGTATCTCACAGGTGTCCAGCTAAGTTTGTGCAACAAATAACATGATCCCAAAATCACAATGAACTTTATTTGGTGTTTTAAAAATAGTCTTAAAGCCATTTTTTGCTTGCTAATTTCTTTAAAAATATTCACTAAAATTAGAGCTAGTCAAAAATATTCCCTCAACATTTTTTCCTCAGAATTTATCGATACATTTTTTGCTCCAAAATTGGAACGTTCTGTGTAGATGGTTCAATCTAGATGAAATTCCTTCAGGCTTCTTTTGAAACATCCCTGCCAAGTTCCATGGCAGCCCTCCAGATGGATGGTCCCCATGCTCGTAACTCCAGGTTTTCCCGTTTGTGAAGAATTTCAAAATTTTTGGTTTTCATTCCAAATCAGGAAAAAAAAATTCTAAATGGGTAAATGGAATTTCTCAGCACAGTTCTACTACAAATAGATTCATAGTCTTTAAAGGCAGATGGGACCATTAGATCATTGGTCTGATCTCCTGTATAACAAAGGCCAAAGAATTTATTCCAGTTATTCCTTGATTAAAATGAGCCCTATAGCTTGTGTTTTACTGGAGAATATCTTCTACAAAGGTATCTGGTTTTGATTTGAAAACTTCAAGAGATGGAGAATCCACCACTTCCCTGGGTAGTTTGTTCCAATGGTTAATCACCCTCACTGTTAAATAATTGTGCCTTACTTCTAGTTTGAGACTTCCTTCAATTTCCCTATGTTACCTAGTATTTAGTGTTGAAAACCATGAAAGTAGTGATCATGACATGTTCTCTCATCCAAAGTTGCTTTGACATCTTTGGCAATTTGAATGTCTGCCTCTAGCTGTCTCAAGGTCACTTTGATTACAGTGAATACAGGCCTGACATCTTGGTGTGATGTGTAGAAAATGTTTTCTATCTTTGGTGCGAAATCAAAATTCATGTTTTGCTTCTTTCTTAGAAGGTCAAAATAAATACATAATCCATTCCTCAATGCAGGCTGACGTACTTTTTGCATTTAGCAACCAGATGCTTTTGCCAGTGAAATTATGAGCTGAGCAAAATTTAAATATTTGTGTCCAACTAGAGGGAAAATCTGAAAATAAATTCCTCTTCAAATGGGAGGTTTTCATATCCTGAATTTTCTTTGTCATCAGTAGCATCCAGATTCCCAGCAGGGAGCACTTGATAGAAAAAGTTGTATAGTTGTCACAGGATTTGTTTTGTGAATGAGACAGACAATGCTATCAACTGATTGGGAGTCAAGAGATTTGGATTCTTTCCTGAGCTTTATCACAAGCTGCTGAGTCACATTGGGCAAGTTTGATAGATTTTCTGTATCTCACATATCCTAATGACCGAAAGAGAGATTTTCAGAAGCACCCAAGGGATTTGGGAGCATAATTCCCCTTGAAAGCCAATGGAACTTGTGCTCCTAAATCTCTTAATTGTTTTAGAAAGTCTCACCAAGAACCAGTTACTTACCAAACAAAGTTTAAAGTGCAGTTCTGCTCTGAAGGTGACTATAAAGGAAAGCTGCATGGAGTATCTGGTTTATTTTCTCATTATTCCATATCACCTTGTAAACTTTACAAGTAAAGTGATGGGGGATTTTTAAAAGTGCTATCCCAACTGCAGGCTCTGAAAATCAAATCAGGATCTTTCCTACCCAGACATATTACCCACTAACAAAGTTGAAATTAGATCTTCAGTGACACCTGTGTAACAACCCCCCCTTGTAAGTTTGACACAGATGTAATTTATTGGAATTTAGCAAGCAATTCTCCTGATGATGCAAGTGGTAGCATTTTGTATGGCTTCAATCTATAGCACTTTAAAACAAATAGAAATGTAATATCTCTAACAGCAAAAAACAAAACAAAACAAAACACCACCACCTTAGCACGGATTTGCAAGAGTATAAATATGGATTTTGAAAAAAGGTATAAACAGACTAAGAGAGATTCCAGATATCCAGATATATTTACATATATCCCCCCCTCCAAAGGGGAGTGCTATTGAGAGTTTTAGTAATATTTCTGCCCAGTTTTCCTGAGAACTTTCTCCACCTAGACCTTACCCTGCTAGAGACCTTGGATATCCATTTACCTCCTTAGCACATCCACACTTTCTTTCTGTTCCTTGATCAAACTACCATGACTCATGTGACAGACCCACCCCCTCTCAGGGCAGTAATTGAGTGGTAGAGCATTGGAAAGCCTCCTGCTTTGAGTGCAAGTGGTTGCAAATTGATTTCCTTTCTAATCTGTTGCAGGGGGTGTGTATCTCCCACCCCTGTCAGGGTGGATACATAAGCCTTCCAGCTGTCTCGTATCCCAGTAGAGATGCAGTAGAGTCTTTCCTGGCCACAGGAGATTAATTTTAGATATGAAGGACAAGCCCCATTTGCAGAAAAACTCATCCCAAGGTAAGATTTTTAAATCTCTTTCTATATTGCTAGGCTGTATGGGCTCAAGAATACCCAAGAAGGTATAGAATGCAGCTGTCACTTGGAAGGTCTAACAAGAGTAAAAGGCAGTAAGCACTTATTATTCCTTTTTAATTTTTGTTGTTGTTTAAGTCACTCCATGTGTCTTTGAATAAGCATGGGGAGCGGTTTGCTGATTTAGAGGCTGCCATTTTTGCATCATCACTTTTCAGAGCACAGCCATGCTTTAATTCAACAGCCTACTCCTGTGGCCACTGAAGTCAACATTAAGTCAGTCAAGAGCAGGACAGCCCATTATTTGTCAGTTGCTTCAGATAACAAGGAAGATGGTAGGGGAACTTGTAACAATAAGACTTCTAAACAAAGTACTGTTTGGAAAACAATTCTAAGCAATAAAATCACTTATTTTGCAGTTTCTTTTATTGTAACAACTGTCTATAAAAGAGGCAGCTTTTATAAGTATGTCTTACTGGTACAATATGGAAAATCAGGCCAGCAAAAGAGCAGGTACCTGTACAGATGATAATCATGCTCAAAATGGACTGTACTTGTAGCTCAGACAGTTACTGTTGTTAAGCATATCTATGGCCAGACATCCTAAATTCACTACATGCACTGATTCTTTAAGAAAGGATCTCTTTTCTTCTAAACACTTCACTGACAATTATCAGACATTCTGTGATGTGATCTGAAATATGAAATCTTACTCCTGTAGCCATGCTCCAATTACACATTCACTTGGAAGCTTAAATTACCATGAACTGGATCATGACTTTCATAGCTTTTGCTGTGTTAGGGGATGGAATATATATACAGAGGTCTTGAAGAAGCAGCAATGGCTAGAGGTGTTCTGCCTGCAAAGTGCAGAAGTAATGTCTCTAAGGCTGGGGAGTATATCCAGAAGTACCTACTCTTATATGTTTTTAAAAGATACAGTAACTGTTGCTTGTTGTGCCAGACCCAGATCTCTAAATAACATGGAGGTGAGAGAAATCATGGCCTGTTGTCTTTGCGGTGTCTAGCACCACTGATGCTCCCCCATGCTTTATGAAAATGGAGCTCCAGAAGAGGCTATATCTGTTTGTCTATATCTATAATAGGATCTTCTGCCAAAAGTTTCCCAGTGTTGCTGCAGATGGTTCAGGAGAGCTATTGCACAGAGGGTTCCAGACAGCTGCTGGTATTTTAAGCACTCTCACACCTAGCCTTGATCTGA
>ML675644.1:4416528-4456312 GCA_007922155.1 Mesoclemmys tuberculata
CAAAACTTTGTCCATGCTATCATTCCCACTATTCCTGCCGTTGATGGGACTCAATTAGAGAGAGCAACAAAGGGAAATTTCATAAAAATAAGTCTAGGGTCAGGAAGGCTGTGTTGAATTGCAAGGTATAGGATTGAAGGTATGTCTACCTGGCAACCCACCACTCCAATCCCCCTGCAGCAGCAAGTTTCAGAGTCCAAATCTACAGACTTGGCCTTGTGCTATAGTGCTTTAAATAGCTGTGTAGACATTTGGGCTTTGGCTCTCAAACCCATCCCCCTCTTTGAGCTTCGAAGTCTGATCTCAAATATCTACACAGCTATTTTTAGTGCCATAATGCCAGCCTGACTCTGTAGACCTGGGCTCTAAGACTCGCTGCCATTAATTTATTTTAGGGTGGTGGGTTTTGGTTTTGGGTTTTTTGCTGTGTAGACATATCATTAGGTCGCATTCTGCCTGAACCATCAGCAGAGAAGGAATCATGTGCACCATCTTTCCCTTTGCAAACATGTCAAGAGTAACCAGCATAGCCCAACTATGCTTGCTCTGTACGGACAAGTCCAGGGTTCTTTGCAAAGTAGAACACCGTTGTCTTCAATGTGTGCCTTGCAAGTAATGTAGGTGTTGTCTTGCTATGTACACACCAAACAGAATGTGAGGGACAGAACATTGGCACAGTGGAGTAAAAATAATCACGTTTACGGAAAACACAGAACTCTCAAGGTCCAGCTGCGTATATGTACTGCTCCTCTGGTGGGTTCTTGTGGATTTCAAAATATAGAGCATGGTGAGTGCTATTAAGGGGCTCCAAGTATTTAAAGAATTACTTCTCTATTCCTATACACTACAGTAGGATAGGGTCTCCTAGTGATTTTGAAAATGCTGTATTTTGACAAAGCAGGGGAGGTAATATCTTTTATTCAACCAATTTCTAAATAAATAAATAAAAGCTATTACCTCACCCACCTTGCCTCTCTAACATCCTGGGAACAACACAGCTACAACCATACTGTATATTTTGACAAAAGATTTCTAGAACTTGTTTTCGTTTGGTGCGTCTGTCTTTTTTAACTGAAACAGAGTGTCTGAATATTTAGCTTGTATTTTTAATAGGAAAAGAGAGATTTCATTCCTATTTTTCACAGTATTTTTAGTCTTGTAAAATATTTTCCCAATATAATTGTGTGCAGATTTCATTGTTAACTTTTAAAAACAATCCTTTCATTAAATGCTAAAATAAGATGTTTCTTCTGTGAAAAGATAAAGAATGCAGTTTTCACAGGCCCACGCAATGAAAACCACCAGGAAGCTGCCAAAGCAAATTGAATTCATCCATATGGAAGAACATGATTTTCTTGCAGTAAAACTGTTTAAGTTGCCCAAACTCAGAACTTCCCCTTGCTAATCACTCTGAACTCAATTCTTTCACCCATGGTCCATGAGGGTAAAAAGCTCTGTTGGCGTACCTTCTTTGAATTCAATGGAGTTATGCCAGCAGAGTTTGGTCATTGGACTATACAGGATAAAGTGGGGAGTAAAGACAGAATAAAGGTGGCAGATTCTTTTCCTTGAGAGAGAGCTACAATATCAAACAATTTGTGTGTGTGTGTGCCCCCAAAAGGAGAACACTTTTTATGTGGGGGCACAAATGGCTTATTTCTGCAAGGTGTAGAGCTCTCAGCTCCCATCTAGCTCCATCAGAGTGAGGGTGCCCAGATCTGATACAAGACACTGCATCTCCCAGAAGCAGGTCTTTAGACAGCAAGTGCTTGGATCTTGCCCTCCCAAAGCCATTCTACCATTTGTGCCAAGAACATGCTTCCCTATAGGAGAGAGGATTTGTTAACTGGATTAAGTGTGACACTTTAATTGCTCAGATAAATTGCCTATGGTATATTATTTTGGTATCTAGTGCATCACCATGCAGAAAAATGCTAAGTCCCCTAGAAAGACTTAATATCGCATGCTCATTGCTAAGACTGTATGCATCTGTAAACATGCTCATTTCAGCTACTGTCATTTTTGCTGCCTTGTGGATTAGATATTTCCTGGATACTGCACATTATGGTCATTCAGGCTGTCCTTTACCCTCTTGAGTATCATCTTTGCAAAATGTACAGGAGAGAGAAATAAAGGTGCCATTAAAAATGGGCAACAAAATTAGACTTCATGTGAATGGCTGAAAAAAGATATTTACCACAAAGCTTGGTAGAAATAATGTTAACTGTACTGTGGGTCTGATTCTGAACTCACTTACACTAGTGTAAATCACGAGTAACTTCACTGACCTTAGTTTTACGTGAGTAAAATAGGTGTGAGAGGAGAATCCTGTTGTGTGTGTTTTTAATTGTGCTGCTGGCATCATTCTGCTCCTGCTACACTGGTGTCACTCCATTGATTTTAGTGCACCCATTCCTAATTTACACCAGTGTAACTACACTTGGATTGAAGCCCTGTGTGTTTTCATAAGTGAGGCTCATATCATTCTGCGGTGCACATATCAGTCCACTATAAGTTTTGAGTGACATCTTATGGCATTTACATAGTCGATTTGTGATAACCTTTATTCCTATTACAATATGTACCTTTATGTGACTGGAAACATAAACATCGGGATCCTTTCTTAATGGCTCCATTGGTCATTATGATGAAAGATCACATGCTGAAATGTATATGTACTATTTTGTATACTATGAAGTGTTATAGACCCTTTAGGGGGGTAGCATGTCTTCCTAACTTATTTTATTAGCTGATCTCAAGCCATCCTTTCCACTCTGTTTTCCATAAAATAAATCTATATTTATATATATATATATTTCATACATTAGACCAATATTTTGTATGTTGATTAAGCATCTCTCAGTTCAGCAGTAGAGAAATGGATCTTTGCAAAGATGAGACAGGGTTCAGTGTAGTGAATCTGCTTCTGTTGTCACTAGCAATATTACACTGGTCTATGTCCAAATGGGCCAAGTTCTGACTCTAAATTACACCATTTTAAATCTGGCGTGTACATCCATTGACTTTCATGGAATTATTCTGGATTTTTACCAGTGTGCATGAGAGCAGAATTAGGTCCAGTAGACCCTTTTCTTATTACACAAATCCTTTGCAAGTGCAATCCATTTTTTATATTGAGAATATTGGTATTCTATAGCATTCTAGTCACGATATGTAACAGGACCCCAAAGACAGATTATGCAGTCACAACGATGAAAATTGATTACTAAGCACTCAGTGAGTCATCTGCCTCAGGAAGTAACTACTTCAATCTATTATTGTCTAAGTCCTGATGGGTCAACCAGGACATGAAAGGGAATTTGCATTAAATTGATTTGAGTGTTTTTTCCTAGAAATAACATCACTCAATCAAAGGAAACATTCAGACAGAGCTAGACAGAACTGACTGAATTTGATTTGGGAAAGAAGAGCAGCAAGGGATGAACAGCCTGATTCAGATAAAAATATAAATGGGATTTAGAGCACCATAAATCTAATTTTACAAAGTAACAAGTTAAAGGTGGTAGTAAGAATTTCTGCAATGCAGATGGCGACGCACAAACAAGGAATCTTTTATTTAGTTATAGATGTGTGTATGTATCTATATAAACAGCTCATGCTATAGTGTGTTCTATAAAGGTAGTATATTTATACATGTTTTCACCACAAAAAGGAAAAAATGAGTCGTCATTAGGTGATAAAGGATATGCTCAATTTCCAACACTGCGTGATACCATAAATCACAAGAGCAAAGATCTCACACTTTGTAACAAGATGCACAAAATGAAGTTATTCTGGATTATGTAGTTGCATTGAATAGTTATATTTTATAACTTGAGTGTTTCTGTTTTTAAGGTTTTTACTTCCCAAAGTCAGATGTTCAGAATACGAATAAAGTTCGAAAAGGGAAATGTTTTCTACTGATTTACAATAATCTGGATCAGACTTTCAGAATGGGCAGAAAACAGGGCACTGGAATTTTGTTGTATTTTTCTGATCACATTCTGTATCTTGAGTATGCCTGGTATGTCATAGTCACTCCCCCCTCCCCCCATCCTCTTTTTAATCTAACTCTTGGGATTAATGGCAAGTCATCTTCAAACTGTTTAAAATGTATGACAGGCCATTATTTATGGAGCAGTTCCTAAATTGTCGCAGTTCCTAAATTGTCACAATTCCATCGACCTCAGCAGCGCTCTGACAATTTACACCAAATGAGAATGTGTCCCCTAATCTTCATAATCTTTGATCCAATTCTCCATCTCCCATTCGGTCTGCATAGTAGTTGACATTAGGCCCAAGAGAGCTCAGTGTGTGTGTGTGTAGTCCCATAAAGCACCGTTGTACAAACACATAGATGGAGATACACTCTGCCCTGACGAGCTTGCAAAGTAAGGGAGAAATTTTCAAACTTGCCTCAGGGATTTAGAAACACACACCATTAAAAGGGCTTGTGCTTCTAAGTCACTTGAACACCTTTGAAAATCTTCCCCTACATGGATGAGACAGGCACAAGGTAGATAAAAGGAAGTTTTATTCCCATTTGTGGGGGACTGAAGTGCTCACATACAGACTCAAGCCCTGATTCAGCATTGTATTTAAGCATGTGCCTAATGTTGACTCCAGTCAGCATTTTGGGTGGACAAGGAACATAGGTGCGGGCTCCGTGTGAGAAACAGAATTCATATGAACAGGGACCCAACTGCAACATGCTTGAATTTTAGCAGTGAGCAGAGAGGTGTCAGGGTAGATAGTAAACTGAAGCTGACATAAGCTCTCAGATGGAACATAGACATCGATCAGTTCCTATAAATGACACAGCTGAGAGGGGCTTCAAATGCCTGGAACATAAGTAAAACTTAAATTATATCCCCATTCTCAAAAAAAAAAAAGTCCCGTGGAGCTTCTTAATCCAAAGGGTAACATGATCAAAATGGGTTTCAGAGAAAACAAATCAAGGTGTTCAGACGGAACCAATAGGTACCGAATAAGGTTCTAATTATATGATACAGAGGGGTCAAAGAGACAACAGCGAGGCTTTATTTCTCTTAATCAATAAATTCTTTATTTTTAACAACTGATAGTAAAGGAGGAGGAACTCCGTGAGCGAAGGACAAAATGCGCCACCCAAGTCTTTTGCGTTAATGATCTCGAGGAATCAACGCACGGCTGTCACTTTTGTGACACTAGGGTGCCCAGTTATGGAGTTCCTCTAGAAAGTTTACAAGACCGATAACAATAAACAATTAATTCATACTCACTAAGCTTAGGTAATAACAAATCATCTTGGCCAAACTTAAACGACCGCTTGCTTAGATTCTGCAGACGGGAGAGAGTTGCTTCAGGTGATTAGGCCATTGCGAAGCAGGCTAGTAAGGATGCGTCAGCCCACTGAATCTAACACGCTCGAGACTCTGGGTGTTAGGCAATTCCTTTTCCTCTCTGGCTGCTGCTACTTGGCAGCTTGGTTTTATAGTTTTCCATATGCAACAGTTTGCTATGTCTTGGTGACCATTGGCTAGCATTTGCTGCATAACCTTTTAAGGTGACCCTTGGCATCTGGCCAACCAGAGGCCTACACATCGCCGAGCACTTGATGACCATGCACTGGTGCCTTACATCACCCTTGTCGTAGCCCCATAGGATATGGCTTAAACCTATGCCATTCCCTTATAAGGCGACATATACGCGTAGTTCATGTTGCTGAGTCAACCCCAGGCCACTTCCTTATTCCGCATGGGGGTCTGTACGTGGTGCTGCAGACACCATTATCTGATCCCAGCTCCACACAAGGCACCAAATTCCAAATGGGTGAAAGTAGACGAGCTACACGGGCAGTGATACAAATCAGGGAGAGTCCTTGCATACACTGGCATCTTGAAAGTGAAGCAAAATAGAACTCTTGGCACTGTACTCGGTACATTTCAGCTGCTTTGGGTGGCTTCAATTAAAAAATGTGACATCTAATTGGATTCCCCATTACATTTTCTAAATACAAGAATCCAAAAGACTATATATATAATGGAACATTTCTTCACATGTCAATGGTACTCTGTGTCAGTAAATGCTGCAGGATTGGGCTCTTAATATTTGTACCGCACCTATTATCATCCAAGACCTGGTATTTCTCTGTCCTGCCTCTGTCTGCGTGCACACCTGTATGCATACTTAATGTGGTAACATCTGACAAAATTTGCATGTGCCGAGCTGATCAAACATGCAAGTATTAACGCATCAAACAGTGCAAAAGGTGTGTGCACGTGCGAAGTTGAAAATGGGGCTCATGAAATTCTATATTATGATTTAAAATATTGTTTTCATTACTGCTACTTTATAAACTAACTGCCTGGGATTGTGAGAGATTCCTTGGAAGCCAGTTTCTCATTAAACACTATTACTGTGCATTTTTAAACTTCTCTTAGATGATGTCTACACTTCACATCGCTGGTGGCAGCATTTGGGTATGTACAGCTCCACGCTGAAATGAAAACCCTGATGTGTCCACATTGAAGTGTGTAGCTACAGATGTCAGTGAAAAATTCTGGTGGGGGGGTAGTGAGAGTGGGGATAAGCTTCAGCAATTCCCTCCCCTCCTCCACCTGAACCTTTCACTGTGGTGAGGAAAGGCTTTGGATGCGGGGGAGTTGGTGAAGGCTTTCTCTGCTGCCTGCCAGGGGCCTGAGTCTTTCCTGCAGTGTGGATTAGGAGGCATGGCTTGGGCGAATAGAGTGCTGTTGGGTACATACTCGGATGCATACCCATAATCTTCGTGTCTACACTCTACTCACCTAAGTGGTGCCTCACCAACTACACTGCTGTTTATACCATGCTAGGGGGCGGTGTGTGTACGCATGCCATACACTGCTGAAAGTAGAGTACCGTCTACACGTACTCTAAATGAAACCTCTTTTTCCAAGTCCATCTGGACTAAGGGATACCCAACTGAGTGTCGTTCAAACGGAAACCAACGCCAGGCAGAAGAGTCTCTTAGACTCATCTCTATTACAGCTTATTCCATTTGGAAGGGTCAAGAGAGTGCTATCATACTGATCAGCTCTATTGTTAAAGTTAGAAAAAAAATACATTGAGGTAAAGAGGAAATGGCTCACTACCAGGCGTGTTGGTACCAAGTGCCCTCAAATTATAGCACTCAACACTGAGACAAGGGGAAGCTCTACAAAGCCTGACCACTGCATTCTTTTAACAGAAATGCATTTATTGTTACTTAAAAGTTGAAGAGCATTACTATTACTCGGCAGCGGCTAGTGCTCTGAGCTGCTATAGAGGATACTGATGAATTTCAAATGACTTCAATGAAAGCCATAGAATGGTGGCATTATTTAATATGAGTATTGAAATAAAATAGTTAAATTCCTACAGCAAAATGTTAATAACAGAGTTTGTATGTAAATGAACTCAAATGGATGATGTACAATTGCCAGCTACCTGTAAAGGGATATAACTGAACTGCATCTTTCTGAAGGTGAGAATACTCTAAGAGGCTTAGGTAGAGGTCAGCATAAATAAAAATGTATTAGGAAGGATACTCCTCTCACTTGCACTAGTTTCATATTTCTTCATTGACTCACCAGTTTAAGCAAGAGAAGAACAGTTCCCTCAGCCCCCTCCTAACTTTATTTTAAATAAAGAGTGGATCTTTGGAACTAAGGCAGATTCACTAAATCATTTGGCATAGTCAAGTTTCAATTACAGCATATATATCAGCTCCTTTAGAAATCCAGCAGGCAGTTCTAGAAGAACATTAGATTTTTGGCTGGTGAGAAGCCATCCCACATATAATAGAATTAAGAAGTTCACTCAGAAGAGCTCAGACTCTTTGCTGTCCCTGTAGGATTACAAGGGTGAGAAAGATTGCAAGGCCTACAGCTATTCCTCCTTTGCCTAAAATGAGCAGTCTTTAAAACACAGTATCTTACAAAAGAGCTGGAGCTAATACTGGGTTGTCATTTCTCTATGAAATGGGCAGTCTGAGTCACAACCCAAATATTTAATCAAGAATGACATATAAATAATTGAAACCGCCTTTACACACTTGGTACAAGGCTGAGAATTGCTGTCACTTGAGCCAGGATGAAACAGACCTCAATCTGCCCCTCTGCAGTCAGCCCCAAAATACCTGGATACAACAAAAGTAGGAAGAAGCAAGAACAAAGAAGTAGGGTGAAATGTCTGCTCAAGAAACCAAAACTAAATATAATTGGAACTGTTGAAAGCAGATGAACAGAATTCTGTATGCTGCCTCCCAGAAAACAGCACCAAGAGAAGAAATAAAATACATCTTCCATAGCATAGAGAACATTAAGTGGACTTGATCATATTTGAAAATATCAATGAAAAATGCATGTCCAAGGCAAAGTTAAGAAAAAGTTAAAGGTGGCACAGAAATCGCTCTGGCAGAAGCACGTGACTGCCAGAGAACATCAGTAGCTGACCACAGTTACCTGGAGGAATATCAAAGTCTACTTACATTGTCAAAACACGTTGGCTAAACAAAGCTTCCTGGAAACAAGTCAAAGGCAGACTAAGTTTCCACAGATAGCAGTAGAATTGATTCTTCTTTCACTTATGCAGGTGGAGTAATTCTCCAATGGCTCTACATGAGTGTAAAACCAGAATTGGTCTCAATAAGTCCAGATCGTTGCAGAAGACCCATACCCAGTGGTTTTATGAAAAGATTTTTCCCCAGAACAAACTGGTGTGCCTAGATGTTTTCTGAGAACAGTAGCTTGGGGATACTTATGTAATGCCCATTCTTTGCCAAGACACCATTGCTCAAAGTGTACTTACAGAGACATTAAATTAAATTCTTCAGTTTGCTCTGTTCAATTGGCAGAGATATTTGACCTTGTGGACGTTTAGCAAGCAATGCAAGTCAGTTCCCTTTTAGCTCCAGATTTGTGCAGATACCTCCTTTATAACAGTGGTCCCCAACCTTTTTTGCACCAGGGACTGGCTTCAAGCAAGACTATTTTTCCATAGCCCGGCAGGGCGGGGTGGTGGTGGGGCAGGCACCCCAGCAGGCAGCACTTCACACAACTCTCCGCCGAGAAATTGACTCACCCTTGTCAATTTCGGCGCAGAGCTGGAATCACAGGGTACAGTCTCCCCCATGAAATTGACTCGCCCTTGTCAATTTCGGCAGTGGAGCTGGAGAGTGGGGCCCACAACGCAGAATTTCCTTTAAGGACCGGTTCACGTCCTTTTTAAGAACCGGTTGGATGTGAAGAAGAGCCGCATAGCTGCGGCTGAAGAGCACCATGCGGATCGGGAGCCGCGGGTTGCCGACCCCTGGCCTAGCGGATAGCTGAAGAGCTGCATAGCTGCGGCGCCGCGGACCGGCAAATATCCCCCAACGGCCCGGTCCTGGTCTGCGGACCGGTGGTTGGGGGCCCCTGCTTTATAAGAACTAGATCGCCCCATATTTCCTAGCCCAGCATTCCAAAACATTTCCTATTGAAATGGGAAGGAAAGCAGCACACATATGTCATTTATTTTTTAAGCAGACCAGGTTATTTCCACATGCCTATGTTGTCAATCTTTCTTCAAGTACATGTGTGCATTATTTTGCTAAGTTGAAGCAAAATTCAATTTTACTAAAAGACTTTTAAAATAAAACTTACATGGAGATTTTTCTGAATTTGATTGTGAGAGAGAGGTTTCAAAAGGGTAGATTGGATCCTGACCTAATGTCAATCAGTGTAGCTTCATTGAAGTAACAAGGAATAACTTGCAGCTGCTTGGCAGTCAGCTCAAGGTGCACTATTTGAGGCTGCCATCAGATCAATAAGAACTGTACTAACTTTCTTTCCTGACTCAAATGCATTTTCTGTATCTTGATTTGGATTGAGTACCTGCTTTTGGTCACATCATCTTCTCCTGAATGCGATGTAGCTGAGGATAGACTCCTTAATTAATCAGCATTAGTGTCTCATCACCTTGTAGATAACACATAGCAGAGAACTGGTTGATGGCTTTTGGACTCTGTCAATGCTTTTTCTGGCTTGGGAACCGCTATGACCTTTGCTCTGCACCAGATGCTGCAATGAGAAGCTGCAATTTTGAATGATTGAAAAATCAAAGCAGCCAGCTTTTGGTGATTTGTCCCAAATGTAAAGATGGACTTGTTAGGGATGTCATCTAGACCAGGAGCCTTTTTAGGCTGCAGTTGATGTACAGCAAGGTTGAGCTCTTGATCAGTAGAAACATCAGGTTCATGTTCACACTCCAAATAGATTCCAGTGAAAAATTAATGACTCTAGAACAATGTTATGAATAGAACTTGTATGATCCTGGGGGAAAACTGAATTTAAAATTGGGTTTCCGGAATTCAATACTCATGCATGGGACTTGGAAATTCAGACATCTCAGACAATGTTTATGCCAGAAAACTCAATAGTTAGTGGAAAATGAACACAAAAAGGGCATGAGCACAGTGGAAGCAAGTTTGCTTCAAAATCAAACTAGTATTCAAAATGTTTGCTTATACAGTCATCTAATCAGGGAACAGAAGATATACCATAGGATTTACATGACCCCTCACAACTAAGCAACATAGCTCAGTGGTTGAATATTTGTGATCAATGTGGAGAGTTGTGGGGTTTTTTTTTTAAGTGCTAAATGAATTCAAATGACAAACTTGTAGAAATTCCAGTGTGCCCATGGATATTCTATGAACAGTAAAAGAGGCAAAGTTGATTGAATAAGCTATTCATTGTAAAATATTCATTCAGATCTGATTCTGAATGAATATAACGTATAACCTTCAGTAAACCTGGGTTTCATTTTCTGTCGGTTTAGAACAGAGCTGTATTAAGAGATGTGTAAACAAAAGAGATTAAATATGCATTGAGCTGCTTAGAATCACAGGGTCCATATGTAGATGAGAATGTCTAAGCTTGCTAAGGAAGGAAAGCATAAAATGGAAATCGGGTAAAAAAATCTCAGTATTAGCAAAAATGTGGACATGTTGGCATTTTCCAGGGGCCTCAAAATTTTAATTCTGAGGCTTTCTGTGCATGGCCTGCCTGCCTTGCAATTTTTTCACAAGTTAGATGCAGTGAATACTTATGTGGAATGCACACTAATGCCAAGGAATGTGTTGGTGCAGTAATAGCAAAACTTGGGAATCATTAATATTCAGACAAACATTCTTGACAACTCTTGGGACTATCCTCCCACTTCCCCTTCTGGAAGTTACTGTCCTACCTTACCTATCCCAATCACGCTTGAGAAAATGGCTTCTCTGCAATATATGAGCTTGCAGGGCCACTTCTTACAGTGATTAATGCTGAGTAACTGATTCCCCTTCCCTTCCATTCACTAGCTGAGAAGTCAGGGCTGATAAAGCATAGTAAGTTTCTGCAAAGACAGGGCTCAGAAAATAATCTCAACTTATTCCCTACAGCCTGGTGGAGATCACATGCATTCTTGAAAAATGCCAAAAACATTTTAAAATAATTCCCATTAATTTTTTTTTTTTACCTTAGCTAAACGTAGCATTGTTTGTATAGCCCATCTGCCTCCAGTGATTATAAATAGTCAAAACTTCCGACAAGGTATGGGCACTGCATTGAATTCTCTGTTTGTATCTTTTGTACAGTGGATTTTGTAATGTTTTCCTGTAATTAATAAATATCGATTTATTGCACATGACCCTGGAGTGCGATTTCTATCATAGACTACTATCTAAGGGCAGCAAGTCTAGGAGATTTTCATGAGTAGTATTTCCTTCTGCATTTTTGCAGTTAACATATGTTCATTCTCTGGACCGCAAACATGCAGTGGCAGTGGCAGAAATAGGAATATATAGAACACACTGGTTTCGATTTTATTGATTTCACAAACCACATCTTGTGGCTCATGTTGACACCTCACAAATCCAAAGCCACCAACCAAAGTTGGAGCTTGCACCTGTAAAACAAGTTGTTTTCCTAAGGTTGGTGTCCTTTGTTTAGTACTATCCACACTAATAGAGAGAGCTGTGATAAATGACACAACATTCCAATGAAGTAAATGACTCAAAAGTAAGCTAATATTTGCTAAACCGAAGCAGGCCGTCATCTCTTTTAGCTCTTTGTCATTGTTCAGGCCAGATAAATTATTTCTGTGTAATACGAAGCGGGATGTGTTCTATTTCTAAAAGAAGAATACTTTCTAGTAATCAGTGAGGGCAATAAAAACCAGAAATGTCTCAATGCAGCTAATCTGCCTCTGAGCAAGTGCTCTTACATCACGTGACAAATCCACTGTCATCCTTTTGGGCTATTGTGGTTAATAATTGAGTCTAGACCTATTAAGTTGATTTGAGGTACGTAGAATTTCACAGCATGGTGATAAAAATCAAGGGTTGTTCTATGGTCGATATATCCAAGGATGCCTGGAGGGTATGTGAATGGAAGATGAATAAAGATGTAAATATGTTGTTGTCAAGCCAGACCTCATCGCATGTGCTCGTTGAAACTTTGAAGAAAAATATCTTTCAAAAAAACCTCATGTTTACATGTTCTGCCTTGAAGGTAGAACATCTTAAAGGACTGTAAGCTAGTAAGTCCACAAAACAATTGTACTGTAGTGTTGATGTTTACTTTTTGGTTACTAGATTATCAATGGATTTATGCAGCATTTGTGAGTAGCAGTACATTAGTCACCCTTTAAAAGAAAATATCCAGGACTAGATCCACAAAGGGATCCCCATTCAGTTGCCACCGAATAATCCTGTAGGCACCTAAAGCCATAGGCACAGAGGTTTCTGCCAATGAAGTCCTCCTAAGTGCCTAAAATATGCATAAAATAACTAAATATTCATTGAGAATGTCTCTCTAGCCTAATGATTAGGGCACTTCCCTGGGATGTGGGATAGTCTGGTTTAACTCCCTGCTCCAGTGCATATTTGTTTTTTTTGTTTTTTAATGCAAAGCGGAATAGCCTGAAAAAGGGAGACTGAGATATACCCACCCGATATACTGCATAAGCCACTAGATAGGGCATTCACCTGACAGGGGGGACACCTGGGATCAAGCCCCTGCTTCTGTCAAGCAGAATGGAGATTTGAACCCAAGGGTCTTACATCCCAGATGAGTGCTCTAATATCTGGTCTACTGGGTAAAAAGGGGGCACTGGTGGCTTCCCCTCCTCCTCCCTATATAATAAAAAAAATTTTTTTTTGCAAGAGGCAGCTGATCTAGAGTAGGCACCCAACTCCAGGACAGGATTCATGGCTGTGAATAAGTGAAAATAGGGATCTTCCTCTTGCCCAGAGTTAGGTGCCTAACTTCTTTTGAGGGGATTTAAGCTGGCTTTTGTGGATCCCATTCTTAGGGACTAAGAGTCTTGTCCATTATCCCAGGTCTGGGCACCTGACTTGGGATAATGGGAGGTCACTAGATGGCAGGGCACCCAAAGGTAGATGTTGCAAGCCTGAGCCTAAGTCCCCTAGATCTAATGCCTGGGGTCTAATAGAACCCCATAGAAAGTATAAGGAATACTGCAAATAATTATCTGATTTATCGGTTTATCTAAGGCAATGTTTTGAGGGCAACCATTGTAAGTCAGTCAGCTTTATTTTATTTACAGTCCTGCTCTGATTTTGAAAGAAAACAATTCAAATTTCTTCCCTGTCTTACACTAATGTAGCATTTTAATTTAGGTATTATTGAGTACATCCTCATTAGCCAATTAAGGCAGCAAGAGTATATTTTTAGTCCTAGTATGAATCAGTTGCAGGGAGAAAAGGATGCATCTATCTGAATCTATAAAATTTGGAAAATACATGGCGTAAGACGGCAGATACTCTTTTTCCATCCTTCACTCTGAAAATTGAGGTTGAAGTTTCTTATCACTATTAGCAGTAATAGAAAATAATGAATGTGAAAGTATTTTTCTTGATTTAAATTCAGACTAAATACCACAATCAGTGGCCACATTAATTCAGATTTCTTTAGGAAAGAAATCTTTTCAAACTGATGTCTTTCTTTGCACCTATTTAATGAAGATTGTTGGCAACTTAAGAAAAGGAACGCCATTTTGAAAATCAGAGAACCCCTCAGAATATTTTGACAAGTGTTTTAAAAATATATCTACGGCCACCAGATTGTTTGAGTTACATTAAAAAGATTTGTACTTATGTATTTTTGAGCAGGAGAGCTTTGTTCTGTATCTACTGGATTGATTTTTTTTTAAAAAATGGGATATGATTCTGTAATGAGGTCTATGGGGGCAGAACTCTGCCTCTTGGGTCTTGTGAGAGCAGGGATCTGATCATGCAAAAAAGTGGTGTTAAAGTGTTTTGTCTTGAGGGGATACTGGGAGATCGGTCTGTCATGCCCAGGGTGATTCAAATAATTTAGAAAAACTTGAAAGTGCTTCACCACATACAGAGTATTATGGTATTTTAAAATCTATATATCCCTCTTGCTTTAGCTTAATATCACTTAATTCCTTCAGAGGCTTTAGCCTGCTAGCTTTATCATGTAGGTTCTCAAACAAGTTTGCTGGCCCAGTAATAGCAATGAAAATCTAGCATTTTTTATATCAAGGTATCTGAGTGAAATTCAGCACAAGTCCCTGGGGATTTATGTTGATACTCAGCACAAGAGAAAATTTTAGCCATTCTAACCCTCTTCTAGCTGTGTATTTATGAGCCCAGAGAAAGTGAATATGCACAGTTACAACTTTTAAGAGCTAAGCAAATTACACAGGATGATTTTGAACAGAAATTTTAAAAAAGACAGGATTTGCTATTAAAACATTAATTCTATCCAAAAAGATAGTTCTGCTCTTTAAGTAGTTGTATTTTGTCAAAGAAGGATTTATAATTTAGTCTTTCATGAGAAATATCTGGAGGAAGTGACCATTTTCATTTATGCTTCTATCCCAGTTAAATACCAAACAAAATTAAAATGCTAAACATGTTAATGGCATAGAGTACATGACGTCCATTTTATAGTAGAATCAGGAACAGCATATGGAGTTGCAGTGGGATTTGAAGTCCTTTTTTATTTTTTCTTTAAGAATTGAGATATAAGACTTCAAAGATGTGATGGAACAATCTTAATTAGAGTAGCTCAGCAGTCTGTATTGAAGCAACTGACTGATTCTTAAAATCTTCCTCAGCAGTGTAGAACTGAAGTGGTAAGTCTTTTGCCCTTTCTTTTCATCACCCATCTCTCAAAGATGTTTCTCTAGTGGATAGCCAGAAGAGGGAGCCATGACCAGCTCTCTGAGGCTGATCATTTCCGCTCTCCACGTGGATGGAATGAAGCTGAACCCTTAGCATCTAACTTCAAAACTTTCTACAAAGATGAAGGGTTTTATTATGCCTCATGAGTCCCAAATTTAAATAGTGTTGGAGGTGGGCAGCACCCAGGTAATGGAACCCTGGATGAATTATGCCTACATAGGCCAGGAACAGGCATCATGCCACAGGAGGGCTGGGGTAAACAAGATCTCTAGTGGGATCTGCAACACTTGACTATATAATAGGTGCAGTACACATTCCCATAGCCATCACCTGGTGTGCAGCATTCTACCAGGTGTATGCATTTTAGCAAATGTTAGATAGTTTCCTCTCATTGAACTTCTCTTGAAGAGCATAGCCCTATGTAACTAATCCTTATGTCCTATAAAAGGTAGGTAATATATACTATTATGCCCATTTCACAGGTGAGGAGATGGAGGCACAGATATATTAAGTGACTTGTCCAAAACTAGATAGTGAAGTAATGGCAAAGCCAAGATTCGAACTCAAGATTTCCTGGTTAATAGCTCCACGTTTTCCCACAAATGGAGTTTTGCTGGCTGTAATATTAGATCTGTTGTTAAACAAATGAATAATGGGTACAAATGTATCCTGATATAAGAGCTGAGTGCATAATGGATGTTTCATTTTGCTAGCAATTCCAATAAATAAAAAAAGTTAAATTGTTTTGGGTTTAAAAAAAAAAAAGCCTTTTCAATTTTTAGTATTTTTATGTGTTTCAATTTTCAAAATAAAATTAGAGGAAATTTCTAAACAAAGTACTTTTGAACTAAGAAATCAAAATATTTTGTTTAAAAAAGTCAAATGGAACATTTCAATTTTTTTGGAATTTGTCAAAATTCAATGAAATCAGCATGGATTCACAAAACGCTAGTGTCACCAAATTTGCATTTTTCACTGGAAAATTTTGGGGCTACAAAATTTTGCCCAGCCCCAATTGCAAGTTATTTTGGGATATAAAAACAAATGAAGACTATGAGCTCTTGAGGTAAAGAAAACAGTAGATTTTACAATAATTTTTATTATTATTAAACAAAGGATAAATATTCCTATGGAAAGAGCAGGAAAAGACTGAAAATCCATTTAAGTGAGATGTTTTAGCAGCCTTTCATTCAGATCGTGGCAAAGGATTCAGGAGGTGCGCGAAGCATATTGAAGAATATCTACTCTTACAATAAGATATGGATGAAATTTTTTCTTGCTTTGTCATGCACAGAACAGCCACATGATTTGACATTTTTTTTTCACTGTGAGCTTCCTGATGGCAAACAGTGCTATGCTGTTCATGTTTCAGAATAACTAATATTTAGACGCCTTTCTCCTCCTGCTCCTTCTCCTCAGTCTAGCAGATAGTTAAACAAGAAGCTGCTGGAAACTATAGTTCTCTAACAAGATTACAGCTAGATGTAAATGTGTCCTATCTAAGTCTGTTCCAGGTTATTTATCTACAGTGGACACACTTAAAAGTTCATTCCATTTCTGGAGATATAGCTGGTTCCAGCAGAATTCCTCTTAGTATAGGGAATATCTCTGAACCCTTTAATATCTCTAAAATCAGAATGAATACTTTAAGTGAGCATGCTATAATTAGTTACATCCATATGGTTTCTGCATTTAGAGCCAAACCCACTGAAGGCAATGGGAGTTTCGTTATTAAAACGAAAGAAAGAACCAAAGCTTGGTTCCAACTTTTGCTGTTCGATAGCCCTGCCACCAAACCTCTCCATACACATGTATTGTGATAAAGTCAGGCCGGATGGCTTTAAAAGGATGTGCTGGGGCCAGCATAAGGGCCTGAAAGGGTTAAAAACCCTCTGCCTTGCAGGCAGAAGAGAAAGTACAGCAGGGCAATTAAAGGCATCTGGACCAAACGAAGGGCAGGGCCAGGGGTATTTAAAGCCTGCCTGCCAAAACAAACAAAACAAATGTAGGGGAAGGTGCCAGAAGGTGTGGAGCAGCTGGAGGAGAAGTTTCCCTCCCAGGCCAGGAGACAGAGCTCCTCTAAAGCCAGGGGAGACGAGGTAGCTGGGGGCACCCTAGCCCACAAGCCGAGGTAAAGCACGAGACCCACCAGAGGGAGACTGGCAGTTTGCCACAGTATGTACATCACAAGTTTGCCTAGAAGGTCCTATCTGTTGAAACTTGTATAAGCTGGTCATTTCTACAGGTGGCTATGAGCTCAATAACAGGATATTTGTCATACCAGAGTAATTTTGTGCAAATTAATAAACACTTCCAACATTCTCAGAGCATGGCTGGAAACAGTGAGGCAAGGCTTTTCTCAGCTTCAGGGCTCTTTAATGAATTTTAGTGAGCCAAATTAATTCCAGATTGAATTTCAGCATGAAGCTATATTTTGGAATGAGGGTTTATCTGTGGAAGAAGCTCTCAACATTATAAAAGTATTTGCAAGTGAGGAAGATTGCTCTTGAAGTGGGAAAACTTTCTATTCAATATATAGAGGCAAGTCAGAATATTGGTAAGCCTATATTTTGTGCAAGCCATTAGACTCAAAGCACAGTAACTGAGGGTATTTTATATTGATCTGCTATAGAGGATCAATTTAGTATTGATCTTAGGTTGTTTTAATGGTAACACTAATAGGTAGGGTGGAAAACACTCTCAACAGAATTTGCCATTCATTCTGATCTTACTTGTACAACTTACTGATCCACACATATTGCGCCACCTCCTCTGCGCGCAAGCCACAGAACATGTGTGAATCTTTTACAGCCCCCTAGTTCCAGACCCTTGCTCTTTAGCTCAAGTCATAAAGACTCTTACTTTTAGCTTTTTAGGATCCTGATTCAGATTTTGCTATGTTGGCTAAGATTATGACCATTGCTCTTGCATACTTTTGTGTCTTTTGACTAGCTTTTGCACTCAGTCTTTGAAGACCACTTAGTTAGAACATTGATATTTGTCAGATAGGAGGATGTATATGCTGTACATAGGCTACCTGTTGTTACTAACTTAGTACTTCAAGACTGTTTCTTTTCCTAATGCATAGCTGAGATTTCTCTTTAGACAGAGAAAATCATTTAAAAAAAATAATGGAATCATCCTTTGTGGGTAGAGGGTGGTGATGGGGAATGAATTTAAATTACAGGAAAATTTTAGTGGTTTTGTACTAATCCTGCAGAGAGAAAACTTTAGAACTATAAAATTATGCAGACCTTTCAGCTTCCCAAGACTTGCTATTCTCTAGCTGTTATCTGCTGGAGACATTACATTGAAGAGTCTCAGATGGTGCAAACCGATGTAGTCCCATTTACTTCAATGGAGCTATGCCGACTTACATAAACTAAGAATGCAGCCCTATTTTTGCTTTTTTGATGGGTTGTTTCTTTTGTAATAGCTTGCTTTCCCCCAACCTCCCCCCAGATCCTTTCATATTTTATATTATTTGTTGGATTCTTATTAATTTTTCCTTACACTCCCCCCACTTTGAAGATACTCTGTTATCAAAATGGATTTGTGTTTGATTGCCAAGAAATTAAATTTCTCCTGAGGGAGAAATGCCAGTTGAAAACAGCATTGTTAAGAAAATGTAGAGGCTGGATAGCCTATTTTTTGGCTGATTTTTACCTATAATAAATAAACCAATACAACTTCTTTTATTGTTGAATTCAGCAAATATAAAAACCTGAATTTTGTACATAAAATATTAAAGTGTCTTTTTTTTTTATTTCTTAATTTGTTTTTATTTTAACCCTATCAGGCAAACATACCTTACTCACCATAATTTGGCTGTCAGTCTGGAGTATGTCAGTATTCTAACTAAGATTGAGGCTACGTTATAAGCATTCATATATTTCTCTTAATTGCCTATCATTTCTCAAAGGTACATCTGAATATATAGACAAAAAGTGAATTCAAGATGTTTGCTACGAGAACACGAGTGAGGACTTTAGAATTAAAATAGCGTTCTTGGCAACTGTCTTTTCCAGAAAACTATTTTAAGAATGAGTTACTGAGTGATAATTAGATACTGAAATGCACCCAGTTTCACATTTCAGTGCTCCTTTCCAATTAGAATGGCATTAGAATGAAAGTGTAGCTATATAATTGTATGAAGAATAGATCTAATTTTCTCAATGTCACTGCAGTATCACCTTTCAGTAGTAACGGCACTGAATGATTACGCATATCATTTAGTAATTGTATTTTATCCATTTCATGGGGAAAAGCTGACTTTTTTTTTTAAAGTGGACATGTGATTAGATTATAAATGAACACATCGCGAAGAGACCTGCTACATATCAATATGTCAGTGTTAATGTTGCTGCATCTTAAACTGCTGTGAATAACATGGCATGCTATTTGTTAGTATTCAACATTTATAAGCAGGGTGCATCTTAGCTGGCTTTTTAATGGTCAAAAAGAGCAATAGTAGGAACCTCTGAACCCTTGAGTTAAGGAAAATGTCTTTACAATTCTTTCTTGATATGGTACTATATGTAACTACAAAAGGCGCTCTGATAAGGGTCCAGGATTATATGCTCCCATTACCCTTGCTGGATGCCAAGCACTTAGTACTTCATATGCATGCATCTTACCTTTCCAGACCCTATCATTCTATCTTGCTGCAGAGCAAAGCAGGCTACGAAACAGATAATCCCTCTGAAAAAGGCAGAGCTATGGAGTGTAAATTAATCATACCGAATGTTACTGGAAATATTTCATATAGGTCATGAGTGGAAATTTATACAGTAATCTACATTTAAATGGCAGATTTTAGAAGTAGAATGTATAGAAGCAGATCGACGTTAGGCCGTAAGTTATGGCACTGAGGCCTCTAGGAGCGTATTGAACTCTTTAATTCAAGACCATAAATTTGAATAAACACAATGTTTTGGTGTGCAGTTGAAGCTGCATTACCATACTAACCAAGGGCATATTGATGGACTAACTCTGATGCACCAGGTTTGCTTGGGGGCATTCCCAGGACATGGAAATGTGAACACGTTTCACTTTGAACAAACAGTGAAAAAGAGAGCCAATTTCTACCTCATAACATTGTGACAATTAACCATGTGACCGTCTCTCTTCAGAGTAGCTCCATGGAAATTAATTTTGTGCCCCTGCTTCTAACTAAGAATTTTGCATGTTCCTGTTATATTATATGTTTCCCTGGCTTCTTCTACCTGTTAGGTCTTGTCTTTTAGATTCATTAGGTCCTTAGGACAGCAACTGTCATTAAAAGAGCTGGGTACTCTTTTTTTCTTTTTTTTTCCCCAGAAATTTTAAGTAAATAAAATAAAAAAGGCAAAAAATTAAAGCTTTGGGTTTTAAAAAAGACTACTGAACATGCGTGGTGAATGTTTTTTTGTGGGATTTACTATGCATAGTGTGTCTTCTAAAGCACTGCTTTCCTGACTAAAGAGTAGAAGTGGTCTTTAAAATATACCTCTCATTATACAGTATAATTATAAATATAATAAACTGGGAAGATTCAGAGGGGCCTTTCTGGTGTTTTGAGTAAATAATATGAATTTTTTAAAAAGACCCAATGTTCATATTTATTAAGAAGCTGAAATACTTCCAAAGGAAATGGCTCTTATCCCTGGGGTAATACTTATGTATTAAATTCATGGAAATTAAAACAAACAAACTAGAACATTAAATACGTGAAAATCATAACACACGCCTATAAAAGTCAGGGAATTCAAAGCTCTATCTGATGCTCTATCTTTAACTAGTGTCTATTTGCTGCCGATGCTTTTAACACAATGGCAAGTTAAAGACAAATTGTCTGACCTGACAGAGTGTCCATCCTTTCCTATTGTTTACTAGTACAATCTCTTTTTAATGATTGTATTTTATGATTACTATCACTGCAAAGAAGTATTTAACCTGTAAGATCTCCTCAAAATAAGAAATTGGAAGCAGCAGCAGGATGTTGCGTTCATCAGTGCTTTGTTTGCCTTTCACATATAGAAGAGTAAAACGTTTACAAAGAGTAATATGTTCAAGGGCTGCTAGAAATTCCAGTGGAAAATAATTTGATTGGTGGAAATTTTCCACTTTGGCGGCGGCCTCTCTCAAAGTCCTCTTAACACTTTTTTGACAAATCCATATTGAATGCTACATAGTAACTTTTGCAGCTGCTCAGAAATACTAAAGAGGACTTTTAAAAGACGCTTTTGTTTTCAAGAACACAGTCTCAATTTGTTCCAATCAATGGAATCCGGGGACTTGCGGCAACATTTGACTCTTTGGAAACACGCTGTCAGAAGCAAGGACTTCAAAGTGTGGTGTTGTACCACTGCCAAAAGTAATACTTGTACGTATTCTGGAATCCTTGGATTTAGCAGCAAAAAGCACAGATGGCTAGCAAAGGGGACCTGGTGACTTTGAACATATTAAAACCACTTAGAATATTTTTATCAAGTTAATTCTTATTTTTTTGTAAATTTCATACTTATTGCCATTTATAATATCAGTGAAGAACATAAAACAGAGTGATCTGAGCGATGCATAGTGGGCCACCAGGGCACAGAGTTTATAATTCATAAGGTGTCCTTTACATAATTAGGGGTTTTCCCAGAGAAAACATAGGTGTGGGTGTTTATCGTGCTCTGCACATTGCTCTCGATTGTCTGCCAGAGTTAATTTGGACTTGAAAATTCTATTCATCAATATTTCCCTCAGTGTGCTTTACCTTAATGTATTCTCAACATCTGCATTCCAATAATTTATTCATAGGCTGAAATCTCTAATCCCAGTTTGGGGTGGAGAAATGTTTACTTGGTCACTTACACTCTGTTAATCTGGGACAGTGACAGGCAGGTCGCACACAGCTGTTCTTTTTCATACAACTTTTTGAACAATGGATTGTTAGTCATTTTATGAAAGAGCCAAGGGTAGCAGTCTGTGTGGATATATTGAGAATCAGCTAATGGACAGAAAGTACCTGCTCCGACACATTAATTCCCTTCCCTGTCAGCCTGCATCATTGTAGAGTGTGCATGATGAGACGCAAGGTCCCATCACACCATGGCACCTGCTGCTTTTCCATCTGCCGAGCGCAATAGCTTCTTTGATTGCCCATTTTTCAGCCTAATGGTTTTATTCCTTTTCTTTTTGTAAAGTTTTTACATTTTTTATTGTTATTTTAATAGTCATGTTTTTTTTTTTTTTTATTTCCTCCTCTGGTGGGCATTCTAAGAGGGTTGATAAAAGAATAACATAAATAATATTCCAAATCTGTGCTCAAATTCAGATTGCCCCAAGTGTTGTGTTTCACAATTTAGTCTGATAAAGTTGTCATGGTGATAATGTCTCCTGAGAATAAAAGTGCCATGTGCCTGGCTGATTACAGGAAATAGCTCAGATGGTACACAAACTGGTAAATATTGAACCCATGGGCAATGATGCCGGCCACATTGTCTTTTTCTTTTTCTTTATTTTAATTTGCTGCAGCTCTGGTCAGTTTGTTTATGTAAAGCGTGTGACACTTCACATTTTGCTTTCCATATATTAAGAGTTATGGGTTTGGAGCTTTTTGCCCTTTCTTTAAATCCAGTGGAATAGATGTTGGCTGTGTTCCCTGAAATGGCCTTTGAATTCTGTCTAAAGCTGTTGACTTGGCTGGATTAGTCAAAGCAGTAGATCATTATTACATATCGAACATCTGTCAAAAATAGCACTTGCAATTAACAGATATATCCTCTGCAACTTGCTGTTTCCAGATTTTGTATGTGAGAAGAACCTTTAAAAATCCTGACAAGTGCTGACTTTATTCATTTCAAATTTGAAGATAAGTGATGCTTTTAAATAGGTTTTTCTTTTAGTAAATAGAAAATGAAATATGTCTCTTAGATGCTGATCATGTTAAAATCAAGTACACTGGTATAGAATTTAAAAAAAAATGTTTGCAAAATTATGTACTCAGAAGTGAGGAAATGTCAGATTTAAGGCTGTGTGCATGAACGTAGCTTTGCCCCATTGTGCATAGATACTGCAATAGTCTTTAATTGCTATTTCTTAAATAATACAATGTTATAACATCATTTTCGTATAGCCTTAGCCCTAGATAAACATCTTGCAACATTTTCTCCACTCTGGTATTTTTTTTTTTTTAAATATCATACACTGATAGCTTTTCTGCTTTCACTGAAGGTCCATGGGAATTAGGCACCTGACTCCCAATTATTTCCATGAAAATCTCCCCCTTAAGGCTTTGTGTCTGGGACTTTTCAAAGTGGTCTGAGAGTTAGCCACCTACATCCCATTAGTTGGGAACTCCTTTTAGGCCTTTTTGAAAATCCCATGTACATTAAATGTGAAGAACTTTACATTCTAAGGTATGTAGTTGAATAATATAGTCAGCCACCATGTAGTCAGCACAGGCTTCCCTGGGTGCAATTCAGAAGAGGAAGGGGCACATAATGCCAAAGCTAATTTAAGTGATCCATATATGTAAGCAGGTTATTTTTCATGATTACTCATTTTACACAATATACTACAAATCAACTACAAGAATAACTTGCTCTGTTCTTCTCATGTAAATAAGTTTAATTGACTTTTTTGGTCACGAAGAGTAGTAGACTATCACAAGGTGCTATAAATGTGTATCTAAAGTTACAAAAAATATTGTATGATGTTATGCTGTACTGTTTGCATGTAACTTGATTACTTTGGAAAGCACATGCACAAGGAGGCAAGTTTGCAGATGTGCCAACAACTTAAAAATATCAGAAAATATGATTTTTTTGGTTTTTTTCTTTTTTTCTTTGGGGGGGTGCATATAATTATTCCTCAATATTTGTTTAACAAATTTTTGGGATGGAATTTTGTAAGGTATTTCAAGGAGGAAAAAATAGGAAAAATAATTCCATTCTTTGTATCTGGATAAGTATTGATAAAACACCCTTTTTTTCTCAGGCACTTTGAGGTCCTCAGAAGAGAGCCTGTCTCATGCACTCTTTAGGAGCTGTTCAGCTTTTACCTTGCAAGCTATACAGTGAAGGAAGCAAGGACTCTACACCTTCACAAAGTCCAAAGCTGAGCTGGATGAATATTTTCCAGCTAACTGGTTTTTACCAAAGAGTGCATTTTTTTCAGGCCCAAAACTAGTCAACACATTTTGACAAATAATTTAGGTTGGAAATTTTTCTTTGAAAGAGTCCAAATAGTTTGCTTCAATCTTTCTGAAATGTTTCATTTCAACTTTATTCAAAACAGTGTTTTGATTTTAAATTTGTGTGTTTTTTAATAAAAAATAACCCCACTTAAAGTGAAAAACGCTTGAAACAGCCAAATCAGAATGAGGGGAGGGGAATTCATCTTGTCAATCAAAATACTGCAGTTGATTCAAAACGAGGTTTTTTTCCAGTTTTTTGAGTCAATTAAAAAAGCAAGTTCAGTTGGAACTGAATTTATACTTTTTTGGGGGGAGGGTGTAGGATTTTTTCAATTCACCATCCAATCCAAAAAATCTATTATTTGCTCATATCTGGCCTTAAATCTTCAGAGAAATTAATTGTACTTATGTGCAAAATTATGAACTTTCTTAGCAAGAAAACTTCCTGTAGTGTCCTGCAGATTTTGAGCAACACAGCTTTGTCAAATCAGGAACAACTAGCAGTTTGGGACACTTGAAAGCACCTCTATACACTGAGGGCTATTAGGATGTCAAATTCCTGCTCTCGACTCCAAACTGTTCCTGGTTCAGAGTTATTCATAAAAGTGATGTAGTGTTTTTTATAATAGATAAAATGTATTTTTTTCTACTCTCCTCCACCTCCAAAATAGCTGAACTCAAACTTTCCAAAGAAGTCAAGGTTCAGCAGAGTAAAGCCAAGAAATTTTAGCCTGAGAGGTGAAAATTTTTCATATGCAAGGGGAACTGAAATCAGGAGGTTGGAATGGAGACACTTGAACAAACTTACCTATGTCAATGCCCTTTCTATTGTGTAGCTGTGTAAAATGGTTGCTTAATTCCCTCATTTGTAATCCCTCTTTTGGCTCATCAATGACTGGCTGGAATGAGGCTTACAGGTGCTGCAGAGAGACAGGGTGTCAGGCAGTGTCCTAAGAAGCCCATGACACTGCAGACATTAAAAGTAGACTTTTGGCGGAGGTATTTGTCTCAGAAAAGCGCATTCTGGCTGTACTTGCAGAATAGGTCCTATCTCCAGCTGCTGTGAAAGAAGTTCCTCTTCACCACTTTATAAGGTCAGTCCTACTAAAACCAGGTGATGCGGAGTCCTGTCTGCAATTGGGGTGGTGCCTGTTCTGCACAGCTCCAAAATTCGGCATTCCCATAGTCTGCTTGTTACTTGTAATTTTGTTGACTTATCTGGAGTGAAGCCAAATCACATTCTCATCTTTCATGCTCTGGGTGAAACCCTGGCTCCAGTGGAGACAATGGCAAAACTCCCATTGACTTCAGTGGGGCTAAGAGTTCACCCTGTGTCTATAAAAAACTGAATGAATTCATAGCGCTGAGCTACTGCAACTAGAGGAAAATGAACTGTTCCCCTAAGACATCAAGTGTTATCAAAAATAAACCTGTAACTTATTATGAAGTCGTTGTGAAAGTCCCTGGCACTTTTTCCATTTCTTATGGCAACTTGCAGTATATTTAGCTCCTTGACAAGGTTATACATTACACCTAAAAAGAAAGGCAAAAGAAACACAGCACATAGCAGACAAAGCCTAGAATTATCTCTAATGGGTGAAAGACATCTGTGACTCTTGGAACAGTACGGTGATGGAGAGCTGCTGGTTTGACAGCTCCTTTCTGTGCTCTGTCAGACACAATGAGACAGATGAGAGTGCCATTCTGCTTCCCTGCTCCCCATTCTGTAGGAATCAGTACAGTAGAGGAAGCATCAAACTTGCTAAAAGCACCATGAGACATTTTCAGGTGCAGTAGGTAACTTGGAGTATTTGAAGCAGTCTTAACTGTTTGTCCTTTTTCTGAGTTCCAGAGACAATAAAAAGGGTTGAAGGGGGGGAAAAAAGAAGCAATGCTTCTTTTTAGAATTGGTTCAAATAGCTGAGCTCACAGAAGCTTTCTTTTTCTTGGAAAAGGTTTGTGTCTTGGCTTAATCAAGAGACTTAAGAACAGCCTTGCACAGATTTGTCCTAGGGAGGGCAAAGGAAGGGAGAGGGGGTGGGAGAGGAATAAATACTTGAAAGGCCAAAGCCTGAGGATTGTTGAAAGTGATGTAAATTTTGCAATAGTTTCTCCTCTGGTTCTTAACTTGATGGGTTATCAATGATTAGGGACTCCTGGCCTCTGCTATCCTTTGGATAAATTCTGCTACAGTCCTCATCAACAATTGCTGATGTAAGTAATACAGAATAGTACAATGGGCTATCCGAGCAAACCCACCATGAGGGAAACATTCAGATTACTCTTTCAGAAGGCCTACGGCATAAAGTCAACACTACGTATGAGAGCATAGAACATGAACTAATTGAAAAGCCATTAAATCAAATAATCAGCGTAGAAGTGTTATTGTTTAAGGTACTGGACATTCTGCAGTCAGTGGACAAGTGTGTGTGTTTGTGGTTTGTTTGATTATTTTATAAGAACAAATAACTTGCAGTTAAATAAACATAATCATCAAATGTTGAAACATGGTGGGTTTTGCCTTTTTCTGATCTGTACTGTGGACCAGATCCTCACAAGTATATAGTGCAGCTCCATTGTAGTCAATCAATTTATGCCCATTAACTTTAGCTGAGGATCTACTGTATGATTTTTAACCTCTTGGTCATTATTATAAATTTGATAATGATACTGACCTCCTTTGTAAATATGTTTTTAGATCTACTGATGAAAAGCATTAGATAAGCACTAGATATTGTTAGGCTATTCCTCAATATCCAAAGCACTTCAGTTGCTGCTGTAGAACTGTGGATATTTTTCCCAGCAAGTTTCTAGCAAGTTTTGAATTTCAGAGCAGCTGTCCTTTTCCCCTGGTTCATTTTAATCTTCTGTGGGCGTGTAGCAAAGATGTGCCCATCCTGGCCTCTCCTCAAAGACAAACCTCAACAGGGAAAGCATTAAGAGAAACCCACTAATTAGTTGCCACCTGAAATGACTGAGTTTTGCTTCATTATTAAAGCTGGATGTGCTTGGAAAGTCACCTGGCAATGTCAGGGCTTATTTTTCTGACTAATTTCAAAACTCCCCCAGTCTAGGGCACACCATACAATACAGGGGCAATTTTGAAATAGTCAGAAAAATGAGTCCTGATATTGCCAGGTGGATATGAGCTCTGTGAAAAACACAGCATTTTTAGCTGGCAATTCATAAAACTTTAAAAAAGTCAAAAGAGGAGTGGATACCTTTGCCAAGGGCTGCAGGTAGGTGTCTGCCCAAAACCCCACACTTAGCAGCAGAATCTAGGTGAGACAGCTCTGTAAGAGGAGCTGTGGGGGCTGTTCTAAGATGAGGTCTAGAGGTTAGTAATGTTTTGTGAGCATATGCCCCCTGACCCAGACACGGGCCCTAAGCTCATTCCATCCCACATAGAGAGAGAGACGCAAACATTGTTTATGCTCCTGTCAGGAATAATCTGTTCATGGGGCTGCTGCAAACCAGGATACTAAGGCCACATAGTCTGTGCACCCATCTGGGTGATGTTTCACCTAGTTCCATTTCCATTCTGCCTTAGCCTCAGCCTTCTTTCTTCCTTTCTCTGTGATTCTTTAGAGAGGGCGGGGGGAAGGTCTGTTTTCAGTATTTTAGTGCTCAATTCATGCCCTCTGTTCTTGTCCTTTTAGTCTTGCACATTGACACGTACAAGCCGAACCCCAGGCTCAGTTCACACACAGGCCCAATCAAACCTCATGTGTAGGATGAGATCACAGCAAAGTGCGATCTCATTCTGAGCTATTCCTTTCATGTCAATAACTCCATTTGGCTCCTGCTCTCTTGCATCAGCATGAATTCTTTCACTTGTGTGGGTTTCAATGTATTTTGTTTGTGGGATTTCTTTTTATATATTTTTTTAGTATAAAGACTTGTTCTTCCTTTCCTGCCAAATGAACACATTCAAGCATATGATGATGATGACTGTACCTCCTGCGGATTATGGCCGTTAACCTGGGATCCAGAAGTCTTTGATAGGCTTAGCTGTTTGGAGTTGGACGCTGTGGCAAACACTTCAGTGAATTATATTCAATATGCAGCACACACAACTTATGTTATCGCTGTCTTAATGGAATGATTAAAAATCCACACCATTTTATTAGGTCTGCATTGAGGCACAAGATTTAGGATCCTAACAGGCCTCCTATTAATATAGCAGTAAGGCAGAGCAGGAGGTATCCATTGATTGCTGCTGGCCAGTTACCTGCTGGGGTGAGCCTCCCTTGAAGGAAGACCAAGGATTCAGGCGCTGGGAAGATGAGAGCTGCTTGAGACTAATTGTCTAAGAGGAGTGGCCAAGAGTGGGGCAGAGACTTTTTCCAGATGTTCTGAATTATGGGGGACTCAGCATTTTACTGGCTGCAGGCCATATTTATCTTCTATTTACCCCTCTATTTCATACATTTAAATGATACGCAAATCCTCCAGTTAGAGCTAGTTTTCCAGTGGGGTGCAATGATGATGGCATTGAAGGAAGTGTCCTACAACCCTATATTAATTCATTTTATTAACATAATGGATGTAAAAATAAAATTTTAAATTCATAAATGAAGCCATAATAAATAAGAACATTCTCATTAAGCAGGTTGCTTTGGTGACAACTAAATCAGATTATTGTGGCAATGTTATTTATAGTAAATCTCTCTTCCCTGGAATTATTTAATTAATGTCCACTGAAGAAATACACTAAATGTTTGCCTGAATGCATCCTTTATATTTAAAGGAGGAAAAATGTAAAAGTTTAAACATCAGGCAAAAGAAACCAGATGTGCAGATACCAAGGGAGAAACGGCTATTGGCATGCACATACATACTGGACTGAGGCATTGACTACACTAGCACTTATGCTGGCAAAACTTTTGTCACTCGGGGTGTGAAAAAACACACCCCGAGTGATACAAATTTTTCTGGCATAAACACGGAGCTCTCTCCCTTTGACATAACAGCTACACAAGCACTCTTACAGTAGCACAGCTGTACCGCTATAGCTGTGCTGCTGTAAGTTTTAAGTGAAGACCCTAGTCTTGAAGACACATGTTAAAGGCAAGCAGTATGGAACTTGGGTGCCTCTCCAACAAACCTTAAATGTTTTAACTCTCAACTCATGCTTGATTTGTTTTAAGTCTGACAATAGCAGCACATGTCAACAGCCACCAAGCTTTGATCCTTCCTTATTTGTGGTTTCTTTGGAAAGAACTAATAGTGTTTCCTCTCAGATCTGAAGCCTGACCAGAAAACATCATTGTTCTTTACTCTTCCAGAAGTTCGTTGATGTTTAAAGGAAGTTGAAGTGCTGAGCTGTATTTGATTTGGGAGTATCACTGGCACTATAGGGAAGAGAGGGTAGAGATATTTGACACCCCACCCCCCAAAACAGTTTTCAAGAGGCCCCAAAGTATTCTCAGAAAGGACCAAATATATACAATCTGTACAGTCTTCATCCTTTATATAAATTATAAATCATAGCCAAATACTAACAGAGGCCAGATTATCTTTTTTTAAACTCTAAAAATTTAACTTGCCCCCTTTTTTAAATAGCACCATCCAGGGATTGCAAAATACGCACTTGCCTCCCATCTTCCTGCCTCTCCCACCCCTCCCTCCCAATAATGGGATCTTAGAACTGGCCTTGTTAATGTATTAAACTCCACATTCATGTCCAGACTTTTAATTTTGAAGAATACTCTGAAATGCCTCTACCACTGGTATTTTAGAAGTGTTAATCTCCAGTTTCTCTCTCAAATAGGCAGGATTGTTGCTTTTTTTTTTTTTTTTATCACAACAAAAGCTCTCTCTAATTGGGCTTAGGTGATTTTGTCTGATCTCTGATCACACTATTAGTTCCAAATGTTCCACATATTGAGTGATATAAATGAAGCAAAGCCTGTGTTTGTGTAATGTAATTTCCACTCTTTTGTTTAACAAAGAAAAAAAGTCTCCAAAAATATTCAGGTATCCCAGTCTTTATTTAAAAGCACATACAAAATACATTATTCTACCCGTGGGACCAGATTCTGATTCTGTTAAACTCACTGAGTTTTATAACTGCCCTCAGTGACTCAAGATTTGTCTAACTTGCTATACCTTTCTCTTAGCATATAGTACTATGTTTACAATAGTAGATTTTCAAATTGTCACCTCAGGCTCTCTGAGCATTCTGCTGCTGCTGTTCTAAGACATTCCAGGTGAAATCCTGGCTCCCCTGAAGGCAATGGTAGTTTTACTATTGATTTTGGTGGAGCTAGGACTTCAGCCCCAAAATTAGCTCTGGGAAGACGGTGGGGCTTCAATTGCACAAGTATAAAATAAGTTACTCTGGCTTTACATCAATGTAATGGAGTGTAGAATTGTACCTTGGGGTTCAAAAGTATCCACCAATGCTTATTTTGGTTTTGTTTTTATTTTTTCAGGTGAGACGTTTGCACTAATCTGCTATTTGAATTTATACAGAGAGATTGTAAAATTGCTGTACGGTTTCTCATTTGACATCATGGAATTAATCAAACGTGGGCTCACAAATCCAACGGGTGTTCCTCTGAACCACTGATGCAACATGCAGAGTACTGGAAATCAGTCTTATTTGTCAATACTTCTGCATTGTTGTGCATCCCCCTTTTCTTTTTTTGTATTTTATGTCTATTTCTAGAGGATTATTCCAGGTTCTTGAATTGTTCCATGCAAGTTAAATGACTGGAAACTGATTATTCTGATACAAATTCCTGGGTGAACAGCAGCAACTTTGGTCTGATAATTTGCTCCCAACACTCTTGATGTTCTTTTCTGTGATCATGCGAGGGTGCCAGAAATAATGGTACCCTTTTCACATGGTTTAGATTTACATTGAAATAAATGACTGCCTAGAGTCTAACTAGACCACTCATCAGATATTTGTAATAGGCAATCGGCAAACACTTTAGCTGTTCTAGCAAGACTAGAAACATATTCACTCTGCTACACTGGGAACATAATCTACTAAACCATTAGCTGCATCTAAGGTTCCAACTCATTGAAATGCTACTTATGATACACTTCAGTGACTCTTGGACAAACAGAAATTGTGCATGACTAAGTAGGCAAGTACAAGGGAACTTTCCTTCCTTCAAAGGAAGCTGATATGTACATCACCAGCACTTAGCAAGCAATAAATAATATTTTTTACAACAGTCTGTGTATCACTTAAGAGTAAGTAGATGATACAGTGTGTCCTTAAATCAGCTATTTCCACTTAGCGGGTAATTTAAATCTTTTGCTGACACAAATATAAACCCAGTTTGACAATAGCAAGCCACTGAATCTGTTTAGTCTCCAGAATTTGTGCTTTGTTTCAAAGAAAATAAGACAGTATTCAAGCCTGCCATGTGCCTTCCTAGCAATAGTTATACGCATTTCTTTCCTCCATCCTCTCTACTCCCATATCAGTCTAATCCATAAATCAAGTGCCCATTTGAATACTAATAAACAATTCAGTGCCTAATTTTTATGCATAAATCGTATACTCCAGAAAAATTATGTTTAGGCTCCTTTATAGAACACATCATCCTGGAGAAAGAAGCCACAATATATAGCAAACAGGGTAAAGTAGGCCTTTCTGTGGCACTGCAAGGAAATCCTACTATCTAAATACCTAATATACAAACTTTTTTTGTCTAATGAACAGCCTTTTTGCTCACAACTCTTGGAGTCTTTTATGTTTAAAGGTTGAGTATTTGTTCAGGAAATCTTGATTGGAAGCCTCTTGCTTCTTCAATGAACAACTAGGCATTATCCCTTAGATTTCTTTTGTTACATTGTGTTCTGCTACTGAGTTAAAAATCTAATTTACATTCTCAGCACAGATACCCTAAGTGCTGCAGGTGGCATTGCTTCCAAATATATTTCCTTTCAAAGTATAGTTAAAAAAAATTGAAATAATGATAGGTGACAGTAAAAGACAAACATGAGCTAAAAGGTTCTGTCAGCTGCTTCCCAATGGGGAAGTACCCAGAGGTTTGCTGCATTTAGAGGACCAAATCTTGTTCTCCTTCATCAATGAGGAATTCTGATTGATACACAGAGTATTTTGGTTTTCTTTTAAGGTCATGCTGGTGTAAGCTCCACTGAAGTCAATGTTTGAAGTCAATAGTGTTACAGCAGTTCTGTAATCTGAGGTAAGCATCAGGTCCTTTGTTCCCCTAAAACAGATGGTGGTTGTCTTTCAAACTATCTTTGAACATACATGATAGAAAAGCAGAGAAAATATAAATTCTCAGTCCGCCATCAGTTTGCAAAGATTATGCTTTTCTATGCATAGGGCACTATTGTAGAGGTGAGTTTATAGCATTTCATGGATGTAGTTCTTGATTAAATAAGGATAATAGGCAACGCACCTAAGTTGTGAGTTTCACTTATACAGTACATTCCTTAAATTCTGATTAGATGTTGTTCTAGAGGAGGGATACATATATCAGCATACTTCATTCCTTTCCAAATACAGGGCAGAACTATTCTGCCTCCAGCCACATGAAAAATATCACTCCATATGTGTTCCATGACACCAGGGCTCTCCAAAAAGAAAATGTAATTTCAACCTTATCAAAATATTTCATTTTGATAGTTCAAAATAGTTTTTGTTTTGACTTTATCGATTTGACTTTTCTTATATTATAGTTTATATTATAAAATAAGTTAACTATTTTATTATATCATGATATAATATTTTAAGCATTTCAGTTATTATATTTATATTATGCATTGTAAAAGCGCATAAAAGTCAACTGGTTTGACATCAAAATGAACTGCTCTGAGAAAGTAAAAACAATATATTTTGAGTTTATCAATATCTCCAATTTTTCACTGAAAATTTTGATGAAATGGACACATTCCTATAGAAGATTTTGGACAAATCTGAATATTTTGATGAAAGAAAATTCCATCAGAAAAATTTTAACCAGCTCTACTCTAAATGAAATGCACATTTGCTTCCCAGTGATCTTGCAACATGTGCTAGCGCCAAGTTCAATTTTCTTTCAGTTCCCTTCTAAATTAAATTCCCACTCTGAAATCTTTGTTAAAATGAAGTTAAGTCTGTAACACGTATTGAGCAAATGCTAACATCCAAGAATGTTAGGTCCCACTCCAATAACTACTTAAGCAGGTTTGTAACTTTACACATTTCCGAAGTTCCACTAAAATCTATGGGATTACTTAGATGGTTAAAGTTACCCACCTGCCTTACTGATTTGCTGCATAAGGGCCTTATAATTAAACACAAAGCAGCACTTCTTAAACCAGACACGCCCCACTATTTTAACTCTGTTGCCACAGGGATTCCAGCCTACTAAGCTCTTTGCATGGAGAATATTGAAAATGTGCACAGCAAAGGATTGATTTATATCGTTTTCCATACGTACATATCTCTGACACTGTGTGTGGTGACCGCTTACCACGCTGACTTTTGTTCTGGTCATATAAGTGCTTTAACAGCATGATTGGCCAAATGAGGTTTCTATATGGAAATTCTCTAGCTCTTTGTCTCACAGCCCTTCCATAACTGGCGGCCACATGGAATCAGACAGCATGCTGTCTAAGATAATAAATTAATGCAACCCTTTGCGTGATCTAGCCCTCACTGAATAGTGGGCAATGATTTTCTTCAATATGCTATTTGTCTATTCAGGAGTTTATAAGTGAATGGCATTTGACAGTAAAAGAGGTTCATAACCCAAGCACAGTACAGTTAAATTTAAGGCATTCTAGTTTTAAGGTGACTGATTAAACTACAACTGTTTGTTATAGGTAGATCAGGTAGTGTGTTTCTGTGGTTATATTTTCCAAGGCTTTCTTGTGGGGGCAGAGCTCAAGTGGTTTGAGTGCCTTGTCTGACGAGAAAAGTGGGTGGGAGCTGAACTTGGAGTATGAGGAAGATACCGGTGGATATTGTTTTCATTCCCAAGGATCTTGTCTGGTTTGCAACAGTGGAAAACCCATAGCAAGCCATAAGAAGCTCACGGCCCCCTCCCATGAATGTTTTATTGGAACAATACCCTTATTTCTATTGACAAACCTTCTGAGAGATCAGGTTCTAAATTATGTCTACCTCTGAAAAGAAAAAAGCTGTAGATTTCTTTTTTTGTTTTAATGAAAGTGTATGTCCTGCTATACTAAGCTTGCCAGAGTCACTGATCCATAACCATGTTCCAGAATCAAAAGTTAATACCTTTTTGAAACTAGACTTTAATCAAATCAAGTTTGATACCATGCACTAGATCTCAGCTATGGGAGCTGGGTAGACAAAGTCTGACTTCTGTTCTGCTTTGTGTTTCTCTGGTTCAAAGGGATAAAATGTATGATAGGAAACTTTCTGCACTCTGTGAAAAACCTCTATTCCAAGGTGTCAGAATTCAGTGACACCCCCCCGCTCCACATCCAGTTCAAATGTTGTAGAAAATGTCTACAGTAGCCTCTGCTCTAACCTACGATTGTTGAGGCCGATATGACTTTTATCTGTGCGTTTTAGAGGAGACACAAATCCAGGCTTATAAAACTCCTCTGCAACCATTCTCGCGCCATAAAAATACACCACTGAACCTATGCGACAATGTCAAACTAATGGGCCAAAGTAAAGCATGGAAAAGAGGATGACACATCAGAGATAAATCCTTATTTGTTTGCTGGCTTTGTTTTATGATTTTGTAATTTATTTATCAGGAAAAAACAGAGGGATTTCAAAACTACTATTCTGGGCACCTTCCAGCCATAAGTGCACCTGTTTATGCCTTAAACTTAATTATTTTTCATGTTTGTACTCTAATCATTCATTATTTGCAGATGCCACAAAACAATCCATGAAGAGCTGGCAAAACAAACATTAGTCCCCTTAGATTTCTTTTCTTCTTATTATTATTTATTTATTTTATTAGGCAGATGCTGTAAAGTTTGTATGGAACAGTTTTGTAAACTCAGCAAAGCTCAAAGTGGGGAAGAAAGGGCAGCAGTTTGTGAATTTTAAAGATTTTTGGCACTATTAAAAATCAGTTGTATTTACTTTTTAAAATGCCCCTCTTTAAGTCTTTCCTGTCTTTTTGCCATGTGTTACTGTCAGGATAAATCTATTAAAATATGGGCTGAGTCAGTGTGAAACAGCTACACTGTGGGATGCTACTGGGCCTTTTTAAATTAATATTTTAAACAGAGATTCATCTCTGTCACTTTAGCAGTATAAGTATCTTTGTCCATATAAGGCTGCTTTGCCTGCTGCTGGATCCTCACCTTGAGAATTTCAGCGTTTGATTAATTATTAATAGAGGGCAGGTATGATTCTTAGCTTGATCAACAGAGTTTCAATGAAGAATGCTGGCAGTAGTCATTGTGCTTTTCGATTTAGAACCTGTGAGCTTTGTGTAGCCTAAGCAAAAGCCTGAGTCACTCACATTTTTTACAACCATAAATTAAAGAAAGTTTTGTTAGATTTATGGATTGATGTGTGTGTAAAAATAGCTTCAGATGGGTCCCTGTGGAGCCACTATATTTAAAAATAGTTAAATATAAAAATCTATACAGCAGATCTCTGGTGCTATAATACGGCAAAGTCATTATTTCAGAAGGAACCCATGGCACTTCTCACTTAAACTATTTAGACCTCCAGATCTATGGACGCTGAACCTCTTTGCACTGGTCATCGGAGAGCTAGCTGGTTGCATGGTGATAGCATCTTCTTTGTTTCTTGTTGCTTCTATGGGCCTCTGGGATCAGCTTCCAGAACTGTAGAAGTATCTGGACACACAGAGACAGAACCAGCCTAGTTATGTCTACTAATGGTTCCTGCTATACATAAGGAGAGAGGAAACAGAAGTATACGCAGGGATCAGAGCCACTAGTGGGACTGGAGCTGCGAGGTACCAACAGGATAGAATGTCCAGGAGGAGAAAAGAGAAAGGAATGAGGCAGTATGTCCAAGAGAGCCAGGAGAGCGGAGCCAAGTGTATGCATGCAAGAGGAAAAGAAGAGTAGTACCAGATGGCAGAAAAGTTTGTGTCCGGAGTGGGGGGAAGTGAAAAACAGCATCACAAAAGCTAATGGAGGGGTAAGATTTTAAGAATGATGGTGTGACTAATCAGGAAAGGAAGGCAATTCTAGCAGTCAGGGATAGGAAAGTACCCAGGAGACCATTTCTATATTACTTTTTCTGTAGTGTGGCCCCATTGTAACATAAACTCCTGATTTAGAGTCATTTAGAACTGAGCATTTTTTTTTTTATTATTGTCAGCATTGTGATTAAGCTCTTACTTTTTCTTCTGATGGGCAAATAGCACTAACTATGGGCACTGAACTGGCTCAATTTCTTATAATACAGCACAATACATTAAGGCCCAGCTTTTCAGCCTGTCCTCCTTTCTGTGTGTACAAACTGCTCTTGCACAAAGGAAGGCTGAACCTTTGGAAATTAAGCCCAAAAGGACTTCAAAGCACATGGTATGTTAAAGCTCTTTACTATGGGCCTAGTTCTGTTTTCATTTTCCCTGGTGAATACCCCAGAAATGAGCATGTTCCTGATTTATGTAAGGGCTGGTCTACACTACAGACTTTTGTCAACCAAAGTCAACTTTTTGTGCCAAAACAGTGGTGATGTACACACTACAATCCCTCCCACCTGCCAACCCAACTCCCCAGATTTTGCAACAAAATAAAATCACCTTGACGACATGCGTAGAACTTTTTTCAACAAAGCATCAGTGTAGACACAGCACTAGGTTATGCCATAGTAAATGACCCAGGAAGTGTCCCACAATGACCATTCTGGCCATCAATTTGAATTCCACTGCCCCTCCCCCTTTAAAGTCCAGGGAATTTTTCCTGCTTGCATGGAGAGCTCACATCTCAAATTCCCAGCTGACCAAATGCTCTCCTGCTTGAATCACATCGGAGCTTCTGTATCTGACTGGCATTTGGGGAGAGGAGGCTGTGCAGTCCCAAATCCACTCCAGCCAAAAGGACTTCAATATCTATGGTCAGATTTCTCATTTAATGGTGGCGAAGGGCTATGAACAGGACACGCTGTGGCAAGGATACCAAAAGACTAGGGAGCGAAACCATTGCTCTGGTGCAGAACCGAAGACCTGCCGCTCCTACAACGAGATGGATACCATCCTTGGTGGTGACTCCACCTCCACCACCAAAAGTCCTGTGGATACCTCCGTGGACCCAGAGACAGTGGATGCTGGACTTAACCCTGATGAAGTCATGGATAAAGAGGTCGAGTTGGAGGACAATGCAGAGTAAGGGACTGGGTCATTTGGTTATGTAGGGAGTCGGGACCTCTTCTCGCCCTGGGGGGTTTGAGTCAGTCCCAGGTCTGGCATGCAGGAGAGGGGAACTCTGGTAAGTGGGGTGTGTGTGTGTGTGTTTTTTTTTTTTTTTTTAGCTGATGCTGTTCAGTTATGAGATGTATCTGTCCTTTGCTTTGTTGTGTTATTCAGCTGGTTGAATAGATAGAAAAGCACAAGAGTAGCTGCGTTTGTTTGTGCTTTCTATTCCCTTGTACAGATACGCAGTGTGGCAGAAAAGTGTGTTCATGCACACTGGGTTTCCATGGAAATCCTCCAGAGAAATCTCTAGGAAACTTTCCTGGAGGTACTTGCCAATCCTCTGCTGGACATTCCTCAGCAGAGCTGCTTTGTTTCTTCCGCCGTTGTAGGAAACTTTCTCATGCCAATCAGCCATCACTTATGCAGGGACCAAAGCTGCACACAGGCAAGCAGCATAGGAACCAGGTTTGAAGCTGCTCACATGGAGGAGATGCGCCCTATCATCCCTGCTTACTCTCAGCAGTGAGATATAAGCTTCTATGGCCCCTGCCTGTGGAAAATTGGCACAAATTGAAATTTTGTCCCTATATACCTGAATCAATATCTCAAGTAACCACCCAGAACCTTTTTCCCAGCTTGAGTGCCTCCTCTCCCGGGCACAGCTTCTCATGCCCTGGGTGATCATCGAGCAGTGTGCTTGCCGGGGGACAGTGAAAACAGTAATGAATCAGTGCTGTTAGTGCACTGACATTCATGTTTCTGTTCATCGTTTACTATGCTGCTTCAGATGTGCCCTTGAGGAGAAACCCCTACACACCTGCCGAGAGCCTGTGGCTGTTAAGAAAACAACCTTGGAGAAGCAAAGAGGAGATTTTCCAAGAACTCTTCCAGTCCTCCGAGGCGGGGAAAAAGGGCATGGAGACACAGTGGGACCGAAAATCAAAAAATTGATAGCCAGGAGAGAAGGAAAAACCAGGAGTGAATGATAGCAGGTCACAAGCACGTGATAAAAGCCATGGAGGAGCAAATGGAGCTGCTAAAGTCACTCATAAATGCTGCAGACTGAATTCATGCATGCTCTCCCCGCTTGCAACCAATCCAGAACTCTTAGGCTCATAGACTCTTAAGGGCAGAAGGGACCAATATGATCATCTAGTCCATTGCACAATGCAGACAACAGAACCTCATCCTCTCCTGTAATAAATCTCTAACCTATGACTGAGTTATTAAAGTCCTCAAATCATGGTTTAAAGACTTTAAGGTACAGAGGATCCACCAGCAATTGAGCCAAATATTCCTACCAAGCTCCTGGTCTGTCTCAGTACTCCGTTCACTCCACCCCTTCAGACAAGCTTCCAGAATGATAGCTGGACTTACACCCAGCTGTCATAGCTCTTACTGCTTTCTCTCCTCACTTCTCCACCAAGTGGGCAGCTCTCATTCTGATGTCCTTGCACTGCAGGGAATGGGTGAGCTCTGCACAGAGTGCCATAAGGTGGCATTGCACATACAAAAGTTCTGCAGCCACTGCTTGTCATTCCAGACCTGCATAACAGTGCATCCCACCACTCAGTGCTTGTTTCACACACTCAAAAGCGTCAGTGCACCATATGCAGATGCTCCATGAGTGCAAACAGCAATCCAGCATTGTTTGTTTGCATGGCACATCGTAGGTCAGGCGCCTTGGATTCCTGTTCTGATTGGGAGCTCATGATATACTGCATGACTAGCTGTGATGTGTTCAGAATGCTGACAACAGTGGAGAGCAGTGCAGGATCGATCCTTTCAGATATAGATGACGGGTGTACAGAAAACTGGGGCCATTGAAAAATGCCACAAATGCCACAGTCAGAAACGCATGGAATGGAAAACACTGCATCATGGGATGTTGAGCCCATACTCATGATGCATTTTGATCCTCTCCACCTTCCCACAAATCCTAGTGCCACAAGGTGGTGAGTAGCTGCTCTCAGTGCACTGCTCTCAGTGCCAGTGCTAGAGCACAAACTGTGGATGCACTTGGGTGACATAACGAGTGCCATGTGAACAGGCACAAGCATTGTAATTATAGGGCTTTTTTGACCATCATCACTGTAACTTGCAGGGACA
>ML675644.1:4456322-4825022 GCA_007922155.1 Mesoclemmys tuberculata
TCTCTCTCTCTCTCTCTCTCTCTCTCTCTCTCTCTCTCTCTCTCTCTAGCATAAAAAAGGCCTTGGTGTGAGTGAGAGCAGAAGCATAATCCTCAATTACTTATGCAATGAAGCTGGAATAACTAGTTACATCGAAATATGGGCCTGATTCTTCTGATTCTGCCATAAAAATCGCAATTTCCCCCTCACCCCCCCCCCATCTGAGGTCACAATGCTGTATTATTTTTCTAATACTGCAGGTATGGCGGATTCTTTGGTTTGTTTTTTAAAGAGTTAGCAAGCCAGTATATAGTTTTCAGAGCAAAGGACAGGACATCCTGTAGCACAATTGAGTATGACAATCAATATCACTGACTTTTGTCATTTGGTTGTGGGTTGTCACTTTAGGGTTTTTCAGACAATACTGTATCAAAGCACACATCTGTACACCACTTTTTTTTCCCCCTCATTTTTAAACTGGTTACAACACAGGAAGTGTGGCAAATCCCTGAATAATATGATCTAATCTGCCTTTTCTAAAGCAATTTATAAACCTCCAGCATATTCAACTTTGAAAATAGGCTGTTTCACAGGTGCAGTAGCTTGTGTTCATGGGACTTTTTACTGCAGTTGAAAGTGGTTTAGCTTTATGTTGATTAAAATATTACTGAAGACATTTCTGGAAAGGTGAGTATTTAGATAACAGTTGGATAATTTGACCACCCAGCCTGACCCCGTATATTCCAGTAAGAAATATTCATAAAGTACTAGTCTAAGAAATATCAGCTAATACAGGTTTCCCATTGCTATGGTGTCACTCTGACAATGTCCGATTGCTTTTTTTAATGTGTTCATGATTGATGTAAAAAGATGCTGGGAGCTGAGACAGCTGCAGAGCGAGGGGTGGATCAAGTATTTAAATGCAGCCCACTTCTGGTATACAGCCGGGAGTCAGCTGTTGCATTGCTAGGTAAAGTAATGTGCTACAATAGCAGTCCAACTTTGGATACCAGTGATCAAATCTTTTGGGAATAAAACAGTTGGTTACGATGATTACCAATGATCTCTATTTTCCACTTTTTCTGAACACAACTGTGGGTGTAATAAATACAGCAAACTAGCACACAATAAACTGTATTTCAGATTGGGGTGTTGTGGTGATTGGGCCTACAACTGTAAAAGTGAGTAGAAATTCATAAAATGTCACAATATCCGATATAATAAATGTTGATGAGAAAAGCTACAAGGGGAAGATAGACTGAGTGAGTCTAGACGAAAAGGCCTACAGATATAACTCCGCACTAAGATCACACTTAGTAAACAAGAAAAGTGTGGAACCAGAAATCAATGACCCAAAATTGGTGTGTTGAAAATTAGGTCTAATTGGTGGATACAATAATGAAGGCATGAGGCTATTCCAACCATCATTCCCTTTTGGGGCCCTTAAAGAAAGAGTTTGGGAAGAAAAACTGGCTATTGCAGCAAGCTTCACTGTTACAGCTGCCACCCGTGCCATTTCCTGGGACCCTGGACTGTCTTCATACCAATCTTGAGATAGTGCCACCAGCTCCATCTGAATCCCAAATATCACCTGTTTGAAGAGGACTACATTAGTGCGAACGAGGGACCTTTAAGTTCACGCCTGCAGTGTCCACAGAGGAGCTACAGCACAGCATACTGGTGCATGCTGCAATTTACACCCCCGTAGTCCAAACTGCAGAGCAGTGTAAACATGCTCTTAGTGTCTGTCTGTCTCTTTCTCTCCTCCCTCCCCCACGATGTCTCCTTTTTCTTCTCTATCTTACTTCTTTCCTATCTCCTTTTTCCTTCAATTTAATAAGAGTCTGGCTTAGCCAGCCAAGACAGCATATTTAGCAACGCTGCTGAATGCCTGCGACCAGAGGGCAGGTAAAAAGTAAAGCCTTAGCCTGATGCTGGTCCAAGTTTGCCAGGTCTTGGAGTGGCTGGTAAGACCATGTGCTGTGTCTGTGTTTCTCCAGCAATGAGGTTGCAAATGAGAGTCAAAATCAGAGACAGAAGCTTCTTTTTCTGTCTTTGCTGCTCTTTTTTCTCCCCCTTTGAGAGCATTTGTCTTGTTAAAATCTGATCCTGTTTCCTAGAAGAGAAAACATCAACTTCAGTAACAGCTCCAGTCCATCTTGACTAAATTCTTCTCTTTTCCTCAAAAGGATAATTACCACCATCTTTAATTCCAGATGAGGGCATGTCTACACTGCAATTAAAGACTGAGGGCTGGCCCAGGCCAGCTGACTCAGGCTAAGGGGCTGTTTAACTGCCGTGTAGATTATTGGGCATTGTCTGGCATTCAGGTTCCAGGACCCTGTGAGGTCGGAGGGTCCAAGAGCTCGGGCTGGAGCCTGATCGTCTAGACCGCAATTAAATAGCCTTTTAGTCCAAAGCCCTTAACCCGAGTCAACTGACACAGGCCAGTCCGGGTATCCAACGGCAGTGCAGACCTAGCCTAAGAGATTGTCAAAAAAGGGTTTGTTTTCCTTTTAAAAAAGCTCTGCAGCTAAAGGGAGAAAGAACAAAGGATGTTGTTAAAATGAAGCCTTATTTAAAACTTTACATTTCAAATGCGTTAGCTGTTTTTCCTTCTTGATTGTATCTTTAATAGAAACTTAAAAACAGTTATGTGTTTGCTCTGGTAGTAAACAGGCTAAGGTCTCTGTATACGAAACCCCAAAGCTTGTTTAAGGCTGTTTAATGTTGGACAGTGACTGGGTTTTGTTGACCTCTTTGGGACTCTTTAGTCCATCAAAATTAATACAACAGGGGCTTAGCTAGTGAGGGCTGTCACTGCTGCTCCTTGGTTGTATTTGTTCTGGGGTTAAATTTGACTTTGTTCTGAGTCTCCACAGCAGTTAATCTGTCATCATTCACAAATAATAATTTCATTTAAAATAACATCTTTAAAAGCTCCGTCTTGCATGTATAGAAGGCTTTCATCGAAATTTTGTTCAATGTGTTAGCTCTGCCCATACAGCAGAGAGCTCATTTTTTGATCAGACAAGATGACACTAAAAAGATTATTATGAGCCTAATTCTGGTGTCGGGTTCACCAGCATAAATAGTATAATTCCACTGAAGTCAGTGAGTCAAATTCTGTTCTCGTTTGGGCCAGTGTCAATCTGGAGTTACTCGGCTAAAGTCAAGACAATAACTCCAGATTCATACCAGTATAAGAGGGGAAAGATGTAGCTCAGTGGAGTTACTGTTTTTACATCACTGTAAAAGAGATTAGAATCAGGTCCCAGGTTTAATACTCTGTTCAGTTAAATTCATCTCAGGAGCGCCAGACATAAGACGTTGCAACATCTTAAATGCAGAATGTCAGTCTTAGCTCTCTCTCTGTCTGTGATTTGGTTAGCATGTGTCATGATGACCTGAACGTCATTTAAACTGTAAGGCTTTTGGTGTGTGCTATACTCTCCTGTGGCATTGCAATACATTACATAGAATGCTCTAAATGCAGAGCAATTTATCAATTTTTTTTAAATGGCGGGTAACATTAATTTTAATGTTAGCCTTTACTATGACACACCGACTTTGTCTTCATTATTCTGAAACATAGTTTGGAAAAAAATATGAATCCATTTATGTTTTCAATTTGCTTTGAACTATTTTTCAACATCTCAGGTCAAGACCTAATTTCTGAAGCAATCTTCACTGTATTTTATTGTTCACCAGCGACTTGTACATGATTAAGGAATCCATCAGGAAAATTCTCTTTTTATTCTTTCTATAATATCTCCTTTTCCAATATTTCACTCTCTGTGGTTTTCAGTATGGTAACTTGAATAAAATTTCAGGGCAGGGAACAGGTGCTATACTTTAAAAAATGGCAGTTTCATTTCAGATACCTCCCTAACCTCTTAGAATTTGTGGTTTCTTATTGTGAACTTCAATCACCCAAATTGAAAGGCATTCAAACACTCGAAATATACTGTCTACTAGACACATAATAAGGTATAATTGTTTCCTTTCAGGCCTAAGAATTTTGCCAAAATATCCACTTTTTGCAAACATTTGATCCACCTAGTTGATCTATAGATATAATGTGTATCAAATCGAAGGGCCACTATTTGAATTATTCCATTACAACAGGGCACTTCTGGCACTGGCTTTTCATAAAGTGGAAAACATATTTAAAAAAAACAACCCTTGAAAATAGCAACTGAGATTTCTATTCAGGCCTTATTTGTGCGTGATGGAGAAGGACGTTGTCTGTATCTTCAGGAAGAGAGCTGTAGAATTGTCTGTCTTGCGCACGGTATGTTCAAACCAAATTTCCTTTTGAGTAGTCCTTGTTTGGTCCTCCCTGTCATGTTGCATGGTCCTTTAAAAGTTTGAGATGTTCAGATACAAGCAGCCTGAGGAATCATGGGGAGAAAGGAAAAAGGGTCCTGGGAAGAAGCAGCATTTAGAAAGGGGCCTGGGGTCTGGAGCCTTGCTGAGAGAAGTTAAGGCAGCGCTCTCCTCTCACTCAGGCAATAAAATAATGGGCTGGGATTAGGGGCTAGCATAAATGTTGCCACCTCCTTCACAAGGCAGATGCTTGCAGTCACTGGAAGGAGTAAGAAGGCTCCTGTAAGGCCTTGATTTCGCAGGGAGTGAATAGCAGCAGGAGAACGATGCCAAACCCTCTGAGAATGAAGTGGAGCCAGCTCATGGAGATAAATTGCTGGCTTGATCCAGTAGGAGAGCTGCAGGCTCCTGGGAAGGAGAGGGAAAATAATTGCTTGAACTACGCAGCTGCAGGTGGAGCATTGGGGCTCCTGCCATGAGGACAGACTTAGAGACTGAGGGAGTACGCAGAGGGAAATAGGAATGGAACTTAGAGGACAGGATTCAGAAGAACCCTTGAAGCCAGAAGTACCTTTTGATCATTTGTGACTCTTTGTTATGGCCCTTTTGTGGGAGGTTAAAAAAAAAACAAACAAAAAAAACACCCTAAAGAAGGTATTACTGAATCAAGCATCAAGATTATCCGGGGACACCACAGTGCAGGCACGTCCTAAAACATGGTGCTCATAGGAAAGAGGAGGAACTTCTACATAGACCTCCTCTTTGTACTAGTTACAACTAGGGATGTAAGTGACTAAACGTTTAAATGGTAAGCAGCGGTTTTACCATTTACTAGTTAGCTTAAAAGTTGCCCTCAGGAGAAGGGGCAGCTCCCATCTAAAAATGGAACATTTAAACGGTTTAGCCATGCACTGGCGTGGGGAGGGGAGCTGCGCTGGACATGGCTCCTCCTTGTCGAGCAAGAGTTGCCTAGCTGCAGCTCTGCACGCGCAGGGAAGAGGGGGACACTGAGCCCAGCACGCCTGCCCTCATCCCTCTGCCAGTGCAGAGCTAAACTGAGTAAACGTTCCATTTTTTGAAGTTTAATCAGATTATGAGTTAAACAAATTTTTACATCCCTAGTTACAACCAGTTATGGGTCAACAGTTTCCCCACTTCTCATTTGGGGAATAGGGGGTTCAGGTCAGATTAGATTCCCCCCCCTCTTTTTTTTTTAAATTACCACTAATTACAAACTGAAAAATGATCATAGTAAGTGAATGATGTTAAGGCCTGTCTCAAACTGTGCTGAGATATGGTGCATGTGTAAGTGGGTGTGCACACGTGCAGAATATCCTCCTTTCTCTCTACTAGAGAACATGATTTTAATACTGCCTGTGTCTGTATTAAATGTTCTAATTAAAAATGTGATAAATACTCAGTGGGTTCTATGTAGGTAAAAATATATATATAGTCTGATCTACATACTGAACCATGCTTTATCCGGAAGACAGTCATCAGGTATTTTGTCAAAAGAGGTTTCCAGCAGGTGAATATGACAGACGTATAAAACAGAACATACAAAATGAAGAAATTTTGAATGCAAACCTATAAAAGCAAAGCCCTTTACTTAAATGGCTTGGAAAAAAATCCACCCAGGAGATCATGTGGTGGTCAGCGATAATTCATTGCTTAAGGTGCTTGTGAACTTTTGCAAAATAGTATAACCCATTGCATTTCTTACTAGTGCAAATCTATATTAGGTTATGCCCCCCGAGAATCTGACCCACTGACTATAAAATCCTATTATCAAATTAAAGCTTTTTTGGAAATCAGGAAATAAATTTGAGGTCTGTAATGTATTTTTACATGGGTAATGAAGTGACTGTTTTAATATATTATTTGGAACCGCCATAGGCAAATATGGGGGGCCGTGGGAAGAGGAGGGGAGGGAAACAGGTCTGATTATGGATATCTTTAACTGACTGGATAGCCCCTGTAGTGGAAACCCCTGTTAGAGTCAGATTTGATTCACATATTGTGCCAGCCAAAATGGGACTCTTGCATGGGATACAATGGGAAACCGAGATATGTACAATATGAACACGCTTACCATTAGAATAGGAATCACAAGGTGTTTGATATATGTAAAAGGAGCTCACACTGGAGAAATATGGCATTTGCAAAATGGAGGAAACTTTAAGACCTTTGTGACGGGGTGCATAGACCTACACTGAGGTGCGAGAGAGGCCCTGTATGTAGGTCTGGGCTTGCCCCCTCCTGCGTTGTCAATCATGTATGGTAGGGAGTAGGCCTTTTAAAAGGAGGAAACTGCAGTCAGCTGTAGGGAGAGATTATTCTGAGTGGGAAATTGTTGGAGTGACTCCTGAAGTCAGAGAGGGACTGCCTATCCAGCACATCTTCACCCTGACCCTTTGGGGAGTGTTAGAATTCCCAGGTTAAGCCTGATAGAGTGAACCTGATTCAGCTGTGCAGCCAGAGAGACTCCATGAAAACCACTACACAGAGGCTAAACTGTTGGCTTTTTGTCCTCTTGAAGGGCCCTGGGAAGAAGTTATTCTTGGGAGTGCTGGGGAATTTAATTTTCCTTTGATTCCCACCTCAGAAGGAACTTAAGAAGTACTGAAAAAGATAGACTCCCCTTGCAAGAAGAAAGAAATAAGGGCCTGGGTAAGAGCCACCCAGTGTAAATAACTGAGTGTGCCAGGATCTCCCACCATCTGGCAGAAAAACCTAAGGAGACTTTTTTACAACCCTGAGATGTCAAGAAAAATTTGACTACTCATATTTGGCACCTTATATGTTATGACCTTTGTAATGAAATAATATGTGACTTGGAATCCCTTCATTTATACTAAGATCAATAATTACTTTAGAACATTTAAAGGGATTGGAATTCAGACAAACTCCAGAAGCCTAAGCCTTCTACCTGGTAAACTAAGGGAGCTGCATTTTCAATAATTCATCTACAGCCAGAAAGGGAATGGGCTTGTATGTTCAGGGCAGTCCCACCACTAGAGTGCAGTGATAGACTACATGCTAATACATCAAAGTATCCCCCAGTTAAACTCTGATTACTTCCAGCATCATAGCATCGTCTGACATATGAGGGTATAAAGTGCACGGTAAAAGCCACAGTAGTGATGAACACCTTGAGAACATCATTAGTGGTTCGCAAAGGAAGTGCCATATAATGGTCACAACACAGGAATCTGAATCCAGTGCTGGATTCCCACCCTGCCTCCCTCTGCCCTGTCCCCTCTACCCTTCCTGCCCTGCCACACATTTGTTGAGTGATTGTGACAGGTCAACTTTAATCTATCAGTAATGTACATTTTCATAGAGAGCTGAATAAAGATAAAGGGGAATTCTAAGCAACTAATAGCAGACAGTGAATTGGAGTCAGGTTAGTTTTCCCGATGGGGGATGTCAACATGCAAAAGCTTGGTCATTGGGGTAGAACAAAGATCAGGCAACCTTGGGACTAGGGTTGGCTTACTTGGAGGTAAGATGTAGTGCTGGCGGTAGGAGACGCCTTTGAAAAGATACTGTGGAAGTGTCACACAACAAACAGGAACCAAAGCAGTTTGTCCAAAGCAGCAAGAAGCACACAATATAGGAGACTGTCATATGATTGCTGGAGCATAAAGGCAATTGCACAGATGTGAGGGAATGTCAGAAAGCGACCGATCAAGCATGGGCCATTCCGGCAGCTGGGGATCAGCAAAACACAGGTGCCTTTGCTGTGATCCCTGTGCTAGGATCTGTGAGGTGGGGTGGTGGATCCAACAATAAGGGGGATCTATATGATCCAAGGATTCCTCTGCATCTGGGGAGAACTTCACCGGCTTTAGGACTACTTTGTGCTGCTGGTGCTACACAAAGCAGCTCTAGCATTCTCTGTAAAACACTGCCTTTCTTCTTCTCCTCCTGCAGCCTCATTGCTATGCCTTTTGGGTCTCTGAGCTGGTTTTCTCTAGTTGCTTCACACGAAGTGTTTGCTTTCTGAGTAGTGCTTGAAGGGTGAAGTCTTGACTGAAAGTTGTGTGATATAGAGGGCAAGTACCTCAACAGTGTTTGTCAAGGTTAACGTTAAAAATCCCTGCCTGGGATTTCTCTGATAATACGCCAGGTGGTGCCGTGGATGTTTGCTGAGACAATATGTAATTACTTTTCGTGTGCTGCTAGTACTGTTTAAAAAGGCCATGTGGGTTTTACCTTATCACTTGCCCCCTCCTCTTACTCTGGTTGCCGGTGGCTCCCCGGGATCAGTATGTCTTCTTGAAATGTCTCTGAGCTCAGTGGTATGACCTCAATTACTTCTTCCTTTTCCCCCCCCGTTTCTTCCCCTCCCTAAACACTAGTGGAGTCTCTTCTTCACATTTACATTATGACTAAAAGAAATAACCCCCTGACCTTCCAGCTAACTCAATATGTGAATCTTCAGCCTGTCACCTGCTATGAAACGTTTTATGCTGTACAGAGCCATGTTGTTTAGATAATCTCTTATTAGAACTGGGTAGAAAAAGGTTAAAAACTAGATCAGTGAAAAATCAGAGTCCATGGTTCTACTATGAGGTCTTCTTATTCCCTAAATTCATACAGTTAAACAGCCTTTTTGAATAGCAGCATGTTCCTCTTAGATGCCTTTCTGCTACTCTCCTAACTCATATCTGGTTATCATGAGGATCTCATGGAGATTCCGAAGCCCGCCTGCTGCTGCTTCTGTTTCCTATGCAGTAAAATGTGAAATTGCAGTCTTTCCCAACATGAATGGGAATGGCTTATACTAAAACAAGCAGCAGTGCAGGTAATGGCCATGAAAAGAAAGTTTACAGCAAATCTCCCCAACGTGTGAGGCATGGGAGGTCTTTACAAAGTTGGTATTTGGACTGAAGTTAAAATATTTGCAGGAACATACATAAAATTCTATCTGATTTATGGCTGAAGGTGACAGCTGTTCCTTCTCATAAGTTCTTCATGGGTAAAAAAAGCTAGCATTCATCTTTGTGAAACAATTCATAACAGAGCAATGAATTACTGAAACCAGACTGCCTGGAGGTCGCATTTATATCACCATGTAGCATGTGATCAAATGGTCACTTGCATATTATTAAAATTTTTTTTTGCAAGCTTCCATCCAGCTATGCTCTGCACAGCTCCTTTAAACCAAATGGCATACATGCTGGCTTGCACAGAGGTCCCTTTTTTTTTCTTAAAGACCAAATTATGGTCAAATTGCAAATGTAATTAGCAGCACCAATTTGGATTGTGTTTTACTTAAATGTTACTGACCCTGAGAATTATTCTAGACAAAGGTGCCACCAACAGTCAATAAAGCAGAGGTAGGAGTTAATGTACACAGACACACCTCAGATTCTATGCTATTTAAAACTTCTCCGTGTGATAGTACGAAAGTACTGAAAAAAGAAATGGCAGAGCTCATCCTCACCAATTACTTTTATAGTGTGGTAAAGTCAGGCCAGATGGCTACAAAAGGGTATACAAGGGCTGATGTGTGAGCTCTAGAATGCTAAAAGCCCTTTTCCTTGCAGGCAGGGGAGAGGTTACTGTAGGTTAATTAGAGGCACCTGGACCCAATTGAGAGCCTAACCCAGCTGTACTTAAACCCTGCCTTCCCTAAAGACCAGAGGGAATAAAGGAGAATGAGAGCAGGGAGCGGCTAGGTGGTTGTGGCAGCCAGAGGTAGGATTCCCCTGGACTGGAAATAGTGTTTCTCTACAGCTGGAGAAGTAGAGCAGGAGAGACCCTGACCCCAGCCTGCAGGAAGGACTGGTGGTTCTCTGAGACTCCAGGCCTCCACCACCACCCCTGCAGTCCTCAGAGGGAGCCACAACAAGGTACCTCCCTGGGTCACATACACAGACTGGGACCATCTGCCCTCCCCTCGGGGGTTGAAGGGGGGCCCCTCAGGCCTGAAAGAAGGCCTACACCCAAACACTCTGTGAGAGAGGTGATGAGGGGAAGGGAAAAAGCCAAAAGATTTGTCTAGCTCAGGGTGGAATTACCTCAGGCCCCCAGCCAGAAGGGACTGTGGCCAGCAGGTGAGGGGTTACTATACCACAATAGTCACAAAATTAGTTCAACTTTATAATTTCCCCTCCTTCCATCTCTATACTTTAGATCTTTTTCTTCCCTGAAAGGTATTGTAATTTGAAAAGACAACCAAAACGTGTGTGTGTGTGTGTGTGTGTGTTTGTTAGGTGTATGTGTTTTTGTTTATGTTCTTGTACTGTATATTCATAGATGGTTGGGGGGGGGGCTTAGGACCAGTGGGACCTTTATGGTCATTTAGTCTGAACTCACGCATGATAGAAGCCACAGAACCTATCCAATAAAATCTGCATCAAACAAAAGAATATTTCATTAGTCACAGATTAGAGGAGTATTTGAATATGCAATTGCTTGCTCACAAAGCAAAGAATTTTCTGCTGCTCCACTAAAGCACAGTTTACTTTAGGATAGACACATCCCCCTCTTCTGCTTCTGTGTTTATGTATGGCATTTATTATTTCCTTAGTTTCTTTGTTCTTCTCTCTTTTTTTTCATTCTCACTATATCTGTATTTATTGGGCCTGCTTTCCATTTCATTTTAACTTCCCCCCCACCCTTCGTGGATTAAATTTTCTTTGCCTCTTCGCGCCCCCCCCCCGGTCTCTTCTAAATGAAACTCAAACCCAGTCTTGTTCACTCTATAGACTTTGAATTCACAAAATTCAGGTGGTAAAGAAGAGTTCAAGCATCCTGAATTGAAGTGTGGTAAGTAAACACAGTAATACAATTGGGCTAGGTGATGAAAGTGAGAAAAATCCTGACCCACTTACAGGAAGAAAAAAAACTTGCTAAGACATCTCAAGAAGGCAACCCTATAACCTACTACATTACATCCCCGTCAGCAAACAAGCATAAGGATGGCAGCTATATGTTCAATAGGTGCTTAAATGCCTTGCTGAGTCAGGGCCATAGCTAATATCTCCCTAACTGGAAAAAAGAGAGAGCAGGTAGAAATGTGGTTGTACCATTTACTGGGGAACAGCACAATGGGTGGTATATGTGACGTGAATAGCAGTGAACTTCGTATTATAAGAGGAACTAATGACTAAAATTTATGCACACCCAGGTCTTGGACATACTCGCGTTTGGCCTAGTTTTCCAAGCATTTGTACATGGCCATAGTGTGGAGATAAATGAAGGCGATAACTGTGTTGTTTTATGTGAAAATTATACAGACCTCGGTTTATCTGCTTAATATTATTCTGACTGGCTGCATGGACTTAAATCAAAAAAGCGTTTAGGAACAGAGAGAGAGTATCTCCAGGGAAAATATGGGGTCTCTTAGAGAAACAATGAATGAGTGTGGCCTTACGAAATCCCCACCTGCAAGCTCGCATGACAGGCCTTTTCTTGGAAGGCCAGAAGCCAAGATCGAGAGAACACTATAAAAAAATCAAAACCCAGCCTGGAGTAAAAAGGAGGGAAAGTGGGCAGCAGCTTCTCAGGGAGAATCACTAAGACAGTACTGCAGCCTCTGCCTAAGGATGCGTCTGAAACAGCTGGTTTCTCCTCAGCTGTGAGAGAGGTGATGAGGTAGGCGAGCCTGGGCCCCAGGCATTCCAGCTTCTTTTGCGGTTAACCTTTTGTCTTCGCTTGCTGTGAACCTCTGGGTGACTGGGCAATATGTCTGTTTTGAAAGAGCTGTTTTGAGTCCCTTTCATCAGCCGCTGGCCACAGGCACCCAAAGTTGAGTGTTTCGCAGGTTGACGGTTGCAGCTGAGCCTGTTAATGTCTAGTCACAGTCACGTTGACTCAACAGTGCTGCTGCAGTTAGACCTGCAATTTTGTTTCTTCTGTGGGTTTCATATTATTTCTTTGAATTTTCAGAGTGTTCAGTATTTGCTAATCAGCACAATAGAGGAAAGGGGAACACCTTCCTGTTCCATGCACAGAAATATACAGATAAAACCACACAGTCTTCAGTCAGATTTTTAAAAGTGGGATTTTGCTGCTGTTATACTTTAGCCTCAGGCTGGCAATTTGGTGCTCACTTTAGTCACTGAAGTCCCTTATCAGAAAAAGTACAGTGCACAGTAGAGAGTCAAGGAGGGGGGGGAAAAATCATGTCCGTACCAAATAGCCAACTTCCCTAGAGCACAATTTCTACCAAATTTTAAATATCTGTTTGTTTTCTCTGAAGAGAGCACAAAAGATGTAGTGATATTGTGCCATGATGACAGAATCCCCAGAAAAACATAAAATTTTTATAACACAGACACACACACACAGAGCCCACAGAAAATTTTCTCTTGCTAAATTCATTTGAGACTGAAGTTGGGCAGGACAATTTTTCTCTCTAATGCTGACATTTCCATAGACATACAGTGCATTTATTCTGCAACCACGAGTGCACATATATATATAGATATTATATAAATTATTAATATGAATGGCACTTGGCACAAAGAATAACGATCTTAATTTTAAGCCAGTTTTTGAAATAAGAAATGTTAATGCTACTCATGAGCCCCTTCCGTCAACTTGGGTTAAAAATATTTGACATTTTGCTGATTGTACGCTACTGCCCAACCCCACACCACCAACCTCTTTGGGTCTTATTCCAAGACATAACAGGATACAAGCCTTCCTCGAGCTGATGGAAGTTCTCTGGTGGAGTTGTGTGCCCTTACAAGGCTAGGTTTAAAATAATAACACTTCCATGGGGGTTCCTCTTCTTGCTTCTGGCATTTCCTAGAGGCAGTAGTTCTGGGAGTGTTGTAAAAACGTGGGCTTGATGCATCTCTTCAGTTCTGCTGCCAGAGTGCAGCAAAGATTGGAAGAGATGGAGTGAGATGAGCATAAGAAGGGGAGAGTGGCTCTGCTTCAGGATTTAGAGGTTGGATTTCTGTGGATTAAAGGAGGCAAACTGGAAACTGGGGGGCCCAGGGGAGCAGCCACTCTAGTATAAAATATGGAGCCCTGGGTCAAGAAGCAAAACTTCATGGTGAAAAGACATAGGGGAACTCTGACGAGAAAACTATTAACTTGTGGTAGTAACTGCCTGCTGAGAAAGTTGCTAATATATATATGCAGCTGCAGCAACAGAGTTGTGTTGTCATGGAGGAGGGAAGTTCTCAAAGAGCACACGGAAGGACGGCTCTTCCCTGTGTCTGGTGTCGTCCTCACAATGGTTAGATTGGGCTACTAAGGTCAGGAATTCAGGAGAAAATCTCCTTCCACCTCTACAAAGCCATCAACTCCCGTTGTTTGAGGGGATGGTGCAGTAGCTATATTACAAATAGATATGTTCAGATTTGAGAACATCAATATCCTCATAATGTCACTGGCGGCTCGTCCCTGGAGAGGGGCAATGATTTGACTGTTTTTAGTGTAAACTTCTTAAAGCGGATATAATGGGTGTTAAGGTAAACTAGGGGCCTGCTTCTTAAATGTCTGAGTGCCATTATTCACAATATGTTCATAAAATTGTCGTCCAGAAGGAACCCCTGCAGCATGATTCCTTTTGTTTTACATTATTTCCATTTGGGTACCCTAGACTGTAAGCTCCTTAAGGCTGAGACCAAAACCAACACCTACCCAGTGAAATAACTAAGAATTGGGCTAAGTGGTGGAACCTCAGAAGACTGCATCACAGTGAGAGGCAGAGCCAGGGGCGAGCAGTGACAAAGGTGGTTGTGACAGCAGCAGAGGCATTGCCTAATTCCCCCACTCCACCTCCGGGGTAGGAGGTGAACGTACCTGGGTGCACCCCTGAATTCTTATGCATATACTGCTTTTGCTCATTCTCATCTCTTGGAGTGACATGGTGCATAGATTAATCTGAATGTCTCCTGGGGCACTGATGCTATGTTTAGCTTTAAGAAATTCCTCCTCTATGCTAATTTTGAAGTATCGCTATTGCATACCGCTCTCTTTATCAGGCAGCATGGTCCAATTGTTTTTCATGAGACAGAGTCAAGAACTCCAGACTTCAAGTCCCTGATGTGCTCTTGACTCATTGTATGGCCTTGGAGAAATATATAGGATGGGAGTGCTCTAAGGAAGTTGTGTGTGGTGGGAGGGGGCAATTACCATAGTTCACAGGGCCCCGAAACTCTTTAGTCTGGGCCTGGGTGTTAGGAGACGTGCTCTGGTTTTAGTTTAAGCCTATTTCTTCTCTAAACTGGGATAAGGTTTGCTGAAAAGTGGTTGGGTTTTTGTTTTTTATAAAAAAACGTAGCTAACTTTTCGAGAACCATGTTTCAATTAAAAACCTGTTACAAAACTTGTGGTTTGGGGTTTCACTGGGTCAAGATTAGAGAGATGAGAAATGCTCACAGGGTGTTTAAAGAACAGTTTACAGGCTATCATACCAGGATAAATTGATTTGCCTTGAGAAATACCTGAACAGGAGATTTCATAAATGTTAGTCTTTTAGGTTGACTAATGGCTTTTTAAAAATAGATCTGCTGTGTTTTGTTTTGTTTTGTTTTTCTGTAAGGGCACGGTAGATGGCTTAACAGTAACAGGCCTTGGGTAGTAGTTCTGGTGCCATGAGCCATGCATGTTTTAGCAAAGCTTCAGGCACTATATTCAGGGCTGTATGTTGTTACGTAGCCTCTTGCACTTGATATTTCTGGTCTCTTGAGAAAATTCTGATTTTTCTTCTCTGGATAAAATCAGTCTGGCTGAAAAATTTGAATGGAAAAAAAAATTGAGCTAATCACTTGTTTTAAGAAAGTTGATTTGGGATTAAATATTTTTCTTCTCTGAAGTAAACTTGGCATTCTTAAAAGCTGTGGCATGAATACAGCTGGCAGCTGAAATTCTATATCCATACTGGAGGTTACAGAGAAGGCTGCGGTAGAGCATATCTATCATATATATATCATATTGACTCAATTCATACTCAGAGAGGCCACCCTTCTGGGAGAAAAACTAATTCAGATTCCTTACTCATTTAATCCTTCGCTTTTCAACAAGGGCGCCAGTGGTTCTTCCCATAAGGTCTCTGTTCCACTAAACCTAAAACAAACTAATTTCACACAGACCACTGAGCAGTCCTCCAATGCTAATGAGCTATGGCTAATGCCATTATGAACTAGAGTTGGATCTGACTCACTAACCTAGAGGTGAAAGGCTCCAAACCCCATTAGCAGTCCCCTGAGTCATCTAGTCCCTTTTGTTTAAACATGACTACAGCATGGATGGAAGCTGCGGTAGAAGATTGAACTCAGCTGAGTCCGGCATGGACTGCCAACTGGAAAAGAAAAGAGCAAATTTAGCTTTTATAAAGCACTCTGCATCCCCAAACTGCTATCCTCCTCCACCCCGCCCCCCAGCGAGGCACCTTTTCTTGGGATGGCAAGTGTAGTATTTTCATACACAAAATGTACAAGCTTATCCTGGTTTTTGTCAGTGTATTGACTGGTGTGAAAATATGTGCTGGTTTACAAGTGAAAATTTGATTGTCTATGGATTATTCACAAACGATCCAGTGCTGATATTTGGTATGCCATATTCAAGCTTAGAAACTGATCATTACAACCCTCCTGTCACCCTTCTCTTCTCTGCTGCTGCTCATGCCTCTGCTGAGAGTGAGACACACGCAGACAAAATGATTTATGAGCAGTGAATGCTCTCTCACTGATACCTGCCTAACTCCCTCACTGTGTGACAATGGTCTAGTTTATATACAGGAAAAGAGGGCTAGTGGGCGCTCTACAAGGCTCAAGAGCTGAAGGGAGGAGGATTGAGCTTTAGGCTTGGAGATGGGGGAGGGAAACTGAAAGGGGCAGAGGTGGGGAAGATGAAAGGCAGGAGAAAGCAAAGCAGAAGCACTAGCACTTCCTGGTTTCTGCAGAAGACTTCCTGTGGTCTGCAATAGTAGGATTACCTGGCTGATGAATTACAAGTGGTTTGTCTGGTGCAGAAGACAGAAGAACCAGTGTTTTCACAATGTCTTTGCCACACTAGAGCTCTATACTACATTGGAGTCTTCATTATAAGTTTGATTATTTTGGGAACCCATGTTCTAAAAGCCATTCAGAATGTCCACTGGCTGGTAGGTTTAGATCTTGGAATAGGACAGATCTCTTCTTCAAAAATTAAGTGAATAGGTCTAAAAGATTTTGAATTGTATGGTCCCAAAATCTGAGATATGAAGAGTGCAAAAGGCCTTTTTAACTAAATGGCTGCAAGGTAAGCCATCAAGAAAAGGATAAATAAAATTTCACTTACTGGCCTAATAAATAACCTCAAAATGATGTTCAAACAACGAAAGTCCTGGCACTTTAAAGACTAACAAATTTCTGCAGGCATAAGCTTTCATGGGCTGCAACCCACTTCGATCTGACGAAGTGGGTTGCAGCCCACAAAAGCTTATGCCTGCAGAAATTTGTTAGTCTTTAAAGTGCCACAGGACTCTCATTTTTGCTGTTTACAGACTAACATGGCTACCCCTCTCGAACTTCTCAAAATGATATTGGTTACACATTCTCTCTCCCACACCTCCCCTCTCTCTTTAGAAAGAGCCAATTTTGGAGGGTAACTGCAAAATAAATATTAATTTATAATGAACTAACTAAATTACAATATTTAGTGCTGTAAATAATTGTATGCAGCTTTATTTGTAAAAATATATGAAATTTCAACAACTTGTACAACTATCTGCATTTGTACAGGAGCTATTCACATATCTAGCCTACAGCTGTCATGAACAAATGTCTGCTAATCCATGGGGAAAAATCAATTGGTCAGAGTCTTGTATAGAGAAGTTACCTATCATGCTAGTAGTATATTGTGCTAGATGAAAAGAAAGGACAAAAGGAGTTTGATTCAGAGACAAATGAGCTAGAGGGGTGGGAGTAGACAGAAAAAAGGAAGAGGGCAAATGTGAGAGTTGGGAGGAATCATGAGAGGAAATACACCTTCTAGGACAGTGGCTCACAACGTTTCCAGACTACTGTACCCCTTTTAGGAGTCTGATTTGTCTTGTGTTCCCCAAGTTTCACCTCACTTAAAAACTACTTGCTTACAAAATCAGACACAAAACCACAAACATTTCACAGCATGCAATTTCTGAAAAATTGCTATTTTCTCAATTTTACCCCATAATTATAAAATAAATCAACTGTACTATAAGAATTGTACTTACATTTCAGTGTATAATACATAAGTCATAGTCTTTATGAAATTTTAGTTTGTACTGACTTTGCTAGGGCTTTTTATGTAGCCTGTTGTAAAACTAGGCAAATACCTAGATGAACTGATGTACCGCCTGGAAGACCTCTGTGTAGCCGCGGAGATACACATCCTTGGTTGAGAACCACTGCTCTAGAAAATAACCCTTGAGATTTTCTCCATCATGACACTACAGGCTTAAGACCTCTTGCACTCCACCGCTTCATCAGAATGATACCAAAGATCATCTCCTAAACAAGATCTCCTTCACCTGAAGAGTTTATTTCTACTGCCAGTGGCCGGCCTCATTTTGCAAGTAAATGCTACCAGTGGCTAAATGCCATCTTTATGCTCTTTTTCTTGTTGTAATTGAGAACAAAATGGTTGAAGGGGCCTGTGATGGGGTGCCTGCCCCTCACTGGCCAGGAAAGGATTAAGAGGGCCATTGGAGAGGTGGCACAAGAAGTAGCCAATAGGAAGGGGCTGATTGGCAGCCAATCAGGGCCCAGGAGGCCAGCATATAACAGCTGCAGAGCAAGGACAATGTCTCCCGGGAGCTCACAGGGGAAGGACTGTCAGTACCCTGGACAGAGCAGTGGCTAGCTGCTGGGCTGAATGCCCAGAAGCAAGAGTTGCAGAGGGTACTAGGGCTGCAGAGAAGTGGCCAGGGAAATGGACAGAGGAATTGTGTGGGAGATGCTGCGGAAGACTGCCACACACCTATGGTCTCTGGACTGGGAACGAGGATAGGGGGCAGGCCTGGGTCTCCTCCACTCCCTGATTGCCATAAGACTGGTGACAGGACTGCAGGGGCCATAGCTAGGTGGCTAGAATGGACTGCAGAATTCCCTGGAAGAGGGGGAGCACGGAGAGGGACTTGACCGGAGGGCCAAGTCATGAAAAGGAGGGTCCAGTGGAGACTGGATTGAATATGAGACACTGCAGAGAGGGGGTGTCTGCCTAGTTGAGAGCTGATTCTCCAGATAACCAGCAGGAGATGCCATGGCAATGAGGTGGGACATGTTACAGGGCCAAAAAATGGAAGCCTGTTTGATGCAGCGTCAAATGGTTGTTTTCATATCCTGAACTTCACTTTATCTGAAGTAAAGTCCTGAACAATTTTTTTCACTTTCTAGACTTCTCAGTGTCTGTGATATGCTGCAGCTGCGGATGTTCATTTGCCTCTCTGTTGTACATCCTATGGTCGTATAAGACAGAACAGCCTTGTTAATGTGGATTAATCATCAAACCCCTCAGCAATGAATTCCAACTGGAGCTCAGACTACTGCTTAGCTAATAATAAGAACAGTTTACAGAGAGCCAATTTTAATAATGTGCCCCCACCAAACCATCACATTCTAGCAAGCAATTCCAGTGAGAGCTCTGAAACCTGCAAACAACTTCCACTGGAGCAAGTCAGAACTTAGTAACTTTCTTTCAACTTAGATTCTTCACCTTAGGTGTTGATCCCTCCACTTCATACATCAAAAATGAATGTCTCACCAGGTGGATAATCTGTTCTTGTGTATAAAATGGAACACGTCCTGTTGAAAAGCCGCTCTTCAAAAATAAAGAACAAAACACGCTTCAGCTGTTCTGTTAAGTCCCATGCAAAACTAAGTCACTTAGTTTTCATACGTCTGGCAGTCCATCTGAGGAAAAGAATGGGGCAACACTGGGATTACAGTTCCCCAACATGGTAGAATTCAAATAAAATGGGGGGAAGGGAACAGAGTACAAAAAAAACCAAACCCCAGTTATTTTTGTAAGGAGCTAAATAAGGGGTTGAATTTAAAGTGATTTGAATATGTCTGATCTTGGTTGTTTTTTTGGTTTTCAATGTGAGAAATAGCCAAGAGGCTCCTGGGGATTATAAAAAAAAATTCTATTTTTTAATAAAGGTTTTTATGGTGTTTCCAAAGTACGAAATGTTTTCAACCATTGCTGCAAGCTTAACGTCACCTCCTCAGCATGACTGGCCATTTCATTATGCAGAAGAGAGGCTGTGGAATTTGCTTAAGATTTACAAAGAAGGCTTCATGTGCAAGGGGAAATTTAGTAGGATTTGAATGTCTCTACAGGAAAGATTTAAATCTGTATAGAAAAATACAGGCATATTTTCTCTATTACCATGTATTTCTCTTCATGTATACACCATAAATCTCAAGAGGAATATGTGCAGGACTTTATTCTAGAGAACTGTATACAGTGGGTTGCTATTTTATTTTCTGTCCATAAGAAATAGCATAAAGTACACCATTACCTTCAACAGAAATGATGTTAACCCTTGACCTGAATGTTTCTGCAGGTAATGACACAAATAGTCAAAAATGACTATAGTAATAAACATAAGGTTTTTTAAATCACCTTTTTCTTAAACTGATGAATTTTTGGTCATGAGGTACAAACTTTCACTAGTCACTCATGCCATGTCCATTTAGTAGTGCAGTTGATAGGGCGGCTTGGATAGGTCAGGGGTGAAATGTTAAGTTAAAACAAGCCATTTCTAAGAGACCTTGACTCTGATCCTGGTTTGTGCTGTGGTCTATAATACACTGCCATCATGCTGGTCACATAGCCAACACACCACTGCCGAGAATGACCTACTGCCAGCATTTAGGAACATGGCAGAAGGAAAGTGGGTGGTGTACAAGGAAACTCTGACCACACCCATACCAGCCCTGGGAGCCAATGGCAACCAAAGTAAACTAGAGCCTGAGGACTGCATTCTCCCTCATTGTTCCTTTGTGGCCCTGTCCACCAGCCACAACAGCACAATTCAGCCAGTAGCCATGTTACTATTAGATACCAGCCCCTTATAACATTTCTGATACTACTTTATGGGGTATAGTCACTGAACACATAGGGGAATCGATCCTACTTCAGGAAGCACTAACTTTCCTTCCCTTTCACGTTGCATTTTTGAAAAGCAAACACATTGTGCTTGGTTGTCTTTTATTGCTTCCCTGTAGCTGTACCCCCTCTCTCCAAGTGGCTGATGGGCTGCCTTGCTATTTTGCTGAAAGGAAAGAAATGACTAGTGGACTGTGTGTATGGAGTGGGGGTGGGGAGATCTTGCACCGCTAACTATCCACTCTGCTCTGTCCTCTGGAAGCTCTTACTGCAGACTTGCTCTCTTCTGCACGACACAGAGGAATTTAGCTTTAGAAAACCAAGGGCCATTGAGATTATGGAATAGTTCTCAATCTCTGAGAGCACCATATTAATGTATAAATTATATTGCATTTTTTATCCTTAAAGGCTTAAAACAATTAAAGTACTATACCCTGGGATCACAGTGTAATGCAGATCCCCCTGGGGTGAAACACAGCTATTTTTTAACATTGCTGAGCAACAATACGTAAGAGTTCAGGACAGAGGAAGAAGACTGTCTTGTCTAGTTAATATGACAAGGGGAATTAAGTCAGTGACCCAAGCTGGAATGGGGCCAGGACATCAAGATGAATACCTTACATTCTCTGAAAGGGGCCATGGGGAGTATTAGTGATCATGAATGCTCAGTGGTGACTCAGGAGTAGGGTACCATATAGATAAGAGCTAATTATTATTATAAGGAGGCATTGTTCTCTGGTAGATAGTGCACTGGACTGGGACTCATGACCTGTGTTTTAGTCCTAGCTCTTCCCTTGGCTTTTTGAGTGAATGAGAGCAAGTCCCAATGCCTCTCTGCTTCAGTTTCCCCATTTCCCAGATGAGGACAGTGATACTAACCTCCTTTTGTAATGTGCTTTGAGATTGACTGATGAAAAGCACTATATAAGAAATGGATATTATTACTGACAGGCTCACCAGTCTTGTTTTCTGAAGCATGTGTTTCTTGAAAGTCTCACATCCCTGACGCAGCAAAAGGTGCTAGGGTGTAGGCTGGTCAACATCTCTGAGAAACGACCAGGATTCAACAGCAGGGTTTTGAAAAGGCCTTTTAAAAAATATTCCACAAAGCTTAAAATACTATTTTTATTTGTGTCAAACAAATGCAAACCATATAACACACCATGATATGTTGAAATGTAAAGCAATAGGACTATATTCATCTTGTACAATGCAGAAAGCTTGAAAATAAGTAAACCTGCCCCCATTTTGCTCCATGCAGCCTCCTGTTTTGTTGGCTGGTGCAAATCATTTCTTACTGTGTAGAAACTGTGAATTATATTTGAAAATAAAGTTAATTAAAACTAGGATTTCTGAGGCTTCTACTCAGGCTACTTAATCAATTAGCTAACGTTTGCAATGCACTTTGAAGATGAAAAGCACCATATAGCTGCTAAATGATATTATTATTTTATTTTATTAACTCTTGGAAATGCTGGATGCCAGGAGAATGGGAGCCCAGTGTCAGACATTGTTAAGCAGCTTCCAGACCTCTGTAACACTAATTTGACAGCAAATTGAAGAGAGTCACTACTGTGCAAACACGGAGAGTGTAAATGTTAGTACCAGATGGCCATTAGTGCCAGAGAAGTGTTTTGTGACATGGAAATGGGGAGATGAGCAGGGGCTGGGTGGTACTGGTTGACAAGAAGGGGAGTTTTAAAAAGTGTAGCTGTGGACCCTGGGCTTGGAAATGAAGGGAGTTGGTGAGTTGTGTATTTGGTCTATTTGTCCCTGTGTGGCTGGGGTTCAGGACACCTAAATAAACCAGGTGAAAGATCGTTTTTTTCATGTTTGTGAAGATCATGTGGCTGAAACTCTTAGGTCTTTGAGCAGACCCGGTGTTCGAAGTCTGAGTGATTAATTCTTCCCTCGGGTGGTGCTATTCAGTGGTATATAAATCAGTTACTGAGCAAACAGGAGTTTCAGAAGATGTTTGGAGAAAGAGTGTGGTTCTATCCATCTGGGTATGGCCCTACATCATGTCGTGCATGTTGACATTGAGAGAGAGACTGTTGTGAGTTGTCTAGGATGATCTGTGCTTTCCTTTCTGCTGAAGGACAGAAGAGATTTCTGGTGCACCAAGTGCAAGCTGGTGTCCATAATGGATGAGAAGATGCAGGTCTGGATGTGCAAATGTATATACTGCATAATATCCAAAAAAGTGAAGACTTCTTGGACAACCAGATACTGAAATCATTGCCACAGTCACCACAGGAAAGGGTCAGTGATAAGGGAACTGGAGAGAGTAGCAACTGAAGAAGCTGACTGACAAGCTGTGACCCAAAGGTTATAGAGAAAATCAGGAGGCAATCAGCATTGCTAAAAGTAACAAACCTGTTAATTTACTCACTGAGTATCAGATATCAGGGAACCTGTTACTGAAGAAATAGAATGGAACAGAAAGCACCAAGGGACATACCTGATGGGCATCCTTGCAGTATGAAACAAGGGGGCTACCAAGATAGGTTCTTCAACCATCCTAAGAAGAAAGGCAATAGACACTGGCAACTCAATATTAGGAAGAATTGACAGAGAATTTAGCAAAGGACACAAAGACAACAGGACAATGTCTCCCTGTAGAAAAGATATGAGATGTAACTGCAGGATCATGAAGTCGTCTGGCAAGTCTTCGCTGGAGATATATGTTGGAACCAATGACCAGGCATCTTGCAGAATTACACTAATTATAGAATACTTCAGGATCTTGGAAGGGTCACAGTCCAAGTGATCTTCTTGGAGATCCTGCCAGTCCAATGAGGTGAGCGAAGGCAAAATGCAGAAAACACAGGTGAACTGTTGGTTGTGCAACTGGTGTGAGGTTGAAGTCTTTGGTTTTGTGAATTGCTGGGCTACATTCCAGTAAGGAGGGTGGGGGCTGTACAAACAGAATAGCCTGCATCCCAGGGGTAAAGGGGCTAAGCCACTAATTTGGAAATTAGTTGGAGCAGCCAGGTTGTTAAATTAACAATTCAAGAGAAGGACGCTAAGGAGGCAAATGAGAATCAATCTAGGTGTGTCATGAACAAATTGAACTGACATGGCAAAGAATGTGAAGAGAAGAACATTTTCAGTTGTTTATATGCCAGTGCGAGGAGTGTGGGTAATAAGCATGAGAAACTGGAAATTCTCACTGATAAGAATAAATTTGATATAATTGGCATTACTGAAACCGGGTGGGATGGTTTGCATGTTTGGAATGTTTAATATAAGTGGATATAACCTGTTTAGGAGGCACACTGAGGGGGGCACTCCACATTAAAAATGCCATGACTTGTTTTTGAGTTATTGATTACTCAGAACTGCAGGTTCTTGAATGAATGTGAATCAGTGTGTTCCCTAACAAAGCTAAGGCAGGATCTGTGGTGGGGTTCTATTAGGGTGCATTATACAGCAAGTAGAAGCCCACAGAGACAGTCTCAGAGCCCAGGTCAGTAGACATGGGCTTGCTCTATGGTGCTAAAAATAGCTGTGTAGACATTTGGTGTCTGAAGCCTAGGGAGCAGGTGCCTCAGCTCCAGCTTGAGCCCTACCATCTAGACAGCTGTTTTTTAGTGCCATAATATGAACCTGAATCTGTCAACCCAGGCTCTGAGACTCTCTGCCACTCCCTGTTAGACTCACCTTACAGACTACCAAATGGAACAACCTGTCTAATGTGTAAGGGTGAAACATGGCAGTGTTGGGAAAACTTCATGGAGACATATGCTGGAGGTCTCATGGAACCAGTAGTAAAACCTCATTAGAGTTTCAAACAAATCTTTGATCTTCTACAATGAAATGTCTTAATGCAGTCAAATGCAGAATTATACATCTAGGAACAAAGAATGCTGGCCATCCCTACAGAATGGGGGACTATATCCTGGAAAGCAGTGACTCTGAAAAGGATTTAGGGGCTATAGTGGACAAGTCAACACGAGCTTCCAGTGCAATGTGGTGGCAAAAAGGGCTAATGTGATCCTTTGGATGAGTAATCAAGGGAGCAGAAGTGGGGAGGTGACTATAGTTCTGTATAGAGCATTGATATTCTTCAAAATCTGAAGGAGTTGTGGGAATCGTCCCCTGTGAGCATGCTGTTCCAGAGCTGACTACTTCAGGGTTCTTGCACCTTCCTCTTAGTCATCGGCTGCTGGCCATTGTCAGAGACGGAATACGAGTCCAGAGGCCTGGTCCAGCACTTCCTGTGTTTCATTGACATCACTGGATTAACCCCTGCTTTACTGAACTCTAAGATCAGAAGCAGGCCTAAGGATCTGTGACTGTAGCAATGTGACTGCCTCCAGAGCAGACAGTGGGGCATAGGCCTTTTTCCATCCTTGTCCTGCCACAGCCAGCTCCTCCATTCAGAAACAGCCGTGAAAGGGCTTCTCAATTTATTAAGACCTCAGTTTGGCAAAGTACTTAGGCATGTGTTTAAATCCACCCCATTCAGGAAAGAATTTAAGCACATGTTTAACTTCAAGCAAGTGCTTAACTCTCACTGGAGTCAATAGGACTGAATCGTGTTCTTGCATAGAGAGAGCTTGCTGGCTTGTTGCCTAAAGGCCCAATCTTGCAGATGCATAAGAGTGGATAGTGCTTACTACCCGGAGTAGTTCTGTTGAATTCAGTGGGACTGTTCAGGGGATTTAGTACCAAACTCAGTGGGACATGATTGCAAAATTGGGCTCCAAAACAGTCATATCAAAGCCAGATAGAAAGAAATTGATTATGTCTAATAGTGGATTCAATTCTGCTGATGTCACCGACATTGTCACTTCTCAGCAAGAGGATGGGTGCCAGCAGGAGACTCAAAAATACAAATGTTAATTTAAAGAAAACTATTTTAAAACTAATTCTCCGTGATTCTTCCGCATCATATACAGAGTGAAAAAGGAGCACGTCTTTATTTAAAGCAGAAAATCTGGGCATATCTTTATTTAAGGCAGACTACTGTGCAAAAATAAAAACAACTTGACTTCATAAAAAAGTCAGTTTTTATAGCTCAAGGTTAAAAACCTTGACATACAGTTTCTTTGCTTTTGTGACTTTAAGTCAGAGGATTAACATTCCCTAAATGCAGCTGTGATGCTTGTAGGAGAATTTCCTCTCTCAGCATTAGCATAAAACAGTGGTTTTCAATTTTTGTTCATTTGTGGACCCCTAAAAGTATTTCGAATGCAAGTGTGGATCCCTTTTTAAATCTTAGACATAGTCTGTGGACCCCCACAGGTCCATGGACCATATAGATTGAAAAACACTGGCATAAAAGCAACAGACCATGCAGTGGATCTTAGTAGTATATGCATGGATGTTGACAAACTTACTGAAGACCTATTCTGTAATAGGTTATCATGTCATAACTCTTAGAGACAGTGGGCCAGCATCTTGCATTTACTACATCCCCTTCATGCTGCCCTACCAGTACAAAGGGGCTATACAACTAATTTAACCAACCTCCTTAGAACCTTGGTTCTATTTTACATATTCACACAAACACACCTCAAACTCTGTCCGCCCTCTTCCCCCCCCTTCAGTGTAGTGGGCATGCCTGGCTATTCCCAATTATCAGAATGGCCCACTGGGGCCATAAGCAGCAGAAATATTAGAGCAACTTTGAGGCATAAAACCATCTTTGTACCCCTCCAGCTCTACCTCAAGTTCTCCTTCAAGCACAGCTCATCCAGGCCTAAAATGAGATCCTGGAAATCTGTCCTCATGAGAGTAGTTCCGTTGCTTCATGTGCTTAAGGACTACTTGTCTGAGTAAACTCAGGCCTGGGCTTTTAATCTGTAGAGTTCCTGACTTGTGGCAATGTCTCCTTCGGGACCGTGGAGTGTATATTTGTGTTGATGGGATATTGTTCTTGTTATAGGTTTATTAGCTAAAAAAAAATGGAAAAATTTCCTTGAAAAAGTTTGTTTCAGAGAGAAACTGCATTGCTAAGCATACAGACTCATTTGCTTTTTTTTATCTGTCTTCCACATAAAACCAAAGGCATTTGTTTTCATGAAGTTCTTGCATGCCAGGTTTCACCTTGGGACATATTTCACAAAAAAGTTATAAAGCCTTAGGGACATAGTGACAGACTCCCATTGAATACAGCAGTATGAACAGTGATGGTCTTAGGTTTAAATGCTGCTACTTCTAAAAAGATTTAGGATCAGATGTATTTTTCCATTTAGCCAGACAGGGGGAAAAAAGGCAGGTGAAAATGGGGCAGGGAGTGTGTAAAGAGAGAAGCAGTGGTTCCATGGGATGTCCCTTCCCCCAGTCTATGAAAGGGTGGGTTAGCCAATACATACAGGTTACACATGCACATGTTCCCTCCCCTTCCCCCCTCCATTAACAGGTAATATACACACGGTATTAATATGGTATATATTATAGTACCTCTGAGTGTTGGATAGTCATGCTAAATGATATTATGCTTACTCTTCCTCACTTATTGTAAGAGTGTGTGTATCCCACAGTACCTTGTAACAGTACAACCCAGCATTTGGCATAGGCAGATAGGAAAACTGTCAAAGTAAAGATGGATGAATGTTCTGCCCTGTTACAAGCTGGTGGGCGTTTTCATGCCTGTTGGTACCTGGAATGTGATGTCCAAAACATGAGGTAAGAAAAGGTACGGAAGAACAAGTTAAGGAACTTATGGGTTGGATCTTAGGTGATGTATAGCAAGCCCTGTGACTTTGACTTGTAATCAGGTTTGATATGAATGGAGATAGTTTTGATGGGGGTGTAAGGTGAACTGAACATGCTGCCAGATCCTGCTTTCTGGATTTGTAACTAACTTTCTTACCTGTGCTGTACTGCTTTGCCTTAAGGCAATAAATCGACTATGCTTAGTTATTTTTGTCTCTTGGGCATTTTTAATACTGAACCACAACTGTAGTCAAACCATTGGCTACACATTTAGCAATAGTTATGTAAATACATAAGACATAGGAAATGCCACATGGAAGTTCAGTTGACTTGTTGCATCTTCTGAAATGTGTATGTACGTCCGTTAAAATGTATAAAATCATCACGTTTAGAGGCTGATCACTTGACTAAAGATTGTCTCCTTGGTATTGGTGTTTGTTGTAATTATTTCCTTCTTAGGTGGGATCTTCAAAAGTGACTAAATGACTTAGGAACAATAGGACCTGTGCTGTTAAATCATTCAGGTGCTTTTGAAAATCCCACCCTTTTTGTCAAATTCCTCCTTGCTTTATCTCCACTGAATTACCCCAGCTGTAAAAGTGTGTTGCATACTTGCCTTTGAAGGCTAGTTTTTACAACTCTGACTAGTAAACAAAAATGATTCATAGTGGAAAAATCCAAGAGAGAGATTCTGAACATCACTGGTTTACATGAAGAGATGTGCCCTGATGATATGAAGTAACTTTGGGCTGCTTTTACTCTTAGCTGAGATCAACTCTAAGCTAAAGAGATATTTTGCCTCTATTTTATGGATCAGTGTATCCGTGCCTGGAGTTTCCTTCTTTCTTTGCTGCACAAAATTCCTTCAACTGAGGAACAAATTGAAACAATCATCCTATCTTCATGTTACCAGACTGACATCTCCAAGAGTCTTTTGCCCTCGTTATTTGAATTGCATGCAGTTTTCTAAACAGGGTAACAGATGCTAATCACATGTATTTTAATTTGGACTATACTATATATTCTAGTCAAGTATTTTCATTACATCGTTCATCATGTACCTATGTGGTTTACTTTAATTTGAAGTGACACCATCAACTTAAGTCTAATTAAAATTTTAAAAATCTCAGGTAACAGCAGTTTCAGGTATTACGTTCCATCTGTGTCCCCCTGGCAATTATTACCGTTACACTTTTCTTTTTAAAAACATGTGTTTCTGTTCAATATTAAGAATGACACACACACGAATGACATGCTTGTTAGAGCTCCAAATGTAAAGACTTCATTATTTATTTATTTATTTGCTTAGAATTGCACTCCACTATTTTTTATATATCTGTGCTAAGGTCAGTTTCTTTTCACAAGTAAAATAGTTCTTTGGTAATTTTTTGTTGCAGCAGGTCATCTTGCACCAAGAACTCTGGATTCCAGATTCCTCTCCCATTGCCTGGAGTGAATTTAATTTGTAGGCATAATGGCATCACTATATTAGAATATAAATTCCAATATACTAATGTCTGTTAAGGGCCAGATTCTCAGCTGCTGTAAATTGATGCAATGTCAATGTACTCCAAATGAGGATATGGCCCTAGGAGATCATTTCAATTCATATTCTTCTGATTATTCATGCTCAAACCTTGCAAAGAATGTAAACTGACAAGTTAATACCATTTTTTTTAAAGGCCCCCACTGAAACCAGGGCCCCTTGTGGGAGGCACTGTACAAACACACACAGTAAAAGGCTATCTTCGTCCTGAAGTGCTCACAAACTAAACAGACAAGACCAAAAAGGAGGGATAGAGGGGGCAGGAAACAGAGGAAAACTTACTTGCTCAAGGTCACACAGTAGGCTCAGTGATAGTTAGAGATAGAAAATAGTTCTCCTGAGTCCCAGTTAAATTCCTTGTCCACTAGTCCACATTACCTCACATCTCTATTTCTCATCAAAATTATTTTCCAGTAGAGTCAGGCTAAAGCCAGACTTCCATCTTAATTTATCTTGGACTTTTCCCATCTCTGTTTTCCAGGGATATCCATTGACATGTAAACATATCCAATCAAACTTTTATTTTGCTTTAAGTGTGTGTTACAATGTAAATGGGAAAGGCTTGTCTGAATTATATTTTATCTTTTTTTAATATCTTCTTGGTGTTTATTTTTTATTCCTGGAGCATTTTGTAACTCAAGATAAGAAACAGAAATACTGTACTAACAATGTACTACTTTATAGGGAGTTAACTATGAGACTAGGCTAAAAACAAATACCCATAATGTTGTCTGCCTGCTGATTATTTAACTAATGGCAGGGAATATGGGCCTTTCTTGTCTTCTGAGGTCAATGGTTTATTACTGAAATAATGTTAATGGCTTGAAAATGTACTTCCTTGGGATGACTAGGATCTTATTTTCTAATAAACTAAAACTTCAGAGGTCTGAAAGGTTGTAGTTTTGGCTTCTACCAAGTTACAATATCTATTCAAACAGTAATTTCCTCCCTCTGGGTTTGCAGCATTTGGACTCAGAAATGGTCTAACCTCAGTCACTAGATGAATGCTTGCAACTGGAAGGACAAGAGTCTGAGGTTTAGCTGTTACTTGAACCAGTGACCACCAAACATAAATGGTTTTATGTTGGCTGTCTCCTGACGTTTTTTCAGATCCATCTATTCTCTGCCATTTCTATTGTTTACCATGCACTTTTAATCTAACCTGTTAACCCTGTTCTCATTGCAGCAAACATTTATAGTTTGGAGACTGGCATAATCTCATTTGCAAGCCATATTAATAACATTCCTAAAGTGCAACATTTATTTTATGCTTCATATAAAATTCTGATACTCTTGTTTCTTGATGTAAGCACAACTTAAAATATAGTAGGAAATTGAACTATTGGGAAATTAGCTTTAAAAATGGCTGTCTAATAAGATCTGGGTTTTTTGTTTTTGTTTTAATTTGTGTTGTTTCTAGTGATTTAAACTTAGTTTTATTATTGCCTGGAGTGCTTCATTCATGGAGAATGATTGATTTGAGAAAATAATTATAATGGGCTGCCTCTGTGACAGTGTCTGCAAACCCTAGGACTGTGCTGCATCATTAAAATTATGTTTAGATCCCAGAAATTGTTCTTATTTTAGAATAAGAACAAGGATATAAATTGTAGGAGATGAAATACTACATAATGGTAGACATAATTAGTGTCTCTCTGTCTTCATTTGAATTTCCAAAAAATCCCACTTATAATAATTATTCATAGCTACAGGAAGCTAATCTCAAAATCCCACCACATCACAGGGAAAGAGCTACCATCCTCAAAATTAATTTTGGCACCGTACTCTTTGTTCAGTCCATCCAATATCCAGAAGCACACACAGACCCTGAGGAATTGTTCCCCCCTTTTTTTTTCCTAACTCAGTGTTGTATCAACATGGAGAATTCTATATTAGACCTTGTCTTGACAGATAAAGTGGAACTGATTAAAAAACAAAAAATTAATGGTAGCTTAGATACAAGTGATCATGACTTGATCACCTTTATAATGTGGAGACAGAATAAAGTCCAGACCAGAAATATATATACTTGGTGCTTTAAAAGGACCACTTTCACAAAGCTGAAAAAAATTTTGAGCCAAATGAGCTGGGAAGAAACATGTAATCAGAAAAAATGTGAATGATAATTGGGAATTGTTTAAGAACAACTTTACTAATGCCCAAAAGCCACAACTAAAAGAAACCCAACAACAAAGGCCATACTGGTTTAAAAAATGACCTGGTTTAGGTGGAAATGAAGGCTTAGATATATATATAAACAAATGGGAAGCTGATGATAAAAAAATATAAACCAGAAGTTAGGAACTGTAGAAAATTTACATGGGAAGCAAAGAGACATACAAAGAAATCTATAGCTAGTATTTAATAAATATATCTATAAATAAACATATTTCTATTAAATAATAAGTAATAAATAAATTTATAGGTAATATTTAATAAATATTTCTGTTTGGTATTTGAGGGGAAAAACAGATGATGTAGTCTCATTATATGATAACTAACATTCTTTCCATTCCACTAGTATCTCAAAAGGATATTAAACAGTTACTAAAGTGCGAGACTTTTAAATCAGCAGGTCTGGATAATTTACATCCAAAAGTTTTAAAAGAGCAGATTGAGGAACTTACTGGACCATTAATGCTGATTTTTTTAAAATAAGCCTTAGAATACTGGGGAAGTTGCAGAAGTCTGGAAGAAAGCTAATGTTGGGCCAATAGTTAAAAAAGATAAATGGCAGGACCCAATTAATTATAGGCATGTTAGTCTGATATCGATCCTGGGCAAGATAATTAAGTGACTGATACAGGACTAGATTAATAAAGAATTAAAGGAGGGTAATACAATTAATGCCAGTCAACATGAGTTTATGGAAAATAAGTCCTGTCAAAATAACTTAATATATTTTCTTTGAGATTAAAAGTTTTTGTTGATAAAGGATCATAGTGTAGATGTAGACTTAGACTGCTGTTAGGCATCTTACTTCGTACCACAACATTTTGATTTAAAAAAAAACAACCCTAGAATGATATAAGATGAACATGGCACATTGTGCATGAAATACAAGCTGGCTAACTGATAGATCCCAAAAGGTAACTAAATGGGGAATCATCATTGAGTGGGTATAGTTCTAATGGGGTTCCTCAGGAATTGGTTCTCAGCCTTCCACTATTTTACATTATCAGTGACCTGGAATTAAACAAAAAATTATCACTGAATAAGTTTGCAGATGACACAAATTGGAGGAGTGGTAAATAAATAGAGGATAGGTCATTGATACAAATCAATCTCGATTGCTTGGTAAGATGGGTGCACTCAAACAATGTGTTTTTAATTTGGCTAAATGTATATATCTTGGAAGAAAGAATGTAGGCCATACTTACAGGTGGGGGACTCTATCCTGGGAAGTAGTGACTCTGAAAAAAGTTTAGGGATTATGGAGGATAACCAGCTGAACATAAGATCCCGGTATGAATCTATGGCCAAAAGGGGTAATGTGATTCTTGGAAGCATAACCAGAGAATCTCAAGCAGGAGTAGAGTGCTTATTTACTTCATTTGATGCTGGTATGAGCACTGCTGGAATATTAGTTCCAGTGTCAATAATTCAAGAAGGATGTTGATAAATTGGAGAGGGTCAGAGAAGAGCCATGAGAATAATTGAAAGATTAGAGAACATGCCTTTATAGTGACAGACTCTAAGGATATGTCTATGAAACAATTAAAAACCCACAGCTAGCCTATGCCAGCTGACTTGGGCTTGCAGGGCTTGGGCTAAGAGGCTGTTTAATTGTAATGTAGACACTCCGGCTGCAGCCTGCGCTGTAGGACCCAGCAAGGATACATTTAGCCACAGATATATAATTGCAGTGTAAACATACTTGAAGAGCTCAGTGTATTTAGCTCAAGAAAGGGGTGACTTGATTAGTCTATTGATACCTATATGGAGAACAGATATTAGATAACGGGCTCTTCAGTGTAGCAGAGAAAGGTATCACACAATCCAATGGCGGAAGTTGAAGGTAGCCAAATTCAGACTGGAAATATGACGTACATATTTTTTTAACAGTGAGGGTAATTGCAACAGTTTACCAAAGGTCATAGTGGGTTCTCCATCACTGGCAATTTTTTAATGAAGACTGGATCTTTTTTCTAAAAGATATACCCTGGGAATTATTTTTGTGGAAGTTCTATGGCCTGCGCCATCCAAGTGGTCAGAGTAAATGATCACTATGGTCCCTTCTGTCCTTGGAATCAATAATCTATAACCTCTGCTACAAGGAGTCGTTAAATAAGGCACTACTAAAAAAAATATTTTCCAAATCACTAGCATTTCACTATAGGGAAAAGTAACTGTAAAAAAAATTGCTTATAAATTTGTTTTTACAACCTTTTCTCTTCAGTTCAGAATAAATTAGTCATCATCACCATAACAAATATGATGCTGAGATTTACAGGCCAAATTCCTCCCTGGTGCTTTAACCATACAATATTGCCTTCCCTTGAGGAATACGTGCACTTCTGTTATGGCTAATTTCTACTTTAGGATCTCAAGGATCTTTCTCTTGTTTGTGATGTTTTCAGCTACACACTGTCATTTTGCTTTTCAAGTGAAGGCTCTGGGATAAGAAATTCATGTTCAATGTCCTGAGATTCCTCTATAAAGCCAAACCAGAAGTAGGAATCTCCGGCACATTTTCTGGACTGTAACACTGTTTAGTTCTTCTGACCTGTTAGCTCTACAAATAGTATTGTCAGGACAGTCAGTATTTCAGTGATTATATGTCCATGACCACCTGTGTTATATCAAACACAGCTGTGCTATATCAAAATCTTTTAGTAATCTTCAGGAAGTGATGGTAAAAGAAAGATGACCCATAACTAGACCAACTTGCTTGAAAGAAAACAACAATCAGAAAAAATGCTGAGCATAACTGTGGGTTGGAGAATGTTTATCTAAGATTAGTTGCTCAGTACCCTATAGGAATAGACCCATATACAGCAGGGACAAAGAACTGATTACTGGTTCAGAAACTAAAAAGTGAAACTGATCTTTCCTTCAAAGCACATTGTCCTGACTCTGGAACTGGTTAACATCAGTGAGTGGCAGGATTTATTTCATAACAGGGTTTTCTTTTAAGTACAGCCGGTCAGAAAACAATATTCTCTGTGAGAAACTTCAAAAAGAAGTAAAGATTTGGGGGGGCGGAGGGGGAGGGGGTTTGGGAGAGGAAATATGCTGGAAAATGTCCAATGAAACAAATTTACCATGAAAATGTTCATGTTGGGAGTGTTTTGATGGAAAATTTTCACTTTGTTCTACTATTAGGGTATCTGCCTTGATCTGGGTATAGTTTAGGAGCGGAAGAGACATGAATTGGATACCTTCTTACTAGCACTATCAACTATCAGCTAGTTGTTGATGCTGAACAATGTAAAAGAACTTAGGGCAAACTTTGTCAGCAACAACCTTGCAAGGAAGAAATTTGATGCACGTGGCACTGGGGGAAATTCTCCTCTATTTTACTAGGGCAGCCCCATTGAAATCACGACAGTGATGGTCATGAAAATCCTTCTCTTTTCAGATGTCTTAATCTAGGTTCCATGGGGACAAGTGTTTATACAGAAAAGCTAGATAGAATCGCTATCTGAACACAATTCTTTCATGCCTATATCCACATTTTCTATAAAACTATATAATGACTCTCTGTAAAGCAGCATTCACATCTATAATGTTATATGCACATTTTAAATAGTATTCATTAATAAATGACTGAACACAGAGTAAAAATAACTTGTCTTGACATTATTGGAAATTATTTTCCTAATAAGTTGATTGTTACAATACTCAGTTTCCACACAAGCTTTCCTTTATTAGTCCAAAGGCCACTTGGTGTTGGTTACATCCAAAATACAAGTATAAGCATATATACACCTGCATTTTATAGCCTAGCAACAACACAGTAACAAGCACTGCCCAACATGATTCCAACAGGATCAGGCCAGGGAGATATCTATGCCATCATAGCATGACTCCAGAGGATAAAGAAAGTTTTGGGGGAGGGGGATATATGCTATAACAAATGGGTGATGTCTGCCCATTATTGGATGTTTGCCAAAGCTAATTTAGGGAATTTTAGGGCTGAACCATGCCCCCTGGCTTGGTTAAGACAAGATTTATCACTGGGCCCCTTTCTCCTCAAGGTTTCCTTCTTATTTTATTTTAGTATATCTTCCCCTAGCAACTGGACTAAGTCTTTCTGACCAATTATGTGCCTAATTAACCACATTTTCTTTATCTCTGTTTTTAGCCCAAACCTTAAAAAAGATAACAGTGGCATTTTCAGGGCCACGATAAGTTTAGCACAAACAGTCCCTCTTTCTCACTATTTTGAGAGGGGACAGTATATGTTTTGGGCCTACCACATACCAAGATCCAAACTCAATTTAAAACCGTAGTTGATCCCGCACTACTATAGGCCTACATTGCTTCAGACAGGATCCAAGTTTACTCTGGCTTTCTGGCAGGTATACACTTAGACAGCTTTTTCCTTTCTAGTTGTTGTTTTTTGTTTTAAATCATTTGGGGCAACAGAAAATGTATTCTTGTTTGGTAGTCTATATAACTCAGTGCATAATGTGTGTCCAAATTAGCTATAGCTGAGCAGTTGGTACTTAGCACTCTTCCCTCTTTTTTATTATTTTCATGAGATCTTCAGCCCTATGCTGGTTATAAATATGTCAAACAAAATATTGTGACTAAGACTAGGTTACCTGGAGTGCAAAATATATTGGCACAAGTTGAAGGAAGTAACCAACTTTAAAGCTGTCAAGCTCCCATTACTTATTGGTTTATGTTTGTGCAAGTGAATAGGAAGATGTGACAGCAAGAAAGAAATCCACTTGATCAAAATATCCTTCAACTAAAGCTGAGTGAGAAACAAAACCACTGATGAGAGCTACTGTTCATATTAATGCTCAGCCTGTCACTTTAAGTCACATAATAGAAAATCCAGCGGGAACAAGACCCTAATGTGCAGGAGTTAGAGTTAAGGTCCTTTAATTAAATTTAAAGATTTTCTTACTCATGGGAATGGACATAATTAGCTGTTTGCTGAGCTGTATTTGACCTGAAGATGCTTGCATCAGCAGATAATGGAATGTATTAAGAAGCAGTAGATTCTAATTATGAGATTTGGGGCACCATTAATTATTCATTTTAAGTATTGTTTTCTAAATGATGGGATAACAATCTGGTAAATAAATATCATATGTTTCAAAAATAGTAAAGAGGTGTTAAAACTGATAGTCTGGATTCAGGGTTGGCTTGAGGAAAATCAGATGTCACATACTAAAGAAAATGTAGCTGTGTTTGCAGATTGTCCCAACTTCATTGGACAACCAGAATTCAGGCAATCAGACTAAAAATAATGAAATAACACTGGAAATATAGGAAAACTACTGCAATTGGATATAATGTCTGGGTTCACCTTAAGGAGACCTTAATTAAAGGTATATAGCCACAATGGACCAAAGTCATTTTTGTATCACTCCATGGACTTCAGTGGAGTTACACCAGGGATGTTTTTGGTCCTTAACTTCTTGAGCAGCCAAGTCACATTCTAATTCTTTCTAATCCAGCAAACAAGCCTGGAATGTCATTTTCAAATTGACATCCAATATAGTACGTACTAATCCCTTCAGTCTCCTCAGACTGTGCTTTGGAGGCAATGTAATAACTGAAGAAAGGCAGGTAACTATGAGCCAGGATCTCAGGTGGTGTATATCAAATTAGCTCCATGGAAGCCAATGGAACTGAACTGATTTACACCAGCTGAGGATCTGAGTGCACAGTAACTGAATATTTTCCTTCACCATTTACCTATACCAGTAATTGAGTATTGACATGAACATACACTTGTTCATTGTATTTTTCAAGAGGCCCTACTAGACAGCCGTGGGTTAAATGCCATAACTGTGTCATAGTTTGTTGGTGGGATTTATTATTTGTTGTGTTGCCAATGACATTTGGGAAGGGAGACAGTTTCTTTCCCCTCACGGTGAAGGATTTCTTTCCGTTCCCCCATGCCATTTTGCTTCCCTGGTGTTTGGAGGCAGTAGCTATTTCCCCCATTTTGAAATCTTGCAGCTGAGTTCTGTAGTGGCCTTACAGAGCTCTCCGGTGTGGTCTGTGGGGCCTGCCAGCACACCTGTTGTGCTATATGCAAATGTTTAATAATAATAATTAATGGTTTCAACCAAAGTAAAAATCACCTGTCTGGCAAAGATCCTGATTTATTCCAGCATTCTGGTACCTAGTAGACACTAAACCCTGATTCAGCACATGCTGAATTTTAAAGGTAATGAGAAGCATGTGCTTAAAGTTAAACCCATGCCAGAAGTACATTGGTGAACAAGATAGCTTTTAAGCACATACTTAAGTACTTTCCTCAATGGAGGTCTAAGATGGCTCTTTAACTTCCAGTACTTGAAAGCAGCAGAAGAGTGAGTTTGTTTGTTCTGTTTCATTTAAATTCCTGAAGAGGGGCCTGGGAAAGCAAACCCCCCAAACGCACAGGTAAAGGAGTGAAGGAGCCATTAGAAATGGCCCCCTTCTCCTAGTGGATGAGTTGATTAAAAGTTCTCAACTACTCTTTTGGGGGGCAGGAGTATGGGAGTAAAGAGGAGAAGAGATCGCACAAGACCAACCCTATGTCTTGTTCTCAGTTCTCTGGTGAAGGTATTGCACTGGGAATTCTCGTTTGTGGACCCTTCACTAGGTGAGATGCCTTGAAGTTTTTTTAATCATGATCCCCTCCTACCAAAATATCACTGCCATTGAGATAGTTTGCCAGTGTTAAATCCATGCTTGACTAAAGCCTGAAGCCACCAGACAGCACCTAAAAGCTGCAGTTATAAGCAATTGCTAAGTACTCAGTAGCCCTTTCAGCTCTGTTTTGGGGTGGTGGAATCATATCTGTCTGTTTTTGCTATTTTTGTTTTATGGTGTGTGTCTTACTTTTCTAGCTTACAAGGCCAACTTTCTAGCCATCCTTCTCTCATCGACAGAGTAAAAAAAAAAGAATGGAAATGGCCTTAAAAGTATTAGTTATCATCAACATGAGATCATGCAGCCCTTGCAAGGAAAATTATGGAACTTGTGTTATGATGTATCGTGTTCTGTGTACTTTTGGCAGATGTAAAAAGCTCACTTTCACTGCTGTGTAGAAGTGATCCCTGGTGTAGAAGCAATCCCAACAACCATATTGTTCTTTTGACAACTGAACCCAAATCCAAGTTTTCATATTGAATACAAAGAGCAAGGACTCATCTACAATTCCCTTGACCACACATACTATTGTATATGCATTTCTTACATGAACCAAAATCAGTATAAAACTTAAAACATTGTTTCCTATCTACACCTGGGGCCCGGATGAGCATGCATTGTCTGCATATGCATAATCTAACTTTAGCAAGAAGATGCACAAAAATAAGAACTAACTTTTGGCTTAGTCAATTTAGTTATTTATGTTCTTGTATCTGATTATGCTTCGCTGACAGCTGTTTGGGATGAAGGAAATGGATGGCTTGTCAGCATGTTTGCATTAATATTATTGCTTATACTGAATTCTATTGCAAAACAACTGGAGAAAATGAAGAGAATAGCCTAAAATTCACCAGACTACTCTGGTAGGTGAGGGTGTATTTAGTCCCCAGGAGAGAAGGGGAAGAAATAAGGGTTTAATTCCCTTTTATACTTAGGCCCCATTATGCTGCCAGAGTGGTAAATTTGACAACAATGTTATTAGAGCAGAGTAAATATTGGAAAGGACATTCATCCATAATTATTCAAATTGGAAAGCAAGATTTGATTTGACTATGTTTATGACCCTTTCATGTTAGCTTTTGGCAGATATTCCAGGGCAAAAGCTCTGCTAACAAACATAAAAACAACTGAAAAGTGAATCTTGCCTTCAAAGACATGAATTTGTCAAAAGTGCATTTTGAATGATAGATGTGATTGTGATATTCATATTCACAATTTGAATTTCATATTGGGCTGGATGATTGGTGTGCATAATCAAGACAGTATAAATTTGAAATATTGCAATCAAATATACAATTTTGAAATTCATGTTGGTGGTTAGTTTCATAGATAGTCTAATAAAGAACCTGTAACTAACCAACATAGAGTGGACTGTGAGTATTCACAAAATAGCTGGAAACCAAGAATTATTTATTGCAGAAGTCTGAATTATTTATAATAATGAAATTGCGTGTGTGTGTGTTCTGTCACAATTACACAGTAGTTTACAAAAGACATATGTAGGAGTCATTGCACATACCACTTGCAGCTTCTTCTAGGATGGAAAATGGCAACTGGATTGCACCATGGTTTTTTAGGAGAGGTTGTGAAGATACTTTCTGGATGGGCACGAGTCTGTTGTGATGCTGAATCCCACAAGTGTCTAAGCCCTCTAGGTCATGGTAGTGACTAATCCCTGTTTCTAATTCCTGGTCTCTCAGGTACATTACCAGATGCAGACCCTGTGTATGACACCCTTCTTGGGTTGTGGGTCCATGCAACCTGACCTCCTAGCCCCCAGTGCCACAATCCACTTGAGCCTTCATTTGGTTAGATATGATTTCCATGCCTCCAGCCTCCTCAGAATTCCACATGCCTGTGGGAGCTCTGGTTTCCTAGTCACACACTTCAAGGAGCATGAGGCAGTAAAGCAATGAACTCAGGCTTAGTAAAGGAATCTTATATGCACAAACACTTTACTCTTTAAAAATATGAAAGGCACAAAAGAGGTACAGCTCTCTGGGAAACAACAAACTCCTGAACACTCCCCTCTGTCTGACCCCACTAGCCCAGTGAGTCCTGTGTTTGATCTGATTCCTTAGGTTAGGCATCCCCTCCAGCCTCCCTGGCCTCCTCTTGCTCCTGGTGGTAGACTGTCCTATCTTACTTAGAGAAGTGCCCCTTTTTAGAACAGTCTCTGTTTCTCATTGCCCATGAGCTTCCATTGGGGAAATTCTAGCCTCCGACCTCTCAACTTCTGTGTAGCTAAACACGCAAAGTCAATGGCCCTGCTGATAGAAACCCATTGGTCCAGTAGGAAAGAATTGTTCAGTGTTGGTGGTCCTTAATTGTTCTCTGACAGCTTCTCTGACATAGTCTGTCTAAAACGGTGTGAAGCGTCTGCTACAAAAGGGAACCTCCAATCCACAATGAAGGTAACAGTCATAAAAAGGGTTCTCAAAGCAAAATGGAATTCAGTGATATTTTTCCCCCAAACTGCCACAAAGACAAATACCACTGCCACTTGGAACTAGAGGTATTAGGCAGGTAGAATGTAGTTTCCCAAGTTGAAATTTATCCAGAGCTGAGAGATTAACAATGCTCTTGTAATGAAAGCCATGGAATTGTTTAATGCCCACAACTGGCCAGGATCTTCCTTCTAAATCTTATCTGAAAAATGGGACCTTGGACTACATAGTATCTCTTAATACCATACTAAGGTGTTTACTGAGTGCTGAATTAGAGGGAATAGTGCCACCTACTGAACTGTCAGCACCATTTACGGCAACCCTTTGGTTTTCCTAATAGATCTTCAAGTATTGACCACATTGACCCTGCTCAGTTATATCTGATGAGATCACAGCCCAAGATGGTATACTTATAGGATTTATATGATCTGTTATATACAGTTTTGCAACCAGAAAGTTAGCACATACATTAGGTCATTTCAATTTCTTTAAATATAGTAGTGTATATTTTTGATAACTAATGAGTTGCTGCTATCCTATTACAACTTGCAAACCTGACGCATTAATCACTGGATTTCTTGGAAGATGTCCTGCTTTGGAGTACAGCTCCTTTTGGCATTCTGTGAGCATATGTTGCTTTCTCATGTCTCTCGAGAGTAGTTCAGAGATGCAGAAACATATTTCTAAAGTAAAACCATTTAATACTTACAAACACTATACAATATTCTCTGAAGGCATCATTCACAATATTAGGAAACTGTCTCTCTATCCTGAATCAAGCCTTCTTAAATACAAATACCTTAAAGCATATAATTAAGTAATTTTCTTTTAACCAAATGGTGTCTGGCATTTTTCCACTTTCTGTATAAATGAGAACCTCCTGGAGGTGCTGTGACAGTCAAAACTAATAAGAATGTGTGAACGAATGGGCTAACAGTTTACCTTCTCAATGAGCGTGGGATGCTTGGTTTGACAGTAGAATCAGTTGCCTGTGTGGGGAATTCTCAGCCTTGCTCATGTGCCGCTGAGGGTGAGCACTCCTTTCCCCCTGCATCAACTGGGGGATCAGACTAGGGAGAAGCCAAAGCTGCATAAATCCACAAGCAAATGGGTGTTGTATGTTGAGAGAGCAAAAAAACCCAAAGGGGTCTATTGCAGGCTTCAGACTGCAATAGTGATTGTGATGTATTGAGGACTGTGTTGGAAATGCAAGCTAACATTCTAAGAGCAGCGGAGTTTCTTGGTTCTGCTTGCATGCTAGGAGGTTCTGTGGCAAAACATCAGATCAGTGTAATTCTGGAAGAAGCCATCTTAAAGCAAGGTGGGGTGAGTTATGCTTTCTTAGGGAGCAGCCTGTTTTTTCTCTCCGTGTGTTTTTGTGTTGCTGTGTGTGTGATCGTTCTGAATTCTGAGAAATAAAGTCATGTTACCCTGCTACCTTCCAGCAAGAATATTTGTTTTTATCTAATTTGTATGTATAATGTAAACATAAGTGATCACAGAGAAGAAAGAGGATAATGTCCCTCCCAGACACCAGTTGATTCCTTACTTAACAGCGTTTTTAACGGGTGGGCTGTATTGTCACAGGCATTTAAAATTCTGACCTTGCTGTTGTATCAAGGAGCCAGTCTAGCAGCTGCTCTTGGATTGGCAAAAGCAATGGAGCAGGCTCTGCTCTGTAATAAACAGCATTTTCTTATACTTAGTGTTAGGGGGTCCCCAGTCCTGTCCCCTCTCAGTTCCCAGACACAGTTCACCGGAAAGCAACAGTCCAAAGCTCCATCAGCAGGCCCTCTATGAGGGAGTTACACTGACAAGCTGAAAACCATAACTGTACCTCCAAGCCCTTCACACCAATCAGGCTTATTTCTCTATATGCTGATAAAGTTACCTTCCCCCCATCATAGTTCATTATGTCCATAGAACTCTCTCTTTCTCTGATCATGGCTCAGTACACCGACAAAATCCCCTCTCCCGCTCCTCCTCCTTGTTAGTCTTATTATATCTGTAGTCCCCTCACCCCCCTGTCCCCCCTTCCAATATATGGTCATGTTCTGTTCTGGGGGTCTGGGTTTGGGGGCTTTACTACAACCCCTTTTGTACCCCATGGCAGGGAGCAGGGTCATATCTTTGCCGTGGTCAGTTTATGGCCCTATGTTTTTCTTTTTAACACCTTCCTTCACCTCCCTTGCTTTCCCAGCTAGTTGCTTGGCCTTGCTATGGCGTCTGTCTTGAAGAAGAGTCAGAGCTTTCCCTTGCTTGTGCATTCATATATCACACCTTCACTACACCTTGAAACATTTTAATTACATTCCTTATCTTTTCCACAATCATAAAGAAAACCCATCTGGTTTTGGGTAGGCAAAAGAAACATCCTATGTCTTTGATTTTTGCTTACATGTGTATCTTAAAAACCTTAGCTCTCAGGCAGGCAAGTGGGCCCAGATACACAGTCCTAAATACTTATACAAACTTAAATTATATACTCATACCCTAACACTCAGGTCTCAGGTAAGGATATTTGTAAAGCAACAGTAAAAGTTAAAGTTCACTGTGATACTCAATACTCACCATTAACTTTTGAAATATTATTGCATATGAATTTTTACAGTTACTTTTACAAAACCACTTACCAAAAACTTGGGTGCCAGAAAATGCCATTGGTAGTACAGCAAAGCTTCCCACAGATCAGTTCTTCCTACAGAACAAGCTGTGCTGCTCCCTGCCTGATACAGCAGCCATTAAACTATTCTTCCTCTACTAAAAGAGAGAGAAAAGCTGGAAACAATGGCAAATTGTTCCCTCTTAGAAATGAAGTTGAATTTAACAATTTGCCTGTGCTGAGAAATAGGCTGACCTTCAAAACACAGAAGGTGACAGTGCTATCTTGATGTTCAGTTGGATGGGTTTTAATAAGAAAATACATTTTTAAGTTGTTTTTAATAAGTTTCTAACCCTCCCACCCAAATGCATGAAAACAGCCAAGCGTTACACTGATGGTGATGAGTACTCAGCACTTCATATAGTCCATTTCATCCATAGACTTTAAAATGTGTTCTGGAAATAGGGGAAATACCATTAGCCTTGTTTTATAGATGGGAACTGAGCTACATAGAATCTGTGACTCTTCCAAAAGCTCATTGGTATCATCGGGAAGAAAGCCCAGACTCCCTGAAACCCACTTCCACACCTTATTAACCATAACATGCTGCCTCCCTTGCCCAGATCTTACACTCCTGACTTGTGTAAGATCCGATTACATACATTGTTAAACAATCTTCCCTGATCACCTACAAGTGTACTCCTACTGATTCGCTCAACAACCTAAGAGAAGCTTGTAAGGTTGTTCAAATAGCTACCCATAGGTGTGCTGAAGAACTTTGGCGGGGTCTCTGTGACTGCATCCAGCAGGCAGCTGACACAGGTGACAGTAGATGGTTGTATGAGAGCATTAGAGAGGTCATTGGGCCGATAAAGAACAAGACGGCTGTACTGAAGAATCTGGATAGCAATATCATAACTGATAAAGGGAAGCAACCGGAGTGGTGGATTGAGCACTATGGAATGATATACTCAAGGGAGCCTGTAGTAGACCAACATTTGCTAAACAAATTGGCTGGGTTTGAAGTTAAGACTTCGCTGGATGCCAAACCGACACTAGACGAACTTGAACAAAGCATCAAAAAGTTTCACAGCAACAAAGCTTCAGGATCTGACTGTTTACGTGCTCAGATCTACAAATATGCAAACAAAGACTTGCTGCAAAGATTGCATGAGGTATTTCTACTCTGTTAGAAGAAAGAAACTGTTCCGTAAGTTTTTTTATGGAAGCTTATTTCATCCAAATCTATATAAACAAAGGAGACAGAAGTGATTGTAATAACCACAGAGGTATATCTCTTCTTAACATCATGGGAAAAATCTTAAGCCATACCCTCTTACTTAGACTTCAAACTTTACCTGAGAAAATCTAACCTGACGGGCATTGTGGCTTCTGTTCAGGATGGTCCACCATAGATGTGGTCTTTGCAATTTTTCTGCAGTTGTCTTACAGAGAGAAGCATATTCCACTGTATATGGCTTTGATAGATTTAACAAAAGCCTTTGATACGGTTAGTCAGTTAGGGCTTTACATTGTTCTGAAGAAGCTTGGTTGTCCATCTATATAGCTAAACCTTGTGAAATTTTTACATGATGCAGGAAGGCAACTTTTTGGGTGCTGGCTGGTGAGTCTTGCCCACATGCTCAGGGTTTAGCTGATCGCCATATTTGGGGTCGGGAAGGAATTTTCCTCCGGGGCGGATTGGCAGGGGCCACGGAGGTTTTTCGCCTTCCTCTGCAGCATGGGGCATGAGTCGCTTGCTGGTGGATTCCCTGCAGCTTGAGGTCTTCAAATCTCACTTTTGAGGATTTCAATAACTCAGTCATGGGTTCGGGGTTGTTATAAATGTGTATGGGTAGGGTTTTGTGGCCTGTCTTGTGCGGGAGTCAGACTAGATGATCATATTGGTCCCTTCTGACCTATGAGTCTATGAGTCTATAACTGTAATGTATGAAAACCAAGAGTCTGACTCGTTTAACATCAACAGTGGAGTGAAGCAGGGTTGCATACAGGCTCCCACATTGTTTAATTTACTTCTCATTCCCACTTCAATATGCAACTTATGCTGTTTGAGAGGGTGTCTATCTTAGCACTAGCCATGATAGAGGTTTGCTTAATATTTCAAGGTTCAAAGCTAACAAAAAGGTGAAGGAGATCATCATAAGGGACCTGTTGTTTGCACAGTGTTGATGCCCTACAACATCTTATTACCAAGTTCTCTGACTCATTCAAGAGCTTTGGGCTAGAAAGAAGCTTGGAGAAGACTGTTACCATGCACCAAGGCTTTTCAGAACCAGTTCCAGATATCCTCTTAGATGATTCGTCCGGATGTTGTTGACCAGTTTTGCTACTTTGGCTCTGCTGTTACCAGCCGTGTAGATCTTGATGTTGAGCTCACTAGTAGAATTGACAAAGCAGCCAGGAACTTTGGTCTTTTGCAAGACAGAGTCTGGAAAAATAACAAACTGTCAACTAAAGTGAAAATCTGTGTTTATGAGATGGGTGTTAACCACTCCGCTTTGTGGCTCAGAAACATGGACAGCTTATGTTAAATATACCAAAAGACTGAATGGTTTTCATATCAGATGCTTGTGTAAAATTCTTCGAATAAGACTGCAAGGCAGAGTGACAAATGTGGAAGTTTTAAATCATGCTGGTATGTCATTCATGGGAATGCTGATTAGTAAGAAAAGATTCAGGTGGCTTGGACATGTCAAGCAAATGCTGGATTACAGAGTCCTGAAGAGTGTGCTATACTTGGAAGCTCTTGAAGGGTCTAGAAAGAGAGGCAGACTACCATGCAGATTTTGGGATGCTTGCAAGGATACATTAGTATCCTCTGGAATTTCTATAAATGATTGGGAAAGGAGTGCAGAATGCAGCTCTGGTTGATGGAGTCAGCTGGTAGATGGAGTGAGACATTGCGAAGCTGACTGGATCAAGCTTTGTGATGACTGGCATCAGAGGAGGAAAGAATCTGCTGCTCCAATTCAGAGGGGTGTGTGTGTGAGAGTGAGAGAGGGCTTGCCCATTGGATTCAGCAGCCATCAAAGAACTCATTGGCACATACACCAGGTTCTGTAAAGAGCAACAGTGTCACTGATTGATTGACTCACTGCAGGAGAAATTCACCTGAGCTGGCTTTATGCACCATAACTCTCTCTGCCTCACATAAGCACTGCTCAAGGATATGCAGGTGGTGAAAGGAGGCAGGCAACTATGCAGAAGACCTTCTGCACTGCATGCATGCTGTAGAAAGGGTTTGTGATCAACCTCATTTAGGCCAGTGTCGAGGACGGTGATGGGAGCAGGTGTTGTTTTATGATCAATTGCTTGACTACAGTTCAGTATGAAACATATTCAAGAGACCAAATAACCAATGTCTGTCAAGTTTATTGCTAAAACTCCTTAATAGTATAGGAAGAAATTTTCAGTATGATACCTTTTTCCAGGAAACTGTCTTGTGCAGCATTATTACTTTCACCTGACACAGAAGGTGTGCCTACAAGCTACTCATTTCAGCTAGGAGCATTCATAGGATGATTTTACAAGTTACAGAACTCTATACCTGTCACTAAAATTCAGCCCATCCATTTGTCCCAGTTCCTTAACTTGTTCTATACCTTCTCTTATCTTTGTTTTGGATACCAGCATTTCAGGTACTGGTCTGTGAAGGTACCTCCCAAGCATGTAATGGGATAGAACGTTAATGTATTTTGCTTTTAATAAGCATCTTATTTTTTAACCCAAAGCTGATGAGATTTGCCAAAGTGTTATGGGGTATTTAGCATAAGTGAATAGGATTATAAAAAGACAGGCCAATGTAACAAGCCATGTAACAGCTAGAAATATATATGCAGTATAATGTTGATACTTTTTGCTTAATGCATATCAAGATGTGATACATATTGGTTAACACAAGTGAGGGACTGACCATGTCATCCCTTTTTATGCAGAATCAGTAGCCCCACATACAAAGCAAGAGTTGTGGAGCGGTTGCAGCTGCTACTCCAACTCATAGGCTGGTGTGGCAGGTTCCTTAATCTGACCCCAGCACTCCATTTAAGAGATTTGCTGATGAATTTCCCCTGACATGGGACACACCAATAAAGCAGAGTCGGTCTGACACAATGATTTGGTTGGTATGCAACGGACATTGCTTTTGGTTCCTCATACTATAAAACCCCATGTGGCTTCTAGCAGCACTCACCCTGAGTCTTAGATTTTATTAATACAGAGGACTGAGATTTATCTAATTTCATTAATTAAAAAAAAGATACAAATTGCTGCAATATTTTAAAACAGAAAATCACTATAACGACAAATGACAACCTTACAGTCTGTGAAGTCTGCTAATAAAGTGTCTTCTGTGGTTGTTATTAAAGCTAAACTTATGATCCATGATTATCCAACCATTAAACATAAGTGGAGGTCATTGTCAGATGATATTTTGGTGCTGTCTGGGCTGAGAAAATTACTCATCAAATTTAATTTCTGATGCGTCCCTCCTCTGAAGATTAGCTGCGAGAGAGATCACAAGCATTCAGAAAGAACCCTTTCTCCCTCCCTGTGCATCCTGTCTTTCTTATCAGCAATTTCATCATATGATTTCTTTGTTTCTTTTGTAAAAGTAGGTGTGTATTGCATTTTTATTTTTTTAACGAACTTTTTTACAGGCGTAGTTGGCAGCAGGGCAATGCTGCATGCTTATTTGCGCAACCCTCATGCCTAGGGATAATCACTGCTGTCCAGCCAAATATTCTTAGACTTTTGGGAGCAATATTGATAGGCAAACCCTATCAGATGTATTGCCTTTATAGCTAGGAATCTTTACTACTGCTTCATTAGCTAATTAAACTTCCCAAGATTACTGGTTCAGTTCAAATGCTGGCTGGCACACATGGGGATTTTTTCTTTGATTGATGTATGCTATCATTATTGTTGGGAACGTTTTTTGAACCATTTGACTAATGGGAAGAGTGATCCGTTTAGGAGAGAAAAAAGTTACATATGCCAATACAGAAAGCTCTAATGCTGTTGGATGACTGCCCACGTATCAACAAAAATGTTGCATATGTCTCTGGTTCTTGTCCCCACTGGCTTTCACTGTAGCTAGTGAAGTTGAGTGGTGAAATATTTACAGTTAGTTATGGCATGGATGAAAAACTGAGGCTAATGAACTTAAATTCATGCAGCACATTTTAATTTTATTCCTATCCTTCCAACTTGCAATATAGAAATGATATAAACTAGAATCCAAATCCAGCCTTCTGATTCATGCACAGCTTGATGCTAGCTGATTTCTTCCCACATATGTTATAATCCTTACTGCTTCTTCACTTGCAAATTTTCCATCAGCAATGTCCAGAGCAAACTCTCAGCTTCCCACGGTGCAAATGGTCAATGAAAAAATAAGAGGGAGTTAAGAAAAATATTGTAAGGAGCACTAATGGTCTGTCATGAGAACAGTCTTTCATAATGATGGGCAGCTCGGAGCGATGGCATAAAAAGTTACTGGGTGGCTCAATGGACAACTTGCTGAAAAAGAAAATATTGGAGGGTGCAAAATTGTATGATTTGAAATGGTTTCAACCTGAAATAAAGAAAAAAATCAGGGGTTTTAACTTTAATTTTGTGTTCCTCTGTAGGCAGCGGTAATGCAAGCTTCCCACACTGGTCATGTGCCACAACCATAATCTGGACAGGCAAATGGAAGTGAGGAGAGGGCTATTAATTCTTTCAACAGCAAGAATGCCAAAAACATCTTACAGCAGACATTTATGTATTAAGAACTGAACTAAGACCACCAGTTCACTTCACGCAGGCCACTGAACAGTAAGTAAGCAGGAATGATTTTTTCAGCCACTAATGACCTGTTGGATTTGACCAGGTGACTTAAAGTGAGTTTCCATATTGCTTTACTCCAGTCCCTTAAACCATTTGGTCTAGTCCCTCAGCTTCTGGATAGTAACAATCCAATTTACAGAGCAAAAGATTGTGTGAGTATTGAGTGAGCTACAGCCAAAATCCTTTTAAAAACCTAATAGTCAGTAAAGTATTCATGCTTTCTGGAAGTAAGGGGAACCTGTATATATCAGTGATCCTTTATTAAGTATTTAATTTTAAAAAGTGCTAAGTCATGGTTCACAAAGGAAGCATTTTCCATCATTCTTATTAATGCCCACAGAGAGGGGTTTCTGCTTACAGCAAAAATAATTTCACACAACACAATTGCTGACAACCTGATTCATAAAAACAAAATGCCTCCTTCTGAAAAAGCTTATGACCATTCACTATCCTACAGTGAGAGGTATGAAGCCTGCACTGTAAGATGGTCTCTCCCACTGATGCCACATTAATATGTCATTAGGCTATTATATTTTGCTGACACATAGATATGGTTCAGAACTGACTTTGGGTCCTGAAGAACTGTTTTTTATTTTAAAAGAATAAATCATGTATAAATTTTGCATTTATTTTTAAGTAAATCTCATGGTCCTGCAGAGAGTCCACCTTGTGGTGGTGAGAAATGATTGGCAAAAATGTTTGTGGAGTAAGGGGGCTGATGGCAGAAGTGGAACTAATGGGGAAAATGCTAAAAGAATGCTCAGTTCTAAAGCCCTAGATTCTAAAGCCTGGATACAAAGCTATCACATATCCCCACACGCATGAATAGCATATGTTAACCCCTAATTTTGGCAGATTTGTTTTGTTTATATGTTGAAACAGTAAAAGAGAAACTAAACTTTCTCATTAAAACCATCAGGCAGACATTTCCCCTTGGGGCTTAAGTGAGATTTATGTGATCCATAGGTCTGGCTGCAGTTAATTTTACCCACAGCTACAATATCAATTTACATGGCTCCAACAACACTGCAAATTTCACCCATCATGATTATGAAGGAGCTTGAATGCAGCTGGCAAGACATTGCATGATGATTATCATCTCACAAATGACCAGCAGAAATATTTAAAAGATCTGATGTTTCTGTAACTTCCATCTCCTTGAATGGCGGTCGTGTTGTGTTGCTTGTTTATCTCCAATTGCACACCACAATATATCTCTTTTCATCTAATGTAAATGGACGTGAAGTTGCTCCCAGATCTGTTGATTTGCAAAAAGATTTAATAAATCACACAGTTCAAGTAGAAATGTAAAGAAAATACTTTAGGGCAACATCATTGTTCCTCAAGTTTCCTGTGGGCCGCAAAGGCCCCATCCAACTCTCATCTGAGTCAGCTGGAATCTTTCCACCAAACACCATGGGAGCTGGATCTAGCCTTAATGAGCTGGCTCTGCAAATGCCAGACTTGTTTCAGGGGTGGCAGGAATTCTAATTTCAAGTTGTACATTAGTCAGAACCAGTCCCAGGGCTATGCAACTCATGGGAAAATCTCAGGGGCCAAACTGCTTTTGCTGGAGATGTCAGCAGAAAAGTAAGGGTTTTTGTAGATGCCATGGTGGATTGAGTGAGAATGGAGAATCTCTAAGTACACTTTATTGGATGCGGTAAAGGGATCTTCCTTGTCAGGGGAGGACAAAGGAGGTTGGTGTTCCTTAAGTAACTTATGCCCTTCATTTATTGATATTTGAGACAGACACTGGTCTTAATTATGAATGATTTTGGCACATCTTTATGCTGAATAGTTTGTGCTAAGCAACCTTTAGGCATGTGTATGCATGTTCAAGTTGCCTTTGGTACTGCTTTTATGCTCATCCCCAAATTTTGTTAGCTTGATGAAAGGTTCCTGTGTGGATTGATGCAGAATCAAGGTGTGTATTGAAAAATGGCACAGAGATCAGCTCTTTCAAAGTTAAATAGGCCACAGCACTAGAGTAAATGCTAAATGAAAAGTGGGACTTAATCGAAGAAACACGTATCTGGCCTGTCTCCTTTAAACTGTGTACTATCTTCCCTGCTACAACTGCCCTCATGTTTACTTCCATTTTCAGTGCTGACAAGAACAAAAATCTATTTAAAATGTCGGAGTGAGTGAATGGCACATTGGATAAAAATAGTTTCTTTGTGAAGAATGGCAGCCCACTACAGAAGTTATAAAACCTATTCTTCTGCCTGCCATCTGTCAGGACTCAGCTCAATGTCCAGTACTAACTAACCAGAGCATGAATGAGTGATTTCACAGTAGAGATCTCTGGATAATTCTTATATCTTTAATTCATATCTCATATTATTTTAATGCTGTCAAGGGTCTAAATGAAGAGAATGCTGCCCATTTTGTTCTTGTGTCTTGATGCCTGAATAAAAAAGATCAGAAAGCACATATAGAAGTGTTTCGAGGTTTGACATAATAGGATGAAATAGGCCTAATTTTGATCTCACACCAGTGTAAATCAAGAGCAACTCCTCTCTAGACGGTGGAGTTACACAGGCCAGTATCTGGGGTACAGTGTTCACCTTTGCACTCCCGTGATCCAGATGAAGATCTGGGCGGGCCAGCCCCGTGCACCATGTTAGAACAGGCAGGCTTTAATTTACAGTGGGCTGCAATATTTGCAGAGGACCAAAAACACATCTGAGGATCAGTAAAGTGAAGGGCCACCTTAGTCATGCCCCCTTTTCTCTAGGATGCCTCTCTCCCCTAGGATGTTTCTTCCTCCTGCTATGCTGGGAGCAGGGAGGAGGAATGGTGTAAGAAATCCTGTGTCGAGTCTATGTCATTACACTAGAGTGATCCTACATGGGTAGTTAAACTGATTTTAGGGCTTGACTACACCATACTGAAAGATATGGCGCACACGAGCAGAAAACCAGTGTAAATGAGATCAGAACCATTTGCTTTGGAGGAGCTACTACAATCAACCAGACTCTGGGAATTTCTGGCTGTGACCCTTTGGGAACTCTTTTAGACAGCCATAATTTAGAGTAACCCTGAGGCTGCTCTGTTTTATACAGTTCACAGAACTGATCCCCAACAGCCACATGGATGAGGGGTGCATAAAGATTATACAGTAGCAGTTTCCTCCTCATATACCTCAGGCCCTGTGCCAAACATAGTTCATCCAGGCCCAAGGATTAGCGCCATAGCATAAGATCTATGTACAGTTATTCACTCCATGTGGGACTGAAATTAATAAAACAACCAGCATATTATGATTTTGAAAGGTGCAACTGAATGAAGCCAGTGATTTAATTTCTTAATATGGGATAGCGTGGTGGGCTATGGAGTAGTTGGAAGGAATTAAACTCTGGGGCTATGGAGCAGTTGGGCAGAGTTAAACTCTGATTCAGTAACACTCATAGGCTGGTGTTTAATTCCCTATTCAGCCAAGTACTTAAACAGATAATTCACTTTAAGCAAGTATATAAGCTCCCTGGACTGGAAAAGGGCTTACGCACATGCTTAAAATTCTGCACCCGTTGAAGTGCTTTTCAGAATTGGGGCCTTAATTTGCAGATCAGAGACTTCATCTATCTGGTTCTATCACTCATATTCAACATAATCCATGTGCAGCTAGAGTACTATAAATAATGTTACCTACTGTTTCTAACTTTACTTATTCCCAGCCCCAGTGAGCTTACAAACGATCCTTCTGTTCTGTGTTTATACAGTGCTTAGCACAATGGAGTCCTGGTCCATGACTGGGGCTCCTATGTGTTACAAGTAATAATAATACAAATAATAATAAATAGTAATCCATAATTAGCTGTTTAGCGCAATTAGTCAAGCAATACACAAATCAAGTAGTGAAACTTTTTGTCTTGGTTCATATGAAGCCCGGGAAAAGCACAGTCTACCATAGGTGTTCCCGTCTAGTGATATTTACAGAAGAGGACTTTAGAGGAGAGCACATTAAATATTTAACTTTAAATTTCATGAATTACTTTGTGGTAAATAAAAAAAGCCAAAACAATAATTATATATATTTAATTTCAAACCTTAGCCAAAGCAGAAGATTACTTTCTACAAATGTTGACATTAGAACTGCTTTTTTTACATAACTTTCTGTGGGGAACAGATTGAATAATGTTAACATTCATTTGGTGCTACGGATATACAGAAGGTTCTGCCTTTTGCAAAACCTCTGAATATGTAAATTCTAGAGAGAAACAGGACCTGAACTTTACACTTACTGTATCTATCAAGCTTCATTGTGCCTGAATTAGATTATAATCAGTCAGTCAGTATTAAAGACATTTGTTTCCTTCTTTTAGTTCAACATTCATCTGTTTGTGTCCCATGGTACAGTACATAAAAACAAATAACTGTTTCCTCTTATCTTTTTTAATGTAAATAAATTACAGCAGCACTTGTTAGTTGCACTGAAATTAAGGGGCTGTCAGTGTTTCAACAACAAACCTTTATTTTCAGTGGCTCATAATTCAGTTGAAAAAATTCTCTCCAGAATACAAGGCATAAATTAACTTGGCAGACGTAGTCTTAGGTGAAAAGCACATTTATTTACAATTTTTTTAATGACCTTGGGATCTTAATTAATTATTGTTTGGAAAGTGCTTTGAGATCCTTTATATGACAGACACTATAAGTGCGAAATATTGTTAATAGTCTGGATCATTAATACATATTCACAGCATATGCTATGAGAATTCATTTGAGCCATCAGAATGTTAGATCCCACAATTTGTCTATTAGCAAATGTCTCATGTAAGTTATAAAAGACTCAGTTGAGATTTGGTGGTGACTTACTTTGGCAAGAAGAAAAATTGCAATAATGTGGAAAGATGCAAGATATCCAGTGCTGAAAGATTTGATAAAATGTGCAATACTGGAGAATTATCTTAGGCTGATGTTGTAGAAGAGGGAAAATTTGAAGCTATATATCATCCTTTACACTTCTTGTAAAAGGGAATGAGGAGCCAATGCACTGAGAGGGAGGATAAGGATAAAGTAGAAGGGTTTCTGCTACTCACTGATACATTTATCATTCTGTACGTCCTATTAAAAAAAAATTAGACCCCAATCCTCCAAACACTTAAACGTGTGCTCAACTTTATGTACCGAAATCAATGGACCTACTTATGTGCTTAAAGTTAAGCAGCACTTCTTTTCAATTTTTTTTTTTTTTTTTTTAGGCTTGGGACTATAGAGAGACATGGCCATTGTTCTAGAACTTCAAACCAAAAAATATGGTTTAATGTTCTGAGAGTATTTTCCTTTAAAATCTATGCTTATATCCCCATAAAATGGGAGGGAAGGGGGAAGCATCATTTAGTACATTACAGGGAAATGCCATTTGCTAATTGCACTCCATTTAAACAAACAGTAACTCAGCTCTATAGCTAATGGTTCACCTTTTTCATCCCCTGAAAAAAGTCCACAGGTATAGTCAGAGATAACCAGGTCTCTTCTTGCTGGTACTTTTAAACACCTCTTTTGCATCTTACTAATTTTCTCTTACTCAAAGAATAAATTAAAGGAGTGTTATGAAAATTGATAACTCCACTTTCTAATTATCTGAGATACGGTGGCTATAAATACCACTCTGCTACTAAAAACATATTTAGGGTTTCTGTTTTGGGGTTTATTAATTTTATTTTTCAGTGTTTATTTTTAGTATGTTTTAAATTGTATTAGCTATGCAAAAATCGGGGATTTCAGGACTTCTTTTATATACTGTATATATTTTGTATTTGCTGTAGCAAGTATTGTATGCATTACTCATTAGGGTAGTATGACTGTACTGTACAATACATACTACTGTACTAAGTAATCTTTATGTAATGTTCCATAGCACACTTTAACATAATACTGTCTCATATAGCACTATTTTATTAAGTGCTCGGGAACCTTTCGTGTGCTCTAGCACTACACGGACAAATTACTGCACAATACGTTCGTGTGCTTTAAAAATCAAACACAAAGGTTATCCTCTGCTGGAATTAGTCTGTATCCCAAGATATTTTGAATTTGAATTTCAAACATTTTAAAGCACTTTAAAATGTTGTAAAATCAAATAAACAACCTGATGAAAGAAAAAATCTTATCTTATCTTACTGGAAACTTTTGATTCTTTTCAGAAGTATAATCTTTTCTGTGTCATTAATAAATGCATAAACACTATATCCTAGTTGACCTAATTTAAAAGTCTAATAACTTACTGTTAAACCTGAATGTTGTAGAATTGTCTTTTTGAAGATGACCTTAACATAGTCAATGAAACAAAGAAGTTTCAACATTATTTGTTGTTATTTTCCAAGGTTCTATAAACTCAAAATTAGATATCTTGCACTTCTTTGTAGGAGGGGCGGTTCAGCCAGCATGTGTTTCACATGAGTTTTGAAGGGATCCTTCAGATGTATATTTCCCATTTGTTTCTAAAGTATTGTAGCATCGACAACACTGTAAATGCAAACAAAGCTTTACAAAACAAAAATTGGCAAAACTGAAGGTAGGACAATGACTTTTCAGGGTGAACCTATCTTGCAAACTCAGTTTTTAAGTTTCTTCACTGATTATTTTTGAGGATAAGAAATGTGGGATCAAATCAACAAACACAGGCACCGAATAACATTAATGCTCATCCCCAGGCAAACACACGTCAGGGGATGACAACATTCTTCTGCACATGAGCACACCAATTTGTGTGCGCACACACAAAAAATCCAGTATAGCCAACTCCAGATTTTCAAAAATCATGACTCTGGACACCACCCAATAATCATAGGATTGGCTTAAAAATCAAGCATGAGGTTATATTTTTTAGAAGTACTGGATTATTCTTCTGTGATTTCTGGTTTCTGCGCCTTGCGGGTGCATTCTGTTCGTGGTTTCAAGCTTTTCTCACTTTTCTCTGTGAAGTCTAGAGATAAACTTTATTTAAATGAAGGCTGAGGTTTGCATATAATCACAGGCGTCCAGGAGCTTTAAGAAAAACTCCATATACCAAGACAATATTATGTGGTGGCAACACGTCACATGTGATGACTCACAGTCCGCAGTAGCTGTCCACCATGGTTCCACCTTGAGTGGTCTGTTGACTGACTGGCTTGTTTTAACAATCCTTGATTAGATCCTTCATTCTATTGTATATAAACCCATGGGCCCTACCAGGAAGTGGCCTGGCAACAACGTGGAACATAGCTAGCTGACATGACTGTCCTGCTTCTCTGTTTCTGTATTCACCTCAGCTCTGACTTGACCTCTGTTCCCTGGAACCTAACACTGACTCTGGTACCTGTTGTTGACCCTTGGACAGATTTCTGACTCAGTTTCTGGCTTTAGCCCTCAGCTTAACTCTTGGCTTTGACACTGGGTCTGACCCTGGCTGCAGTTCCTGACTCCCAGACTCTTGTCACTGGTCCTGCCTATCTTTGCCCAGGATCCTGACACTAAATACATGCATTTTTGTAGAATTTGGGGGCTCATCTTATCAGATGCTAAGCACCCCTTACGAATTGTCAAGTGGCCTTAACCCCAGCTCAAATCAATTGAAGCTAAGGGCGCTCAGCAGCTAGCAATGTCGCAATGAGGCACTCTGGATGGCAATCCAGCAACATATTTAGGTCCTGATCCTGCAGACGTTTATTCACAGGCTCAACTTAATCCATGTCTACCCCTTCTGAATGTCTGAACACTTGACAAGGTGCATACACATTCATGGGGTATGTCTACACTGCAGTAACAAGCCTGCTTGGGTGCGGATGCTGTGAAGCTGCAGCACCATGAACTTCAGCATAGGCTAGCTGCCCAAGCACTTACCCGGGGGTCTGGGTGGGCTTGTCCAGCCTGTACTGCTGCAGCTTCATTACTCAGGTGTTTAAATTAGTGGATTAAAGCTAGCTGGGGTATGTCTGCATGAACTGCAGACGCACCATGTGACTGCAATGTAGAAATGCCCTTAGATACAGTACACAGTGAGGTCAGACTATGATGTATGCTGTTTACAGTAAGTCCTTAGTTTTTAATGCATCACAAAGTTTGACTTCACACTTTTAGTAGATTGTTAATAGAAAATTACTGTCGAACTTACCAAGCTGTTGCTTTTCTAGGAACATGTTTCTAACAAATGTGAAAATTAAAATTTGTAATACAGATTTTATTTTTCAGTCATTTGTTCCTTCACATGGCTTTAGTATAGCTAAAATATCTTTTTGATATAAAATTTTTTTTTCAATCTACACAGCAGCTAATATTTTCATCACCTATAAATGAAGAAAACATGTGTTGGCAAATTGCTTAATACAAAACTACAAAGTTGTAGTCTACAGTCTCTGTATAAAAGCTATCAGGGTATCATTTAATCCATCTGCGTGCATAGCTGGGGTAGTTATTCAAAAAGGCATGTTCATGGGCTAATTGGATTTTCCATTCTGCATTATTTCATTGTTTAATACATGCAGGCTTGGAAGATTCAGGCCAATAAAACTGGCATAATGCTACATGTATATGATTACCTCTGTCCTGTCGATGACTTAATCCTGGAGTTAATGTCATTTTTTTCTCAGATGGGAGAACAATCCACCATCTAGCAGAATGTTAAACTGACTCTCAAACTGCATTATTAGATATGCAAAGTTAGAACTGTACTTAAAGTTCTTTCTGGCTAGAAAATTGACTTAGATTTAGCCATTTCTAGATAGTATTATAGAGCTCTGAGAATCTGTGTTGCTTCACTATGTCTGAATAGCTCTTAAGAAGGGGTTGGTTTGGTAAAATGTTACGTTACCCACTTTTTACTGATTTCATATTAATAACAGTTAATGTTTGGGGTTTGTCAAGGTGTTGGTTTTGCTTGTTGTTAGCACTCAGGAAAAATAGCATTTTAAAACATTGAGTAGATTAGCATAAAAAGCAAAAACTGCTGGTTAAAACACTTTAAAGTTTGATTAGAATTGTCAAAATGAACTCAACTCTCTTTGAAACTCAGCAAATAGGAGTTGGGCACCACACTTCCTTAGACTCCTTTGAAAATCCCAATCTCAAAAGTTAAAAGTCGCCCCCGCACTCTCTATTTGTATGGTTTTCAAACCGTAAAGTCTGTAAAATTTGCTCCAGGCATAAGCTAACAGCACCATAAGACACCTCTTGCACCAGCCAATGAACTGTAAGAAGTAGGCCCCACCCCCTCTTGTGTGGGGAGGAATAAATGGGAAAATAGGACTTGCTTGCTTCTATGTGCCTGTAGCCAGCCCAGGGATATCAAGGGATTTCTTACTCACCTGCATAGGTGCATAGGCCAAGTCACAATCTAGCCCTGAGATTGTTTGGAATAAGCTGTGGAGCTGGAACCTAAAAACAAATGTCATTCATCTTGTGCAGTTTTCCACATCTTCTTCCTATTTCCTTCTCCTGTTTAAAAAAGAGTAGTTCACCATAGAATCATATTTTTTGTTTTTACTGTGGTAGAGTTGTCTAAGCAACACGGCACCAAGAGTCAGGAAATATCCCCAGAAAGCCTTCCAGAGCATCTGTGCAAGTAATCAGCTATGAAGGAATTGGCATAAAACACTTTGCCATATAAGGCAAACAAAGCATCTTCCCAATAATTGTATTCAGGGCAGGAATAGGTAGACTGACAAGCTCCACCTCCATTCACTAATTATCTGCCAAAGAGGTTTGCTAACTGAATTAAATACTGGCAAAGGTAGAATGGTAGGCCAAGGCAAGTGTCTAAAAGCCTTCAGAAACCAGAGATAAGAAGCCAGCACTCGCTCACTCAATCTTTTCTCAATGCAGTGCTCAAACTGGTGCCGTTTGAAATTTTCAAACACGGTCAACCTTTCCAGCAAAACCGGCACTAGGAGTTCGATACAGTCTGGATTTTAAAAAGATCTCAACCAGCAGTTTGGCTCTTGATAAGCTGGAGACATCCTGAGTATGACAGTTGGCCTCCATGTCTTCACGTTCCTGCAACAAGGTTTTCACTGTCACACCATCACAGGAGGCAGGTAAATCTGAGGATTCGTGTGTTAGGCTGGGTGGCCGTGAGTGAAGGACACTTTCTACCATATGCAGGATCATTCCAAAGGTGGCAGGGAGTAGGCTTGTATTAGAACACTTGCCACCATGGGGGGACAATACGTGTGTAGCAGACTAGGCCTCTGGAAACCCAGCTGTGGTAAGCACTTGGGAGTGAATGGGTCAATGCTACTGCGAGCAGTGTGCAGCCTCAGAAAGCTTATTGAACCTTGCGGGTTGTCTCTGTGCTCCTTGCCTCAGTGTCCAGAACCATTCTGCGGATGTTATGATGCAGCAAGACAAGAGATCATGAAAAAAGGAAATAAAACCTCTGGAAGAGGCCTGACATTTTGCTTTCCTGGTCTCAGCCTCTTTGAGATTATAACCAAATGTTGAAAATTCATGCATTTGGTGTTAATAAGTGTTTTTCATATTTATTTTTGAAGCTTTATCTTACCTCTCCCCGCATGACCTTTCTAGCTGCACTGCCCCCAGTCCTTTCCCCATCACATGGTGCCTTTCCAGTCCCACAGCTGTCTCATGATTTCTGAATTGCTGACCTGGGGATCTCAGAAACAGCTACAGTAGAATTATGCAAGATGGCTCCAATGGAGAGAGGTGCTGGGAGGGAGCTAAAGTTCCATACCGTAGGGCAAATCTGGATAGGTACAGGGCCTCTATCCAAGTGCTTAGGCTTCCCACAGTTCCTTGGGAATCTGCCAACTTTGGGTGCGGGATAGGTCCTGAGACCTTCCCTGGGGGAGAGGAGGAATCCTGCCCTCTTGATGGGATATATGTGACAATGTTCGCAGGGAATCTTGCAGACGCTTGCTGCCGTTTGCAGGTTTGCTGAGAGAGACAGTGATCTGGGCTAATATTCTGCTCTCATTTTATGCTGGAGCAAATCTGCCAAAGTCCTAGAAAGAGCAGAACTGTAGTCAATAGAGTTGCACCAGTGTAAGGAAAAGCTCAGTTCACCTCCCTTCTTTTTTAAACCTTCCAACAACTCCCCTAGATGTTGCCTATATTTTATGTTAAATGAAATGAGCCTGAATGAGAATGAATTGTCCATGGCCTCTAGGGGAGACAGCATTACAACAGCAATTCCTTGCTCCCCGTTCTATGCTCAGACTACTAGATCATGCCTTTCTCCTGTCAAATCAGCAATTTCCAGGCTTTTCTCCAGGATATTTGATACTACAGGTTCATTCACTCCATTTTTTGGGAGGACTTGTGCTAAACATACTGAATCGTTTTCATTAACGGGTAATTGTCATTATAATAACATCAGCACAATCCCTGATATTTAACAAATAGATATTTTTAAAATCATATGTAACTTGAAGGAGGTAACAAGGCTGAAACACTCAGAGCTTTAACCTATAGATGAAAATATTCAGATTTCTATTATGCTGTACAACCTTTCACTCAGACATCTCTTTTATCACGTACAGACCATGGTATATCAGACAGAGACTGAATTCTGCATTAATTACTTTCAAAGAGTCCTCACAGCTCATCATACTGCTGAAGCTGCAGGAATATTTTCTGTAAGGCTTACTGCCAAATTTTTCACTTCTGTTATTCTCCTATGAAACTATGGCAATTTAACACCGATTTGTACTAAACATTCTCCTTTTATGTACTTAAGAACTGCAAAAATCAATGCATGAGCAGATAGACAAATACTAAAGTGCCAGCAGTCTAACATGGGGTTCCTTGTAAACCACTTTAATCACTCTGAGTAAGCATCCAAAAGTCTAGAAGTTTGTGTGTATCATGGAACTCTCATGAGCACATAGGATTTCTGAAACTTCCTAGTTTGTCAGTCTGGACACCCTGAGAATAGTTTTTTTTCTTCCTTGCAACTGAATTTTTGCTTCTGTCCTCAGACAATACCAGAAAGTGAAGGCAACTGAACTCTCTCAAAAGGTAACACATTTTTTAACCCCCCAAAAGTTTGGTTTATGTTTAAGGGCCAGGACTCAGATCGGTTCTTATTCTGCCTGATTCAGTTCACTAATCCCTAACTAGAGAAACTCACTGTGCTTTATTTCAAGGAGTCAGCCCTCATGGAACAGTCTTGTTGCAAATCCTTCACATTCATTCTCAGCTCCTCCCCTAACTATATAGCTCCCATGTTAACATGGAATTCAGAAAAAGCTCAGAAACCACAGCAGAAGAAAATATATATGAGTAGTAGTTATGTATTTAACTGCAAATAAAAACTACGTTAAAAGAACATTATTAAGGTTGCAAAGTGAAGCACGTCAAATTCAGGAAATGGGGCAATTAAGTCTGTCCGTGCAACTTTAACTATGTGAGTTTGCAACTTTATAAACTATGCAACTTTAACTTGTGTGTATGCGTTATGGTGGAGTCTTTAATTACACGATCACATACTTTTTTCTACAGGACCCATCCCTCATTCAGTGCACAAGATGAATGATGCTCACCAAACGAGCAGATATTCAATATTTTGTTTTCTTTTTTTGTTCAATGTGAGCCCCCAGACCTTATTTATTGCATTCTGCCCAAGTCCTGCTCTGAAGCTAGAATTATTAATTTCCTCATGGGCTTTTCTATGGCACTTACAGTATCTGAGTACTTCATAAATATTAATTAATGTATCTTTCGCAACACTCCTGTATTATTAGCCCCATTTCACAGATGGGGAACTGAGGCACAGAAAAATTAAGATGAAAAGTTTTTCCAACTAATTTTGGGTGTCCAATCTGAGATGACAAGGATCTGATTTTTCAGAGTACCTAGCATTATATAGTATGTGTTATATTCAAAGCTCAGCTTCCAATGACTTCAGTTGCAACTGTGAATACCCAGACCTTCTGCAGCCCGGACACCCAGGATATGAAGAACAATTAAATAGTGGCCACCTGTGAAAAGACTGGATTAATCACCTAGGAACTCTGTGGCAGAGGCACAGATAGATTCCAATTGCCAAGGCTTCATAGACATGCCTTAACCATGAGACCATCCTTTCTCTTCCTACAATCACTTGCGTCATTCACTACCTACCAATGTCTGCAACAACTAAAGCAAGGATCCTGCAGACGACATTCTCCTTTACTGCATAAGTCGGCTTCTTCCCCAAAGCACAGTCCCGTCTGTGCACTGAATGAGGCTGGGGGGCCCATGGGGAAATAGTACGTGATTTTATAATTAAAGACTACTATAATGCATACCACAAAGGGGCCAAATTAAGATTTCACAGGCTACATTCATACTGGCATTTTCAATTTTCTGAATTTCTGCAATCTTAATAATGTGCTTTTAATATATAATTTCCTATAAAAATTTCCAGAAAACTGAAAAAATAGAAATTGCTTCATGTGGCATAATTTTGACTCCCAGACGGGTCATCAGTAGAGGCGAGCAATTGATTTTTCGGTTTGTGGGGGCAAATGGAAAAATTTGGGGGAGAATAGTTTATTTTGAACTGAAACTGATTTTTTTGTTTGTTTTTCTCAAGAAAATAGAAACAAACAAAACAAGAAAAAAATAGTTTTGGATTGAAAAACATCCGACTTGAAACAAAACGAGACAGCTCCTAAAACAAACACAAAATTGAAAAAAATGTTTAATTTTCTGGGTGTTTTTTTAATATAATACCAAACTTTTTGGGGTTTTTGTTTAAGAGTCTGGGTGCTTTTCATTCTCTTTAAAAATAAATGTAGCTACATTTCAAAACAAAACATGATTTGAAAATAAAGAGTGGAATGTTTTTATTTCCAAGTGGCCAAAACAAAGCAAAAACATCAACCATTTAAAAAAAAATAGAATCAATTTTTGGGGCAAACCTCCTCACCAAATTCAGCTGAAATTCACAAATAGTGTCAGTGCCCTGAAAATTGCATTTTCCTGAGAATTTAGTATTTGTCAAAAAAAACAATCTTGCCTAGCTCTACTGATCCACAGGAATGGTACCTTTAGATCTACTGCACAGACCTCTGCCCTTCAGCTCTCAGTTAGCAGCAGTAGCTTGTAATTCTTTATGTGGACCAGCACTAAATGGGCATGGAACAATTTGCCACTGTGTTTTACAGAGATTTGCTGGCAGCACAGGGATGGCGAAAGTGAGGAATCTTGGGTTCTATTCCAGGTTCGGGGGGTGTGTGTTCTAGTGGGCACAGACTCTTCTGCCTATTGCCCCTTATCTCCAACCTGTCCCTGTCCTGCTTCTTTCCCATTCTTCCCGCAGCTGGCCCACTGTTTCAATCCTGTATCCTCATCTACCCAGTCTCAGTCCCCACTCCTCAGGCTTCTCATCCTAGTCCCAGTCATCTTGCCCACACAGTCCCAGTCTCCCAGCTCATCTTCTAGTCTGTGTCCTCCCCCATTTTCCTCACTGACTCTGTCCTGTCTTTCCCCAAAACTCCCAGTCTCCTTGCCTAACACGTCTTAGCCTCAATTCCCCCTTTGGAGCCCCATTTTAGTTTCCTTACCCAGCCATTCCCATGCCCAGTTTCTGTCTTTTTCCAGTCTCAGGCTCACCAAATTCCTTGTCTCAATTTATTCATTTCCATCCCCTCTGGCCTGGCTTTTGCCCCTCTGCATTCAAATCTTCCATACTGCCAGCATGAGAGTAATTGAAAATGTAGGAGAGAGTCCCTTCCCTCAGTTCCAAAGACTGTCTCCTCTCCCCATCCCAGAGCAGCTGGAAGTTGCCTTCACAGAGAATATCCACCTCACCCCGATAGCCCTGGGCTGGAGAGTGCTCAGTCACTCTGTGGTGATGGTGTATATGTAGCCTGGTCTGGTCAGCCCTAGAGCTATTAGCACAACTTGTCAGCAGCTAACACAATCAGTCAATGCAGCCTGCGTGTCGGTTCACAGTGTGGCCACTCTCACTTGAGCCAGGCTAACCCTAGAGCTGTAACTCAATGGTAGGTGACTCAAGTTAACCCTGCAGTGAAGACATACCCACAGGCTTCCATAGTGCGAAGGACACAGGGCCAACTAACATTGCCGGAGCGCTGGCCAGCCCCAAAGGCGGTGTTTGTTTTTTCATGTGAGGCAGGGTGGGGACATGACTCCATCCCCTCTGCCATGGAAACAATTGCCACCTCTTTTTCAAGCTGTAGCATGACACCATCTGTACTGTGTTCCCTGCTGTGCATTTGAAGTCAGAATGTGTCCAGAATCCAGGCAAACCCTTGCATACCTAGGATGCATCTGGCAAAAGGTATGGTGCACTTCTTCTCTCTGCTCCACATGGCTTAGTTTCAGGAGATGCATACCTGAGCCATGCATATTTTCAGGAATATGCACAGGGATGTATAAAATGCCAAATATAAAGAGAATATGCATGTTTCATATAAGGAAATGTATATAAACTGGATAATTTAGTGCTGTTAACTGCGCAAGCCAGTGCCTATTCAAAAAGTGAAGCTAATCCTCCAAATCCAGGGAGACTGTAGTTAAAAGACACCTTCTAAACTGTTGCTGTTAATGGTGCAGCCTAGATAGAGCACTTAGATCTCCTTGTTCTCTCTCTCTCTGGGATAATTCATTTCCAGAGCAATATTACAGATCGATCACTCTGAATCAATAATATTTGCATGCACTTATGCGTAGTTCATGCTAAGGAGGGAAAGCCAGGGCTAATCAAGCCAAAACATCATTTGTACACTTGGCAGCTCCCCGCTAACTTTGAACAGTCCATTACATTAAAGCACAAGGATCAAAAGACCTAGAATTGAAAAAATGAGTACAGCTGATTTTTAAATGGAATTACTATAAAAGTCAAAGTGCCTTGTGAAAGCATATGGGTTTCTATAACGCTAATAGACAGATCTAGCTAATACTTAAATGCAAACAATAAATTTATCACAAGCGGCATAAAGTTCTCAAATCTATCTATCTAATCTATCCAATCATGGAAGTGTGGGGAACGTTAATATAACCAGCCATCCCTATATAATCTAGCTATCTGTCTGCCTACCTACCTATGTATGTGGCCCCAAGAGCCCCACAGATATTTAAAAACTGGAAATATATCGCTCTTCCTTCCTGGCCAATAGGGGAAATAGCTTGATTTGATTATAGTAGAGGTTTTTTTTTAGTTATTTTAGCCTGTTTGATTGCATGTGTAAGTGAGTGGGTGTATTGCCTGCCTGTAGGCTGTATGACTAATCAGGATTTCTTTCTTTGTCAAGAGGTGAGGATTTGTGAAAAGAGAGACTAGATTTTATTTTAAGGCCCTCTGAGCAGGACAGTTATGAATTTAGGTACCACACCCAAGCTGTATGGCAGCAGCAGTGACAGTCTGACAGAATTTTTCAAACTGCACAGCTCACTCACCAACTACATGAAATGCAATTCAATATCTCCATGGTTTTGGTTTGCAATGGGTTGAACATTAATCCAGTGTGGGGTGCATTTGTGTATAGTGTTTTTATATTTAAAGAGACTTATTTTTGGCTTTCAGCTTCTATTTGTGGACATTCAAAAGTGCGTGTGCATATTCTGCTACACAAATGCATTGTAAAGTTAAATATTTTTTTAAAGCATGTCCACAGAAGTTTGGATCTGCAAATTGTGGATGCATGCATGTGCATGTGGAGAAGAAAGTTGCATTTACTACTATGGAGAGCAGTTCTTTGAACATTTGATCGTTTCCAGCTTAGGAAACAATAGTAGCAATGATTGTGATTCTCCATAAAACGTCATTTTAAAATTGTGCATAGGGAACTAGAAAGAGAGAGAGAAAATTGCCAGGCCATACCACAGTTGTTAGCTAATCTTGTCTGGGTAAAGATCCAAAATTAAAATTGTCAAACTGAGCAGCAGATGTTGAAAGGGAATTGGGCACTGCCAGAAGTTGGCGTGCCAATGTAAGCTAGTGACTGCAGCATGGAGAAAATTGGAGAGAAAGGCAATTCCTGTTAAACAAAACCCAGCAGGTGACAGGGACACAGAAAGTTAAATTAGAACATTTAGCCAGTTTGTATTTTGGCAACCACATTCATATTTGGTACATTTCTGTAATACATTCCTACTTACCTAGCTCCAGTGGTGCCTGCAGCCATAGGAACATTACGCACAGGCTACCCCACTGCTCACTGAGGTTTGGCCCCACCATCCCTCCCTGTCTCACAGACACGCCCATCAAAACGGAATGAGCGGCATTGCCACCCGGTGCCCGAGAGTTTCAGTGCTGCTTAGGGAAGGACTGCAGGGCCAGACCTGAGTGGAACTGTGACCTTGCACACTAGGTTGTAATGCCACCCCTCCATCACAATGGGGGGGGGGGGGAAGAGGGAAGAGGCCTGGGGCCAAATCTGTGCAGGCAGTGGGGCAGCGAGCACTGCTGTTCCTCACCACTGCCATAGGTCTTCAGCAACTCTCATTGGAACGCTTTTACCGGAAGTCTTAAGCACATACAAATACAATAGGTATTAGAATGCTCCACACTGATAGTTACCCTACAAGTCTGAGGCAGTCTTTGGGTAATTCAGTCACAAATTTTTGGATGGCCAGTCCTTCCATCTGCACCTGGACATTTTTTCAGTGTGCCCATGAAACCATCCACCTGACTCAGGCTTGCTCTGCACTTACCTCCATGATTCGGTGGCAGTTGACAGGAGTTACGCAAAGTATGCAAAGAACTTGTGTAACTCCCGTAGACTTCTGAGCTTCTTTCCTGCGTGCCATCTTTACTGCGCTGCACTGACGGGAACCGTGTTCCCATCGACGCAGCGCTACGCCACTTGTGGGAGTGGATTAATAACGTTGACTTCTGGATCGTCTGAGCAGGTCTTCACTGACCACTCAGTCGATCCAGATAAGTCAATCTGATGGCAATGACTTTGCCGCCATGAGTGTAGACATAGCCTCAGACTTGCCACCTCCCTCTTATACCCCAAAAGTTAGAGACGTGTCAATCAAAAGAATGTTACGTGGCTGACCAAACAAATCAATCACTGGGCAAAAGCAGGAGTTAGAGAGACATGTCACTAAAAAAAAAACATATTGTTAAGCAAGCAGTTTTAATCTGTTAGTCTGATAGCTACATTTCCCCATACTGACAATTCTAAAATATATCTAGACTTCCTGTTTTTCACAAACATCTGCCCCAGCACATTCGGAGAGAGAGAACACACAGAGCCAGACTCACTTCACATGTTCACTGCCTAACCCATCTCCGGGTTTGAGTTGGTTATGTTAAGTTCCTGCAAATGGCTAAAAGCAGCAAGCAGAATAATTGGTAGTCCATCCCAATAATTGGCAGTGGCTTGGAGACCTGACTGGTTGCTAAAATGCCCCCGTTTAACACCATTGGGTGAGTTGTCTGCAGGGATTGAACTTGGTATCTCTGAATCTAAAAGCATTAGCCTTAACTTCCTGAGCTAAAAGGTCACATCTGCTTGATTAAAGGTCGTATTGATTTCATAAACAATTTTATATACATACAAAAATAAAATTTAGCAACTAAAGAAGGACGCTCTGTTAACATGGAATGCACCAAGATCAACCAGGTTGGACACCAAGTACTAGCACAGCATCCAAGGAGTGTGAGGCTCTCCTGACAGTGTTGTTATTTTCTAGCTGCCTGGATCTCTGATTTAGTGTGTCAAAAAGGAAAGTGCCTAGGTCACACATTTTCAGCCAAAAACTCAGAATTCTTCTTCTTCTTTCATATAGTGATAGTAAAACAGTAAAGCAACGGCATGACTACAGTTGAACCTTAAAGTCTCTTATCCAGTCCAGAGCAGAGGGGATCATGTGAATGGCTGTGACACCTTCAGAATGAGCATAGATTGGACAATTGTTTGTGCTATGTCTAACAGTTTGCACCACACTACAGTCACAGTTCAACGATACCGTCACTTTCTATCTATGGAGTAAGCATGCTCATCTTCCATGTTGGGTGCAGATACAGTTTAGAGCTGTCTGTATGTGCCTTGTAGAGTAGAAGCCCAGCACTTACACAGCTGGGTCATCGATTAGATTTTTGTTTGGTACATCAGCAGCTGCCCAGGCTTCAAACCATCTTCTGTGAATGTCTTTGTTTTCCCGAAGGAGCGCTGTGCCACGAGACTCGAAGGGTTTTGTTGACTGTAATAGGTGATATGGGGGGTGTTCTAGGGCAGGGTGGAGCAGTAGTGTGGTGTTTGCCATGATCTTTATGTACTCCCTTACTGTCACAGTGTCTCATTGGATATTTGCAACTGAAGCTGACTGTGTGGCCCAGGGTTATCCCCAGTACCGCAGATTTTCCTTAAACCTGGAAAAGACTAATTTTCTGTCTTCTCACTCATTCAGTGTTTTCTCTGTAGCAGCAGCTGCTGCTTTAAGTGGCAGACAGCAGTGGGTTTTTAAAAATGTCCTTAGTTTGATTCATTTCTCATGAAAATAGATTTTTTTCTTGTTTTTGGCAAGCAGAGAATTCTGGCCTTCGTGTTGATTTCTCTCTCTCTTCCGCACGTACCTCACTTCCTTTGCTGCATCTCTGACCTTTTCAACTCTCCTTCTTACTGCCTGCCACATTCCCTTAAATAGACATGGCCTCATTGGTGAGCAATGGTCAGTGTCCATGGGCCACTATGAATCAGTAACAGTGAACTGACTGTTGACTCGTTGATAGATACAACGTGGTGCACAGATTAGGACCCTCACATGTACCTGAAAACCCACAGATATTAGCAACATTTTATTTATTTATTTGTGTGTGTGTGAGAATTTGATACTGGTGGAAGATTTCAGAGATGAAGGAAGGCATTGGGGTTAAGACATCAAGCTTGGAGAGAGAGATCAGGGTTTAATTCACAACCCTGCTGCACTTACTATCATCTCTGATCCTCGGCTCACCAGCTACAAAGTGGAGATGATAATACTTGCTGCTCTGTCTTTTTAGTTAGATTGTAAGCTGTCCGGGGCAGAGACTGTTTCATAGGCTGCATTTATAGTGCAAGCTGGGCTGTGACTCCCAGTGTGCAAACACATACTCGCACTAGTGTTTATGGAGCTGGCATGAGGATTAATAGTAGTGCAGTCACAGGGGCAGTCAACAGAGCTGGCATGGCTTAGTCATACCAACTGTGCATCCACCAATTTCTGGCAGGCTTGTACTAGACACAGCTAAGCTGTGCAACTGCTGCCCATGCTATTGTGGCTAGACTACTATTTATCCTCATGCTAGCGCAATGACAGCTGGGTAAAGTGTGTGTACACAAGGTGGGAATCACACCCCTGGCTCATCGTGTAGATGTAGCCTCAGTATGTATTTGTACAGTGCCTAGCACAACAGGGTCCAGATCTTCACAGGATCTATGGACTTGACCTGGTGCCAATTGAAATAAAGAGCAAAGCTCCCTTGGACTTCCGTGACATAAGATCCAGCCCTATAGATGTTACTGTAATACAAATAATAAAATAAAGGGTCTGGGTTGACAGCTGAAGAGATTAGAGTTCTATACTTAAGCACAGGTTCCCCAACCTGCTAAGGTGCTTCAAAACTTCCCATCTCTCTGGATGAAAAGGCAACTTCATGCCTCCAGTTCTTGTCATATCAGTCAATGCTTCCCATTCATGTGATGGTAGTTTTTGTAATGTGGACATCCATCCACTAAGAAATGTACCAGGTCAACACAAACTTTTTATATATGGATCTGAGCAGCCATCAGGTGGTAACAATGTCACTCGTTATCAACCAGGGCAAGATTTGAGTGAGTAACCAAGAGGTAAAAGGCTGATTTACTGGACCTGCGCAGGAAGGAGATTTTCTATCCCATGAAAATTGTCAAGAATTCTGAAAAACAAACAAACAAAAAACACATCCTGAATCAGGACAAAAAGTTGAAATTTTGAAAAGTTTCGCAAACCAAAAATCTGGAAAAAAAAATTAGTTTAACTCAATTAAAATATCTTGCGCAGATAATTTCAAAATATTTCATTTACTATTGACCATTTTTACTATAATTAAGCATTTGACCATTACTATAATTAGCTGAAATTTTCAAGTGAAAATTCACTTCAAATGAAAAAAAAGTTGTAAAAGCAATTTTCGGAGTGGACATTATGATCATTTTGAAACTTTTTTCAAGAATTTTTTGAGTAGAGAAATTTGTCAAAATTGACTCTTTCCCACAGAAAAAAAATTGGTCTTGACAAATCAGTATTTTTTTATGAAAAAAAATTTTGTCGAAAAATGTCTGACTAGCTTTATGTTATCCTATATATAATTCTCTGACCCAATTTATTTGCTATGTTGTTTCCTTTGAATGTGAATGAATATAGGGGTGTAGCTGAGATTTATTTTGGGGGGGGGATGTTTCCCTGCATACTTAATCCCAAATTGCTGATGTACATAGCTTGCCAATTTAGAATCACACTATCTGTATTATCTAATAATGTTATATTTCGGTATCTGTAATAATTCCTTTGTATTCTGCATATTTAGCTGAATTTCATCCTCCTATTTCCATCCTTACTAAAGGCAACTAGAACAAATCTTAGCCAAGGTTTCAACACAGAAAGGAAGATGAAATCACAAAAGAGAAAGCAAGTGGCTATATTTGGAATCAGCTCTTTAGAGAGCTGTGCAAAACAACCATAAACAAAGCCCAGAATTCACCAAGGTTCAGTGAAAGGTTCATGTGAACACTTTGCTACATTTTTTTTGCTGTCTGGCTTTTAGAAGATTTGGAAAATGTTCACTCAAAATAAGCAGATTTTGTTGTGAAACGGATGAAACTCAACAGTCTCATAGCCAAATCATCAGGGTTTGTAATGAAGCCAAAGGTACTTATCACTCTTGTCCGAGTTTCACATTGATCTTTTAGGTTTGTATGGAAGAAAAGTACCAGCCAGGATCCTACGTCTTCATTTCTGTGAACTTTAGGAAGTTCTGGACTCAGAGTTGGCTGTGGCAGTTTGGGCTCATCTCTACCACATTAGAATCTGAAACACTGTGCAAGACAGGGGGATCGGAAAACAAGCAAACAGCCAAATCACAAGCATTCATCAAGAGCCATGCAAAACAAGAAGGATGATTTCCTAACCCTAACCTTCACTCGGGTTCTGAAATAATGACCAAGGTCAGAAAGGGTGATATATTACCAAATACGTCTTCTGTTGTTCTTTAAGGGCCATGTTCACCAAAGTTGTACCAACTGGTTACCAGTTGCAAGAACTCATGGCGAAGTTTTAAAAAAGTGACCTGTGAATTTGGGGAGGCCTCACTTTTTGGGGTGCCCAACTTGAGAGAACTCAAAAGGGGTGTGATTTTCAGAAAGTGGTGAGCACCACCCTCTGAAAATCATGCCACTGAACAACTGATCATGAATAGCACTGGCTCAAAAAGCACATATTTAGTTTAACATTAAGCATATACTTAAGTGTTTTCCTGAATTGGGGCCTTTATCAGATTTTATTAGCACCCTAAATAAGAATGGAGGATAGTAAAGAAATTACATTTTTTGGACAAATATCAGCTAAATGACTTTCTCCTTCACATGGAATATTTTAAAGTGATTGATGAATACTTAGCAATAAACATCTTTAATGGGGAGCCCTACTCCAAGTTTAATTTCTGCCCTCAATCATACTGTATTAATCAATACCAGTGATATTTCTTTGTCCTTTAACCAGAGCATATGATAGGTCTAGCCTTACGGGTGGGCGACATGGTCAGGAGAGCACCATGGTCAAAAGACAAGGAGCAGAGTGGGTTTGGGGTATGCGGTCACGGAAGGGACCAATGGGTGAGGGAGGCAGCAGAGCTTGGGGGTGATGAGCAGGAGCCCAAGGAGGTAGTGCAGGCCAGGGAGGGGGAATGGGTAGGAAGCCTGGGGAGACAGCAGGGCCAGGGACAATGGGGGTGGGTGGGTGGAGATCCTGGGGAGGCAAAGGAGGCCAGGGGTGCCAAAATACAAGTTAGCCCAGCATGCCATTTTCCCTAAGGCCCTGGCCTATGAACAGCCAGACTATACAGAATTGCAAAAATGCATCCAGAATGTAGTATGATACTAAGGTTTAGTAATAAGTGATCTGGTATTGATTTTAAAGGAAAATTAAGTGTGGGCCTGTGTATGTGTGATTTATCTTTCTGTCTTCCTGCATCTATTTTCTCCTTATTAAATAGTCATACTTCAGTTCAGCAATGGTGACTGTTACCAGACTAAAGGGAATGGTACAAAGCATGCCTCTAGTAATTAGAGATAAGTGGATAACTTGCTTTATTAATCTGACTTTTCTTCATCGGGAATTTTCTGCTATTTCCTTCAATGCATTTATTATTCTGCATTATTCAACACTTAATTTCAACGAAGAGTTCTTGGCAGAAGTGAATGTTTGATATTCCTAATCCAAAACTTATGTCATGTCAAGTAGGCACAATGGTCACAATACTGCTTGTCTTCGCTGAGTCATTGAGTGTATCTTTTAGAATTAACTTTCTGGAGCAAATATTCATGGCCATTGATTTCTGGGTGACATTCACCTCGGTGTAAATGGCCAGCACAAAGCCTACGTGCCATTTAAATTAAACTTAAGTAATATTTTCTGGACTTAAATAGTGCACTGTGTGTGCTGGGCCTCTGCATGGGGGAGACTTTCATCCTCTGTGAATATTCACTTAATTGGGCAAAACATGAGCCCATAACTTGGTTCTGTTCTTCCCATCCTCTAATGCCTGCCACAGGGGGAGCCTGCATAGATCAGGGCTCTATGTCGTGCATGGAGGTGTGCTCTCTGCAGACAGACTGCCTTGTTTCTGTTTACAAGAGGTGCTCTGCAGCTGCTGATAGGGTTGTATATGTCTCCAAATATACCGTCCCTTTGTGAATATTCTTACCAGCAAGATCATTCCCTAGGATATTCATGGAAAGCCAATGCAAAGGGGACATGAATGCAGCAGAAGCAAGTTCAATTTTTTATTTAAGTGACTATTATAAATTTATTCCACAGCATTCACCCAAAACAAGTACATGATTTGACATGAAAATGTTCAGATGGGAAGTATCTGTGCTTATTCACTATTAATGATTCAAGGAAAAAAATACCTCTGACATTCATGGAAAATTCTGTCTAATTACTTCAGAGGCTAATATTCTGCTGTGCTTGAACAAAGGTTACAGGTTCTTGAATCTACAGGTAGTGAAATCAAGGAAGGAAATTAAAATGGCTGGTCAGCTTCAATTTTTAATGGTTCATAAATTTCTAGGTAATAAACATACACTTTTTAAATCAAGAACAGATTATTCCTGGGCTTATATTATTTAAAAATGGTTCTTTTCATGTCATTCTCTCATGCTGTTTTTAAGGATTGCATGAAAGGCATCTTTCCCTTGAATAACACACTAATGTCAGGACCGTTCCACCCAGCCTTGCAAAGCTCTACTCATCAGAAACTTCTTTTAATGGATAAATAAAATACCACTTTCCTTTCCTATCACTATAGACATGGTAGGCTAGACAAGAAGAATATGTACTTCAACTGCTACATTTAACAAGTCTGGCCTTACCCTTTGGTTTCACATATACATTAGCAGATTCCTCCTTCTGCATATACCTGCTTATTTGTGTAAAGGTTTTTATTATTCGATAGATAAAAAGAACCAAATCACAATTATATAGATTGCTACAGATTGTTTCAATACAAGTATATAGATTAAAATATAGCATGGGTTACCATTTGCCTCTTTTGTAATACTAGGCATTCATTAAATAACAAACCTCATTACCAATTCTGTATGTCGCTTTATTCAGGCCTATCCTTTCAGAAAGCAGGTCCATAACCATAATGAATGTGCCTCTATGATGGGCAGAGAAAGGGCCCTTCTCATCGTTGATGGAGTCTGTGTTTATATTCAATTTAAAAACTATTACAAATAATTGAACAATGAGGGTGCATAAATTGCTGGAGCCTGTCTGAGGTTGACATAACCAACCCAATACACATGGAAGATTTGCAAAGAGGTTATATTCAACATTCAGACAATAAAGAAAAAAACGTATTGAATCACAGCAGCTCTTCTACTCCGAAGACAAAGAGTTCTGTTTTGAACAATATTTACCAATGCACTTTTCTACACAGACCAAGAGGATGAAATTAATTCACAGACTTTTGGTTAATGTGCAGCAGAGTTTGTCTCCTACTTGAGACAAACTGGATTGACCTAGAGAGATCAGAGCACCACACTTCTTCCCTGAGAATATAACACATCCGAACTATTTGCTTCAATAACTGAACCTGCCTCCTTTCCAAACCATTGCCCCATTCCAAGCTCAGACTTCAGTAGATTTGTTGCATTCAAGTTTTTCCCCACCACTTCTGAATGATGAGATTCTGACAGTACCTTGATTTTAGTATTGGGGAAAGGCTGACACATTTTCCTGAATTTGTAATCCTCGTGAGTGGGAAAATTGCACATTTTCTATTATTTCATGTATTTATATTGCAGTAGTGCCAGCACTGCAGTAGGGCCCAGCTGAGCTCGTCATTGTAGAAACATATTGTAAGAGATGGCCTCAGAGCTACAATCCATGCTTAATTTTTGCCAGGACTGAGTCCTGGCACCTCTTGGCTTGGCAGTTCATAGCTCCAGCGCCTCTGGGCTTGCTGCAGCAGTTATGAATGTAAAAAAATGGCTTGAGCCCTGGCACTGGCACCTTTTTCATTGCAAATTAAGTGCTGGCTACAATCTATGATAGACAAGCTAGACAATTTATGAGGGAAGGATGCATTGTTACAGATGGGGGACCAAAGTACACAGAGTAAATGACTTGCCAAAGGTCATCATAGGTGTATAGAAGAACTGGGAACAGAACCTCTCTCTCCTTAGTCCTGGTCCATTACCTCAAAACCCTTCTTCCTCTCTCTCGACGCTCATCTGGAACGAAAGTGAGCTCTGGGGTGATGTTGAGTTCAAGCTGCTGTGGTCGGTGTGCGATTGCACTCCCAACTGCTGTGTGCCTGTGTGCTGCTGCCAGAGGTTTGCCTGGGAGAGGTGGAGTATCCGTTTGCAGGAGTGCTTTTAGATGGGGGTACCCGGGGAAATCCCCCACTGTCTCAGCCTGTCCCCCTTCTTTGGCCAGGCTGGCCTCCGTGGGCAGGACATTTCCACAGATCCCTTTCCCCCATCAGCCAGGGAAGGTTTTTCTCCTTTTCATGTCATTGGAGATTTCACAAAACAGGAGCCTATTTTGTGAGTTTGGCAGCCATTTGAGAAGGCTCCTTCCTACGCCCTCAAACTTCTCTGGGGCTTGAAGCTCTCCAACAGGAACACTCAGTCACCTGCCACTATGAACTCTCCCTTCAGGTGCAGAGGGGGCCTGATTCTGCCCCCAGTGGGCTCAATTGTCAAACTGCCCCTGACTTACGTGGTGCAGGATCAAGCCCATATGGCTGCACGAGCACAGCGTTCTCTAATGCTCTCTCCCCTGTGCCTGTCATTGCTGCACTTCTCAGTCTGCTGGCTCCTAGAGAAACCAAAGACTCCCTACTGCCACAACACACAGTGCCAATGCCTCTGTTACTGTTCTCTCTTCAGGCAAATGCTGTTCTGTAACAACGAACACTGTGGTGTAAAACCACCCCACTGATCAAAGCCAGAGGGCAGGGTTCTCCGTCCACTCACAGCACTGCAAGCCAGGAGCAAAGCGGTTGATGCCAATAGAGGTCTGACAGTATCAGAGCAATGCAAGTCAGTCCCCAAGTAGTTTTTCAGTGCCCCCACTTACAGCACCACAGCCTGCCTGTGGTTCAAGTCCAAGAGCTCTTAGATTTAAGAGCCAAAGAAATGTAGCAGTTAATGGATGTTAACTGTTTCATGGAAGAGGTAGAGCACATTTTAAACTTGATATAGTGTCTTAATTTCTTTCTCAATCGCTTTGCACCCTGCCTCCGCTTAACATTAGCCTCTCTCCCCTCTTCTTCCTTCTAGTTTTTTCTGTGCTTGCTCTGTCTTTGAAATTCTTCGCACTCCAGTACCTACCATTTACTTTCTGCCTTTGTCTTTGTTCTTGATTCTTCCCCTGCAACTCCATTTCATTGTCCTTTATTCCCTCTCCCTTTCACTGAATCCCTGTATCTTTCAAACAACAACTGGGAGTGTGTAATTTTGTATCCTGCACTGGCCAAAGCATTCTGTCTCTCAGTTCCATGTTAATCAACTGGTTTTTAAAGTTCTCATTGACCTGTAGGGCCAAATATGTTTCCATTTTTAATATTCAGAAACCAGTGGTTTATAATCACAAAAGGGATTTGACAGGTATTGAACACAAAGAAACAAGCCTGTCAGAAAAATAACCACAATAATATATAAATAGGCATTCAGCTGCAGGTTTTGGTACAAGAGAGAATCTCTGTATAATAATAAACTGTAGAATATAGTCTACCAAGCAAAACTGTAGAGGCTAAGGTATGAATAAAAGATATATGCAGTAGGGCAATTGTATTTGAATGAGCTCATTGATTGATAACACACGCAAGTCCGGTGTTTGCACACACAGATAACAGTGCATGTAATTTTCAGTTAATAAGCCTGCACCAAAGCCCAGTGAAGCAATTAAGAATCTTTCCTTTGGCATCAATGTGCACTGGATTGGGCGCATGGGCAAAACAGATGGATTTGCATATGCAAATGAGAAACGCAATGGACCTTGGCCTCTATATTTTACCATGTGGCACATAGAGATGAGAAGGAAGCAGAATACATGGAGTCACCAGTTGTGCTGGTAATTTCGTAAGTAAACTCCTATTGCCTATACTGAGAATTTCTGATTGGGGGCTTGGTACAGCAGCTGCAGAAAGCAGTTCAGTAGGTAAAGCTGGAGGTAAAATGGGGTCCAGTTAGGGCCACACCTCCTCCCTCACACCCCTAAACCCAGAACTGTGCAGGGAAGACCACCCTCTCTAGGGGCACTAGGAGCCATGTGACCTTTGAGAAAGAAACTGCAGAGGGGAGCCAGACAGAGAATGAAGCAAATACATCAGCTGCAGAAGCAGTTTAAGCAGGGACCAATACACATTGATGATGTCTAGCTAGATTTCTATCTAGCTAATCCCCACCTAGCATAACCCAACCGAAAAGACTTTAATAATAAAACAAAATGGAGCTGACATGACATTTGTTGCCATCGTCTTGTGTTCTACCCCTTCCTTTTGTCTGTCTTGGCTACTTAGATTGTAAGCCATTTAGGGCAGGGACTGACTCTTATTGTTTGTGCAGGGCTGACCACAATGGGCCTCCATTCTTCATTGGCCCCTAGCCTCTATTGTAATAAACATGACTGTTAACTATGCTGGCAACAAAATTTTGGCCTCAGGTATGTCACATGTGAGCAAACCAGACAAAAGCAAATCAACAGCTTTAGGAGGGGAAATGCTGCCCAAGGACACGTGGATCAATCCCAGATCTTACAGTGAGCTTTTCTGAAAAACAAACTTTAAGGATAAACACTTTTTTGCATGTATTTGCACTTTCCAATTCTGTCTGCGAACAGAAATGGACAAAATACAGATAGGGTCAAAATACTACTCTGGATAGTTAGGTGCTTATCCAGACCCTGAATCAGCTTCTTCCAGTGATATTAGTATATTGCCGTCATGTGGTGCAGAAGAAGAAAACTCCTCTGAAGCCTTGGCAGCTACAAATTAAGGGAGTTAGAATGGGCCAGCTACTGATACCATTACCACAATGCATAGTACCAAATCCACAAGTGGTTCCTTTGATTTCAAGGGTATGACTTGTAGAGTAGGCTTCTATTCAACGTGAGTATCAGAATCTGGCCCAGTATCACCAAGTTTGGTAGGGTTCAGATCTACGTGTAAATAAACTGAACATAATTCTAGGGTGAATTTATTGTCTTCAGTGCATTCTTGGCCATTATACTTGGTAGTTTTTCCACCAAATTCTCGTCTTTACAATATTATTTTCAGTGCAAACTGTTTTCTTGACATTGCCTGATTGGCTAAATCTCATGTTTGTACATGGCTTATATTTGTTCTCACCCTTTCTCTTAACTAGCTCCTCAACTGGTGCAACTCCAGTGAAGTCAAGGTACAATATCACTGTACAAATATATATATGTAACTCAATGGACCAATGCTGATTTACTCCAGCTGAGAATTGGCCCTTGATTTGTGTTGTCATTTGCTGTGCTGAATTGAGTGACTATGGTGATTTCTTGGGGTCTCAGTAAATGTGTAAAAGGAATGTAACTTTTGTTCCTCACTTCATCTTTGTTCATTCTAATTGAATCTGTAAAGCTGGAGCTAAAGCAGTTATCTACCTCATTAATCCCATTCCATGGTTCAAAAGTTTTCTCTCAAACTTTGGCTGCCAATGGTCTTTTTAAAAAAAACCAATCTAACATTTTCACCTTTAAATCCCAAACACTAAGAACCATGCCTGAAGATCAGGTTTTAGCTGGTGTATGACTGTGTTCCCAACCTATCACGGGACAAGCAAATGATATTTACCTTAAATGAGTCTATTGGCCTGATTAACCTCCTGTTCTAATTTCCCCCATCTCTTCCCCTGCCACCTGTTTAGACTTGGTAATTATGAAGCTTTGGTGTCTGAAGCTTAGATTATTCCTTGAAAGCACAGACTTATGGCAGGGCAGAGTGGATCAATTTCATCCCAGAAGGAACTGTGCCTGACCCCCAGGAAGGAGTGCACATTTTCCCATGATCCCTGGACCGCTGGGAGGGATTGTATTTGCAGGAAGTAGAGTAGGAGAGGAAAGATGGTGCAGGGTGCTTCACCCTCCATGACTGTCCTGATCAGAAGAGGAGAAGAATCCTTTTCCTGCCTTTCCTCTAACCCCTCATGGGCAATTAGGGCTCCGAGGTGCTAGGAGGGATCAGCCCACATGTCAAGCACAGTAACTGATTTTTTTTGCGTGGTTCTTGCAGGGGGTAGCTATGAGGGTGTTGGCAACACATCATTGTGCGCTCCCATAAGGACCAGTTGCAACCTAGCCTGTGATTTTTGGGATGGCACATGAAGCAACTTAACTTTCCTCACAGAAACAGAATGTCAAAGGCAAACAGGAAAACTAACAATTCCAAACACCCGGCTCAAAAAACCATGGGGTGTCTTTCACCTAAACCCCTGGTTCTCCAAACCAGAGGGAGATCCTAGAAGCACTTTTTTACAAAAATGTCTGATCATAGTTGAAATTCCTCAGTTTAGGGCCATACATGTGCAATAGGAAATCTTTCCCAGCATGCTTTTGCAGTAGCTGGCCCTTTAAATTTGGCAGAGAAATGCAGCCGCCATCTGAGAGAAGTCATTATGTAGCTGGCTGCTGTGTGGTGCATCTCCTTTGCTTCCAGCTGGTAAGTCTTCTTAGCCCTTAATATATTTTCCCCTATTGTTGTTCCAGAAAATAGCCCCATAGGCTGAGCATAACTCTTTAACTTGTTATGAACTGATGTGGTATATTTTCCAGGTTCTAAATAACTGTTTTAAAAAAGACTGGGGTGGCAATTGTGTGTTTTTGCTCATTTTAAAATATCCAGTCGATCCTTTGTACAGGGTCTACAAGATTCATTTTGGTTCTGAACATCCTGACTAGGGAGCCAAGGAAACTACTAAATGTACTAGAGGAGTAGATTTGTTATGGGATTTGGAGCAGTTGCCTGTTCAACTCCTGATCAGCAGTGACTAAAAGTTATCAGATGATTGCTACTGAGTGGACTAAGTGAAATGAGTATTGGTGGTCTCAGTCAATTTCCCTGTAGACAGTTTTCCCCATCATGACTGACACCAGCCCTTGCATTCTTAGCAGACAGGTAAAGAATTCAGTGGACCATAGAAAATGAACCTTTTAGGTCAGGGTTGAGTTATATTGGCAGGGCAGTGTGGGGAGAGTGTATTATTACTGCCTGTGCTTTATCTGTTCTGTGGATTCCATACAGAAAGGGCTTCAGCAACCTCAATCTGGCATAACTCAAAAAGACTGTATTCACATACTATATTTACAAAGCAAAGAAATTTTGTTCCCAGAGCTGGTCTAACAGCCTCGGCGATGCTGACACACAATCGAAGGAATAGCCAAAAGAAAAAGAAAAGGGAGCCCACTTGATTTCAGTTAATTGAAAATGCATGGGAAGAAAAGGGAGTATTTCTCAAAGGGAAAAGGACAGAACTGGTAGCAAAAAGCAATGTTAGTTGCAAACTCCTGTCAAACAACACAGAGACTAAAGAAATAGTTTTTTGGGTTTTTTTTTTTGTGCTTTGTTTTTGGTTTGGATAGTGTATTGGTTTTATAATGAACAAACACAGAAATACAAGAGAGAAAACAACATCAAAGACCTACAATAAAATGTTACAGAGATTAGTAAGGCTGTGGGCCAAATTTACAAATGTCTGAGAATGCAGAAGTGCGCACACACTTTGTCATGTGTTGATTTTAGGTGCACTAATACTTTGGCGCGTGGACAGAAATTGGGCTTTCATGCACACCTGGCTAGTCACACATGCAGACTCTAACTTATTATACAACCAGGTCAGGAGAGTATAAAATTGTGGGTTCATTTTGCCCAGGCCCATTTACAAATCTATACCGTAAATTAACAAAATCTCTATAATTCAAGTAGTCAGCAATGTCTATTTATCAGTATAAATTTTCAGTGATGCACTCTCTTTCTTCAAGGCTACCTGACTGTGGAATGGGAGTTTTTCTTGTGCTGAGTTTCAGAATGACTTGGTATTTAGTGTGTATGATATAGTCTTCAAATTTTTCACATCTTGGCCAACTTTCTCTTTCATGAACAATTCATCTCTTGCTGTGTTTCTGCCCTTTTTGACTAAGGAGGTTAATGGCCTATATTTGCAGAAAGGACTTGTTTTGCTTTCTCGCCTAATCCAATTCAAATGTATGCTAGTCTAATTTTTGCTAGTCTTTCTTTTGATTCTGTCACTCCTATCACGGATTCTGAATCATGCCCCAGTGTTAAACATCACCACACCAACATCTCACAGGAACGTTGTGTGACTCACTAATGCTCTTACATCTGTACTTATCACTTGGAATTCTGGAGACGTAAGGGGCCTGGGCCAGAGGGGATATGGCTTTTAGTTTGAATTTCTACAACTCAGCATTAGCTCTTCTAATTTATTGGAATTTGCAAACCAAGACACATTGGAAGCATACAGGAAGTTACTGATCTTTTCAAATGCCTCATTTATCTCTAGAGGTATTAGGGGATCATATAAAATAGTCTGCTGTAGAAGTATCCCTCCCCTTTCTTCACCCCATCCTCAATTTCCACAGGAGAAAGTAATTAGTGTTTTAAGATTAACCTCCCAGGCTCTTGTTTAATGGAACATGAACAATTTATTTGTGTAATTTTCACTTCTCAAGATTTTCAAAGTGCTACTCAGAATGAAGTCTGTTATGAATATACATCGATGTCTACCCTAAGTACTTTTTAACCTGAAAGAACTGCAACTTGGGTGGTTGTTTTTATTTAGATCATCTTTTTTTGGATCCAATTTCCTGGTGCTTTGGCAGCGGTGCATCGTGTTGCCATGGGGGAGATCTGAGTGAGGCTACTGTTTAGTAGTTATCTGTCCCTGGCCTTCGTATGCTACTCATCGTGAACCTGCACAAGCAGCAATCTGGCATGCAGTGGCAGCTGCTGCCTAAAATAAATTATGGGCTCCCAGTAGTGAGTTCCCTTCTGAAGGACCTCTTCCGCTCCCCTAAGGGAATGATCATACTTTCAAAGTAGAAAAATGAGGAGGTTACGGTGAGGGAAGTGTTTTGGTTGGGGACAAGAGAAGTTGATGAGGAAGTGAAGGGCTGACCTCTTTACTTTCCTCCTCTCATCCCCTTTTCAGAATGAAACATCGGGCCAGTAAAGGGCCAACCCATAAAAACAGTATAAATCAAACCAGGATGGATCTCCGCTAATGCCTGTGATGAAATGGGAGGAAGCTAAGGTGTCCAACTTGTACTTTTGTGGCAGTGTCCCTTATGAGAATTTCAATGAAGCTGTGCTGATTTATGCCCTCTGAGAATCTGGCCCATGCACTTATCTGCGTTTGATTAACATACTGATTTCTGTGCAGATCAAAGCAGCGGCACGGAGTTGGATGGGAGTCATCTTAATTTCATCCCGTTGGCAATACCCAACCTTCTTCTTGTCAATTCCACATCACTGCCTCTCCCCATGCTGCAACAGGCATTTGTCAATTTTACTCTGCTGCAGAATGGTAAAATGACAAGGAGTGATACAGTGACCGTCACTTATATTAAAGTTATAATGAGAAGCATAGCAATTGGCCAGCCCATATATTTTGCTTTCCATTCCTCATAATATATTATGTATGCCTGTTTTGTGAAGTTGAAGGAAGACTCAAGGTTGTTTAAAAGTAGGAGGGAAAACATGTATCAGAGCCACTCTTCAAAGCTAGGAAGGAATAAGTGCAAGTATATTTTATGCTTTTTCAAAAAAAGAGGGAGTGATAAAAACATTAACCTCAGGCCACTTTGTAAAATATTCTTTGCAACAAACGTTGCTCTGTTGGCTTATTTCAATAATAAAAGGCAATAGGACACTAAAGAGGGACAGTGCAAGATGCTGAGAAACATTCCTTTCTTGGGAGGAGGTACTTAGCTTTGTCTTCATTCACTTGAGCAGTATCTTTACAGAGCAAAATGGCAAGCCCTGGGGAACATTACAGCAATTATTAAAAAAAACATTCTTTTAAAAAAAGGAATTGTGATTTATTTGGGCTTTGCTCACTGCTGTTTGCATTTCCATCATTCAAACACTTGTTCACAGCTATAGGATAAGAAGCTTTATTAGATGAGAGGTGGAGAATACACTGGAATAAAGTTTCAGACACTAGCATCTCAATGACACCATTTGCTCATTGAGCAAAAGAAAATCTACATTTGCAGATGTGATAGGTGCACATGCATCATTATTGATTTATATATTTGTATTATGATAGCACCTAGGGCTCCTAATCATGGATCAGGACCCCGCTGTGCTAGGTGCTTTACAATAACAGAACAAAAAGACAGTCCTTGCCCCAAAAGAGCTTTCTTGTGTTCTGTGGCTGCGTTGTAGGAAGTAATATTTGAAAATTCAGCCTATTTGTCTAATACATTGTAAAGTGCTATAGGAATGTGTGTTATGATGTATTTTATTTTATAAGTGAATTGATTTTCATTTCTCATTTTAAAAAAAGCTCGAGACTAAGTAAAGGTGCTTTTTAAAGCTTGCTGGATCTCCTATCTTGCTAAGCCCCATTCCCTGGCTTTTAACAAGATATTAAAAGAACTAGTTTCTCTGATCAGAAGAATTTCTGTTTGGGAGCATGGGCCGGGAGAGTAGGCCAGATGAGTTTTCATTTATGTGTATTTCTGCTATGTCCAATGACTCATATGTAAAGAAATCCCCTTCTAAGGACAGTATCCACTTTCTTCCTGTAGAGGAGCACTTAGGCTAAGTGTGAATCAGATTCGTTCCAATAGCCAGAGAATGAGCATGCATGCAGATGTGAATGGGAAGTTTAAAAAAGGGAGCTATACAGAACTCCAGGCCTCAACTAAAGCATCCTGGAAACTACTGTATGGGATTAAATAAACTAGTTAGGTTTATATTGACTATTTTGGAATTGGAAAAGATACAGAAAAGGGCAACTAAAATGTTTAGGGGTATGGAACAACTTCTGTATGAGGAGAGATTAATAAGTCTGGGACTTTTCATCTTGGAAAAGAGATGACTAAGGGGGAAAATGATAGAGGTTTATAAGATCATAATTGGTGTGGAGAAAGTAAATAAGGAAGTGTTGTTTACTCCTCATAACATAAAAACTAGTGGTCACCAAATGAAATTAATAGGCAACAGGTTTAAAACAAATAAAAGGAAGTATTTCTTCACACAATACACAATCAACCTGTGGAACTCCTTGCCAGAGGATGTTGTGAAGGCCCATACTATCACGGGGTTCAAAAAAGAACTAGATAAGTTAATGGAGGATATGTCCATTAATGGCTGTTAGCCAGGATTGGTAAGCATTGCTGCTTGCCAGAGGCTGGGAATGGCCGACGGGGTGGATCACTTGTTGATTCCCTGTTCTGTTCATTCCCTCTGAAGCACCTGGCATTGGTCACTGCCGGAAGACAGGACACCAGGCTAGATGGACCATTGGTCTGGCCCTGTATGGTGTTCTTATCACTAATAAAGCAGAATGCTAAAGCCTTTATCATAAGGTAAGGCGAAGACTTCACAGAGGAGCTCTGCACTGTATCCTTAACAATCTGACAATATAAAGAGGCTGTTTGGACAAAATTCATGAAGAATTGTTTTGGGGTGAACCCACACATGTACTTAACTACTGTAGCACTCATGCTGCTTGTGTTGTCCACGCACATAGTGCACAATATACAATAAGTGCTACTTTTAAATGTACCTTTTACTACCTTATCACAAACTGCATTGATTTCACCTCACATGCAGCATTCGTAGCATAGAATATAGCAAGTCAAAAGAGAAAAATAAATAATCTAATTTTCTTGAGGGGTTTTAATTTCCATCTGCGCACATATGGAACAGATCTTGTTGCAATGTAGCAAAATAAAATATTTCAATAAACTATCTCATCATCAACAAAAATAAAGCTATCAATACTACCTTGCCATTTCAATTTTTTGCTTATTTTCTTTAGTTCACGTCAGTCTCAGCACCCATTTTAAGTAGTTCCTGAAAGACCCACTGTGATGATAGACCAGTGAGCAAAGCCCATTCTCAGATGTGGTGATTATAATGAAAAAGGAAAAACGATTGAATTTCCACAGACTCTGCAAATTATAATCCACCAAACCCGAGTTAGAAAGGACTGTCCTTTTCCATTTCTTCATTCCACTGCTTAAACTGATAGGAGGCTTGTGGCATGTGTAGCAATGCAATTCCCATGTCTTTGCTTTATCTCTATTGCACTTTTAAATGTCTCAGAAGGCTGCTTGTCCATAAGGACATCTGCCGTTATGTGAGTAGAATTGAACCAGGGCATTGCAGAGAAGAGGAACTCCATGCCCTCTCACGTAGATTTTACTATTGTTCTTGTCATTTCTCTCGTTTCAAAATAGATCATGCGTACAGAATGTATGAGTTGTGTAAAAACAGACCAAGACCCAGGCCTACTGAGGAAGTATAATAGTTTTTTTAAATTATTATTTGTAGCGGCATCACACGTAACCTATGAGCACCATGGTCCTGTGGATTAGTCATAGGACTGTGATTCACGAGACCCACCTTCTATTCCTGGATGTGCCCCAGACATCCACTGCCTTGCCTCTCTTTGCCTTCCTTTCCTTGGCTGTAAAATGGGATAATACTTCTGTCTGTCTTTGGTACTTATCTGAACCCCATTATCATAGTATCTCAACAGCTCAAAATCTTGAATATATATAACGGTTACAATGCCCCTGCAAGGTAGGGATTCATTCCTATTTTACAAATGCAGCACTGAGGCACAGAGATTAAGTGACTCACCCAAGGGGACACAGGAAGCCTGTGGCAAGCAGGGATTTGACTCCAAGTCCAAGGCTTTCATACTTTCTCACCTTGCAGTGGTGTTACACGTCAATGCATTGATGTTAGTAAAGGGCCTTGTAAACCTCATAGAGAAGGAGTTTTATCTGTGTAAAATGTTGTTTTATTCATGAATCTACAAAGCTTCCTGTACTTTGCTGCAGGGGAAAAAAAGAAGAATCTAATAGGAGATACAGTTGGTCTGTCAAAAGCTCAGTCTTTCTGTTTAATTAAGGGAGGAAAGGAGTGATAAAACCTAGAACCTTTTGTGAGAAATCTATGTCAGAGGGTAATAATGGAACAAAAATTGAGTCAAGAAGCTAAGGAAAAGCCACACTCCAAAGTCACCACACAGAGGTCCAGGTTGCTTCAATCTAAATTATTTTCAGGCAGTGTCACACTCTCTAACCAGCCTTTACTGCCAAAAGGCAGAAGGCCAAAGCAGTCAGCAGTTTGACAGCTTAGTTTTCTTACATCGATCCAGAAAATATATATGAGGCCATTTGCACCATCTGCCACACAGGTGTCATTCACAGGAAGTAGGGTGGAAACCTGGGATTGTCAATGTAGAGATGCCAATAGAGACTAAATAAAGACTGCTGTGGGAAAAGCCTGAAAAAACAAAGAACCTAGGAGAGCTGAAATCAACAACAAATAATACTTACAACTGCAGGGTAATCATGAGAAGGCAGAGCCTGTGGAAGCAGAAGATGACTTCCCAGCCTTGGACACCCAGCAATGGATTAATATAACTCACAAGTATGGAAAATATTTTGACATTTTAAAAAAAATCTTCTGCAGCATATATGTGACAGTGCATAAAAAGGTAGTCGCAAAAGCAATATATGCACAGTACACAACAAGCAACCTACCTGCGCAGATGTAGTGGAATGTACTATTGATAAATGCACTGATAAAATGTGACATTACCCTGATCCTTTTCAGATATTTTTTTCTTTGAACAGAATAGGCTATTCTTCGGTTTATGAACTTGTGTGTGGAAGATTAGTGTATGCTTGGGGCACAGCTTCCGCTGCTGTAAATCAGCATACCATTTCTGATTTTAGGGGAGCAGTGCTGATTTACCCCAGCTGAGGATAGGGATTTCACTCTAGAGAGAAGGGAATAAGGAATGAAATTTAGCTCTGGAGTGGTATTTTCAACACTCGCAATTTAGGGAATTGTCAAGACCAGAGATTTTGTTCAGCCGGGTACAGAAATAGCAGCCCACTGAGAAACTCAGATTTAGGTTTGGCCCCCCTCTCCCCTAAGTATTGGTGTGTTGGTGAGTTTTGGCTCATGCCCATCTACTATTCTAAGGCAAGCTGAAGCACTTCAAGGTCACATCAGCCCATGTAATATGCAGCCTCCTGATTAAATGTTGGATGTCAGTTACAGACAGATTGGAGAATGCACCAATCTGCCAGCTGTGCCTTGTCCTTTTCCAAGCCTAGTGTCATTGGGAACTGTTTAGCATCATTTATTAAAGGCTTTTGAAATAGATCACATTGTCATCAATTTACTTCAGAAGTTTCCACACCTGTTTGGAGTGTGGTTCATGCCCACTTCAGTCTCTTGGATTCATTGATGCCAGCACATTCTGAGTTAATGCTGTCAGCATCATCCATAATGTAAAGCATAGTGGCAGCACATGCACGTTCTGCTTGCATGCCATTTTTAAACTTGATTGTCCATAACATCCTGCACAAATAATCACAGAACTAGAGTATGTGATTGTTGTCACATATGATCCTTGGCCACTTTGACTACTGGCCATAATGTCAAAAAGAGTTTGATTCAGTTACAGGAAGGGAAAAAAACAAAAACAAACCACCAACTTGCCAACACATCCTCTCAAAGCAGGAGGTTCAAGCTCATTGGAAACTGGCATTCCATATGCTCAAGAGACTTCTGAAACAAGCACAATCTACATATGCTTCTGTTGGCAAGCTCATAAATTGAAAGAAAGATGTTTTCCTCTTCCCATCTAACACTGCTCCCACTCACTTAAATGCTCACTTGCAAATGGAGAGTATGCAAGCATATAAGAATGACACTAGCATATACCCAATATATGTAAAGCTGGAGGGGGAAAAATACTGAATGAATTTTAAACTGAAGAAGTCATTGATGTAGTCACCCTAGTAGAAAGCATCACTTCTAAGAGAGCCTCCCACTCCACAATCAGTGGAATAGCTGAACGAGAATAACATTTACAACACTGTGCTGGCCACATTTATTTCCATCCCAAATAGACCCAGATTGCTGGAAAGATGCTTTCATGGCCTGTATAATGCTCTGCCTCTACCGTTTCTTCATAATAATGAAGCCATGATGTGTGCTTGTGTGTGTCTGTGTATGATAGTAGTGGTGCTAACGAGAGGGAGACTATAAATGCACTATTGTCTTTTGTGAGACCTATGTCCTTTGGTCCTTTTCTAAACAGTCAAGGTAGAGCAGGAAAATCACCCCTATCTTTTTAATTTGCTCCTATAAAGAAGATGCATGCACAAGTTCAAGTATTTGTATGCACAGTTTGAGGCCAAGTTGAGACAGCCTGTTAAAAATCTACCCTTCAGTGACTGCCTTGTGGAAGTTGTCACTGTATAACTAAATCCAACCTTAAAAAGAATAGTTCCTCAATGTTAATGAAAAAATAGTGCAGGAGTCCATGCTTGAACTGGGTGGGTTATGTGTGTAGTCATCACCACTAAAGTCAGCCTTTCCCAGCAGTTGCGACACGGAGATACCAGAGTGGGTGAAACAGATGTGAGCAGCTGTGGGTAAGAAATTGATATCTGTTGACAGATTCTGAGTCTTTAAATGACAAGCATTGTAAGTTACGTCGTCTTCACTCAAACTGGTCAACATTTTTCTGATTTCAGCATTTTGACAAAATGAGAGTTTCAGTTAAATTCTTGTGAAATTTCCCACTATTGTTTTTACCAACTGTTAATGCTGGTGGAAATTTTTCAAATTTGATTTTCTTTTAAAGGGGAAAATATTTCAGAAAATGAAGTAGTCAGTATTTTCCCTGACCCAGCCAAATCTATTTCCATACTACTGCCCTCTGGATGAAAAAAATGAAATGGAAAAAATATATAAGCTTGGACACTCTAACTCAAGTCAAGTAGTGGTAGAAGTTAAAAAAAATGAAACACCCACTTGCAAGAACAAAGAATATTGTTTATCAGATGTTAATGGAGAAATTATCTTATTTTATTCATTGTATTTTTTATTTGTACATGGAGTGGTTACTGAATGATAAATATAGGATGTCATCAGGTACATATGATCAGTAAATACGGCTATAGACTGTATTACAAGTTCCCATTAAGCAACATAATAGCAAAAGGCCCCCAGGTGGTAGTGATGGAGTCCTTTCTCTGTTTCTAACACCACACAATGGAATTAGAACATCCATGTCATTCAGAAAACACACAGGGCTCCATTCCGCACTGACCTGACTTCCCATGGCAACCCCACTGAAAATCAATGAGGTTGCATCTGGTTTAAGCCCCACAGAGGTTGATGTTAAATCTGATATTAACAAATGTGTCCACACCATTAGCAACGATGGAAAAGGCTTACAAGAAAAGTGAGGACAAGCTAATTACTGATATAAATACACACTGCTTCCATTAATTTAGGGCTTCTAATGCAAAACATTCCTGCTAGCCGAAAGGAAAAGCAAGCCAATGTATTTAGAACTGTTCTGTCAACATTTAAAAACAAAGTTTCAATACCCAGAACTTTACGCTGAATAGTTCTAATAGGAAGCATTCCTTATAGCTCCAGTCAATTAATCAGTCATAATCATAACCAACTAAAAGGACACAAAAGCATCACAAACCTGGCAGCCATGCTATGACCCTGATTTAGCGAAGAGTTTAAGCACATATTTAACTGGTAGGAACATACTCAAGGAAATGGAGTGGGGCAGCTCTAGCACTGCATGTTGTCTGGAACAACAAATCTGAGAAGCCCTGTGTTGGTTGCTATGAATCAGAAGAGGAGAGAAAAGTCACACAATGATTTGCTTAATCAGAACTTCTTGGTTTGACATGGCTCCAGTCTGAATGTGTCCAGAACCCCTTTGCTGAGCATTCATTGTTTTTATACTTTTGTGTGTTCCTGAATTTCCTGCTGTAGCCAGGGATGAGATAAGCAAATTCTGAAATTCTGTGGAGAGAAAAAAGTCTGTTCCTTGTAGGTGGAAGCATGTAATTGTAAAATCTGGTAAATAATGTGAGGGAAGAATTCATCTCTGTGACATTCCCCTGCTGTGTCTTGACTGGAGTGCTTTGGATAAATTCAGATTGGAGTTGTGTGGAAGTCAGCAGTTTTGATGTGTAAAGAGTAGGGAGGGCTCACGTGAATCTTTTCTTCTGTTTGTATTCATGTGACCATAGCAGTCACATAAGGTCATCCCATGGAAAAGCCTTCTGGACCTCTGTGTGATTTTTGCTCATTAAAACTGCAGAATTTGCCTCTATGTTCCCAGATCATAATACATGCTTAACTAATTGGCCAAGCGTGTGAAGCCCTATGCTTGACTTGGTGGCACTTCTCTGGCTGTTTGGCTGTAATGCAGTAGCTTTTGCTTGTTGCAGTTGATCAATTTCAAAATATCAGGGACTGTTCTAGGCATCAACAGGCAGAAACCTATTCATTCTGGTGAAAACTGGAGAGGGAAATGGGGAGATGCATGGGGACCTCTGCATCTGGTTAGCAGACCCAGCAACTTCAACATGCACCATTCTCCATCAATCAAAGAAATGGCATCCATTTACACCTTCCAGCATAGCAATAGCCATATGCACAATTCTGTTGCTCTCCTGCTACAGCTGAATATGTTGATCCCCTGAATGACTTATCTCCCAGACTAAAAACAGGAAAGAAATTATTGTGGGAAGAATGGGAGCCACCCAGATTCCTGGGCTAGAGGGAAGAGGGGGGCCCTAGAGTAGGGAAGGAAGGGATGGGCACCACACAGGGAGCCTAGCATTTACAGAAAGGGAGAACAAGGGGGCATACACAGACCCCTGGCATGGGGTAGAGGATAGGGGGTGCAGGGAGTCCTTGCAACAGAGTGGATTGGGAGGGTGAGACACGGGGAGCTGGTGGGAGGGAATGGATGGAGGACCTTGGCCTACAGCGGCTACAAAAAATGTAACCCCACTCTTATAGGGAACGTGACCTAGAGAAAGTCACAACTCAGAGCATTAATGAGCCAAATTTCAGAGCTGCTCTCCCACCTCTGATTAGCAAAGCTGTGCCAAGCACAAAACCTCTTTCTTTGCATTTAGCCCCCATAGCTCTGACTGTCTGTGCCTACTTTCATTTACACCTGTACCTTTTCATCACCTGGGTCCCAACCCTGCGAGGTGCTGGACACCTGCTGCAATGTATCGAGGGCTGCCAGGCTCCCACTGAAGTTCAGTGAGTTGCCCTGAGCTCTTCTGAGGCACGTCTGCACACGAAAGAGCTTTGTTCCTTTTTTTTCTTTCATTTTGTTTTTTCCAAATGAATGACATTAGTGGCAGGTAGGCAATTCCTTTGTTCAGGAACACAGACAATACTAGAATAAACACTGCAAAACGGGCTGCTGAGCTGACACGCATTTATTTCTGTGGACTAGGGGATGGTCCCTACTGCATTCTGTTGCCTTTTCAAACATTTCTGAAATATGAGGTTGTGCCAGGTGATAGACAGTTCACCTATGTGCCTTGCCAGTCACATGCCTTCCCTTGATGCTAGCAGTGCGTCTGACTAGGAAAGAAATAATGGATGTCAAGCTACTCAGTGGCTGTTCTTATCACTGATATGTACCAAAATCCTGATTGCTTCTCCACCTCCTCTTCCGTCTATGCCTCCCTGTTGCACAGCTGATGGTTTGCTGCACGATGTGCAAAGGGTTTTCTCCCCGTGCTATTGCATGGTTATTTTGAAGTGCATCTGATAGGTAGCATCTACTTTTCTGCCCTCCACTAATGTGTTCTCTGACCCCATTTGAATTCTGGTCTAAAAACACTGCTAGTTTGAGTTCCTCCCCCACCAATAGCATTGATTCCTGTGGATGTTTTTTTCTAGGATACTTTTTCTCTTTAGAGTCTCTTTTTGTCCCTGTGCCTTGTACCCAGAACCAAATCCTTCAGTCCTTTACTAATTGAGCTCAATCGGGCTAGGATCTCACCTGAAGGATACAGGATACAAGTGTATTTTTAGGAGGCTGGGGCATGAGAGTTGCTGCTGCTCCTGCTGCACTTGTATAAGCCTGTTCCTTTTTTCTCTTTGCTGGAGGAACACCCTGTCCTTTGCCCCTGTTCTTCAACAAAACAAAAAAGAAATCCTTGGGAGCTTCACAACTTTTCTTTTCCCCTCACAAGTAGAAGGATTTCTTCCCACTGCTAGCGTTTTTGCACCGTGGGAGTTAGAACGCATGAACATATTGCACACAAAAGTGGCATAAATACCATCTGCATAAGTATTTTTCTGTGTGGGTGGCAAACACAAAACCCAGCTTTTGACACCAAAATTTGGGGGGTGGGAAATCACACCTGCTGGAAAGACCTCATCAGGCAAAATGCTAATGTATCCATTTTTTATGTTAAGCAGGCTGAGGCCTGTGCAATACAGAGCTTGCAAACCTCATAAGCCAAATTCACAGGGCTTGAAGGTCCACACTCCTATTTTTCCCCTTTCTCTGTACTATAAACCCATGTTGTTTCCTACAGTAATTAAATTTAAAAAATATATAGGTAAATGGAAGGATGAGTTAAATTGGGAAAGAAGGGCAACCCACAAATCCTAGGTTGCCATAATATGTGGCCCACATGCATGGTGTTTATATTGGGTGCATACAACGAGCACACATCCCAGACACCACGCCAGCTGGAAAGTCCACCCAGCGATGGTCTGCCGCACTGCAGCGTGCCCGTACTTTCCCATCCCCTGGGCGGCCCACAACCAGCTAGCAAAATTCCAAAGCTGGGCAGTGTTGAGTAAGCAGTGAGCGTGCTGATTCTCCTCTTCAGCTTTACATCCAGCGGCCAAGATTAAAGCTGCCCCCTCCCTGGAGGAAACTCCTCAGCAAAGTGAGGATGTGAAGACAATTTGCACTTCCCGGCCCTTGCAGTTGTGGCTCTGTCCCCGAATCCCTGATATTCACTCTGCTTGCCCATTGCTCTGTGTTTCATCCTGGTTTTTCACTGGATATTTTCCCCTGTCTCTTCTCTGCACTCTTCTTTACCTTCTCTCCTAAGCAGAATAAGCACCCAATAACTTCAGAAGTAAGTCAAACTTTGGAGCCCACAATGCTTATGTAGGTCTCAGATTCTTTGAGCTGGTTGAAGAATGGAAACCTATTGTTGTGTAGAGTTATAAAGTGTTCAAAACAGATCAATTGTTCATTTTTTCAGAATCATTGTGGGAAGAGGGTTGAGGTGGAGGGTTAAAATTTATATTGGACACATGACTGAAACGTGTTTAATTTTTCATTTACTCTGTTTTCAATAAACAAAAATCAATATTTTGCTAACATTTTTGGAAATATTTTTTAAAAAGGTATAGGATAAAATCCTGGCTCCATAAAAATCAACGATAAAACTCACATTAATTTTAGTAGTGGCATAAGAATTTTTTTTTTTATTATTTTTGTTTTTAAAAAGGCCATTTTTCAATTAAAACAATTTCAGAATTTTTTGGTCATCTCTACAAATTGGGCTAAACAAGTTTATATCATTCTAGTTTTAAGTCCAGCATTTTTCTCTCAGCCTTAATACTCCTTCCTTCTTTCAATGCCTCACACCAAAGCAGCTGATAACTTGGTTTCCTTCTTATTTCCTGTGCACAGTTGAGACCCAGGATCTGTAGTGTAAGCGCTGTAGATTGAGAACAAGGTAGGGAGGGTGTGAGGGGGAGGAGAAGGTGTTTTAGATGGGAAGAAGTTAATTTACCATTTTATGCTAGACAGGATTTCCTCATCTTTTATTCTCCTCTCACTAAGAATCACTACTATCCCCTAAGAGCTCCTTACCTCAGCTCTTCAGGAGATCTGAACCACAGAAAGAGCCACCCACCAAAGAAAGGAATTAAACTAATATGAAAAAAATGAAGCCATATCCTCTTTCAGTTACACCAGTGAAACTCACTGCGGACCCAGTTAATCATCTAGAAACAGCCCGGGCAAAAGAATGAGGACTTTCTCCATCCATTGGAGCTGAGAGCACAGCCTCTGGACTCTTATTTCTAGCTGATTCAGGGACTGAAAGACACAGATTGTGACTCAAAATCACATCCAGTTTACTCCATCCTTACACGCAATAACAGCATCTTATTTTGACTGGGAGGCCAAAGTAGCTGATCTTCTTAGGGTAAAGCAAGGTTTAATTTCATTTGAGAAGCTTCCTTGAAAGTGTTGGGCATCTGAAATCCTTCCCAGATATACTGAGAACATAACTTGCTCCCAGTCATGGGTTCAATATCAATTTGTATAGTCCAATTGGCCTCATCTGACCATGCACTGTGTTCTTCCAGCTACCTCCTTAGTACTAGAGAGCCTGACTTATAAACGCTGTTTTTATCTAGCAATGTATTTCTCCTAAATTTTTTTTGGGGGGGGGAGTCACTATCTCTGAATTAGAGTGTGGCAAATGTTATAGGCCAGACCCTCAGCTGATGTAAATTTCTGTAACTCCACTGATGCCACATCCACTACACACCTGGTCCTACATGTGTGCATTATAGAGGCTGCATTAGAAAATCTTGAATCAGTTCCTTGGAAGGACTTACCGGAAAGAGAGGCTCAACTACAGTCTTCTTTGGGAGCTAACTTTAAAACTCCCCTCACCCTCCAACTGTAAAATCTCAAGCTTTTGTAATTAAACGAAATAGATGCAACATGGTGTTCTCTCTTCGGTTTAGACTGAAGAAATTAGGGGGAGGTTTCTTGTCAGTCTTTGCTGAATTTTCTGTATTCAGTGATATTTTCAAAGCTCAGCACATAAAAAGAAGGTACAATTAATTCTTCCTGAATCTGGACAGCTTGGAAGTTTTCTGTTGCCCTCTGTCAAGCTTGGCACATTGATTTCTCTCTTTGGAGATTTCTTACAGCGTGTTGTGTCAGGCTTTTCAAAGATGGCTGTGCCCGCTTCTCTAGAAATACTCCGGGTAGTTTGTGCAGAGATTGTTTCCAGGAATCACGCAGCAGTGATAATCATCTGTACTTGCCATCTTCAGAATCAGAGAGCAAATATGCACTTTGTTTCTTTGTGCAAAGTTAATACGTGCTTTAGCAATTGGGTAAATTAGGTCGCTCTGAAGGTGCTTTTGAGAGAGAGGTCGGTTCCTCAGACCCCCATTTAACCTCTCACTCCTTTATATTTTATACGGCATCATTTGGATGCGTGGGTATTAGCTGCCTTCAGTTGTACCTGCTAGTAACCTGAGTTTCAGTTTCCACTCCCTTCAAAGCTTGTGCCTAGTATCCATAACACTTTCCACATGGAAATTATACACTCACTTTTTTCAGCAGCAAAATGAGAGCAAACACAGATACAAACAGATAACTGTGGTTTTAGCAGATGAGAGGGTGGGCAAAATCCACAGGTTCCTCAAAAGCAGACACTTTCAGGAGAACAAGAGCACTTCAAGCCTGAAGAAACTGTTCATGACAATGCGTGACATAGGAAGTGAAGGAGCCACTTGGAAACGTAACCCACAAAGAGCTCTTCTCCCTGATCTCCCCAGTAATATCATATCATTCCTTTATCTCAGGTTTATAATTAGAACTAAGTAAATAAATTAAAATAAATAACTTATTAATTAATTCTTGTTTGTTCATGAACTGTCTGGGGCTGAGACTGATTTTTTTTCACATGGATTAATTATTTGTTGAACAATTATTGTGAATAATTCTTGACCTGTAGATTGTTCTTGGTTAATACTTTGATAATCAAGATGTTACATAAGGACACAAGTTGCATGGTATGTTTCTGTGCCCTGATTGGATGAGTGCAGCTCTTTAAGCATCTAGTGTGATTACAAATTCAAAATTTGTTTCTCATTAATATTGTGCATAAATTGTATCATTTTGGTTAACTTTCATGCAAGTGAACTAACTCATGTCAAGTGAACACTAAAGGGCTTGAAGCATTGTCAAAGACAATTTAATATAGAGCTGGCCAAGTAATCTCCAATCTGCAAAAAATCTCAGGTCAGTCATATGCGATGACTCTCTCTAGGACAGATTACCCCCGGATTATGGAGAGACAAGTGACGGATTTTTGTAAAATAATGTTCCTCTGAAATTTAGGGTGCCCTGTCCTAAAGCAATAACTTGGTTACTGTTCTGTGGTGCCTGAGTTTTTACCTTTACTAAGGCATACAGAGCATATCTAGAAAGACTCAGCATATTAATAGTCTAAAGCTACACAGGGTCTCTTAGCACCATGAAGACGCCAGAGGGGGATAGCTTTCTTTCCCCATTAGAGTTGTATCAGTTTTCAGAACCTCTCATGTGTCTTTTTTTCCCCTCGAGTTACATCTTTCCGAAATTGTGTTTTTCTTGATTTTGCTCTCATTTAATTCCAAATTAAGGCAAGGACCTTGCTGACTGTATGATGTACAAGTCAGTATTGCTAATGAACTCAGACTTTACAATTGTGAGAGCTGGGAGAAAGCTATTACATAGAGAAGTGGGTATTCCTGCATGGTAGCAGCCAGGGTTACAGTTTGAAAATCTACGACAGTGATCATGGAGATGTTTTTTCACACCATTGAATGGCTTTTCCTGCTCCCTAGCACTCCAGTAGTCTGGAATCAGCCAAAACGTTCTCCGTGGGACTGGCCTTTTATGTGTGTCCACAAATTATTCTGTAATAACCAGTATCCTAGCCCTTGCCCTCCACACAGACTATTAGAGAAGGTTACCTATTCCTCTCTCTTCTTGGGACCTGCTTCTGATCTCACAACCATTAGTAACTTGCTTACAGTCATTAATAACTCCATGGAGATCAATGGAGTTACACCATTATAAGTGTGTTTTGAATCAGGTCCTTACTACTTTAGCCACTGAGCTTTATTGTTTGAGCACTGGGTCTGGCTATTAATGGAATTCAAACAAGTTGGACATCAATTTTCCTTCTTTTAGATGAAATCTGACTGCTTATGTTAAAATGATTGTTTTAACGCAATAGTCTCTCTCTTAGGAGACAGGTTTCTTTCTTTTAAACATATGGATCAGCTTCCCTCCTTTGATTGAGGGATGTGTATGGGTTTTAGGGAAATATCTACTTACCCTAGTACATCAGTCTCAAATTTCTGCCATGTTATTTATTGTATTTATGAGAGTACTGCCTAAAGGCCAACCAAGAATGAAGTGCCATTATGCTAGGCACTGTACAAACACAATGTAGTTGATGGCTCCAGGCTTGCAGAGTTTATAGTCAAATAATGCCAGGAGACTTCTCCAGGGTTTGGTTTTAATTGTAAGAACTATTAAATCTTAAGGGTCACTTGGTAAAGATAGATTGTTATTATCTATGTTGAGCTACCTAGATTATATTTTATAGACAAGGGCTTCCCTTTATCAGGCTTTAATGGTTAAGCTGCCAAATTTAATTAGTTTCCAAGGCTTTCTTCACCGATTTTACAGACTATGGATGTGGTAAGATTAAGAAATGTCTGTTTTCTTTTTACTGCAAGGGATTCTCTATGAATTCAGCATGGTTCTTCTATGATATGATTTCCATACCTAACTATTTCATCATCAGCCATTCTATCAGTGTTCTGTACATGGTTCAGCATATGTGAGGAAGTTCAACTTTTTAATCAATAGATACACTGATTTTCTTCAGCAGTGCTTTCACTGTGATGGGTAACCCTTTACCTGCCAGGAAGGGATTGCCAGTGGGAAATATGCAGTGGAGGATGTGGTCAGCAATCATCTGTTCCTGACCTTTTCAGAGCTGAGTCAGAAATATAGCATCACCTTTCCAGCAAGTCTTATCTAAATATAGATTGGTTTGCTCTGAATGCTCTTTAATTTTTTCCCCTTCCCTCTTGTTGCTCTGACACATTTATATCTACCCGGATACATGCTGAGGTCTCTGATGCTGATTTTTCTTTGAAAAAAGGATTTTCATTTTCCTGGAGCTGGTATTTAGTAGTTTGTGAAAACTAAAAGAAAACAAAGCCTGATCTAGTCCTATTCCTCTAAAAATATCCTAGAAAACAGTGTTTGAAAACAACTAAACTATATCTAATGGGTTTGGCTCTTATGTGTTGTGCACAGAAAGCAAGCCTGATTTTGCTTCCCTTGAAGTCAATGGCAAAACTATTATTGACCTCAAAGGGAGCAAGATTCAGGACCTTAAATGCTGTAATTTTGATCACAAGATTGTGGAATAAGAGTTAGACCAGGTGACTGGATGACAGAGAGTCTGTGTTCTAGGCCCGGCTTTGCCACTAGTAAGTAAGTAAGTGTGCACTTCCTGCACAACTCAGCTTCCCCCCATGAAAATGCATTTAATATTTCAAAGCAACATTGTCAGACTGAAATAATTATTAATGTTCTTAAAAAAATGTTGAGATCCTTGGATGAAATATACTAAATGACTGCAAAGTATCATTACATCATCTGAAATCACCAAGCAAGCAGGCTGACACAGCTCTCTGTCCCACTGCATTGCACAGCAGTGGGTGGTTGACTTTGCAGAGCTTTTTCATTTCACATAACGTTTGCAATTTACTGCCGTGGCTCCAAAGAGCTACATAAGAGCTTCTCTTATATTCATGTTTGCCTGTATCAGTGATGGACTTTGGGGGCATGGGTAGGAGAAGCTGTTTTCTCTCAATTAAAATAATAAATTGTGTGTATTTTTCAGTTAAGGATGTTCTGAGCCTTGCACAATTATTCCTTTTCCAGGCACACTGGAGTGGGATATCCTTAAAGTAGAACATCTTGGGTTGCCTTGATTCCTGTATGTTTTTTGTGTCTCTGTGAAGTGTCGTCATGATAGTTCCCTTCCACATGTTGTCTGGAAATAACATAGCAGAGATTAAAAAATAATGAAAATGTGGAAGCCCAAAAAGAAAATGAACAGCTGTAGCAACTGCAATGATTCCTACACCCACAGACTCAGGAGGTTATGGAGCAGTCAGCTACAACTTGGCTTAAAAAGCATAGTTTTATTGGTATTTCATTTACTTCTGCTTTGTCCAATATAACTTGGGGGACTCTTCCAAAAGTAATAAGCCTTGAGGTCTCAACTGAACCCCAGTCTGACATAACCTATGAGACATCTGGAATAAACATCAATGTTCAGGCTGCTATATACTGTCCTACACTGAACAAATTGTAAAAGACCAAGATTTGTCACACAGGCAGAAGAAACAGTATATAATTTGCAGCAGGCATTAGGAACGGAGATGTTGTGCATTTTGGTAGAACCTCCGCCTCTCTAATTTAAGCCAAAATCATCTCCAGCTGAGTTAGATAGATGGGTAGAGAATGTGACACAGTAGGGGGGAGGAAGTGAAAATAGAAACCCATGTTTCTGTACTATGATGGAGGGAGGATTAGTGCCAGTTGGACCCTCTCTCTCTCCCACCTGTGTGACTGTTGCTTCTTAATCTATATATGGAGGCCAGAGACCTCATTTTCCCCACCCTCAGGCTACATGCAGCTCCCATCAAAGCCACATAGCCTGCAGTGGAAGAAGAAAGGCCCAGCTGTCTTATGTGGGATGACTATAAGGCGCTAAAGAAAAAGGATAAGCCCAATTAAATCTGTGTCATTTTTCCTCTGAATGAAAACTGTACCTGATGCAAGTGGATGACTTGCTGCTCGTCTCTGCTGGAACCAATACTCCTTCCATTGACCTTAATTCATTTCCGTACCATGGTCTCAACTTACTGCAGAATGGAGCGTACAATAGCCCAAGATAGTCATGTAAACTCTGTCCGGCTACAATGGTCTTTTCAGTTGGTGAGGGAAGAACGACGCAGGGGGTTTAACCACCTGGACAGTCAGGATGTGAACTGCTGTTCTTTCAGTAGACAGTTACATGTGCATAAAATCATAACGGAATCAGTCTGATAAAGTGAACAAAAGAACTCAGCACTTTTTCTTCTCTCTTGCAGAGAATGTGAGACTCATGCAAATGAGGTCTTTGTTTCCCTTTTAGTTCTATGCTATCTTCTGTTCCCTAGCTGGTACACGCTGTACTGCTACTGCCGCACTAACCCAAATGTGAATCCGAATGGCAAAAGTTCTCTGTTTTTTATTTCTTCCTTGAGGGTCACTGGTGATGTCTTTCCCGCTCGGTCAGGCAGTAGGGTGAGATCTCTGTGCAGATCTCTACTCCATGTTCTCTTCCTGGCTGACGACTTCCTCATTATTGGCTAGGAGATCCATCTTCAGGTCATGGTCATGCAGCCCCTTTGAATCCCTCCCAGTCAACCAGAAATCCACATTTGTGGATTTGGCCCTCTCACTTTAAAAACTGGAATTAAATTTGAAGAAAGGCACAATTTATAACATATAGCCTTGGCCCTTCACAATTTCTGCCTTTATATAGCAACTTTCATTCAAGGTTCTCGGAGTGCGTAGCAATTGCTGGTCAAAGGTGGGTGGAAATGAGACAATAGATGTCTAATTAGGAGTACAGCTATGTAGCTAATGGTACAAATGCTCTAACAACTGACTTTTGCTACCTGAAATGATTTTGCAGGCTCATTTTTCACCCCCACATGAGGCTAGGCCTGAGGATTTAGCCTTGTAAATATACAGTATTGCTGAGGCCACCATGTGGAGCTACCTCCTAGCCTATAGTTTGCTTTTTCACAGCCCCAAGGTCTGAGGTAAATGTTAAATGGTTGCTTAACCTTATGCCATTTTTGTGCAGGGTTTTTTATTTTTTTGTTGGTTGGTTGTTTTTGTAAATCTATCAGGCGTGGGGAGAGGACAGGAGGTGCTATTAACATTTTTTCATCAACATTTTACCTGGGATAAAAGTTATTACCAGTTCCAGTGTTAGGAAGGTGGAGCCAGATATCTAAAGATACGCAGAGGCTGAGGTCAAAAGCCACAAAAGGCTCGGCATTGAATATTCTCATGCCTTTTTAACGATAGGTAAGATGCTATTATTGTTTGTTGTTTGAGTTAGTTTAGCACCTCGCAGACCTGGTCATGGAGCATGTTGTGCTAGGCACTGTACAAACAAAGAACAAAAGACAGTCCCCAAAGAGCCCCAGATAACTTACAATGTAAGTACTGATTTAAATCGTTATGGTCAGATTTACACAGTATTTAGGTGCCTACAATGCAGATGGGTGCCTACTGGGATTTACAAAAACATCCAGATAAATTGGATGCCCAACTCCTGTTGACTTTCAGAAGTACCTAACTCATTGAGGACCTTTCTCAAATACCATGAGGGGCAGATCTACAAAGAGAATTAAATGTTTAACTGCCACTGGAAGTGCCTAAATCCAAAAGTCACATCCTCAAAAGATCACCTCAGCTGCTACCGAACCCTGCAAGCTCCTAAATTTCTGCTAGTAAAGTTCCTGAGGCACTTAAATAATTACCTTTAAGTGTGTGCACAGCTGCCTAAGTCCTCACTCCCAGCATGATCATCAGACTAGCCGTGCTCCCATCTCACCTGCGGATGTTCTTAGAGGCTGACCTGACACACTGTTCTCCTGATATCTTTATTATCCTTGTCAGTAATGTCAAGTCCAGACTGAACCTGGCTGAAGCCTTGAGAGTTTGATACTTCTGAGCTTCCTGGATGGGAGGTGGACAAAGACTTCCCTATCCTCCTGTTCTGGCTACAGCGTCTTGCAAGTTCAGCCTGTTTCTCTCAAATGCCTTGTGGCTGTTCTCTGGGGGCTGATGTCTACTGCTCACATTATGTGATCTATTGATTGATTCTATTCATTTTATCTTATGCTTTTACTGATGACATGAGAGAGAACAAGTTGGATCCAGACACACAAACTAGCTAGTTAATTGTCACCCTTTCCCTAGTCTTTAATCTGTCCCTCTGTGTATTTGCTTAAATTGGAGTTCACCTTGTTTTTCTTCTTACTCATGTACCTGCACCCTTTTTTAATATATCCCATCCCATGCTCCAGTTCTTTGCCTTTCCCATGCTGGAGGACTATTGGATTCTACCCATCCTTGTTGGGGCACAGCCCTAGGGCACCAGTAAGCATAACAATAATTTATGCTAGCCTGGAAATACTTTGGTCTTTGCTCTGAAATTATACTCCTCAAACTGTGCTGGGTAACCATACCTGAATGCCAAAGCCTGCACACTGTGTTGCACTGAATATTTGTGCTGTAAAGTGTGGCAGATCATATACAAAAATGAATTTTACAAATACAAACCTTCATGCTGCTAAAATTGATGCATTCCAGTTTTCTGGGAGTGATCTAAAACCAAAGGAATATTGCAATGGCGCAACTGGAGAAAGACCTTAGTGGTAATGAGCAACAATTTCTCTGGCTGATTATCAACTGTGCGTGCATGCGTGTGTGTTGAAATCTAAAGCCTGGGACAGATCCTGAAAAGACTTTCATATGCATATATAACCCTGACAGGGCACAAACACTTTTTCTACCAGAGCAACAGGCTAGACAGCAGAGACCTCCTGTAGGAAGTATTTGCAACTCCTGCACAACATACCATTAAATGGAAGGCTGGCAGAAGGGTTGGGGAGTGGTTGGATGGGTTTGTACTGTGCAAAAAGCAAATCCAGAAGAGCTAGCCCCTTCTTTGAAGGACAGGAGGGCGCTGGCTATGAGCAGGGTCTGAAGAATTTTGAGGCAAGCATTGTGATGGAGGATTCTTTCCGTCAGTCCTGCCATGGCTCAAAGCATTTTCCTCAAAGCAAATCAATTTTATACTCTGGCTTTTCTCCATTACCATAGAGCCTTTCTGAGCCAGAGGTGATAGCCATAGCGAGAATGAGCCTCATCTGAGAGAAAAAAATCAGACAGTAATTATTTATAGAGATAGGGCAACCGAATATTAATTGGAATCAATGGCAATTACCATGCTAGGAAAAAACAAATTAAGATTAAATCAATTAAAGGTAATGCCTTGAAGGAAGGACAATGATATTTTAAATTAAATTGTTCTAAAGGGTCCTTCACAGACACAAATTGTTATTTCCATTAAAATATTTTAAGCATTTTAACGTTGAAAATAAAATTGAATTCTGTTTTCAAAGGTAAAGAGCAAAAGTGCTATTGGCAGCTTTTTTTATTCCCTAGGCAGGTCAGGAGTTGTATAAAGTATCATTTTACTTAGCCTGCTGTGCACATATACTTATTTTATACTTGAAAAGTACTGAAAGGCTTGTGTGAGAGGCTTCAATGGCAAAAGGCATCCACCTCTTTTAAAATTTACATTTCTTACATTCAAGATGTTTTCTTGAATTTTTGGGGTCCCCCCCCAACAATGAATTTCAATGCAAAATCCGGACCAAATTGTCACATCATAGTCTCAATTATAAAGCCTTTCAAATTAAGGTTTCTTTGCTGATCAGTAGGAGATGTGATGTTTACCCCCTGCTTTTTATATTTCACCCTATTCGCATATATACGTCTGCAGTCTTTGAAGTTACATAAAGTTGGGATTCTTCAGTTTCTAAACATGGACTAATAGTAACAATGTTCAGATGTTGCCCAAAAAAATAATAGTACTGTCCATCCATCATCTCCCCCTCCTCCTACTTCTTTATTATCCCTTAAAACAAGCAAGCCAGATTCTAAGTTTTATATAAGGCTATATATTATGCACTGTATGTGAAATACAACTATCCTGTAATTGACAGCAGGTGTGACTTGCTTTGAGGTTTTGATACACAGAAAGAATACAATAGGAGATTTTTTCAAAGGCATGTGTTAACTCTTCCCATCCCGTGCTTCCCACTCTATGCAGATATGTAACCCTGCTTGCTGTGACGTAGTATATACGCTAGATCTGCATTCTTCACATAGTGAAAACTCCTCATTTACTTCATTTGGGATTTTTTTACTGGGTGAAGGCTAAGGGATTGGGCCTAATACTATTATGTCAAAAGGAATTGTTTCCCAGCTGGCAATGCATGTACTATAATTGATATGCTAGATTTCTCCTCTCTTAATGAGAAGCATCTGTCCTCTTCCCCTTTGGATACCCCTGTGCCAGACTCGATTCAGTTATGCAAAGTTTATGGTGGCTCAACTTTTCCCTGACTACTGTGCTGATGATGTGAATGCATTGTTCAGAACAAGACTAAAACAAAACTAGACTAGTGCAGTGGTATGGGGTTGGCACTGGCTGAAATGCCAGCATAGGGAAAAGACTAACTCATAGCAAAGCTTGGGTTGATTATGAGATGGATTTGCAGCAGCTCACCCTCCAGCATGGACTGAGGTGAGAACAGCTGATTGGAAGGCAGCTCACACTACCAAGAGGTTAGCCAGATATAGTGTTATAGTTGCTTGAAAAGGCTGGGAACCCCTCTCCTAAAGCAAATCAAGTGCATCTTAATTGGACTTGTTCTGCAGAGTACATCAATCTTCAGCAAAGTAGTCAAAGTAATAATTTCAAATAAAAGCTATAATTACAGATCCAGCTTTATCAGAAGCTTTGAATGTTCTCTGAAGGATGTAGGTTTTGATGTGTCAGGCCATCTATTTGGGGGAGCTCCATGGCTTAAATTGCTTCTAGTTATTAGTTATATTTCACAACTGTCTTCATGTCAGTGCTGCTCTGTAGAAGCTTGATGTGGCCTTACCACAGAGTGCTTCATTGCTGACATTTCTTTCCCTAGCTGGTGTCTTCTCCTTGGAACCCATTCTTTTGAGTTGTCTGTGCTTGTCTCTGGCTTTAAGCCGCAGACAGCCATCAAATGTGTATCAAACTGGGGCTGGGGTGAGGCATTCATTTTTTAACAGACACTTGGTTTGCGTAATGTGCAGAAAGCACAGTGACTGAGCTGCAAGATCAACCTCAAATATGGGCATTTATTCTTAATATTATATTTTTAATAATTGTGCATAATCTACATAGTGATGCCCAGTAACCTTTGGCTATAATTAGGAAAGAAATTTCTTTTCCAGAAAGCAAAACTCACAAGATAAGAGGATTATTTTTTTCTCCTTTCACAGAAATGGTAAAAAGTCGCTTGTTTTTACTTTCCTTTCCATGCAAAGTTTCCATCTAGTTCTGCCAACTAGATGGAATAATAAATTAGCTATGAAGGTTTGAAGGCAGTTCCCTGCTTTATTCCTGAAGTAGAGCTTTCATGAATACCGTACTCCTATTTCCATTGTTCTTTTTGGTAGTAATCTATAGAAGAGCCAAGTAAACAGACTAGACCTATAGAAATAATGCAGCATAATATCTGAAGCTCAAGCCAGATCCTCAACTGGTATAAATCAGCATAGCTCCATTGAGTTCAGAGTTATGCTGATATGCCCAGCTGAGGGTCAAGCCTTTAAGACTTATTGAAAGATAACATGGTTTTAAAAAAAGAAGTTTCACAGACTGATTCTTCTCTCACTTATACCCAACTGTCATTAATATTTCTCCGTGGACTTCAGTTGAGTTAGTCCTGTTCTAGGACTGATTTAAAAGAGAACACAATATGGCCCATGATGTACAGGAACATCTTGATGACATTTCTTTTGACAAGGTCAGCCAAAGAATTTATCAGACCAGCTTTGGACCTGGCCTATCTCAGTGAGCATCCATCAGGTCCCTTCTGACCTATGAGTCTATGAGTCTATGAGTCTATGAGGAAAAGAGAGACACCCTCCCTCCCCCGCCCCCCTCCACCCCTGCTCCAAAGTATTCTGTTGCAAAATTCTTGTTGCCACAAGTGTTCAAGCTTTTCCAGCACCTGATGTGCAGCATATGCAGTAGATTTAAATGGTTTTTGAGTTTGCTGTGTACAAGAGAAGTGATGTTTGCTACCTTTATAAACCTCTAGAGAAACATTCTGTTTAGCTCTAATTCAAACTAGACCAGCTGGGAAGATAAATTATTATGTAAAAATGCATCATTGCTATCAGAATATTTTAAGGAAATGAGCAAAACTAGGTATGATTCCCTTCAAGAGTTTCCCCCAAAAATGCTGAATTTACTATAATTAGTTTTGTTCTCTGCAGAAACCTTCATTTAGTGGTAACACCATTAAACAAGTGAAATACAAATTACAAGTGACATTTATATGATCATAATCACCCCTTCCTGGCTGCCAGGAATATTTTTTCATAGAGGAACCTGCATTTCTGCAGATGGCATGAAAAAAAAATGAGGCCTGCAGAACACACCATTATTCCTGTGAGGCCGTCAGTTCATTAGTCAAAGCAGCCAAGTCTTGACGAGCCGCAACTGATCAGCAAATGGGAAATGAGCAGGAGTATAAATTCCCAGCAAACTGAATCATTAACATTTGCTGCCTGCATCCTGGAAACCCGGTAAATCAAAAGTGTCATGATATATCAAGACAAAATATCATTACTAATTGGGATTAATTTGCTGCCGTGGGATTGCCGACCTTTGCTGAAAGAAAATAAAACTGCTCGTTAACTTTTGTTACTTAATTTTTTTATTTTTTAGGATAAAATCAGGTTGGCCAGGATACCAGACCTTCCAGTCACTTCCATTCTCATTATAGTTTGGTGCTTTGACTGACAAATGTGGTATCTTCTGCTTTGACCGGATATTGGTGTTCAGAGAAAATAATACACATCTGCACTATGTTGGTTCTGATTGTGAAAAATCTGATTGTGAAGTGTGAAAAACTCTATCAGAAAAATAATTAAGGTGGAATTTTGTCCTAGCGGAAGGAAAATTGGTAAAAAATAAGAAATTTTGGGTTTACCTTCCTATTTCTTTTAACTGTTAAATGAGGCGTAGGCCAATTGTGGGGACACCAACTCTGTCTGGCACTCACTGGCATTCCCAGTGTTTGGTTATTCTTAGCACTTAGAGCATCTTTTCATCTTCAAAGGACTTTGCAATCACTATCCAGTTGATCTTCACAACACACATGAGAAAATGTGGCTGAGAATACTGAGCAACGGCCCTGAGTGGATGATCAGTCCCAACATGATTTTTCAGCAGTGGCCACAAGGAACCCTGAATGAAAGAGCATTCATGGATAAAGTGAAGGCCATCTACCCCATAAATGTTTGACAAGGCAATTTGGGTGGAGCAGGCCTACGGTTAAAGACATGGCATATGAATACCTGTAAGCTGTTGCTGAGTGTATGTTACAGATCCCCCTCTGTGCCAATTCACAGAGCATACAAGTTGTTATGGCTTCCAGCTACGAAGTCTTGACTATTTAGCTCATGCTGTAGCTCCTCATGCTTTTAGCACTTGGAATGCCTGGTTCAGTCTCTGGTGTATTGGCCATTTTGGATACGTCACACATCTGTGCCCATTCATACACTAATACAAAGTAGAGGTGTGATGTGGTGTTCACCTCACACCAGCCCCAAAAGGGCAAAGGGAGCTGAGAAAGGACATACATTAGGGAGGTAGGCTGGAGAAGCACCCCCTGATGGGAAGATGGAGCTCACCTGACCAGGTGTGGACTGGTATAAAGCCAGGAATCTGACAACAGAAATGGCTGCAGTGAGGAAGTCTGTGCATTTAAAGAGGGAACCTAGGGAAAGAGTAGGACCCTGGGAGCCTGGCCCCGAGGGAAGGACATGCCCAGAAGAGAGAAGGATGCAGAAGCGAGCCTGTGGGAGGTGGGTAGGAAGCAGCCCAAGGAGAGGGCAAGAATGGGGATTGAGCAGACCTAGACTGTGTTGTAGGGTCTGTTGGCTGGATCCTAGAGTAGTGCATGGGCCCAAATTCCCCTAGCAGTCACTAACTGAATGGCATTGCCTGGACAGCAGGTCCAGTGAGATTCTGTGCCCCAAAAAGGGAAACCACATAGTGACCTGGCCAAAGGGCTGAGTTGTGAAGAGGAAGCTGCAACTCCTGTAGCAAGAGTGTGGGCCACAGAATCGGAGAGATGACAATGGGTTGAAAGACTGCAAGGGGAGGTGTTGGACCTGGAAGAGAGCTAATCCCCAGAACAGCTAGAAAGAGGCACCACCTGTGGTGGTCATGTCAGCATTTTAAACCAAGTTGCCATGTTCTAAATGCCTACACTAAGGGCATCAACGAATAGAGCTAATAGAAAGGAGACAATGAATAGTTGTCCTCGGAAGAAGTAAAGATCAGGAAGGAAGATCAAGCCAAATGGCTGAATTCTGAAGATGCTGAAGTTGAGTAGGCTTGTCCTTTCCTCAAAAGACCTGCCCCAACATTCGGTTGAAGTGAGGGAATGTTAGTGAGTGTCGTTGTGAAAAATATAGGCCTCTTCATATGAGAAGAAGCTCTATGGAGAGAGTTCCTTATTTAGTTTGAGGCAAATATTTGAGTGGTTCCTACTCATCCATATTGATCAGGGAGAAAAAAGAAGGGAAAGAGGAGGGGGGAAATGTCAGGAAGGAGAAGATAATAGTGGCAAGGAATAGACGACAGTTTGGGGGATGGAGGAGATGCCTCCTGACACCCCCAGTTCCATCACTTAACAACACCCAATTTCCCAATTCACTCTTTTTCTTCTAACATCAGTTCTTGACCTACCCATAACAATATGAAAAATGGACTGGGGAGAATCCACTGCTCAAACTCCATCCACACAGCCAGCTTTGAACAGGCAACATTTCCAATGGAATTCATTTCCCTCTTGAGCCCTCAGACCCACATAGTTCACAAGTGGGTGCCTTCCTTTATTCATCCTGAGGCTTGTGAGATTTTGAAAGGTGTTGCCAAAATACCTCTAAGTGTTCCAATACGAATGAGAAGTGGTAAATGGCACCCGAAAAATAACCCATGACATTACTGAGAAAATAATATACAATTAGTTTAAAAAGTTGACAAAATATTCCTCTCTCTTTCTACAGCATTAAGCATATTAAAGTTTTTCAGTGCCTGGTTCAACACATGCATGAGTCATCATGTGTTTGAATCCTTGCCCCACTCTGATCTGTTTCCCAGGTCTGCCTTAATGCATCCCCAAAACCCCTCCAAACAGTAGTTAAACATATATTTAGTCTGCCAGATTTATGAATGTCCTTCATTACTTTCTCATGTGCACCCCACCCCCTCATGATTCCTTGGCTTTCCTACTTATACAAAAACTAAATCATAGTTTCTCCCATAAATACAGTACAACATGAAGTTATTATCGGAGCTCCATGACTGTATTGAAAATGGGGAATGGTACAACTGTAACAGTCTTCTTATGATTTAAGTTTCTAATCTTGTGACCCTCCCTGTGCGCTGTCTCATAAACTGTAATAACATATTAGAGTTTACCACATTTTTTGACCAAGGCTTATTACTCTGTGTTTGGTTTCATAATGTGAGAGGTCAATTTTATTTGCTATTAAAAAACCCATTATGTTTCTGATCTTCCCAATGAGGAGAGATGATGTACTGTGTGAGGAGACTGGGGAGACACAGAATAGGCTATTCTGCCTCCTGGACTCTTGCTTCATTGTGAGATAAGGTAACGGTTATAGTAACAGTGACAGTGCATATTTGGGGTATCCAAATTTCCACTAGAAAGGACAATGGTCTATAAATAATTAAGAAAAAGTCATTTGTGCACTATGTTTAGTGCTCAGAGATAAGCTCCCATTTCAACTTCAAGCATGTTGCAGCCAAAATTGATAGTCCAAGGTCAACTTGAGTTTTGCACATAGCTCTGTCTGAAATAATTTGGTCCTTTTCAGTTATAGACCACGGCTGAGTCTGGCCCTTATAGCTGGTACTGAAGTCAATGGGAACTATACTCACTCTTGCAGTACCAGATTTGGCCCATAATTCTTTTCGAATATCTGTGAGCTGAGAACTCTCCCACTCTGCAGTGGTGTGTAGTAGTCGTAAATGAACCACCCAGGTCCAAGGAAGAATTCTCTCCTCTCAGGAGCAGGGTAGGGTCAAAGTGAGCCCTACACTGCTGCTTCTTGAAAGCCACACGGAAGGGGAAAGAAGGGATTGGAAGAGGAATGTCAAGGAGAACAGGGAAGGAGCGGTACCACTTGGTGCTGTGTGGAGTCCGGGGCTGTAGTCCATAAGAAGCCCAGGACAGACCACTTTTGCCACCCCTTTGTGCTGTTCTACATCTGCTGTTTTTATTCTCTCAGGAGACACCAAAGAGAATCTGGTCCCATGTAGGGTATGTGTGTGTTTAGGGGAGAGCAAGATCTTGTAATAGAAGAAGGGCCATATTTACAGCAGAGATGGCCAAAGATGTTTACAAATATTCAACATGTTAAGAAAAATGTAAGACAAAACTGCTACTGTGCTAGAATTTTTACAAGTTACAAACTTCCTCCTAATCCACACCTCCCTTCCCTAGATCTGATACGTGTTTGATTTTACTGGGCATTTGTTATATATGTGTTTGCCTGACTTACATTATTGTTCATAGAGAGCAATGGACTCATCAGAAGGCAATACAAATATTGAGAAATACTGTAGACTTATCAGTGGCTAAATTTAAAAAAAACGGTTCTCATTATGGACATCTGTGTTATTCTTGTGCCCCAGACCTTGTGGCTCATCTGTTTAATATGTATATAGGATGGCTTTCAGACACATGATAAACTACCAGCTTGTCTACTGAGCCCAAGCTAACTTTATTAACACCATCATTAAAAACACATAGACAGTATTTCATTAATTTAGAAAGGAGAAGCTGTTTTAATTAAATACTGTAACTCATCTTAAAGTTCTCTTTACCTAACTTCAGATTTGGAAACCTGGACTATGACAATGTATTTAATGAACTAAAGATCCCTGTTCCAACCAAATCCATAGGAACTTGTAACATTTACCAGTACATTTGTATTATTAAGATAAGCTGTAAAAGACCAGTCCGAGTCCTGTTATGTTTCAAACAGGGACACTCAAATAAATACACAGGCAGATGAGGGGCACATCAGCAGCACAGTGGCTGAGGCAGTAACGTAGGACTTGTGGATTTGGGTTCAATTCCCTGCTCTACCACAGACTTCCTGTTGGACCTTATTGTAAGTTATTTTGCCTCCTGGTGCCCAATCTGTAAATTGGAGGTAAAAATCATTCCCTCCCTCACAAGGGGTGTTATGAAGAGAAACACATTCCAGATTGTGAAGCGCTTTGGTTGCTACTGATGAAAAGTGTGACATCAGAGCTAGGTATTATTTTATTTAAGGTAGACTGTCAAAGTGAACTATTTAGTCTGTGGTCACACCACATATAGCAAATTCTTTCCCACCAATAAAAAAGTTGCATTAATGTGACTATCCTTAACTATTAAAACAAGAATAGATTATTTCAAACCCTTCCCTCAATTGGAGTTACTTTACCACTGAACATAGGTGTTGACACTAATAATTACACATTCAAAAGACTGTGAGGGCTCCTCTGTCTCACCTAATGATGATAGGTGACAATGAATGAAAGTGGCTCTGGAACTGGAAGGGCTCTAACACAAAGGTGCCTCCTCCATATGATTTAGTTCTGCTTTATTTATACTTTCAGAAGATTTTTCCGATGAAGGAAGAAAGGAATCCGTCCATTTCTAATACACCCATTCCTGCCCTAGCTGCTGGCAGAAGCTGAACAACTGATCTATCTTGTGGTACCATTTTATGCCCACTGTGTATGATAATGTTCTTGTTTTGGCAGTTACTTCTGCAGGAAACCCCTTAACCTATTTGTAAGCTAGAACTGGTTATTTTGATTTTAAAACTGCTTTTGGCTCATGTCTCCCATTAAGTTATTTTGCCTGTCATTACATCACACATGTCATCCAGTGGTTCTGCTCAGTGCTGGATGTTCGTTTTCAGTGGCACAGACTTTGTTTTGATAAGAAAATCCGAGATCAGCTAGGTATTTGTGAATAGCTGATCCTCCCTGTAAAGAACACAAGGCTTATGTTGATTGAAAAAACCTTTCTGTGCAACACAATATTGTGCTAACTTGGGACCTACCCCATCCATTTTCTTCAAAGTTTCCAACTCACAACGCACACTGGTACATTGTCATTTACAAATTGTTAATGATAGCCCAGGGAGACTGAGCATTTCACACAGCTTTGGCAGCTGCAAAGGTCCATATAGATTTCCAGCCACTTTGAATAAGCAACAGTGATCCTCAAAAAAATGAGTCCTAGGAAAGAAAGAGCAAAATTCACATGGATGTGCTGGAATGGATTTTCAGCACACATATGAATTGTGGATGCTGCTATGTTTTTCTGTAAGCAAGGACATGCTTTATCAGAATGACCTTTATTTTAGATTAAAGAAACACTGTCATTTTGAAATCTAGTCTGTTTCAAAACCCGAGTTAAGAGGTAATGATATCTGCCCCTTGGTCTCCCTGCCAATTTTTTGTGATTTTTTTGCAATCACACTTTCCAATTTTAAATCATTTTTCTTCCCCTGTTGTTGAATGAAAGACCTATACAAACAACAAGGGAATCCAGCTAACTAAATTGAAAAGGAAACAGTGAAATTGAAAATGCGCCAAGTGCTGTCAAATACATAATATAAACTGAAAAATAGAGAACAATATTTTTTCTAATCTCCTTAATTTAAAGCAATCGCAGGCACTACTTGTTTAAAAAAAAAAGTAAAACATTTTCCAACATAAGTGTTTGTTTTTTACAAAATGTGTTGACTTTTGGAGAAAGGCAAAATAAGAGCGCACAAAAGGTAACATCTGCAAAAGAGAGCGTGTGATCTCTGCCTGCACAGCTCTGCTTTAGAAAATGGCAGCTTCCTTCTGTGTGTTGACAGCAGCCTTTGAAAAATTCAAAGGTTAAGTACACAGAAAACAAACAGGAAAAGTTATAGTTCCATATACCACAGATGCAGAGCTGCCATTGCTAGCAAGGAATAAACTTCTTCCTCCTCCCCTCCCACCCATTGTATAGTCCAGAGGAAGGTCATCAAAAGGAAATTGGGACAATTTCCTCTAGCTCTATCACTCCACAAAGCCTAGATAAAGATAAGATGGCATCTCATTGCTTAATTGTGGTGAAATAAGAGTTTGAAAACACAGCAAAAATGAACCAACATCTTTATTTATTTGTAGTAATAGGTTGTAAGCACTCTTGGTTTTCCTAGAATGTTTTCTTGGAGAAAAAAAAATTCAACAACATAGGACAATATTAAATCAGCTGGTTTATATTTTCTTATATGTAGATAAAGAAATGTTTGTGTAGCTCCATTATCCAAGCTTTAGGAAGGATTAACAATCTTTCTAAAAGATACTGTAAAAAACACTACACTTTAAAATATTTAAAGACAGTTACTCATCAATTTCTGTGTTTTAGCTAATCACACTGAATCTGAATCCTTCCCGCTTTGTGAAATTTTGCTTAGGGCAGCTCTTTGCAATCTTCTATGTTGTTACATTATCCATATGTTTTCCCTCTCAAAGGACATGTTCAATGGAGAGATTCTTTCCTCCAGCTACCCAGTGGTCCATGTGCCATGGCAGACATTTTGGCTTCCTCTTTAACATATCCCACATCTTTTTTTCTGGATAACTTTAGAGATAAGTTGTTGAACTCTTTGATGAATCTCAATGTCTGTTATAAATTCATTCCATTTCAGACCTACTATTTTTCTAAGGCATTTGCTTTCAAAGGCATTTAGACATCTGTCTACCTTTTGGTGGAATTCCCGCTTTCACATCACTTCAATAAAGGGGAAATAACATTTGAGGTGCAGATTCATAGTTTGATCTTTAAGTTGTAGATTGTCAATGACTCCTTAAGCGCATAAAAGCAAAACCTGCCTTCCTAATTCATGGCATTGTTTCCTTTGACAATTCTCATTGGCTTGCACATTAGTGCCAAGATAGATGAATTAACTCACTCTTGTACTCCTTTGCCGTCTAATGCTTGACGGCAGTGACCATCAGTACCAGTGTTAACCCTTTGGTGTTTACCATAGGGTACATACACCCATGACAAACATCATTGTCTATGTTAAACTATTTGCTCAAGTCAGCATTTAGATTAACTGCATGTTACCCCTTAATATAAAGACTTGATGATGATTATTTTTCTTGGGATACAATAATACTTTGAGATGTTCCAGAGCGAATCACGATGGAGGCTATCAAATGCTTTCTTAAAAATCTATAAAGCTTATGATGAATGGTTTTTGCCATTCAGTGCTCTCTTGGAAAATTATTCTTTGGGTGAAAATCTGGTGCTCACATGATTTTGAGAGTCAAAATCCAGCCTGCTCTTCCCTTATCTTCACCTCAAATGCTTTCTTTATTCTTCTTAAGATGATGCAGCAGAAAATTGCCTATCTTTGAAAGGAGTTTACCATATAGCCAGTTTTTGCAGTCATTAAGGTCTCCTCCTCTTTTTGGTATTTTGCCATTTTCCCATTGTTCTGGAGGCTTTCCCTAGTCCCATACTGTGTTGAAAATTTTGATGATTTTACCAATGGTTTCATCAACGCAAGCTTTTTCTACAGTTGGGCACTATGGACTCAAAATGTACCCATCTATTGAAACTCCCAAAAGAGGTTTCCTTCTTATAGTTCATTTCTGTACTTACAGCTCTTTCATCAGTGTAAAAAGGACCTGATTCTTCTCTCATTTAAATAAATTGGAGTTAAGCCATGGACAAGTCAGCAAGAACAGAACTCAGCCCAATATGTCAGTCTCCAGGTCAGTTAGACATTTGTAAACCAACACTTTAAAAAACCCAAATAAGCTTTTACTCAAACCCTCCATTCTGAACAAAAATCACATTCTGGTGCTTGTGAAGAATAGAGTGCATTTAAAAAAGCATAGGCACAAAAGTGGAGGCCTGATCTGTGTGCTCAAAACACACCTGATGTGTGTACACAAGTTGGGGCTGCACAGGTGTGATGATATGAGTAGGTGCAAATCTCAGCCTTACATCCATGGATCAGGCATACTTCTGTAGATTCATTTTTTAGAATTTTGGGCCAAAGCTTGTTCCCATATCTTTGCAAACAAGTCCCTTCCTGACTTTTGGTGTTGTATCCTTTGCATGCTAGTTATGCTAATCTTACTCATAGTTCTGATGCAATTAAAAAGGAAATATTTACTCTAACTCATATAATGGGGCTTTTTTGAACTAGCTACAACTCACCTGAGCATCTTGATTTCTTTGTATGGAGAAAATAAGATACTCATTCCCCATTCATTCTTGTTAGCTCAGAACCGCAATAAGTGAATGCTACAGGTGTTAACAAGCATGAATGTGCTACAGAGCAAGTTGTTCTTTTGCAATATCCTCTTATAACTCTAGACTTTCAAAGGAACTTTTGTTTCAAACACAAAAGAAGTGCCTCAAACATGTTAGATATTTGACTGCAGCACATTTTTTTACTGCACTTTGTTTGTGCAGCTGCAAACCAACCGGAGTGTTAAAGCTTTGTGATCAAACATTCAAAACTATAAATGCTCATTTTAGATAAAGTAGTGAAAGGCACTTTTGCATTGTAGAGTATTTAAATAATAAGTCTGACTGATGAAGAGCTTATGTTAGTGGCAGCTCATCCTTATGCTGATGTAACTTTGGATGTAGCTTTTACTGAAATTGCAAAATTATTTAGGACCGCGTATTAAAAGTGCTTTGATGTATCAGTGTGAAAATATATGCACCAGTCCATTCCTGTTTAGCAAAAGCACTTACGTATGTAATTGGAATTACATAGGTGCTTAAGTGAATTGGGTCCTGTATTTTTCATATTTACCCTAAAATATCAAGTTGCTTTTGGTGAATCTTCAAAACATTAAGGATGTGTGCATTTATTCTTCTCCAGTAGTAAAGAGGATAGGATTCAGACATTGTAAATTAAATCTGAAGTAAGCCAGGTTGTTGAATCTGTACTTAAGATTCTACTGTGTAAGGTCCTCTCTCCTAAGATATTCTAATATCCTTGCTCTGTGAGTAGGGCTGCTGACTTTGATGGAGTAAGATGTTACTTGGGGAAAGAATCTGGTCCTAAGTACTTAGTATTACGGGAGGAAGCCTGTAGGTGCTTCTGAGACTAAAACCAAGGCAATCTCAAATACACCAATAGCTAGCTTGTGCAAGTCTGTACAGAATGATGCTCCACCTCCACCTATATAATGAAGGTGAGATCCCTCTTCTGTTGAAGTCAATGGAAAGACTCCCATTGACTTTGGTAAGAGTTGGTTTGGACCTTGAGGGAGCAGCTAGAATCTCAATGCTTTCCTTTCTGCAATAACTAATCTATACAGTACTTGTGGTTAGCCCACAACTTTCTGTACTGCTCTGCATGATTAGCATGGGATTTAGGCACACAAATATCATTGCATGAGGAATTAGCCAGCCATTTCCCATGCTAATCATTGAGAACCACATGGCTAATTCCAGTGCAACTCATTGAAAATGTGGAAGTTTCTCAGTTGTCTGTTGCCATATGGCTGAATAATGCTGGGGGTTGTGCAACATAAACATTAGTTTAAGTTTCTAGAGCAAAAAGATTAGCTTTGGCATGTTGTTAATAGAGCTTCAACCTCCTCAAATGCTGTAGCTTATGTTCATAAAAGTTATTGCTTTAGGTCTGGCTGTTGCTGCTTCTCCAAGTCCTGTCCTTACTGCACTGCGTAGTAAACAATAACATGTGTCAAGTAATTCCTAGCTTCCCCCCAGAAACCTGGGCTGAATACTGGCCCCAGTGAAGCCATCGACATAAATGGGTCCAGGATTTCACTCATCATCTGTTTGACAAACCAAAAAAAAGGGGGGGATATTGTTTTGTCTTTCCTAATTTGTTTGCAATTTGAGTGTTACATCAAATTATGATCTTTATGGTGGATGCTCATTTTAAGACATCCATCCATTCCATTATATATTTTATGTGTGCTTTAATTAACCTATCCTCCTGCATGTCCCTCCAGTTTATCTTTCAGTTATGCTGATGATATTAATGTATATGCTTCTCTAATGCCTTGTGATTTATCTTCACTGTTGTCACTGATACTTCTAAATAACAGTCAGGAGCTCAGAAAGGTGTTGGAAATGTTCACTGTGCTATAATAAACAATAAATACAATTAAATAAACAACCCATTTATTTGTATTGTACAATATTCTTCTTTTCTTCTGAGAATGTTATACATTCCTGTTCTTTCATCTTTCACTCCCTATTATCCTCAGAACAGATAATAAGAGCTCAAATTATTGTTATGGTCCCCAAATGGAGCATAATTTGATATACCATAGAAAATGCTAAATGACAATTTTCTCCACAATTTGAGCTATTGATATCACATTTGTGCCAACCATAGATCATTTTTGGGACAAATTGCTTCAACAAATACATTTAACATTGGATAATATAAATAAAAATGTAACTATACTGTTCTTTTATAATCCATGGATATACAATTTAATCATTTCATCAGATATTCAAGCATGCACTGAGCGAAGGATTGAGTCTAAAGAATGGATAAAAACATTGTGTGCTGGTGTCATAATGCCTAGTGAATTTTTTATCCAAGTTTCTCTCAACGTGCTCGTGCAGAGAAATCTTTTGTAAATATGCATTAGCGGGCAATCAAACTGAGGCCATGATCCTGCAAATACTTATTAATATGCTTAACTTTATGTCTGTGATTAGTTGCATTGAGGTGAAATATTTGAAGCCACTGGGGTTACTTCTGTGAAGCAAAGACGTAAGTGTTTGCAGGATTGGGGGCCTTAAAAATGTACCATCTACTTTATAGAGCCATCTGCCGTACTCTATTGTATCAATAACACTACTTCCAATGAAAATTTTGATGCCTTGTAACTTGCTATTATATGCAAATCCATGTCTGCCAGGTACATATAATATATATATATATATATATATATATATATATATATATATATATATAAAATATGTTCTATTAGAAACTTAACATTTGTCACTCCAGATTCCTGCATTATCTGTGGTATCTTCCGGTACTTAGAATAAGAGATCCCAATATATACCACAGTCCCTGCAGTTGTTCAGATAGTGAGGATTTAGATTCTAATCACTTAATTTAAAATAGAGTACATTCTTATGTATGTTAATTTAAACTTCCTTACTGATCAGCAGATATTTTTATATACTTAAAAAAGTTATTCCATTTTACAGCAGCTGAATTGTACATTATCGATAAACAGAAGTCAGTTCTCTGTGAATTTTGTCAGGAATTTTTTGTCTCCTTAAAGGACCTAATGGCTCCTTAAGAAGACTACATCTAGCCACTGACCTGATTTGGTCTGTTCTCTTGCCCCAGTAACCTTGTGTCTCTGGACAATCCCACCTGGTATGGATAAAGCTCCCTATATTTCCACATGGCCTCCAGCATCAGTCACTGGTAGGTTACAAATATTAAAAGCTTTGCTGAATTAGGGTACCATTGACGCAATATCTTAAAACAATTTTCCTTTGTAATGGTATTTCTCTGTTGACATCTATTTCTCTTCTCTGCAGGAAGCTAGTATTCCTCTTTATGTCCCCAGGAATCAGATATCTGCAGACTTGTAGGAAGGTACCCTTCTTTTCCAGTTCTCCAATACCTGACCAAGTGACCCACAGCTGTAGAGGAAGGTGAAAAATCCCCAAGGTCACTGCCAATCAGACCTGGAGAAAACATTTTTCCTGATCCCACATATCCTGATCAGTTACATCCTGAGCATGTTTTAGCAAGAACCAGCCATCCAAGCACCTAGCAAAAGAATGCTTGGTGCCACCTCATTCCCCTGTCCAACGTCCCATCTCCAGGCTTGGCCATCCTTGGATGATTCAGAGCTGGTGGCTGGCTGAAAACCTGAAGCAAGAACCTTTATATATGTTAATTTACGTGAGTGAAATGTGTGATTTATTTGTAAACATTCATTAAGGGGATTTCTATAATACAGTAATTTCAATAATACAACCAATGGCAGAATTCACCCTACCTTCATTCATTGTCTTATCTCACTTAAACTTTCACCTAGATACGTTTGCATTATTGTATACTCTCATAAGATAAATTTAACATGAATGTGCCTGGTACAATACTGTCCACTTCATTATGATAATAATGCATTGTTGGAAACCTCCTGAGGCAGAATTAAGACTAGTCATTTCAATGACAGTAAATGCAATCCTGACTATTAATTCCCTGGTGTTGTAGTTTTTGCTTTTTTAACTCAAACTGTCTTGAAAGAGTACAACACGCACTTAGAGTTTGCTTTTTTAAAGCACTCCACGTTGACCTAACTCTGCTTCTTTTGAACTCATTGCTCCTAAACCATAGAACTGTACTTGCCACCTTTACTCCCCCTTAACAAAGCTTGTTCTCGAAGCATCTTCTTCAGCTTGTCTGTTTTAGGTTTGTGAAAAGAGCTATTGTGCAGGGCCGCACACTGAAATTGATCACTGAAATAGAAAAATCTGCATGTTTGAAATACTTTATGTTGCTCTGAATGTAGAACTTGTATTTAGCTCCTATAATTCCCCGAGCCCAAATTTTCTAATGAACTAACAATTAATGTAAGGATAAATTCTCATCAGAAAGTACAGCTCATCACTGTGTAAGTTTAGTTTATGGTCTGCTGATTGGCTGAGTCTGAGTTAATTGAAAGTAATTATAAATAGACAATTCGCAATCTGTGAAAAAAGAAAATCAGAGTGAAAAATTAAGCCTCCATGGTCCAATTCAATGAGTCCTGTGGTTGGAGCAAAAAAACTATGATATAAATATAATTCCTCAGCAGCAATGCTATTCCCACTACTGTTGTTTGAAAAAATATGTAAACATATACAGCACTTTCCATCCAACAGAAAGTCCTATTAGCATGAAATTGCTCTAGTGTCAAATGTCTCCTTCCCTCCCAGACCTAATCTAAACAGATACTATATATTACACCAAAAGCCAAAAAATATTACACCACCACTGAAAAAAAAAAACTTTAAGTTAAAGTATAGTGATAAAACATGATCTTACAAATATTTTGGAGGTTCAGTGATATTGTATGAATGTTAACTATATTTACTAAGACCCTTGTCATCTTGTATTTGTCTGTAAAGCACTATGCACACCAGTAGAAATAGCAATGAATAATAATAGTGTGATCCATATATTCAAGTGGCATAAAAGCCTATCTAGGCTGTAGTACTTACCAAAAAAGAAAACATCATGTCATTATTTGTATACTTAGTTACTCTGCAGAATGATTTTAAAATAGCTTTAAATCCCACTCAGCTCTTCTGTCTCAGTTGATTACTTTATCAGAACAGTTAAATTAATTTTAATTACAACATGACATTTCCATGAAATGTTCTGATAGATGTTTGTCTTATTTTTTCATCAGTCATCATAAACAGAAGGAAACATTAATGATACTCCACTACCAAAATACCTCCAGTGCTGCATACCAAAGATACCTTCAGTGCTCATCGATTAGCTCTGATGTCTCACACACTCCAAAGCACGGGCACAATTCCATTACTGTTTCTAGTGCTATAATCTTATTCCCCAAAACAGCCTCTCCTGAAAGTGGTTCTTCCGAGAATGATGTAGAAACATGTTGATGCCTTTCCACCTGTTTGTGAAGCAAATTGCTTGCCTGGCCCTACTATAAAGGCATCTTTATATGCAAAAGTATTTGACTCCTTAGCTGGCAACTCTTCAGCTGATAGATGTTCAGAAAAACATAACACAATTTGCAGACTGTCAGGCAGGATGCTCAGTTGGCCAGTCTATACTCTACTGGCCTTGCAGTCAGCAGTCTTGCGATATTTAGCCAGGATTTAATTACAAGAGCTGAGCCTGAAATGGTTTGAGAATTTTATTTTGTAAATTTCCCTTTGCAGGTTTTGTCACTGTCCTCCTACATCCCACACTTGAAAACAAATGCAAATTCCAAAGATCAATAATCTTGGGCCTGACAGCTCTGTACCAAGTGACAGACTATGTCCTGTGAGTGAAATACATCTTTAAAAGTACAGATCTATTATAAGTTGTTTCAATACATTTGAAACTTCTGTTTAATTTGTTCTTGTATCAACTTCTTTACAGCTAGATTAATGCTGGACCAGGTGTAATTTATTAGACCAAGAATAGGATCCTATTACCTGTTAAACTAATTCAAGGGCTATCTTCCCTATCAATATTCCAACAGATATACAATAAGGATGCAGATTTTTTTAAACACTGCACATTAATCACAGAATTAGAGGCAATTTTGTAACAAATTAAGTACACAAAGACTTATTTTCAAAAATGCAACTGAAAATAGGAGTGTAACCCTCCCCAGTTAGTGCCTGCTCCTGTTGAAATTAGTGGGGGGACTGAATTTTGTCTTTCAAATGACCAGAACAGGCCCTGAGAGTCACAGATGAAAGCCCAGCCTAGAACCAGAGTTTCAGCAAACTCATGAAGAAGGCTTTGTGTTTGCAGTAGTTCAATAATCTATAGAGTCAAGGGACTCATTCATAGCCAATATTAGTCAATGAAAATAGCTTTTTTTTCTGCCCATGGACTAGCTTTTACAAGCAGCATCATTTTAATTGGTAGCATTTTCTTCTTTCATGTAATATAAATAAGTCAGCTGTTTTTGTTTTCTCAGTCAGCTTCTCATACACATGGTGGTGATTTTTTCTTGTCACATATTTTCAGAGGCCCATTTCCGTTCCTGATATGTGAAAAGCCTGACCCTATGTGTATATAAAAGGCATGTATGTATGTAACAATTATATGTAGACTGGTTGAAAATTTTCTGCTAACATGATATTTTGATGGAAAATATGATTTCTGCAAAACTGAAATTTTCCAAAGGAAAAATTTGTTTTTTATTTCCTTTTTAATTTTAAACCAGGCAACAAAGTATTTTGTATTGGGTTTGACCCAAATTGAAACATTTCATTTCGTTGAACAGGCCCAAAATATTTTGAGTCCATTCAACATTAAACTGCATCTATGTGTGGTGCCACGGTGCATCATGGGAGTTGTAGTTTCGGTGCTTCATGCTCCCATTCTCGTGCTCATTTGCCAGACATCTCCCATGATGCACTGTGGCCTCCACTCTGACTGAGCCATGTGATGCTTCATAGGAGTCATATAACTATGGATGCACAGTGGAAAACATACTGTGACCATGGAGCCTGGCATACTGAGGTGACCGGGACAATAGGCACCCACACCACAATCACTGCGTCTCCACTGCACAATAGGCAGATGCAGTTTAATTGCTAACTGACTCAAAATGAGATGTTCAATTTCCATTCAGCACACAGACAAAATGTTTTGGCATTTCTAAATCAAAATTTCCATCCAAAGAAAATTGAGATATTTGAATGGTTTGTCTCAGTTCAGGACAAAAACAAATGTTTAAAGATTGGAATTTCCCACAAGGCAGAAATTCAGATTTTTTCCTTGGCTCTAGTTATATGTATATAAACAAGTCAAAGGCTTGGCGAGGATGTAAGACCAGAAGTTGGCCATTGTTAGCATGCTAGTAGTTTTGGTATTAGTTCACATCATTAAAGCATACATCATTCAGAATTCACCTATTACTGGCATGTAACTAAACAGGAATCCTTAAGCATTTAAATTAGGATTTAGACAGTAGCTCACTTTAGGAACGTATATAGTACTGCATGTTATTAAGGCATGATAAGAGGAATCTTGTGCCATCTAGAGATTAAAAATGTGTATTTAGGGCATCAATGTGCAAATAAAGCCCTCTAATAGCAAGGAAAATAAGAGAGATGATGATAGATTCATGATTCATGGCATGAGCCAGATGCATTATGAATGATCAATGAACATTATCATCAGAACAATGTCATACTCTTACAATTATGGTGCATCATAAATGCAAATATAATTGCTTTATATTTAATGAAATACAAAAGCTTCATTTAAATAATACAGTTAAGGTGGTGATTCAAACTCACAAAACTTTGAATATTAGAGAGACAAGGTATTGAGGAAATATCTTTTATTGGACTAGCTTCTATTTTGTGAGAGAGACAAGTTTTTGAGTTTACACTAAGCTCTTCTTCACTTCACTGTTTATGTTTGAAAGGTTGTCTCTTTCACCAACAGAAGTTGGTCCAATAAAAAATATCACCTCACCCACATTATCCTTCTAACATCCTGGAAGCAACACAGCTACAACACTGCACAAAACTTTGAATACTCAGATAAGCTGACATGATTTCATCCTTAACCCCTTTATTGCTGCCAAAACATAAATATGTTTTGACAACACTTTCTTATAGACAAGTGCCTTTTCCATAGGAAAGTGAGGGATAATAGCATATCATCATCTGTTCTTCCCATCTATTTTGAGGTCATCTTATCGATTTCTAAATATGCAGAAAACACTGCCAATGAGTAAGATGCTGTTTCAATAGCCATTCAGAGTGAAGGATGAGATATACACACATGCATACACTTAATCATTCACTGTATAGGTGAAAAAGACTGCCAGGGAATTAAAATGCCATGACTAAAGTTAAGATTGTGTCATGGTTAGTTTTAATAAAAGTCACAAGGAGGTCGTGGGCGTTAAAAAAAAAGTTCACAGAATCTGCGACCGGTCTGTGACTTTTACTAAAAGTAACCGGGGGCGGGGAAAGTGATGGCACCAGGGGGTCTGACCCCTGCGCTCCGCCACAGCCTTGGTGGCTGACAGCTCCAGCCCCTCTGCAGCCATGGTGACTGTCAGCCGAGGGGTGCGTGGCTGAAGCCGAAGAAGTCATGGAGGTCTCTTAGTCACAGAATCCGTGACCTCTTTGATGAAATCGTACCTTTAGCCATGGCAGTAGCCACTCAGAGTGCAGGGTAATAAACAGCAGAGCCTTAGAGTTACAGACACCTCAGGAATGGAGGCTGTTTGGAACTCTGAAATGTTTGTAACACTGAACAAAACGTTATGGCTGTTCTTTCAAAAGTTTACCGCGAAAGCTGATTTAATAAAACTTTGAAACTTTTACTGTGCAGAAGAAAAATGCTGCTTTTAACCATCTTCATTTAAATGAAACAAGCACAGAAACAGTTTCTTTAATTTGTTAAATCTTTTTTTAAACTTTCCCTTTTTTTTTTTTTTTTTTTGTAGTTCACATTTAACACAGTGCTGTACTATATTTGGATTCCTTTTGTTTGTGGGTTTTTTGGGGGGTTTTGGTTTTTGGTTTTTTTGGAGGGAAGGGGGAACTGTCTCTGCTGCTGCCTGATTGCATACTTCTGGTTCCAAATGAGGTGTCTGGTTGACAGGTCAGTATGTAACTGCTGTTCGTAACTCTGAGATTCTACTGTATACACTTAAAAATTCACTGTGTATGTGGATAAGGGAATTATGTTCATTGAAGTGTGAGAAATAAATGCTCTTGATTTCCCTGATATGCAGTAGGCCACAGTTTGCACTGATCTGAAACATTTTTTGTTGCACTAAATTTACATTTGAAATACTGAGTCAGCGCCATTATCTAAACAAATATTTTAAATAATGTTCCAAGACGGAAAGACATAAGTTAAATCCTTAGAGACAGATTGTGCCTGTGCAAGTGAGCAAGGGTAAGGAAGGGGATATAATGAGTCTAAGCTACTTGACCCCAGTGTACAGGACAAATGCGTCCCAGATTCTTCACTCAAGAATTCAAACAATCCATGAGTCTGGTATCAACAGCAACAAGAGGCACAGTGGTCAGGGTGAAGACAGGGCCATGGAGGAAATCCTGGCCTCACGGAAGTCCATAGCAAAAATCCCACTGACTTCCGTGGGGCCAGGATTTCACCTCACGCCAGCCGGACCCATACTGTGGTAATACTATGCTGTACGCTTTGCAAATGATAGACCAGTTGTCACATTCTGGGGTGCAACCCAGACCAGTCGCTGCTTCCTTCAGTGCTCTGCTGCTGTGGTTCACAGCCTGGACACTGATGGTTAGCAGCCAGACGTTCACTGGAGTCTGTGTGTGTTAGGCAGCTCTGACTCCACAACTCCGCTTGTTACAGCCCAGTCACATTTGGACACACGTCAGCTCTGGTTATGTCTGGCAAGGTGACCCCAACACCCCCTACTTATGAACATTCCCTGGACCACATGCAATATCCAGCCCTTTCCTGGACCATTCAGAAGACTAATAAGGTTTGTCTGCACCTCTAAAAAGACAAACTGTACAGTTTATCCCTTTATCTGAAGTTAACAATCACTTTGGTAGGCATAGCACTGGCTCGGTTTAGATTGAAAGTAAAACAATTTTATTAACGAATATAGGAATTTAAGTGAGCTCAAGTATAAAGGGTAGTGCCAGAAATGGTTACAAGCAACTAAAAATGAAAAATCATTTCTAGAAACGAAGATGTAACAAAACTACAGTCTTGGTTCAAGGTAGGATTCTTGTCACACTACCTTCCAGAAAGATGGCTGACCACTTGTATAGTCAGGATCTCCCACAAAGTCCAAAATTCTCAGCTCCTTTGTCTTCTGAGATGAAAGAACACTTGGAGTTCTTTGGCCCTCTCTTTTATAGTCCAGTAAACTTTTTAAATGGATTCTTCTGAAGATTTACTCTCTCCTCCCCTCCTGCCATCAAGTAAAGTTCATTGTAGCTGTGAGGATAGCAACATAGAGATTCCTGATGAGGGAAGTTCCATGCTGGTGGTTGCTAAAACGTAAATTGATTCATTTCCTATAATCTATTGCCCTGCTGTGATGCTGAGTGGTTAACTCCTTCCCTTGTTAGCTTGATGGTCCTGTTTATCTTTTTATGTAAATTGCATTCTCATTGTCTATTCTCATTGTCTATTCGAAGGTATTGGAAGTACCTTCAAAGTGGCAGAACCACATTTCTTTGTCTAGAATGGGGTGCCTTCAGCCCTGCCTGGCAGACATATTTTAAGAACAGAATTTCCAATGTTTGTAATTTTGAATTTGAATTATGCACCACATAATCAATATGTTATTAGCTTTCTATTGATCTCTTACCTGACACTTTTTTATACAGGTTACGACATTCATGAGTTGGGGTGGACAGGCTATCTGAAACTCACTACCAGATACCAGTGAGCCCTTCCCCCACACCCCTGAAAGTATCGTGCTTCCCTTGTCAGATGTATTCTAGGACTGGTCTGGATTAGCACTCCAGTCTGTATACTTTGGATAGTGTGGGGAGGGTTTTGTGGTGACAGGGACTACATCACTCGGAATTATAGGTGGTGGAAGTATATCCTTGTTTTGGAAGTTCTGAACGTGTTCATATACTATGGAGAAAAAATGTTAAATGACAGCTAACAATTCCCTCATTTACTGGTTTCTTGACAAAGCTAGCCATTTAAAAAGGTCAAATCTTCTGCTTCAGTTGATTGAAGACTGCTGGCTGCTGTATTCATAGTGCTCAACAGGGGAATAATGATGTCACTCTTCAAATTATTTCATACATATATGCCTCTTTTGGCCAGTTTTGCAGGAGTCACAGTCTTACAAGGTTCCTAGGTGTTGTACGTGATGTCTGGTAGCTACAGTAAACCTTAGTCTCCTTGTTTTATATAAAACCCTGTGCTGTTTGTTTCAGTAAGAATGTTATATCAACTACATTTTTAGAAATGGTTTAAAGAAAACCAAATCCTATGAGATATATAGTAATAACTAGAATCTGCTCCAATATCTTTTGTCACCGTCAATAATACTGATGCTACAAAATTAAATTCTAAGCACAGAAGGCAACACTGTTCCTCTGCTATGGGATATGTATAACTTATTAACTTCAATGGGCATCACTTTTATCCCATGATAAGGAAATACTAAGGGTTCCAATTCTTCTTCTCCCAGCTGGCATGGATGTAAATTGGAATAACTCCGCTGAAGTTAATGGTGTGCCTCAGATTTGGGCTGCTGTAATTCAGACCAGCATTCGGCCCACTAGGTTATAGTGGAAATATAACTGGAGTTTCATCCTACTCCAGGTGGTCTATTCCAATCCCCTGATGGGTGTTATCATTCTTACCTTCTCCACATAAATGTTTAGATTCAATACGGGGGTATTAATGAGAGAGAAACCTATTTACTAAACGTTCCCTAATCACCAGAATATAAAGATCTTTAAAGATGACCAAGGAGGTTTGTTATCGGTTGATGTCATATGGTTAGTCACCAGTCTAATAATCAGCAGCACGAGAGGAACAGAATGCCATTTCAGTTAATTAAAAGACAGAGGGATAACTGGGCTACTGTCCTTGGCATCGCCACAGTATGTTAGATTGCCTAAAAGCCTCTGTTAAACTCTACCTGAAAACACTGGACCCTTTGTTGTTGTTAAAACTTACTAGATTTTTCAGCATGTCCTAATAGTGTCATAATAGTGCCCAGTGTGGAGATAATATTACTATCTATAGAGTACAGGGAGTGTTAAGACTGCTTTCAATAATAAAGCACTTGACCCTTTTAGCCCTCCGTTTTCCCGAAGTTTATCATACTAACGTTAACAAGAGCATTGCCGTCACCAAGAATATTTTATTTCTGGGTAATTTTAGTTTGGTTAAGAAGGTAGTCATAAAATATTAGATAATGAAAGGTTTCTTTTCTATAAATGCACTTTAATCAAGTGTGATTTACATATCTCTTAATATGCAGTTTCTGTTAGAAAAACATCCTGAGATTTGCAAAGGGCGAGTCAAGGTAAACACAGCAGGAAGTGATAAGTGATTTGAAAAAGTCAATACCTCAGCTGTGCGTCCCACACCAACATTCTGAGCAGAGATAGGCAGTTATTCAAAAAGCTGACAAGGATTAGGACTGTTATGGAACCGTGGTAGCAGGTACCTAAGCTGTGGAACTTCAAGTGAATCATATTTTTGAAGGAAGAAGCTATTGAGAGATTAAATATGAACCTTAAGGTTAAAGTTATATCTGAAGACACAGCACTCTTCTGAGGATATAGTCAGTGTCTATAAGAAGAATATACTAATGGGAAGTCTGGTGACTGAACACATAATTAACAAAGGAAAAGTCTCAGTATATTAAACAGGTATGTTATGTTGTGTGACCTCTATAATTATTTATTTACTGGTAGCACCCAATATGTCCCAGGAACTTTCCAATCATTCAAGCTCAGTCTCTGTTCCAGCAAGCTCACAATTTGATACCCCGATCCATGTAAAATGAGCAGATGACTTTTCCTGCTCACACAGGTGCTCACTGAATTCAATGGGACTCTAGGGGGGACAGCTTTTTATCCAGGCATTATATATTTCAGGACTGGGCCCAAGCACAGAAAAATGCAGTACTTAGGAGAAAGGGAACAGGAATAGCAATAGATCATTTCTATGCAGTTTATATGCAAGATAATGCAGTTTGTTGTAGGCAGTATGGCAGAAGTGGTCCTTAATTGTGGACATGTTGTGAGTCTATTAAAATATATTAATTTCAGATGAATAAGATGGAGAAATATAATGGAATATGTTTCTGCTTTTCTGAAGTTATACAACTAAATGAAAACATAAGTTATTTAATCAGTAATATGTAATATAGGTTATATGTAATATATGTTACTCATAAACGATTGCAGTTAAAAATGTGTGTTGTTATTGCTATTTATTATTTCTGTTGTGCTAGTGCCCAGTGGTTCTAATTAGGATATCTCTGTTCATTCTTTCTGTCATTACCCGTTTCTCACTCACACAGATGGACATCTCTTCCCTTTCTTTTGAATTCAGCGTGTCCAGTGTTGCTCTGAGCATAGTTTCTGTGATGTGGTAGTGCAACATAATCAGCTCCTGGTCATGTATATAGAAAAAGAGTTTATCAAACAGCAGCCAAAATACACCTTCTTTAACTTTATCTTATACAACAAACAGCACAATGGATATGTCTATCAACTTGGCTTGCCTTTATGGTAGCATAGTAAATCCATGACCATGGAAGGAAAGCTGCATTTGCTGAATTTAGTACTTTGTATCTTGGGAACTCACAGTGATTTGCAAACACTGTATAAATTAGTTTGTATTTAGGAGGGAAGTGATGTTACTTTAGGGGTGAATGCAAGTCCTATTTTAACCCGTTAACTACACATCAGTTTCCAATGCTACAACCAGAGCAGTGTATGTCCAGTGTCTCCCATTCATGAAAAAAACAAAAGAAAATATCACACTTACTAGATTTCTCTTCCTTTCCCTCCTATATTTTTGTGTTAATAACATATTGTATTGTACATTTTGATTCCTGACTCTGAGGAACCACTGCAGCAAGCTTTAAATGATCTGTGAAATGCAAAGTTACTGCTTGGTGCATAGAGCATGCGTGCGCACAGACAGTGCCGAGCAGTCTTTGCTATGTTGTGCTATTGGCTCTGTATTATTGGAAAGCTTCAGAAAACTAGTAAGGTGCATGCACCTGCGTGGATGCCAAAATGAGCACTTTCTAAGGCAAATATACCCTTGTTGACCTGTTCCCACTGTGACAGGGTCAGGCCAGACGGCTACGCAAGGATGCTAGAAGGCAGGTATATTAGCCCCAGACTCAGCAAAGCCTTATTCCCTGGGTGATTCAGCTGGGGCTGCTTAGGCAATTAGGCCACCTGGGGCCAATCAAGGAGACTGCCCCAGCACTTAAAAAGCCTCCAGCTCAGGCAGGCAGTCGTGGGTTGTGGAGTGAGGAGTTTGGAGGCTGGAGTTGAGAAGTCATAGTTTGGAGTTTTTGCAATCTGGAAAGACTAACAACTGGGAGTTGGCAGTTTGAGCTTGGCAGCCTGCAGCCTCCAGCCGGCAGCTGGCGATCGACAGTGGACTGGGGCTTCCCCTGTGGCAGCACAGCACCGGAGCAGGGTGAGTAGCCGTACCCCGGGGCAAAGCAGGCCCCGTCCCCTCCCCGAAGCCTTTCCCCAGCTGCACCACCGGCCAGGCCGGAAGAGCACGAGACCCACGAGGGCGGAACATCTCTCCCCCCCGCCCCCACCTTGCCACACCACCCTAAATGTTCACTAACTCTATCACTACATCCTTATCCTCCCATCAGAAGTCATTGCCTCCCCTTCGCAAGGCTTATTTGCATAAATGTGGTTATGGAGAGTTTCTGTGAGGATGTCACAGTATCTTAAGGGTCTCCTTTTGCAAAATTGCAGCTATGGCTGCTCAGCCATTGCTGGTGCAGAGAAGTTGGGACCTTTTATAGGCCACTCCTAGAGAAGTGGATATAGGAACCTACTGGTTCCCAAATGGTCTGGAGAGAGAAGAGCCTGGTGCCCATAGTCCTCAGATTTGGAGATTCCAAGGATGCTTTTAGTAGTTAAATATGCTTTTTTTTTTTTTTTTTTTTAAGTGAAGAATATTTTATCCATTGTGAGTTCCCTGTAATAGAAGTGCATTCCTTCTATGGAGACCTGTGAATCAGATCATTAATCTGTAATACCTCTTTATAAATCATTCACAAAATATGCACAGTGATTCATTCCTTTCCTTATGGAGAACATTATGAGAGAATATGAAATAAATGCATTTTTAATAGTGCCTGATAGCAGGAGCATTGTCTTCATAAGAGAAAGGAGTACCAAAATAAACCTCTGTTGTCTGTGTGTTAATTAAAGTGGCCTACCTCCTTCGTCTCTACATCCCCTCCACCTGCTAAACTGATAATTGGCCACTGTGAACTGAAAATGAAATTTGGAGGATAGAAAATGTCGGGCTGGTGAGAGGATTAGAGGAGTACTGTATGTGTGTAGGTGGTGGGTATGTGTGTATGTATTGTCTATATTCTCTTATGTATTTTTTTCTTCCTTCTTTTTCTTTCATTGTGCAGTATTATGTTCCCTTTGGATTTCTGGTCCAGTTAGAATCAGGAATTTCCACACGACAACCTATCCTTACCACGTTTTCTGTCCAGAGATATTTGGATTCAGATGGAGTTCCCATAAGCATCCAAAAGTTTGAGTGCTTATCTGAACCTCAACCGACAAATATATTCAGCTTTACACTTTACTACACAAGATTGGTATATGAGCTATTCTTGTGACCATAATTTCTGCTTCATTTGTCTGCAAAATTAATATCCTACTGGTTGTAATTTTGTCGGCAAATTTGATATCCGTTTACCTGATTTGCAGAGGCAGTAAAGTAGCTAGCTGTCTAAATTCAATAAAATGCACCCACACCCCTATGGATTATCTCAAAAATGTAAACCCAAAACCAAAGGTTTGAGGCCCTTTTGAAATATATCTCCTTTGTAACAGATCAGATCACTTATTCCTGATCCTGCATTCCTGTCTGTAAGACAGTCATTTAAACTGAAGTAAACTCAAACCATGATTCTGTACAGTCATTCCATAATAGCAGAGTGAACAACAGTCACTCTATTGCACCAATATCCATCAGATACAAGGATTATTTCCAAACATCAATACTTTTGCATAATAGAACTAAAGTCAATAAGACAGAAAATTATCCCAGTCTCAGTGCCTCCTGCTTTGAAAATAAACATCTCTGCTTTTCCTTGCCATATATCTAACAACAAGAAAGCATCATCCTGTGACAATATTCTCTCCATTATTAGTATTTCTTCATTATTGCAACTGGAATCTGTACTATTCTGTTGATAGATGGCTGACCTTGATTTCAGACTTATTTATATTTTTATTACTATTTTCTTTTAAAGTACTGAACTTTTGACATTATCAGCTAGATCAGGGGTCAAGAAAAGAAACATTAAATTCCCCAGCCATAATATAAGTTACTTGCCTCTTGATGTGCCCTCTAAATAGCCTAAGATAGTTTAAGTCCTAACAATTCCAAGTCCATGCGCTTAAGGGCTGATCCAAAGTTCATTAAAGTCAATGGGAGTCTTTTCATTGAATACATTGGGTTTGGAATCAGGCCCTTAGTACTTCTGAAATATATTACACTGATTAAAGACATCTTCAAACAATAATTACTTCAGAGGGGTAGCAGAGTAATTGAAAGTTGAGTGAAAAAACATATGCAGTTATCAAAAGAGCTGGTTGAACTTTTACTATTTATTATGATGAAGGCCTGAGTACTCCCCAAGAAGCTAGACCTACATTCTTCTGCACTCTGATGCAACAGACTAAAAATTTTGCAGCAGCCTCAGTCATTCATGTTAACATATGGAGTTTTTTAAAGTAAATGAAATAAGAAAATGCATAGTGCAATCAGTGCATTACTCCATGAGATGATTCATGTGTTGTTAAATATAATTTGAATTAGGCTCTTGCATTTTCAGTTTCAATACATTGCAGATGTTTGTACTGACAAGAAATGACTGCATCAAAGAAATGGGCAGGGGCAGGGTGAGGTTGTGGCAGCTGGGCAAGGGTAGCTGGGGCTTTCTGTGCCTGAGGAAGGATAGGAAGGAATTTGAGGGGAATAAGGCCATGAGCTGGATGTGTCTGCTTCAATGATCAGCACTGAATTGTTACCAATGTTGATATTCACAATGTTAATTTTAAATTTCAGAGTTAGCAACCTTTTGTGGCAAATGAGCTACTTCCCAGAGCTGTTGGTTTGGGCAGTCTGCAGACTCAAGAAATCAACACTGCTCTGGCTTATTTACATGCAGTTCATGTTTTTAATGTTCTCATCATAGCCATGAGAGCTGGAGATTGATATAGATATAAAATGAAAGGTTAGATTTTGGAGAATCATTCTGTGGCAAGGAATGGATTGTGCAGCAAGTTCCAGTACTGTTGAGTCACATAATACATAAGATCTTTTTTATCTTTATTATTACTATTACAGCCCCTCAAATTATGCTGAGTCCTCCATAGTAGGTATAGCAGATATGGCCCCACCATGATCCCAGAGTTTCCAGCTGTGTCCAATGGGAGGATGATGAGATCTGTTATTCCATACCAACTGCTCAAAAAAATCAACCTCATGAGAACCAAAGAAGTAAATATTACAATTACAGATGAGGAACAACCAAAACAATTTTTCCAATCCCTTCCACTGGGCTTTTGGGGTTTGGGATGAACTGGGACTCAAATCTGACCTATCTTTGCTGTCATAAATGAGCAGTATGAACTCTCTGAATGGCACAAAAATCATACCTACCTTCCTCCAATGCAATGAAAATCCTGGCAAAAAGAAAAATACTTTTGTAATCTAATAACTAAACCAAATTCATCTTAGAAGCAATAAGGGGAAGACCTCAAATATCAACAGGTAAAAATAATCTCAAAATGAACATAAGAACAATTATTTAAACAAAAGTAACAAAGTTAGCAAATTTCCAGTTTTGTATGATAATAGGGAAGTATGCTTTTAGAAAAAAACAACAGTTCAATCATTGCTTGATCTATAGTTGTTTTCATCCAAGGATCTCAAAGTGTTCTTAAAACATTATTTAAATAAGATGCATAAAAGTACCATAAGCTACTGTTGGAAAGTAACATTATGCCCATGTTACAGAGAGGGACTCTGAGGCAAAAGCAGTTGAATGATTTATTGAACTGCATTGCGCGTTGAGGAGGGAGAAGGATTTATGACTTCCAGCCTTTTACTTGAAAACTGGAATAAACTGCCTTTGGAATTTGAGAGATTGTTTTACATTTATTAATTTAGCTCTTCATAATTACTGCTTTCTGAATTTTATATGTATATTATGTACTACAGCTAAACTACTTTTTCTGGAAAATCTTCCTCCCCCCCGCTCCCTTTTTTTTTCCTTTTTCCAAAGATGGTCCTTTTCATAATTCCAACTACCCAGCAGAACTTTTCACACTTACCTTTTTTTTTAACAAAAAGAAAATTAAAGATGAGATTACTCTTCTACATATTAATTTTCCATATCATCAACAAGCAGGAAAAAAGTCATCATTTCCTCCCCCTGCCCCCCTTTAAGCACTTTTGTGTTTGGATCTTTGCATAAAATCAAATAGCAGAGATAATAAAATTAGGATAGAAGCATGTTCAACCTAGCCTGCCTTTATGCAATTAATAATTTAGATCAAATGGCTTGTAAAATACCTAGCTGTATGATTAAAATGCTATGGAAAGGTTGCTGTAAGAATAATTGCTTTTTGTTTAATGTAACCAAAAAACAAATCCATGCTTCAATATCTTTTGTGTTGTATGTTTTCTGTTTTTAAAATTAATATGACATAAGCCATTCTTTATGCTAATGTTATAGCTCCTTGGTCGAGTTTAACACCATTATCTTCTTTAATGAATAATTCATTCCCTCTTGAAAACTTAACTATATCATTTTTACAGTGTGTAAATGAAACTTGGAAGTGCAATTTAACTTTAAAGAACTTCAGATTGTAGAGAATTCCCATAAACAACCCAAAAAAATGCTGTGCTGGTAATACCACCTCATACTGAAGTGTAATCACTTTATGGTAAGTACATATGAGATTTTTAATTTTACGTCTCATTTTTAAAATATATCTTGGAGAGAATCCTGGCCGTAATTTTTCTTTTAGCTGATGTTATTTGTTAGTACAAGGCTTAGCTTCCTAGTGCCTGCCTTTAGAGAGTGGGCTAGGTCATAGGAATGCAGAGGAGAATGCTGTGGAGTGGGAGCAAAACCCTTCATAGCAATGGACTCCAGCCTTCTTGGTGGAGAGCCTCTGCCACTCAGGCAGAGCCTTGTATATAGGTGGTGGGAGAGGACAAGGGAAGGAAGGACCCGTACAGTTGTAAGAATGTGTAACCACACCCAACCCAGATGGATTTCTCCTTGTTGCCTCACATTCTTTCAGAGCCATATTAGGAGTTCAGCATCACAAGGGTTTACTTAGTTGTCTTTTTGCTCTCTCTATATTTTGCTATATACATGCTCCATGATTCCTTGTTACTCCACCCTCTACTGCAGACTTGTACTCTTCAATCTAACCTTTCGCTTTTTGGGGGCGAGGGGGCGGCGGGGGAGTGAAGTTTATTGGTTTTATCACAATGTCATCAGTGTTATACTGCTGTAACAGAATGCATAATGGGACCCAATAGCTCCAAGAGGGGTGAACTGACCCATTCATCTCAATAAACCGCTAACTCTGAAACTTAGACACAATGTGTTAAAATCAATGTTGCTAACTGTTTCACTGCTATTTTAGGCTCAACATTCAGTTTGCATGTCCCAGACGGTCTCCCAGATGCCTGAGTATGGGTCTGTGTGTGCATGCTCCTATTCTTTTATTTAATTAACTTTTTCTGTCATCTGCTTCATTACACATAGGCCTTCATACATTCTGCAATTCTGAGGGCATGTAATTTGCTGCAGAATTGGAATGGAGAATCAGGTCCAGTTTTTCTAGGGTGTCAGATGACTCAGCATATATTATTAAGGGAGTCAGATAACTGGAATAAATGTCTATACCTATATATTCCAGTTACCTGACGCATTGACTGATACTTATTGAGCCCTCCTTGTGGAGAGAGCTCATGATTTCAATGCCATGGTAATAACATTGCAGAATGGGCTACATGTGTCCAAGAGATGAGATACATGCCTTCCTTGGTGAAAATTCTAAAACAGTGGAGTGTTTAGATAGAGACATTCCTCATGCAATAATTTCACGTTAAGCCATGCTTATTTTGAAAGTTTCCTCTCTCTCAAAGCTGGAGACATATCATTGTGTAAGTTGTGTTTATTCCCTGCAGAAATAATAGCTTCTGGTGATGGTGGAAGCCAGGTGTTTTCCCTTGTCCCCAGGGTGTGCATTATCATCTTGGATTATATCCTCACAAAAGATTTTCATCTGAACCATTTTAAGGCTCAAAGCTCTGAGTTTTTATAGAAACCCACTTAGTAAGTGCTCTTTCTTTTTTCCCACATCCTTCCAAGCTCCCTCAGTTTGCAAGCCTGAGGAGCACTCATTTAAAGCCAATAGTGAAATGTACCAGAAAAATAAACAGATGTATTTCATTTTTTTCCTGAGATAATCTCTCTCTGTGACTGGTGTGATTTCCCAGAGAAAACAAATGAATCTCCACACATGCTAGCAGATTTCATGCACTTTCCCATGGCAAAGAGTTCCTCAGGCGCTCTTCTAGCAGTGCTTTAAATAGAACAGACACACAGCACTGTTATTTTCAGCTAGACAGAAACTGATTGTGGGGCACAGCATCAATCTCAATACCAGATTTACCTCAGCTGACCATGAATCTGGAGTTAATTTTACTGTGTATTCTTGAAATTCTGACTTCAGAAATGTTGACTCCTCAAGCTGAGGCTATAGAAATGTTATAGAACTGCATTTTATTTCTAGCTGTCTCTTTTGAAATTTTCTGAGGCATCCCATACTTGGGGGCTTAACTGTGCATGTTAAAGGCCAGTGGTCTTGGCTGCTTTTGAAACATGTATATATAAATACAGTAGAAAGTTTAAGGTATCCATTTACATAAGGGGTCAGGGCATAAGGAATTGTGGAGGACAGAACAGAAACTGGTAAACACAGGTGGGGAGAAGAGTGAGACTGAGAAGGGAGGCATGAATCATACCTCTTTGCATTATGTGTCTTAGCTGGCTTTTGATATTTTCAAAAGAAAAATATCTCCTGCGGGTATTATAGACTCCTAATAATGGAAATTCAGCAACCTCAATTTGAGGTATTTTTGTTTTGTGGGATGCAATCGTGGAAAGTTTTGCATTTGTCTAGCTGTTTGTTACAAAGCATTTGAACATTTTCCATTTTTCAATGCTAGCGAAGCTTCTTGAATCTTTAAAATAGAACATTTTCTAATGAGTTCACTTTGTACGAAACGTTGATATAATCAGTTAATCCCCTTCCTCAATCCAGGGTGCCAGCCCCTCGGTCCCCTTTCTCTTTCTGACAATCAAAATCCTTTGAAGTCAAACACACACAAAACCATTTTTACCTTGCATAACTCAAGCAGTGATCATCAGCTATTATTACAGGAGATTAGCTTTGTCATTAAGGGACATAATCCCTACAATACTCCTATTCATCAGGTACTATTAAAATGAGGAAAAGTCTCTAGTCCTGGCAATTGTAAAATTGCTTATTAAAACATTATACAGTAATTAAACAGTAATTAGCATGCTGGTCTCCCTTCTTTTTGACATTATTTATTTTAAGGACATTTCAGATATTAAAGTGAAAATTACAACCACAGTTTCAATAACCATGTTTTCCATTTCATTGTTAGCCGTTTCCTGGCCTCTAGGTTTCAGTTAGCTATTTTTATTCATTTGGTCTATTGATCTCTCTCCCTGTTCTATGATGCATTTCAATATTTGTCTCAAATTCTAAAACATAAACCAGGCATGATGCTAATCTGTGTTTTTAAAAAAAAGGTAATTGACTTCCTTTAGCCTTTGTTTTATGGGATTGAAAAGATGCACACAAAAGAATAAAGGTAAAACTTTTCCTCTGTCTCAAAGAACTCTGCTATAATGGTATAACCTGAGAATGAGACCCACTTTTGTTTTTCATTGGGAGCTATAGAAGACCAATAGTAGTCAGTGAGTTAAGCTAACATTTGCCTCATGGCAATACAGTTAAGATGGTTTAACTTGAGGCTGGTCAAGCATTTTATCAGCTAAGGTGGTGTAAAATAATCACAACAAAAGCTGAAATCATGCAAGATGTGTCTGGGATGGGTTGTTTTTTTTTCTTACAGATTCTAATCTCAGTTCCAGGTGGCAAAACTCTTGAGCAAACTTGGATCCAGGGTTGAATATGCCTGGAACAATGTATTGATTTGCATTGCAAACAGGCAAAATGTGCTGATTTCAATTGAGTTTTGCTCAATGTTTTTTGTCTTGGAACCTGAAATTCAGAGTGAAATGTGGGGAAAGATATGAATTCCACAGGCATTAAAATCAAAGAAAATGCTGGCACAAACTCCTGTGAAGGAAACCCACCATATTGCTCACAGCTCTGTTAATTGTGGCACAAAGGGCATCCATGTGGATATGAGGCTGAGACTTATGCTTGTTTCTCTGTTCTGATGCCATCATGTAGTGGGAGGCTGGAGCATGGCAGTGGCCACATGCTCAGTGCTGACCATTTCAGAATGACAGCTGAGAGCACCAGAGGAAACTGCATTCTCTTCATCTTCTATGGAGGGTTGATCACCACAAAGCAGCGTCTTTGTGGCTGGGGAAAGTATAAATGAAAATGTTGCGGGGGGACTTCCAGGCTCAGAGGGGGACAGCAGAGGAGTCTCCTCTGCTGGAAGAAAAAAGATTGGGTAAGTTACATATTGTAATTTTCCTAATGTTTCCTCCCCACCTCCCTATACTCATGGTTATCTATTGGTGTTTGAGTGAATGGTTATTAACTGAAAAATATTCTTTCACTGTTGAATTACAGGAAGAAAACTAATTGAAAAAAAGTTGGCAAGGTGACTCAATGGACTGATGCATTCATCTGTTACCCTCTGATGCAAGTGCTGGCACAGCCAGTTATATTTTCATTTTGTTCTCGGTGTCAAACAGCCAGTTTTCAGATTCTGACCCCACTGGTATTTGCTACTTGTAGAGAGAGTTATGTATGGCTTGTTGATTGAGTTCAACAGCAGGGAAGGCAGCAGTGATCAGTTTTGTCCTAACTGAGTATCATTGCAGTCAATGGGAAATTTTATAAGAGGTTTCCAGGGATGATATGCCAGCCAAAAGGCAAAAGCAGAACTAAATTATCATAGAAAATTGAAGCAAACCTAATTAAGCTGGGTTTGTGGAGAGAGAGATTGTTTTTAACCACATGAATGCCTATTATCTTCAGTCACTAAAGATGCTTAGAACACAGACAATCCTAACAAATCATGCAGCACCTAGCTAAAATCTATAAGGACTCTTATTCATATGGCCCCATATGGTACAAGTTATTTAATATTATCCTTAAGAAAGCAAGTTTCTGTGACGTTTGAAAAATGCACACATATGCTCGTGGTGGCGACCAATATGGCTACAAACAATTTGTGCACAGTGTGGATGACACAGCAATCTGCTCTCTCAAATGGCAGCTTTGCAACATAGAAAAATCAGAGAAGCGTTTCCTGAGCAAATGCAAAAAGCAGAATATTGTTCCTAACGGACCTGGAGTCTACAGCCCACTGAGAATCGCATATAACTTTCATTACCGTCTCTCCACATTAGAAAGGAATGCTAAACAGTTCCTAAAATCTAATAACATCTTCATCAAGCCAGCTGACAAAACAGCAGATACCGTCCTTCTAAACCAAGAAGATTATATTAATGAAGCAGACTCGGGTTTCTTACAAACAAGTATCTATTGCCTGCACTGAAGAGTATTATTATTTTATTAAACTATTGCCCAGAGATTCCAATCAGGATTAGGGCCCCGCTGTTCTGGGCTCTACTGCCCCAAAGAGCTTACAGAGCACATTGCAAGACACATGCACTTCTTAACGAATTGTCACCAGAAATGCTCTGTATTCCACTCTGCATGGCCATTGTTCTCCCACGGGACCACACAGTCATACTGTCGTCACCTGTATGCCCTTGTGGTGTTTTCCCCACGTATTTATGGCAAGCCGGAGAAATTATAACTCTACAGCACCAACCTGTTGACATTCTTCAGAGTGTTAGTAATACAGCATGGACGGAGATACAGCTCCCTGGGGGGGGGAAAGACTTGATCAGTGCTCAATAACAGCCATCAAACTTTCCCTGGAATATGTCAGCACCCTGCATCAAACACCCTGGGTAGTGAAGTAACGATCAAAGATTGTTCCCCTGCTAATTGAACTGGGTGTGCTCAGCTCAGGGCTCTTTGAAAGAGGGGTGGGCCAGACAGGACACCACCTTTAGGACCAGCTATATGGCCTTGGACTGTTCTAAATTCTATGGGTAGAAATGGCCCCACATGGGTCACTGTGTGGCTGGATTTCTAGAGCATGTTTTCTGTGGCGAAGGACAGGAAGGAGTGGGGTACAGCTGGCTATTCCAAGGATATCCACTACTCTTATCACTAAGACAATCCCTGCACCTCTTATTTAATTGTTAAGAGGAAAGCCTAAATTAGTGTGGCATGGAAGTCACAATTTAACTTCATTAAAGATTTTTTACAGGTTTGGGGTTTGTATTGGTTTCATTTGGAGCATTCAGGAATTTGTCCAGGGCAAATATTTTCTATTTTTTCAAATGCTCCCTCCTCTTTTTCATTACAAAAGCTTCCATCTCAGCATCCTTATTTCTTTTTTGCCTTCAACCATTAATTCCTAACACATACTATTGACTTATAGCATTCTAGTGATTTGTATATGTTTTGTAATGTATTCTTGGAATGTACAGCTCATTGAGCAATTTTCTGCCCTATTTAGGGCCATATATTTTTCCTTTAAATCACCTGCAAGTGAAATTAATTATAGGCCAAAATCCTAGTATTTGAAGGTGTAGCAGCTGACTGATTGATTAACCCATGTGGGGGTGCAAACGTCTACATAATAGCACTTGTGCCGGAAATTAACTGCATCTGTGGCATTGGAAGAAGAAATTGAAACTAAAGATATGTGTTCAATATAGACTCACAGATATAGTGGTTGCCAATCAATAGTCAACAGCTGGCAACCGATATCACACAATTATATTTCATTATTTATTTTCAAAGTATAGAAAGAAACTGTGGCATTTGAGATACAACAGTGTGGCAAATGCTGACATTTTAAGGGTACCCACTATAGAGGTAATCAGTGTACTTTCATATATGTCACGGGGTAGAATTTGACCCTGAATTATTATCCTGACTTATGACGTGAAGGATGTCCTAGTCCTCTGCTAAATTTCACCCATGCTGAAATGTGCCCTATTTATAAAGACATTGGGTTAGTTTCTCAATTCTCATAAATGGTCAGAGCTGCCCTGAAGCCAGTTAACCTGTGCCCGTTTACATCAGTCGAGTATCTATCCCTTTGTACATAATATGCAGCTTTAGGAACCAAAAGAAACAGTAAGGTAAAGTAGTCACCGCCCTATTGTACCTTACGTTGTCTTCCAGGATTTCAGCACTCATTTACACTCCCATATACATAGATAGAGCTGCTGTAAGTAGATCTGACGGAATTTGAAAGAGTGTAAGGGAGTCCGACTTTTGCATCACCTTACACACCACTTGTGAATTTGACTCCATGCCCTACCTTAGGATTAATAGCCCCGGGGTTCCTTAATGACACTTGGGCTGACATCAATTCTCAGCTGTTAGCTTGCTGGTCACTTGAGCTCAGTTGGTTGCTCAGTGCTTCCACCTAGTGGGCAGGTGAATAAATCTATATGCAGCACCTGTGACTTGAAAAACGTTCAGGATTAAAAGGTATGTAAGACCATCCAGTTTTTAAAAGGAACCAATATAATTATGCAAATATGTGTATAATATCTATATTCACCAAAAAGGAGGAGTATTAGGAGAATATAAGGGACTTATTAGACCACACGTGAAACATGATTATGTCCGGTCAACCTATTATGGAAAGAACATCAGGGAAATGCATAAAATAAAGCAGCTGGTAACCATAATGTTGCAAGAACCAAGGGACTTGGTTTTTACAGAAAGGTTAAAACAAAAAAATCTGTGTCTAAACTCTTTAGAGATGAGAGACAAAGAGGTGACCCTATTGAGGTATATAAAATTCTGAGGAGAGGTGAGAGGATAGATGCTGCAATCCTGTTTGAACTTGTGTCAAATGCAAGAACAAGAATCATGAACTAAAGCTACGAAAGGTTCAGGCCCTAAAGGAATGTAAAGCAGACTATCTCTGAGCAGAGAATAGTTATGCTTTGTAAAGACTAGGCAGTGATATTAACTTCTAGTATAAGCACCTTTAAAAAGGTGTTAAGCAAATACAGATGAGGGGGGGAACATTATTGTGGGTTGTGTGACTACAAGGTGAAAACAAAGGAGTGAACCTCAATCGATATCAAGGCTGATTTTGTTTTATTGTTACTTTTAGATAAACTAAAATTCTGTTAGGCAAGAACTGTTCCCACGAGGAGCCACTGGAATACAGTGGTACATACAGTATGGAAAGTAATAACAGGTACATTGCATGTATATATATATATATGGTAAAAAGGTATTTTATTTATTTTATATATATATATAATGCGTACAGGCCCTAGCCAACAATAGCGTCTTTGAGTGTAAAATCACCTATACGGCATGCATTGACAATAATCACTCATTTATTATCATAATAGCACTATGCAGTTTGTTCCTTTTCTTTTTACTTTCTAGGTACAATTTATTTGATGGACAAAAAAGATAAAAAGAGCTGTTTCCAGGTGAATACAAATAGGGCCAGATTCTGTACTGGGTCCACTTTGCGCTCGATACAGCAGAGAAGGGGGCTTTCTGGGAGCTAGTTCCAGTTTCCTGATTTTCCATCCTGTCTCCAGTCATTCACAGCAGCCAGGGGGCTGCTCTAATTTTGACAGCTGGTAATTGCCCAAAAGGAGCACTCCTGTTGCCAGCTCTAATATAATCTGTGCTAGAATCTGCCAGGGAAGGGGAGGGTATATGAGCCAGAATCCCTCTGCTGGGAACTTCTCATTGCTGGATATATCCCAAAGTGGGAAATTACAGGTTCATTTGTTTTCTTGAGCAGTGCAAAGGCAGCAGAGCAGACTAGAGAACTTGGCCCATACAGTGGAATGTGCATTCAGCCCATCATAAGTTAGTACTTTCATAATAAATGTCCATCAAGTTGTTATGATGAAAATCTATTAAGGATATTAACATTTCCAAAGCCTGGCTATGCCTAATAAAAACATTCGCAAAACATGTTTTATTTCAGAATGCTGAGTGTCCAGTTAAAGATTAATTTGCACCAAACATCTCATTAATAGCCCAGATTGTTTTGTCTATGCTCTTGAGCAAATATAATTGGAAAATTTATCAAAAATTCCTTAATACACTTAGGGCTGCGAAAGATAAAAGTGTGAAATTAATAACTCTTGCTAATGATTGCTTTACTCTTGTTTTGATGCGCTGCTTTATCTGTTCTGTGTGGATGGGGCCAAAGCTGTATTTCCCTATGACCAGCTCACTGAGATAGTGACATTCTCCTAGCACAACTTCCCTGTGTTCATACTTGTCCTATGAGAAACAAACGTTGAGCCCCATCTTAAAATTGAAGTAACTTGGCAAAACTCTCATTGATCTCAATAAGCGCTGGAGCAAGACCTTTATTTAGGAGTTTAGATATAGACAGAGTGCCCTGTCCTGCCATTGTTTCAGGACTGGAACTTCTGTAGAAGCAAATAGGAGTTCTCTGAATAAAGCAGAGTAAATTGAATAGCTTTATGTGACAAAATCAGCTTCTTTTCTACTTTGCAGAGTATCTGCAAACAGATCCCCATGAATTTATTCATTACTCCAAATTACTCAACTGATTTTTTTTTTTTAAATCTCTGTGTTTTGATTTGGAACAGTTCTGTGTGAGTGTTCAATATTGGCTATTCAAGATGTGTTGCTTGCTTATGATTGGTCACATGATATCATCTCCCTGTGCCTTTTTTGCATGTGGGTGCAAATTCTTCCAGTATGAATGGTGACTTGTTGCCTATTTAGCATTTGCTTTCCATGAATACTTCCACATGGAACTCTCAGATGTGCTTTCTGTGAATACGTATGGGAGTAAATGATGGTTTCTGCTTTGACAGTGGAAAGCAAACACCAAAGGATCATGAGCATGGCTGAAGTGAATTAATTTGTTTTATTCCCACAAATACTATGGAAAATTCTTTTCACTATTTGCCCACCTCAGAATCTGTGTGTACATTGGTAGCACGAGCGGACCCAGGGTCAGCACAGAGAGAAAACACAACTCACTAAAACACAAGGTCAAGCAGCAATCTGGGATTTGCCAGCCCTTTGGGCATGTCCAGACAAGTGATATCAATTTTGTTAAGAGGGTGTCAAAGATCAAGGGTAGGAGAGCCATTCTTTTTTTAAAGGACAAGGCTGTGCTGAGAAATAAGCTTTGAACAGGTAGCACGTTTTAAAGTCTGACCACTTCTTCCCCACCCCTGCCAACTAAACATCATCTGAAATGGCCATTTGGCTTACCATACACACTGTACATATTGTGATGAGCCATAAATACTAGCAGTGCAAATACTATGGCAAAGATCATACCTTCAAAACACAGATGAGGAGGTCAAAATTGCAATTATTAAAATAGGAACTTTCCAAATAAGAGCAACAATAACAATTTTCTTTCCAGATAGGTTGTGGAGTTTCTAGAAGGTCAAAATAGATATTTTCACCAATTCTGAGTTGAATAAAAAATGTATGTATTCCCACATTTAGTAACTGGAAATTAATTTTTGGGGGACTGATGTTTCATTATATTTGATAAACTGGTAGGTTTTCAATGCCATCTATAATAGAATAATTAATTGTGTTACTATTTGGTTGTTTATATTTCTTATTTGAACTTGTGGTTAAGGAACTAGGATGGGACTTAGAAGATGTGGGTTCAATTCCTGGCTCTTCCACAAACTTTCCTGGGCAAGTCATTTCATTTCTCTGTACCTCTGTTCAATGGGAACGGTAATCCTTCCTTTCTCCCACCCTCTGTATGCCTTGTCCATTTAGGTTGCAGGCTCTTTGGGGTAGGGACTGTCTCTTGCTGTGTAATGCACTGGGTGCAAAGGGCTAGTTTTTGGAGTCTCTAGGTACTACTGTAAGACAAATACAAATATCGCTCAAATATAGTGAATAGAAATATAGAGTCAACTTGTACTGTCTGTAATTTAAGAGAAATGCTTCAAAAATAAGTAAGACTACACTCATTAATCAAATAGAGCCGGTTATTCTGCAGTGGTAAAGACAAACTTCGGTGTCTCAGAGGACTCAATGTGAGCAGGGCGTCACTTAGCTCAACCAGCTGAAAGGTCATGTAGGTTCCAATTCATCAGTAACATCAACGCGGCGTCAGCACCTAAGTGCTTTGCTGAATAGCGATGGCCTTTAGTACATGCTTAACTATTTTGCTGAACAGGGACCATAAATTTAGCAGCAGGATTAGTGATGAGAGCAGAATCCTTAAAATCAAATATAGTTCCTTGGATATTATAATCTAGTCCAGGGAGCTAACATAATGACATTCGCATGCAGCCGTCAGCATTTACCAACAGTTACCAATTTACCACTCATTGCTGTTTGAGCTATTACAATGTTTCCTGTATCTAGAATGGGAAGTAATAGTGGAATCTCAGCTGCCCCTTTATGGTAACTGTTGATAGCCACTGACTTTTTAATAACTATAGTGAGCTGTATTGGTAAATAATATTTGTCTTGCTACCATTTGGGACCTAATGTTCCTATCCAATACTCTCATCTTCTCCTCTGTAATGAAGAGCATTGCTTCTTGAACTTAACATCTAACCTAAAGAAATGCCAGCTTAGAAGGAGTGGGGCTGATATAGCATGTATGCCACCATGATTTGGACATAGGGAGCCAGATCTTCAGCCAATGTAAATTGCTGTAACTCCTTTAAAATCAACTGTCCATTGAAGCTATTTACACCAGCTGTGGATCTGGTCTAGGTCCTTTTTCTGACATGGTTCTGGCACATCATCATTGGACATATTTTCCAAGTAATTATGTTTTGCAGCACTTGTACCATAAAGGTGCTGGCTTCTTTACAAAATAGCTTTTGAAGTGCAGATGTCAAGCATCATTTGGACAATTCTGGCAACTTTATCAATGGTTGTGAATAAGCTAGCTTGCAGTTTTCCTGTTCAGTTAGGGTTTGTGTGGGTCTAGTATGATGCAGGATATGAAGAGAGTTTATCATGAAATTTACGATAATTGTAAACCTGTTTCTTATGAAGGTAAATGATTCCCCGTTTTCACAGATGGGGAATTGATTAACCAGAATAATATTCTCAGATCACAGGTCGTAGAGTGTTCTAGTATCATGCTACCCAGGCAACCCATAATTTCAGTACAAACCTTTCCTTGTATTCCACACAAGTACTGACCAGAGAATATGCCCTCAAAGAAATATATAACACATTAATGTTTAAAAAGGAAATGCTTCTTTGTTATTCAACAGCAGAACAGTAGCCAATAAAACATCAAGCCAGTTTAAAAACCAAACACCCTTAAAATAAATAACACACTCATCTTTCCTGGTTTTTTCATGAGAGAGTCAAAGAGCACAAATAAACAATTCCCCCTTTTTCCTATTTACATCAATAATTATTTACATATCAAGCTCTTTTTGGCAGAGATTGTTCCTTTTATATGTCTATGAAGTGCCACGCACACACTGTTGTATAAATAATAAATAATAACAATAAGCTCCTCTTCCTAGCCATTTCTGAACAGTCTCAAACAAAAACTGTCTCTTGAAATGTCATAAATGTACTGAAGAAAATCCTTCTCCTTGAGCTGAAGAGAGATTTTTCAGCTTTATCTCTTTTGGCCTTTTTCCAATCCTTCAGATGATTTTCCCTTTCTGCAAAAACCAATAACAAATAGCTAAAGATAATTCACATTTGTGAGTAAAACCTAGGAAGAAGCTTTTACTTAAACAGAAAATGGGGAACCATTTCCCTGTAGAAGAAGAGATTCCTGAACTTTCCTTAATTATGAATTGTGCCAGGGTTTGATGTTTGGATCCAGTTCATAACTGAGATGAGGCTGAGATGTGAATTCAGAACTGATCATAGAACTGGGTCTAGAATTTTGGTTCAGATTTGCATGCGTTTTAATTCAAGTTGTGTTACAAGGGATACATTCTATTTGGGTTGGCATATAACTTCTGACGTGGCATTGTGTTCTTTTAAGGCCCAATCTAAAGCCCGTTGAAGGCAATGGAATATCTATTCTGTATAAGATGGCATCTTGTATGTGTTTGAGTGTAATGGATCCTGTGGTCATGAGTGTTAGCCAGACCTCAGCCCAATCTCAAGTACTACAAGTGCAATTTTGTACCCATAATGAAATGATGGAGCATTTAATCATGTCTGCAGTTACCCTCCACTGCTTGATTTGTGAGTGCAGTCTGTTGGTTAGGCTCATAAACAAGTGCATTTACAGACGAACTTAATTTTGCACCCTCATTTAAATATGGCTGCATAATGGCATAAAGTAATTCAAGGCAGCTTTTGAAAAACTAAGGCCTGTAAATGCATTTAGGTATATCTTTGGGCCTTCTACACTAACCATTTTAGTTGTTATCTTAATCCCTAGACATATCAATCTGAAAAAGTAATTTTTAAAGCATCCAGGATACTCTCATCTTGTGCATTACGAATATCTGTTGTAAAGAGTTGTCATCCTACTCGTCCCTCCACTTCCCCCATTTCAACCTTCCCCTCATTTTTATGAGATGAGTTTGTGAAACATTTTCTCCACATGATTCTAAAAAGTATGGGGGGAAAGAGAGGATATTTCACAGCATTATTGAATCTTACTTATTCCTCAAATGTTTGAGCTTGTAATATTGTTCAGTCCCAAGACATAGAACACGAGCTCCTGAGGTTGAATAGAATGACTCACTTGTTTCACTATGCATTCAAAGTGGATATGAAGCATAAATCCCCCTTTTCCCTTTGTAATATAGTAGCCATGAATCACAATGTCACACCGAGTCGATCATAATCTAACACTTCACGCCTCAGCCAACAACTTGATTTGTCAAGAGAACAGGTCTGCAAGCTGCCAGTAGAATTGTTTCCCATTGGAGAAGAAGGGATAATTAAGCCCGCAGTGAGCTAATTTCTTTGTTCTTTTATAGAAATAACATTTACTTTCATCTTTTTAGTAAACATAAATGAAGAAATATTACATATGTATAAAGTCACTAACGTGTTTACTTTCTCTAAATTACAAATATGAGTTTTCATTCCATTACCACCTGATAAATTGTGTTCAGGAATATTCCATTTTACCACAAAATAATGCACCGTGTTACATCTTAATTAGGTAAACTGGAGCTAAAGTCAATTATGCTGTATCTGGACACTAACTGGAGCAGCGCATCATTGCTTCCTGGGGATAAATTTGAGGCTATCTATTTATAGCTTGGTATTTTCTGTCCAGTGACTGAATAATCATCATGTTTTGTTTAATGTTCTGGTTAAATTCTTCTCCATGTGAATTATATAGTGTGTGATTCTATTGAGATGACCAAACTTGTTCATGAGTCCTGAAACACGTCCAGAAGTCATCATGCAGCGCTCTGTATTTTACATATGAAGGTTCACAGAGCGTATCGATTCTAATAAGCAAAATCCAAGCCTCCTTATGCCTCTCTTATGACTAAGAATTCCTTTATTGTTTTGGATTCATGACTGGTGAATTCAGCCGATAACTGATTCTCTTCACCCATCAAGGGCAATATTGATGCAAATAAATATCATGCTTGTGTTTGTTTTTTTTATTTTCTATATTACATTATGTACATTTACATACAAATCAGATATGGCCCTTGCTGTCATGAAAGAGTTGTCAATAAGGCCCCACTGTTGTAATGTTTGGGAACTCAAGATGCATTCATAGCCAATTTGTGCGCTCCCGGGCCCACACAACCCACCCACTCCGCCACCACTATGTGAGATGAGGCTTATTACATCCTGCACAGCCAGCCACCTCTTCTGGCTGGTGCCTAGGGGGAACAGAGTCATTTCACCATCTCTTTCTGCATCTGGGGGGGAATGGGGCACAGCAGCCCCTGTCCTTTGCCTGGCTCTTATGCAGGGGCAGGGAAAACGCCTTCATTTACAAAGTCACAGAATAGCCCCGCAGCATCTGTACCATGTGAGTATTAAGAATACCCTAATGACTTTGGGCCTGATCCCCTACTCGCCCCAAGATGAAATAGATAGAATTAGAGCATCATGAGGCTGAATAAGTTTTTGGCCTCACAGTTAGTTCTTTTCTCCCTTTCTACAATTGTGGCTATGCCTGGTGTTTCTTATATATATTCCGTAGCTGCTGGGATACTGTTATTAATAAGCTTGATTTTATTTTTTGCACTGATGAAGCTAAGTGTGATCTGATTGTATTTGTTTCTCTGAGTATTTACTTGGGTAGTATTTCCAAGACATCTGGACTCATATTCTTAGCTGATACTCAGCCATGTCTCTCCACAGTTGCACTACATCAGAATGCAAACAACATCCTTGGATATGTCACTTTAATTAATATATATGATATAGAATTAATATATATATTTTCTATGTTTTCCTCTATAAAAGAAATTTTCTTCAGCCATCAAGATGCTATTCAAATTAGGCTGTACACAAGCTATGCTTGCAAAGTTAATTTCTTAAGTGAAAACTTAGTTTAACATTTAAATTTTCTTCTATTTTGTTAGTAGCTAAAAGCATTTTAAAGGTCTGCCGGTTAAAAACGCCTTCAGCTTCAAATGTTGATATTACCAAGGTAAAACAGGAACAAATTTAAGAGGATCTGTGAACTGTGCCCATTGTGTTTAACTGGTGTTTGGAAGCTGTGCAATATTTTTTTTTTTTTTTTTTTTTTTTTTTTTAATCTGGATCTCCCTCTTATCCAGTTAGGACAAAGCTCCCTGTCAGAGAATTCTTTACTCAGCTCTATACTAACTCCTCCTAGCCAACAGCTAGATGAGAGTGTAGGCTCTCGGGGGACCAGGACTACCTCTTTAAGAGATATTTGTACAGTGTTTAGTACAGTCTAGCACCAATCTCTGATTGAGTCCTTAGGCATTACTATAATATAAATTTGTGTACACAATGCCAAGCACAAAGAGGTCTTGTTCTCGGTCAGGAGCCTATAGGTAACACTACAATACCAATAAATATATAATACTGGGTGATCTGGGGCCATCTACATGGAATATACAGACCTAATGTATGTCAACTATGAATAGCTGTCATTTATATAGATATATATACTATTTATATGGTATATGCAGCAGATAAAAAAAAATCAAAATTGTGTGGGGAGCAGAAAGATCTTAGAGTAATGTACAATTCCCTATTTAACTATCTGCAAAAGGAACATAGCAAATGTTTAATGGTTACCACTTATTGCATACACGTATTTTTTTATGGTAGAGATACTCTTCTGCGATATACATAGCAAACCTTATATGCCCTTCATCCACCAGCATTACAGTGATGCTTCTTGGGGGGTACCAAGGGTTGTGATACACCTCGCTACCACCCACCCTTAGTGTAAGGAAGTTTGATCTGTGTCTACTGGGGGGATCAGATCCCCAGCCTACCAGCCCTGGCAACACTCTCCTCTCAGCCCATGCAAGATCTGCTGCCTCTCTGCAGGTTAGGGAAAGGTGCACTGAAGCCCTCCTGTAGCGTCTAGCCCCCTCTTCCACTGGACATTCACAGAATTCACAGATTTGCTGCTCCCAAAGGAACAGCGCAACCTAGCTTACCCACTGTCACCTCAGGATCACCACTCGACTTAACACACTTCACTTAGATATGTTCATAGTGAAAATAAGGAAAGGCTGATTTAACAAGGCAGAGCTATTTGAGACACAGAAGCTGGGAAACAAATGGTTACAGGTAAAATAAAATCATGACATACTTTCTACAGCCTAGTATTCCAGGGTGCTAGGTATAGCACCCTGCTCATTGCACTTGCTACAGCACAGAAATGGCTCCAAACTCAGCTGGGAGTAATTAACCATTTTCTGCTGGGGAGGGGTGAGGGGCAGCTGGTGGTGCTCACCAGGCTATTGACTAGATTAGCAGTAACTGGGCGGGTGTAAGTAAGAGGAACAGGAAAGCAGCAGAGAGGTCAGAGGGTGAGCTGTGCAGAGGAAAGACGCTGTGTAGCTGTCATCTCCTGTAGTGTATCTGCAGTGTGCTCTTTGCTGGAGAACTGAGGAACGAAGGTACATGTTGTGAAAGGGAAAGAGCCTAGGGGTGTGTGTGGTGGAGGGACCATCCAAACAGGGTAGGCTGTGAGGCATGTAGAGTAGCTGAAGAAGTAGTCTGTGCTTAATTAACAAGGTCATTTTCTGTTTAATATAGTTTAGCTCAATCAAAGTCTCTGCAGCATTTTCCAGCCAGGTTGGCTGTGACCTTCCTTCCATTAGACAGAACACAGCAACAATTCAGCTCCTCGGTGAAGGATCCAGTACCCCCAGTCGTATCCCCAAAATTCATTCTCTTTACTCCCAACAGAACACCCCCTCTTGTTCTTGTAGCTCTCCTCTCTTGTGACTTTTGCAATCTCTTGAATAACCATCAACTCAGGAATGCAGATGGACCTCCGTTGTGCATGCAATTCACACCTGCCCGCACAGAGAGACCTTCAGTGTGCGCATGCAGTATGCACATGAGCAGACAGCCTCTCTTACCCCAGTGGTCTGCAAACTTTTCCAGTCATGCCTTCCCTGCCTCCCAACCATTAATGGAATTGGTCTGTGCCCCTCTCCATTACTGCACAGCCACAGCTTCCTTAGCAGCAAGTTGCTTCTGCCTTGCAGCCAGGCTGCCCCACTAGGGGAGAGCCAATCACTGCCCCTCCCCCTCGGGTTTTCAGGGTGGGGGAAGGTGCATGCAATGGCCTCTGGGGGCAGAGGCTGCCAGGAGTGGAAATTGGCCCTATATATTGACCCACAGACTAGGTGGCCTGCTGAGATGAGTTGGAGCAAAGGTGGTTCTCCCTTCGCAGCCCCTGCTCTTTGGGGGCTGGCCTAGGCTGCCTGGTGTTGCCACTCACCCCTCTCCCCCTTGAATGTTTCTCTGTGCCCCCCCACAGTGTATGTGCCACTGATCTCCCTAACCTGAACAGAATCTCTCCAAGATCTGTCATCTCCTGGTGAACTGCTTCCAATGTCAAGGCTTTAAGAACATAATTCCCAGTATAGATACATAACTTCTTAGATATATATCTGTACGTACAGTGTGTGATGACCAGTAAGCTACTGGCTCTCAGTAGACACCTTATATGCCACCCTTTGCTGAAAAATTATGCATATACCTGACCCTTATAAAACCACATGCGTCTCCTCTTTAACCCCTGTCAGTTGGTATCAAGAGGTCCCTGGTCACAATTACTACCAAAAGACTAGTGTGGAAAGAGGAGGAAAGTATGGTTTGGAGGAAACTGACCTACACAAGGTCCTAGGCTGATACTCCATGTAATATTAAATAATAGAGCCTCTGCCTTCTGATAAAGTACTCAACCCACACTACATCACATACTGTGTGTGGTGGTGTCGATTTAAAAAATGGAATCAGACGTGGGGACCTGGATCTGGATTCAGAGTGTGGAAAAATTACTAACATATACTGGGAGCAAGATAGTTCTGAAGTAATGTCGTAAATCCTGGTGATTTCTGAAAATGCAGGAAGGGGACCAAGATTTTCTGAAAATGTTGGCCTGTCATAGAGCTTGATTTTTCAAAAGAACTCAGCTCCCGTTTAGGCACCAAAATATGGTTATAAATGTCACAGTAGGAGCTGCTGGGAGCTTAAACCTTTTGAGAATATGGCCTTTATTTAGGTGTCAGAGGCTTGGTCTACACTTACCCGGCTATTCGTCCGCAGTCAACAAAAGTTACACAAGCTATTCAGAGTAGCATGTGTAACTCCCATCAACTGCTGTACTTCTGTTCTGTCTTCACTGTACTGCACTACACCACTTGAGGAGGTGGTTTTAGTATGTCGATTTCCTGATCAATTGAGTGGGTCTACACTGACTGCTCAGTCGATCCAGATAAGTCGATCTGATGGCAGCGACTTTGCTGCCATCAGTATAGACATACCCTAAAAGAGAAATGAGATCTTTGGAAATCTGTTGTGAGTGCAGTGAGGAGCCATGTGAATAACCAATGTTTAGCTTCAGTGGTCAAACTGAATAATTGAAAATAATTTTCCTTTCAGGTTGAGCCACAAAAAAAAAAAAGTTAAAATTTTTTGACAAACCAAAAAAATAGAAAAAAGTTTTGGATTGAATGATAAATATTATTTGACCTGAAATAAAACACTTTCTCATTGTCAAGCTTTTTACTTAAAAAAAAATAGAATTAAAGAAAAATTTGAAACAAAAAGTCATTTTGAATTGAAAAAATCAAAACACATTGTTTAGAAAATGTTGAAATTAAAGATTCTGATTTGTTTAAAAAATGGTGGGGTACGCTTGACTGGGGAAAAAAAGGCAAATTCCCCCTAATTCCTGGAATGTCTTGTATTTTTCATTAACATTTTTTGGTCCAAAAAATTTTACCCAGCTCTGGAGCTGGGCACTTGAAAATCATGGGGGCCATGCACTCTTTTGAAAATCTAATCCCAAAATGTATATTCAAACAATATATGCTACATAAATTACCCCCAAAACATTTTCCTACATTAGGTTGCACCCACAAATATTTTTCATTCTAAAAAAATATTTAGAAGTAATGATATGCCTATTCATTATTTACCTAACTTTTGAATTTAACTAAATCAGAGGCATAAACAATAATTGCTAGATGATCATGCTTCTAGCTAAACAGAATTTCATAAAGATAAGATTTTCATCTCATGTAAACAGTTTGGTTTTACATAATTTATGCCCTTTTTCATAGAAAATGGGAGATGAAGTTGTGAGTGAGATGCATCAAATGAAAAGGGAACAAAGGTTTTATTTACTTTTGTGCTTTATTTCTTGACTTATTACTTTTGTGTATAATATTGCAGACATTTTCAGGTTTTCATTCTCTGTGAGAAAAGCCAAACTTCAGTCGTAATTAGGATGCAAAAATTACTTTGAACAAACAAGACTTTATCCTGTTAGCATATTGCTAGTTCATTGCCTTTTTTAAATTAGGAAAATCTCGACATTTACTAGAAATAGATTTCTTATGTGAAAATAGTTCCACAATATTCTTTTTTTCACCCAGCAGAAGAGTCAGCATTTTGTCATTTAGGTATAGAACATCCTGGCATTCTGTAATACAGTGTAACGACATAATGCACCTAAATGACACAATATTGACTTAGTTGACATATATTTTTAGTATTATTTATACCTATTTTTGGCTGGGAAAGCGACTCTTAACTCACATAGAGACTTCCCAGTAGACAAAATGGCAGTAAATCTGTACAAACTAAATATGCTTGAAAACTGAACATGATGATTTAAATAAGAGGCCAGCTCATTTCAATCTGATGTTAGTTAAGAGTTTTTAGACATCAACTGATGTTTGAGGAAGTCGTCTCTTGGGAATGACTCCATATTAACTCCTCCTACATTCTGGATGGTTACAAAAAAGGTGGAGGGGGGGCAATTTAAAAAAATTGGCGTACCTAGTTTTGGGGGTTACTAAACCTGGCTCTGGTACAGAATTGCCTTTGTTCAGTGGGGTTTTGCTATCACAGGACATATTCTGTGCACCAGGAATGGAAAAATAAAAGGTACTTCAGGTACAAAACAACATGCAAGTGTTGGTTGGTTGGGTTTTTTTCACCTTTTTTGTGTTCGCTTTTAAAAATCCTTTTCACCATAACTATCCTAAAAATTATGATTGACTAGATCTGTGACTTTTGTCATTATGAGCCTGATTTTCATTCCATTGATGTGAGTGGGAATTTTGCCATTGATTTCAGTGGGAGCACAATCATGCCCAGTACGGGGAAATGTGGAGCAGAATGCAGTCACCAGTGCTACATATTTATGATTATTCTTGGATAAGTCCGAAGCAACTGGGGTGAAATCCTGGTCCACTGAAGTCAATAGGAATTTTACCATTAACTTCAACAGGGCCAAGATTTCACCCTTATTTTTTACTGGAATAGAAATCCATTCTATAGCTTTCTTAAATCTGCACCCATTATATTCATGCACCATGTGGCTAAACCTTTTACCAAAGGTTCTATGTGATGTTTGCTCATTGTGTCTCCAGTTTATTTACCTCATATGAGCTGCTTTTGTTCAATAGAACACCTTTATTCCTTCTCTGATGTGTCCATGTGACTTACCAGAGAAGCTTCAGCCAAATGAAAATCAATGAACTCTATTCTTGAAATCCCTGCAGTACTTTCAGATCTTCTCATGCAGAATAAATTAAATTGCTTTGTCTTAACAACAGTATGTCCATATTCAGAAGCATTTAACAGAGCAGGAAAAGATGCCAGCGAAAGCCATCCTCCCAGATACAAGAACCAAAGTTCAGACTTTCAGAGATGGGACTAGCTGTCTTTGTGGTGGGGATGTAAAACTTACTCATACCAAAATTATAGTCCACAACTAATGATGTATGGATATTAAAAACCCGCCACCCATGTCTACTCTGAGATGCTACTATAAGAGCCACTGTAAGATATGATTTCCTGACATACCTTCAAAAAGTCAATATTACAATGCCATGAATTCAGTCTCTAAGTGCAGCATCACTTCTATTAATGATGTTAGAAACATTGTGAACCACCCACTAAGAAGATAGTTAGGTAGTATCTTGATACTGTAGTTATGTTCAAAATTTATATGTCCCATTCAGAGTCTGCTTTCTAACTTTTGTACCATTGTCCATGGGGACTTCTAAAGAGAGAGGCTTAAAAAATGCTGGGCCAAATTCTATTCCCAGTTATTCTGTTTATAAATTTGAAATAACTCCATTGACTTCAATGGAATTACTCTAGATTTGCACTGGTGTAACTGAGAACAGAGTCTGCATGCATCTAGAAATGGTTCTCAACTTATTTACCATTGTGGACCGCATGTGTTATTTGGGCCACATCCAATATTACTGTATGACCACGAGGCTGTCGTGTGGACTGCTGCTGTGTGCTGATTGGGCCACAGGTTGCGAACCACTGCTCTAGATGTACAAAATTATCAAAGATACTCTTTAAAATCCTATATTTATCAGTCTTGTCTGCACATATTCATCTCTAATTGAAAGTGTTTTAACTGGAGAACTGGACTTCGGAGACGTTTTAGCACATCTAACCGAGTGCTTTTGTAAGTAAATGCTCTTCTAGTATGTATTGGTTGTGTTAGCTCAATCTGAAATCTGAAAAAGACATCCTAACATTGGATGTTAGAAATTAGTTGCCCAATCTTGCATCATGCTCATGTGAGTAGTCCTTACTTACATAATATTTATTGAAGCCAATAGAATTCTTCACATGAGGAAAGGCTACTCACTTGAAGTAAGAAGGCAGGAGCAGGCCTTAATTCTGTATCATATCGCTGTCAGTTCAGTTACAGTCATAAATGCAAATAGTTTCATGGTAATAATGTAAATGACTATTTTAGCTTAATGGGGGTTTTAGCTCTATATCAGAAACAGAAGAGATCTTTCATTTGCCATAAGGTGAAATTGTATTATTAATTAATTCAATTAAAGGGACACTGCCAACAGCATATTGATAGTTTCCCCTCAGGGTCTATTAAATGTGCTTAACTATAACCTTGATTCTGATCTCACATCTGAAAAGCTTCATTGACATCAATGAAGTCATTCCTGATTTGCATCATCGTAAATGAAATTAGAATTAGGACTTAAAACCTCTTATTGGCAGTTCTAGTGTCTTTTTTGATCAGCATATAATTTTATTATGTTTCTTGTATTAGTGTTTCTTATGCTGCCTTTTCTTTATTTCTCCAGCTGAATATCAGCATCATTGGAGATGTCCACATAATGGGCTGCTCATGAAACAGGAGCTCTTATATAACTTTTGCTGCAGTGCAATAAGTCACACCAAAATGATTGATACTGATTATTTTAAAAATATATTCTTTGGGTTGCAAGCTCTTTGAGTTGGGGACTGCCTTTATGTTTCGTGCTTCACATGTCACCTAGCACAATGGGGTCCTGGCCCATGACTGAAGATCCCAGGATATACCGCAATATAAATTTGGTGATTATATAAAGCGAGGGGTTGTCTTGGCTAAATGTGCATTGGCATCTGTAATACCATAGACATCCAATGGGATTTAGGCTCCTAAATAACTAAATCACTTTAAAAAATGAGATTAGATTATCACAATGGTCCCTTCTGGTTTTGGAATCTATTAATTTAGGTTCCTAAATCCATAAGGTATTGCAACACCTAAATACCTTTTTTTTTTTAAAAAAAAAAGTCTCACCTAAATGCTTAATGTGTTCTAGATGGTTTATATACAAATAAGGAGACTAAGCCCCCGCTCAGAATCTAAAGCCCTAATCCATCAATTTACTGTGAACAAGCAAACTGCTGCACTCACACCAGCCCCAAATAATAAATTACAGGCTCAGATCCTAAATCAAATCTTGTTAGAGACCACAATAGCAGTGTAATAAATGGAATCTGGCTTTTCCATACACAGGGCATTCAAATTCAAGAATTTCTAAATGTATCTATTATCAGATATTGCTAATTCATTTAGGACAGTGGTTCTCAACCAGGGGTACGCAGAGGTCTTCCAGGGGGTACATCTGCTCATCTAGATATGGGCCTAGTTTTACAACAGACTACATAAAAAGCACTAGCGAAGTCAGTACAAACTAAAATTTCATATGGACAATGATGTGCTTATGGTGATTTACATACTATGCACTGAAATGTAAGTACCATATTTATATTCCAATTAGTTTATTTTTTAATTATATGGTAAAAATGAGAAAGCAAGCAATCTTTCAGTAATAGTGTACTGTGACATGTCTATATTTTTATGTCTGGTTATGTAAGCTAGTAGGTTTTTTTTTTTTTTTTAAACGAGGCAAAACTTGGGGAACACAAGATAAAACAGACTCCTGAAATGGGTACAGTGGTCCGGAAAGGTTGAGAACCACTGTTTAGGATAGTACCTACTATGTGCTAAGTATGACCAAATGGACAAGAAAGGATAGCCCCTACCCCCAGGAGACTGCAGCTAGCCTTGGGTGAAAATTCTTTGAGAAATGTTTCTGAAAAATGCATCTTTCGGGCCCCAGAATTATTCATGAATTCACAAATTTTATGAATAATTTCATCCTAAAAAAATCTGTGTGCCCCCCCCCCCCAAAAAAAAATTGTAATATTTGATTTTGACCATTTCTAAATGTTAAGTCCTGACCATTTTGAAATATTTTATTTCAATGTTTTTATTTCAAAATGTCATTTATTTTCAAATTTAGTCAATTTTAAAAGGAAAAAACATGGACAAAAAGAATGAACCCCGCCTTGCCCCCCAAAATGGCTGAATCAAAACAAAAAACTTGAAACAACAATGATATGGGGTTGACCGAACTGGTTGATGGTTTGGGTTTTTTGAGTCTTGCAGTACAATGAAAAAACTGGGTTTGATTCAGATCAAGATGAAGTGTGGTTTGTTTTTTTTTCTGGTTTGCCTCAGGCACCAAAAAATCCATTATGCGCTCAGCTCTAAAGGACAGACAGAGACAGATAAACAGAGCTAACAGGAAATGGGAAACATGATAGACTTTCTTCCTTTCTGTTTACTGAATATACCTGGCAATAAGCCTCCCCAGCAGAAGTGGGTTTCCAAGTGTGACTTTAATGTGGTGAGGGTAAGGGCCTCATGGGTAGGTTCAGGAGGGTTGTGTAAGGGAAAACCTGGAAAAGGTTTGTAGGTGATCACATTTTTTCTAAACAAAAATGCATTCTAATTTATGACAATGTATCTAAAAGGTTATATTCTGATACTTACATCCCAAAGACAAATGGTTATTTGTAATGCTATTATTTATACCAGGACGCTTTCTGCAATTCCAAGATGAATGATTACTGTCTAAAGTCCACGGAAGGAAATATGTATTTTTCTTTCACAATTAATAGTATTAAGCCGTTTCCTTCAAAACAGATTCCTTGAATCCAATATTAAGGGCAACTGTTTTTAAATTAGAGCAGTTGTGTTGATACTGAGCCAACAAATACCAGAACAAGCTCATTTGCTTCCTCTGATTATGGCAATAAAGCATCTCAGGCCACAACATCTCTTTCCATTTTGCTGACAGTGGTGGAGTATTGTGGGGGGGGGCAAGCAGAAGCTTCTAAAATCTGTAGGAAGTAAGAGAGCAGCATGTTGTACCCCTCCATCTGCCACCCTAGAAGCTCATTTATATGATCTCCACACAGCCAAAGCTCTGCAAATTCTGAGAGGTCACGCCTAAATGGGAGTAAGAACCAGAATAGAACTTCTCACCGTGGAATCAGCCCACGCCCCAGCAGACTGATGGGGAAACACGTACAGGACTTAATGGTAACTCAGTTAATGCTTTGCACAAAGTGAAATGTTAGGTTTGGGATTACAAAAGTGTGCAAAAAAAATGGTGAAATATTTACAATTTTCTGAATGAAACATCTGAATGTTTTTCATACTGCCAAATGACATGCCGATCTGTAATGTGGCAGGTGTGATGTGCTACTGCTTTTCAGCCTAATTCAAATCCTTCATGCAGCATAGAGCAGCTTCGCTTGCCATGCACGCAGCAACCAAGACCATTTTGACTTTTTTTTTTTATTCTTACCACGCATAGCACCCAGCTGTATAGAACACTCCTAGCAGTGGTCACTGAAATAAATCAAGTACTTTGATTTAGTGCCAGAGTTCAAAATCATCCAGTTCCAATCTCCACTTCTACGCAGTATTGCCATCCATTCAAGTGAAGCAATATGATTTACAGATGATACTGCCAGGTTAATAATACATCACCTGATTTAGAACAGGTGCCTCAGGCTATAATCTGGTGATGTTGCACTTCTAATGATGTCCAGTCTAACGGAAAGTCCCACCCTACCGTATGTTTTTATGGTAGCTGTGACTTCTGTCTTTGTCCAGTGTCAGATTCTTGATAGAAAATGATACAAGTGAAGGACCAAATTCTGTGCTCAGCTACACTAGAGTAAATCCAGAGTAACACACCGCAATCAAAGGAGATCAGAATCAGGCCCAAATTTTGCAGCCTGGTGTATATAGATTATGTGCCAGAGCCTGGTTCCCTTGAGCCTTTTATGCAATGGTGTGCACAGGGGGTGCTGAAGACCCAACTTGATTAAGGAGGATCTTAGGGAGTTTCCTGGTGCACAGAGAACCTGCACAGATTGAACCACCTCTGGTTCAGCTAGCTCCCTCCAATAGGTCCTCGTGCTCTTTGGACCATTACAGTGGTTATGGGGAAGCAAAATGCTATCTCCTCCCTATCACTCCTTTGCTGGGCATCCTAGGGAGCATATTAAAGGAGCAGTCTATGCACTCCCCTGTGCCCAATGACTGAAACGTTAACAGGCCCTTGTGCCAGCCGTGTGTGGGGGAAGACACAAGCAGCTGCCTGTCCCTCCCACTCACCTGCGCAAGAGCCCATCATGGTCTGACCCATTGTCTTCAATGAGGCAAAGCCAGACCTTGCATGCAGTTAACTTGATGGTGTTTTGATTTGTCTAAAGGAAATAGCTTGGTATAGGAACAGCCTCTGAGATGCTATTAGCCTTTTTAATTACATGGATTCTGATTAATACCACCCCCCATCCACTTCCCCTTCTTCTCACCCTCCTAATCCTCTTGTATAAAAATCACATCTTCCTCTCAGATATTCTGTCTGTGCATCGTTAGCTTCCCTAGTGTTGCTCAGAATTACTCTGTCCTTGCTCTAAATGTCTTTTTAGTTGCTGCCAGTTCCAGTTATAAAGAAACACTTCTGAGCGGTGTTTTCGTTGAAATAATCTCAAAACTCAGCCATGTGCATACACTATTTTCTCCTTTTCCCACCATTCTCATCTGCTGTCCAACTGACAAATGTTCTCTCAAGAATGGAAATAAAACTCCTGGATCGCATTCTAACTTCTGGGCTTGTTATTTGTGATGCTTTCCCTCTTCTTCAGTCTCTCTATTTATGCAGGCTCCATTCCTGCATGTTCTGTCACTGTGACATCTCTTTAGAATGCATTGTTTCTAGCATTGTAATGATATTGGAAACAAGAACGAAAAATCAAGCATTGTCGAGCTCATCAGATTGATAGCACTGCATTACAGATGTCACTGACAACTGACTGAATCAACCCTAGGGAGAAAGAGGACAGAGGAGTTACAGAGATGTGGTATGTTATGTGCAGTTAAATTACAGATCAACTGGCCACAAAATTGCTGTTCTTGCCTTCTACAAACTGACCATGGGGAAATGCCTTCTACTCATCTCGTTGTTAAAAGCACCATCTCTCCACTAACATATGGTCAGTGTCATGTTCACTCTTAATCAAGACTTGTGCATGTATAATGTTTCCTTAGTCCGCCTGTCTGATGAGCAAAGAATGGTCCCGGGGCCAAACTACAGAACAGGGGAGGCAAAAGATCTGAATTCTCTGCACCAGGTCTTCTGGTCTTCTGAGTCATTTCCCTTTCTATGTGCCCAGTTACCAGTGTCTACCATCAGCATAGACAGCTGCCTGAGATATGGGATAGGACAACAACCACTCGTTCTCCTGGGGATTCTCCAAAATAGCGGGTGATATCATACTGGAAGGGGCTCTGGCCAGTGGGCCCAGGGGAACCAGTAAATCCTTTGGACAAAGCTGCCAGTTTGCCTCTGACAGACTCTGTAGCTGCCTCCCTCTGCAAAAAGGACCCATAGGATGCCAACAGCAGTACCTGCCTTCCCTTCCTCCATTTGATGTCTCTTCCTCTAAAACCTGGTGGGAGCCAGAAGAGTGTAACTCGCTTGCACCAACTAACTGTCAAATGTGGGTACTACTACTTAGGTTACATCCTAGAGATGCATGCTTATAAAGTATATTGGTAGCTTCAGAGGCTGCCTGAAGTTGTGCCATCTCCACAGAAGTAAGAAAAGGAGATGGACACTTCATTTTGCATTACCTCTTTCCAGCGTCTGATTTCCTCAACAACTGATCAGAGATTAACTGTAGTTTTGAGTTCACTATTTCACCATAACACACCCCCCCCACACACACACACACACAGAATGACACAAGTAATCTCTCTCTCTACAGGTTTCCAGGGTGAAATGCAGTCATTCAGTGACTCATTCATTGCTGGATAGGCAAATCAACAGAAATGGCCACAAGAAAAAGGAACCCCTGGTTGAGCTCAGTGTATCTCCTCTATCCAGATGTTCCTAGATAGGGGGCCTCTACTGGGGTGCATATTGAGAAAATGAGCTCTGCTTCGTTTTTTCCTTTCTTTTGGTGGCCTGCAGACACTGTCCTATATTCTCTTCTCCATTACTCTGAATGGACCTGCCTGGGAGGTTTGTTGTACTAGCAATTTTAAAGAGGATTTTAGTATATGGTCAATTATGGGAAAAGTATGTAGAGTGTCTTACATGCCTATCTTAAAGGGATTGGTATTCCTAAAATGACTAGAAAGCCAAGAGGAGATAAAAACGTGCCAAGTGCTTATTACCTGGAAGAGGGAGAGTGAAAACTCAGAGCAAGTGGGATCCAAAATGGTTCTTGACTCTATCTGGTCATTTCACCTGGATTTAGGAGGCCAGCTAACAGGGAAGAACATGATGGGAAAGGTTGATATAACAGGAATCAAAACAGACCAGAGTAGTTGTGACTAATATGCCTAGCTACTGCTTCTGAGAAAACATTAGGTCACCAGCTATTACAGTTCAGGACAACTGCACCTCTGTGGTCTCTCAAGAGTATCCACCTACTCAGCCATTGCCTCTCCTGGGCAGAGAGCCACATCATTTCCCCTCCTCACTGGGTTTTTTACAAGCTGCACAATTCCCTGCTTACACTGTGATATTCCCAGCAAGCCAGACTGCCTGCAAGCCAGCATTTTTGCTCTTTGCTTTCTCTTCAAACGTTAAGAACAGTGTCATGACCCACAGTTTTGTTAGCACCCCACTCTTTATAAGTGACAACATTTATTCCTAAAGTGAAAACCTTACAGAGAAAACATTAAAAACAATAAAAATGCATGCTATAAGGGTCTAGTATGTCAGTCCTCCAAAACCCTCAGCTGGGTTTTACAATTTCATAACTTTCTTGCATTCAGAACAACCATGAATAGTTCAGTCTTTCTTTTATGCTGCTTGGGCCTTGGAACTTGGCCTCATATAACAGGTGATCAGCAGACAATAGCCCACTCCTCAGGATGTAGTTTCAAAAGGCAGGGATTTTGCATAATTAGAATTCACTTCCCCCAGGAAAAAACACTTCTCATTTTTCCAAAATGTCCCTTCTCGTCTGGCACATTCTTCAGTATAATCCACTGAACCCCAGATCTCACATCTGTCACATCCTCCCCCTTTTGGGAGGCAACCTGTAATCCCAGCCCACAATATATAAACTTTTCACTTAATACAATGGACCCCAAAGATACTTAAACTTAATTCAGTAAGGTCTCTCAAGGATAATGCAGGAAACTGTCATATCTGTCACTTCTTTCTTCTATGTATAAGACACTTTAGGATTTTCTATGGCAAAGCAAGGTGTTTATTTTGTCCGGAATATCTGTCCTCCTTAGGTGGTGGTCATGTTTTGTAATATTCATAAAATACAAAGCCAGATTTCTTTTCCCCCATCATCTGCTTCTCACGCTAGAATTTCCCCAATCTAGCTAGTATGCAGGTATGGGTGATGTAAGAGACATTTACAGTGTAGTGTGCAACAGCTGTTACACTTCACTTCCCATGCACCACATTGGAAACTTACCCCTATGGCTCTATGGGCTTGTGTGTTTAATAACAGTCATTTAGAGGAGAAGCCTTTGTTAATACCATAACTGGAAACAGATGTTAGTTGCAGACAAGCACTGAAGAAAATGGGAACAGAACTGTTTTGCAAGCCAGTGATTTGAAGACTTTGTTTGCTACAGGCATTCCTCTGTGTGTTGGTGATGATCACTGATTCTAGTCCAATGTTATACTAGATTTCTGATAATGCAAGGAGAATACATCAAGCTATGAAAGTGCACCCATCCAAAAAGTCTTCCAGCTGTGGAAATAACTTATTCTTAAAATGGCCGGTTTTGTGTAAAGCTGCTCAAAATACCTCAAGCTACAGTACATTTTGTAGACTTCATTCATCTTGGGCATGAAAACTGTTACAGCTTGAGCAATAAACAGAAAGGGGGAAAATTCCACAAAATTTTAGAGATAATGGAATTAGATACCTGTAGCCACATCTAAAAAAAAAAAAATGTAAATTACTGCTACCCTTCAGGAGTCTATTGTTTACAGTGCCTGCATTATATTTAAAAGATTCATTTGGATGCAGCAATGGGCTTGTTTTCTGGGTTTATCTCAAGATGGCAGACTAAGAGTAATTACTCTCTTCAGGAAAACAAATGCTATGCAAAAACATTTCTAGAAGCAAAGGACAAGAATAATGGAAACAGCAGTTTGCCAGGATAAAAACAAACTTGTTCATCTGTATCAAATAAGATTGGTTTAAAATTATACTATTTCAAATTATGAAAGAACTCAAGTGAATATGTGCATACATCTGTTTTCTTTACAGGGAAACTCATGATTAACATATTCAGAGCCCATTCCAAATTTGCATCCCAGGAGTCACTGGTGCAGCTCACAAAGGCATAGGAAGTAGGAACAGGAAAACCTCAGAAGGTTTCAAGTTCACATTCAGGTCAGAGAAGCATATAAAAGACTGGATACTTGCAGTGGTTGCTGTTAACATTTGCCAGGGCTCTGATTCAGCAAACCATTCCTGTTCAGCAAAGTACTTAAAGTGAAGCACGTGCTTAACTACAACGTTTGTCAGCAAAATACTTAAGCATATATTTCAGTGCTTTGCTCAACTGGTGCCCAAATTACTATGCAGTGGTAGCTGACTTATCACAGTTTTCCTTCTAGCGCTATAATAGAAAATAAATAAAGGTGACTGAATAACATGTCATTTAAAAAAAAGTTTTAAATAAATGGTTTTTTTGAACCTGAATCAAGGGCCTTATATCTGAACCCCAGAGAACTTTGAGGAAATTTGCATCTGAAGCTGAAATTTGAAGCTCATTTGTATACCCATTTCTACACTAGCACAGGGATCCACATCAAAGCATCAGATTGTGATATCAGGACCAGAGTTTTCTCCCTTGTTTAAGGTGTTGTGTTTTGTTTTGTTTTTTTTCCTAACTGAAATGTTCCATCCCTCACCACTTCAGAGTTGATCTATAACAAATTCTGCTCTGTAAAGGTTTAGTCAATTAAATCAGCCTGCTGCTGAGACAATTATAAAGAACAGGTTTTGTGGTTTTAAAAAAATGGGAAATCTGTGGCAACATAATTTGAATGTATTTGGCAAGATGATAAAATTGTACCCTTAGATATTCTATATTTCATAGACTCATAGGTCAGAAGGGACCAATATGATCATCTAGTCTGACCTCCCGCACAAGGCAGGCCACAAAACCCTACCCATACACATTTATAACAACCCCGAACCCATGACTGAGTTATTGAAATCCTCAAAAGTGAGATTTGAAGACCTCAAGCTGCAGGGAATCCACCAGCAAGCGACCCATGCCCCATGCTGCAGAGGAAGGCGAAAAACCTCCGTGGCCCCTGCCAATCCGCCCCGGAGGAAAATTCCTTCCCGACCCCAAATATGGCGATCAGCTAAACCCTGAGCATGTGGGCAAGACTCACCAGCCAGCACCCAAAAAAGATTTCTCTGCAGTAACTCAGTTCCCATCCCATCCAGCATTCCCACAGACCATTGAGCAGACTTATCTGCCGATAATCCAAAATCAATTGCTCAAATTAAACTATCCCATCATAACATCCCCTCCATATACTTATCAAGCTTAGTCTTAAAGCCAGATAAGTCATTTGCCCCCACTACTTCCCTCGGAAGGCTATTCCAGAACTTCACTCCCCTAATGGTTAGAAACCTTCGTCTAATTTCTAGTCTAAATTTCCTAATATCCAATTTGTACCCATTCGTCCTCGTGCCTATAATAGTACTAAACTTAAATAATTCCTCTCCCTCCCTAACGTTAATCCCCCTGATATATTTATATAGAGCAAGCATATCCCCCCGGAGCCTTCTTTTGGCCAGGCTAAACAAGCCAAGCTCTTTGAGTCTCCTTTCATAAGGCAGATTTTCCATTCCTCGGATCATCCTAGTAGCCCGTCTCTGAACCTGTTCCAGTTTGAATTCATCCTTCTTAAACATGGTACACCAGAACTGCACACAATATTCCAGGTGGGGTCTCACCAGCGCCGTATATAACGGCACTAACACCTCCTTCTCCTTGCTGGAAATACCTCGCCTGATGCATCCTAAAACCGCATTTGCTTTTTTAACAGCCATATCACATTGGCAGCTCATAGTCATCCTGTTATCAACCAATACCCCAAGGTCCTTCTCCTCCTCCGTCGTTTCCAACTGATGCATCCCCAACGTATATGTAAAATTCTTATTATTAATCCCTAAGTGCATGACCTTGCACTTTTCACTATTATATTTCATCCGATTACTATTGCTCCAGCGTACAAGGTTAAATGAGGTCGGTCCAAGAACCGATCCTTGAGGGACTCCGCTAGTAACCTCCTTCCAGCCTGACAGTTCACCCTTCAGCACGACCCGCTGTAGTCTCCCTTTTAACCAGTTCCTTATCCACCTTACAACTTTCACATTCATCCCCATCTTTTCCAATTTAACTAACAGTTCCCCATGCGGAACCGTGTCAAACGCCTTACTGAAGTCGAGGTAAATTAGATCTACCGCATTGCCCTTGTCTAAGTAATCCGTCACCTTCTCAAAGAAGGAGATCAGGTTGGTTTGGCACGATCTACCTTTAGTAAATCCATGTTGCAATTTGTCCCAATTACCATTGACCTCCATGTCCTTAACTACTTTCTCCCTTAAAATTTTTTCCAAGACCTTACACACGACAGACGTCAAGCTAACAGGCCTATAATTACCCGGATCACTTTTATTCCCTTTCTTAAAAATAGGAACTACGTTAGCAATTCTCCAGTCGTACGGCACAACCCCCGAGTTTACCGATTGCTTAAAAATTCTCGCTAACGGGCTCGCAATTTCACGCGCCAGCTCCTTTAATATCCTCGGGTGGAGATTGTCCGGTCCCTCCGATTTTGTCCCATCAAGCTGTTCAAGTTTGGCCTCTACCTCAGATACGGTAATATCCACCACCACATCCAGATTCCCGTTCGTCATCCCTCCATCATCCCTAAACTCCTCACTAGTCTTATTAAAGACCGAGGCAAAGTACTTATTTAGATATTGGGCCATGCCTAGGTTATCCTTAACCTCCGTTCCATCCTCAGCGTATAGCGGCCCCACTTCTTCTTTCTTTGTTTTCTTCTTATTTATGTGACTGTAGAACCTTTTACTATTGATTTTGATTCCCTTTGCAAGGTCCAGTTCTACGCCGCTTTTAGCCTTCCTCACATTATCCCTACACGTTCTGACCTCACTAAGGTAGCTTCCTTTACTAATCCCGCCTTTCTTCCACTCCCTGTAAGCTTTCTGCTTTTTCCTAATCCCCTCTCTGAGTTGCTTGCTCATCCAGCTTGGCCTGCTACTCCCGCCCATGGTTTTTTTCCCCTTTCTTGGGATGCAGGCTTCCGACAATTTCCGCAGCCGCGACTTAAAGTAATTCCAGGCCTCCTCCACATTTAAATCCCCAAGTTCCTCCGTCCAATCCACTTCCCTAACTAATTTCCGTAACTCTTTGAAATTAGCCCTCGAGAAGTCGAAAACCCTAATCCCAGATCTACGTTTGTTTATCCTTCCATCTAATTTGAATTGAATCAGCTCATGATCACTCGAACCAAGATTGTCCCCTACCACCATTTCTTCTACGAAGTCCTCACTACTCACCAAAACCAAATCTAAGATGGCATCCCCTCTCGTAGGTACTTCAACTACTTGATGAAGAAATCCATCCGCTATCACATCCAGAAACATCTGACCCCTATTATTCTTGCAAGCACTCGTCCTCCAGTCTATATCCGGGAAGTTGAAATCTCCCATAATCACACATTTCCCCTTAGTGTTTACTTCGTTAAAAACATTAAAGAGGTCTCTATCCATATCCAAGTCAGACCCCGGCGGTCTGTAGCACACCCCAAGCACTATCTCAGGGGAAGCTCTAGTAGCTTTTTTACCCAATGTTATTTTTACCCAGACAGACTCCGTCTTATCCATTCCATCACTTCTCATTTCATTACAATTCACCTCATCATTGACGTACAAAGCTACTCCACCACCTCTACCTTTCTTCCTGTCTTTTCTAAACAGCACATAGCCCTCAATACCCGTACTCCAGTCATGAGTACTATTCCACCAGGTTTCTGTTATCCCTATAATATCCGGTTTCACTTCCTGCACCAGTAGCTCCAGTTCCTCCATCTTGTTCCCTAGGCTCCTCGCATTAGTGTACAGACATTTTAATTTTTGACGTTTGGCGTCAATGACATTCTTTCCCCCGTCACGCACAGACCTTCTACCACCATCATCACCCGTCTGGCTAGTTGCAACTCCGCTTTTCCCCCTTTGGTCAATTCTTCGGTCCACTAGGATATCCCCTCTCACTTTGCTTGCTTCCCTCTCCAGGTTAAGTTCCGGCGTGGAGATCTCCTGAACATCTCCCAACCATCTCCCCCAACTTCCTAGTTTAAAGCTCTCCTAATGAGGTCGGCAAACCTCCATCCTAGAAGTCCAGTTCCCTCCCTGCTTAGATGAAGTCCATCCCGAGCGAACAGTCGTCTGTCCGTAAACGCTTCCCAATGACCGTACATCCCAAAGCCCTCCTTATAGCACCACTGCCTGAGCCATCTGTTAATCATCATAATCTTGTCGCTCCTTTGCTGCCCCGCAAAGCCCAGAAAGCCCAGAAAGCCCAGAAAAGCCCAGCAAAGCCCAGAAAGACAATAATCAGTCAAATTGTTAAAGTTTTTTTTCTGGCTAGAACTAAGATTTGTTTGCTCCTTCTTTACTATGTGTTTAATGTGACAAATGTTGGATTAACCTCCTCCTTGCTCTTTGAGATCTTTATTTCTTATAGTTAATGTTTTCAAAAACAAGTCATGCAACATTTGTGTCACAATAAATGTCTCTGCTCATTTGTCACTTCACTCTAGACATATTGCTGCATCTGAGTAAAATTTAGCTCAATAAGCAAGTTAATTCCAAAGTGATTCCTAAACTAGAGAGCACAGAGTGTGTTCCATACTTGTGCTTGAGTAATTCTTTAACCATTGTATTAATAGTCATGAAGATATGTCTCTCCTGAGGAGTGAACACACATGCATTTTTGTGTCCTATATTTGTATTCATCATTTCTCTTTTAATATTAATGCCTTCAGATTGTTTGTTGAGTATCACTTGGTATGGGATTTTTCTGAGACTAAAGAAAGGCTATTAATATAATGCATTTATTAAAATGTTAAATATTAAAAACTATATTTCATCAGCATAAAAACTACTATATTAATTCAGATGAATCATTATGCTAAAGGAAATGCTTCATGATGATGGAAAATACTGGGCACCCCAAGGCACAATGTCTAGTTAATTACTAAAGAATAATCTCCATCTGGTAGATTTTTGTCTTCCCCAGTTCATTCTAAAACAAGTCCCCAGATAGTCTCTGCAATAGTCTTCTTAAACACACTGTTTCCAAGGTTATTAGTAGTAATTGTGTTGCACAACCAAGGGAATTTTGTTTAGCATGGTGGAGGAAGCAATGTCATTATTAGTTGATTAGTGTGAATGATCTTTGACAATATGTAGAACCAACTATAGCTTCAACCAATGATATCTCATTATTCTGATTGCAGTTTGATTTGCAATGTTAAAGGGGGAGGGGACGCAATCAGCCCAATCTAAATTTCTGAGCCTAGAACCGTGAGAGAGTTTCTGTGCTTAGCTACGCTCTAGCTTTACACTCTACGCTCTATGCTCTAGCCCTTTTCCTCAAGAAAACTAGGCTGAGACATTGACAAATGCCTATCACTGTCTTCGTAAATTATCACAACTAGTGCAGTGAGGCGTCTCACCTATAGTATTCTGTGCTCTGAGATTTCAAAATCTGGTAACAAGACTAGATCATTTGTAATTAAAGAGAATCTGAAGAAAATGGTTTGGATCTTCAGCTGGTGTAAAGTAGGTCAAATGTAAATCTGGCCCAAGAAGAAGTTCTCAGTATAAAACAATTCGCCTTTTTCATACAAAAATACCTTGGGCCAAATTCAGGTCTTTGTAATAACATAAATCCAGATTAACTCTCCTGAGTCCAAATGAGGTTAAGATTTCTACCAGTGTTATGGAGAGTGGAATTTGGCCCCTTCTAAGAGGAACACCCTATAACAATGCAAGTGAAAGTAGGAAAACTGAGGACACACCCTGAAGCGGTGAGAGCATCCATAGACAGGATGGGTCTTTTTAATTCCCTGACACCTTTGCCAACCTATGCAGTAAACCTTTGTCCCTCCACTTTATTCTTGGAAGTGCTGTCCTGGGAATAATCCCATAAGTCAGCAGCCCTGTCGGTAGGCCACGTGCGCACTAAAATACCTGATTGTATTTAGCAAAATAAGCTGTATTAGTAGATCCTGGAACTTGGTGGCTCTGGCCCCTTACATGCATAATTATAAACGTAAATGACCTTATCTACTCACATGCTTTAAGCATATGCACAGCTTTAATAGTTTGCTGGGTTGGGGTCTCTAAGGCCAGTGTACGTGTCGTATAATGTACTATACTATGTGGAACAAATTTTCAAACTGGCTTCAAATCACATGGCATTTGTACACTTAATTACTGCATTTGTATGCAATATCCTGTTTCCACATGCAAATACAATTGAGTTTGCTTTGGGCGTGCACGCACACAGCTAGGGGAGTTACTTTTCGCATGTGGTATTGTGGTGATTGGGCCTACAAATTTACTCTAACTGTATGCTCAACTGTGAAAAGTGTGTGAAAGCTCATAAAATGTCACAACCAGCATTAACTATTGACTGGAAAAGATGTAAAAAAGGAGACGGACTGAATTAGTCTAAACAAAAGGGTCTACTGATATAATTCAAGGCCTGTGTTAAAATCTCACCTCATAAATAAAAGAAGTGTGGAACTGGAAACCAATTAACCAAAACTGATGTCAGAAATTAGGCTTGATTGGTATGTAAAATAATGAAGGGGTGAGCTGTTGGTCCATCACTCCCTTTTGGAGTCCTGAGAAAGAGAGACTTTGGGTGGGAAGCTGACTACCTTAACATTGACTGACTAAAAAGGGGGAAGGGGTGAGTTTCACCATTTTGGCTACCACCATCCCACCCCCTACTCTTGGGATCCCAGGATCCAGAGTGACACCACTGTGCCGCCTTTCTAATCCTGAGAGATGTCCTGGCCAGATTAGGTCAGAAAGGGACTCAAATGACACTGACACTATCACCTCCACTAGCTTTATATATAAGCTGATTTTTCTATCTTTGCTGTTCTTTTCTCTCCCCTTTACCGCATGTTTGTCTTTAGTCTTTTAGGAAACAGGTTTGAACTTCAACAGCAGCAGCTCTGGCCATCTCAATTAACTGTTTCTCTTCCCTCCACCCCCAAATAAAGGACAACCATGACTAGCTAAGAGAGAGAAGGATTTTCCTTCTAAAACCTTTCTACATGTGAACAAGGGATGTTGTTAAAAGGAAAGCCTTTCTTAATACTTTACATTTCAAATGTTTTAACCCTTTCCCCCCTTTTAGTGGCTTTAATACAAGATTTAAAAGATTTTTGATAATGTTTGTCATATACTAAGCAGCATGAGATCTCTGTATACTAAATCCAAACCTTAAAACTGCTGGACAGCTACAGGGTCATGTTAACACATTTGACTCTTTGAGCCCATGCATTCCATCAAAACGAATACAACAATGATCAATAGCTCCTGTATTAGCAATCACATTATGAACCCCTATTTTGGTGCATTGTAAGTGATCTGTAAATAGCGATCTATACCAAAACCCAGTTTTAGTTTTATTTTAACCCAGAGGTGACATTTTTGCAGACAGAAAAATCTCAAAAGTCATGGTAATTTGTAGGGCTAATTAAATGAATGAAAAATGCCTCCACTCCTTGTCTCCTCCTCCCCACAGCATACTGATTTAATTGCTGTTCAGCACTTGTTTAATATGCGTGTGCCATTGGTTAAGGGAGTGACTGAGGCATACAATACAACTAGTGGCAAGGGAAGCTGCATTGGTGAATAATCAATTTGTTTCTCTAGATAGGATAAGTACTTTGTATTGCCACCCATGCTAGACTGGAATCAGGTAAATTAGCATCTATTCAACCCATAAGTAACAGGAGAAGATAGAGCTGTCCTGGAAAACAAAAATTGAGTTTATCAGAAAAGGGAAGACAGTACTTTCATCTTCTATCATAATAGACTGTTTAAAGAAATACCCTTTAAAACAATAACTTGTGCTTCCAGACAATGGAATACTTTTGTTGGGGCAAATTATGCCCTTTTACATTGTGGGAACCAGGGGTAACTATGTTAAAGTCAATGGAATCTCTCCATTTATGCCAATGTAAGTGTCAGCAGTATCTGTCCATGTCTTCAAATCAGCCAAGCCAAAAGCCTGCATTTCCATTAGTCCCTCCCTATTTGTTGAACCTTCTCTGCTCTAGGGTAGTGCTAACACTGTATTGGAAAAGGGTTTTGAACCAGAATAGAGCCATCCACACTGAGAGCTACCAACAGAATAATTAGATAAGGAATCGGCTAAAGCTTTCCTTCAATCTCTGGATTCGGATTTATTGGAAGCTTTTTGGGCCAGTGACTGTCATTATATGCTGGCTGCTGTACATACATAACACAGTCTAGACCTCATTAATATCTAGCTGCTACTGCAATATAAATGTTAAATAATAATAATTATTATTATGGCCGTTAAGCTGAGGTTATAAGGGGTTATATCATTAGAGGGTATGGCTGAAAAGGATTTGTTTCATGGGCAATAAGTAATGCAGCAGGCAGGCAGAGTTGTAGGATCTTTATTGAGCACACATAAAGGCCTGTGTTTGTCTGGTATCCGCCTGCATTTGCTAGCCCCTGGTGGCACTGCAAATTAGATCCTACCTGATCCTCATCGAGTTCCACTTCTACTATAGGAATGTGACTAGCAGTTTTGGCAGGGGATGGAGGACAAGTCCTAGCTTCTATACCTAGTTGTTGCTGTCTTGCTTCTCAGCCTTGGGAAAGTCAGTCAGTATCTCTGTGACCTCTCTTCTCCATCTGTAAAGTAGTCACAATAACCCTTTTTACTACTGGGATGTTGTGGGGCTGAATTAACTGTTTATAAAATGCCTTGAGACTCTTCAGTGAAAGCTGTAAAGAAAAGCAGAGCCTTATAAGCATCATAGATTGTATCGCTTCCATACTTAGTTATTTTTATATTATGAAACAGCTTTAGAGAGGAACATTTGTGTTGTCTGGAAGGGACATTATGCCAATATCAATAGTGTCCAGCTGAGGCACTAACTGTTTTCCTTATTTGTATTATATCTGCAAAATTCTATTCCATGATGTATTAAAACATTTTTCGCCATACATTTCTAGGGAATTATTGCATCTCTCAGGTGTTAGTAATTTGGCTTCAGCTGCATATCTGATGACAACACCCGAGGAGTATAATAATCTCTCATTCGCCACTGCCTGTTATGCTTTATTGTTTAAATACAGTGTATGGATTTAGAAGAATTGAGAAAACAAGAACAGAATATGGTTTGGTCCAAACATGTAATGCAGTTTGCTAGCTGGAATCGATTCAATGCACTCAGCTGATGGCACTTGAGAGGTAGCAGGAAGGAACTTGTATTGTTTTGACAGATTGTTGCATTTATTTGCTTTCCTATCAACTAACTCATGCTCTTATCTAAGCAAGCACTGACACGCAACAAGGTGTGTGGCTCAGGAGCAGTGACGGGCCTAGTGTATTGAATCGTCTGAGTTAAGTGCAGATATTCTTGTACCTGCACCAATACTTGAAGCATTTTATTGCATTTAAAGGGGATGGGGGGGAGTTTTAGGTGTTTCTTTAAGTGGCATTAAATGCTCTTTGGGTCATGAGTCCCATTTTGAAAATAGTTCTCTATCTTTTGGGCTTTATTAATATTTTTGGATGTGTACAAAGAAATGGGTTTCAGAGGCTTTGGGATTTGAAAATACATACTAGCTTCTGCAGGGCAAGTGCCTTGTACAAAAGCAGCTCTCTTTGGCAGCAGTGCCCAAGTCAAGAGTGGTTTGAGGTCATTAGGCCACCTAAGAACATCAAAACAGGGAACCTCACACCTATGGCTGTGTAGGAAATTTGAAGCTCAAGGCAGTTGCCAAGGTTCACAAATCTCTCCCCAAACCTGGGCTAAGCTTCAAGTGAACTTAAGATCATTTATGTTTCAGGTGGAACTAGAAACACTGCCAAGATCTGTGGCTAGGATTGAATCCTGGCTGAACTTGGCAGTTACAGCAAAACACATTTGAATCTGTTCAAAATTCAAAGCCAAGTCCATGGGTGCAAACTTACCCAGGCCAAAACCTACAAAATGGTTCTCATGATACCCTGTGAATAGAAAGCACTGACTTTTCCACAGCTGTGACCATATGATCCTAAAGACTTTACCTACTTCAGTGTCTGCTTCTTTGAGGGGACTTTGACAACTGGATGCAGAGATGGGGGTGGGCCACTGATGATGTAGCATCCACAGGGTCACCAGTTTCAGGTACCTGAAAAGAGGACACTGTTAGGGAGGAGGGAGCCGGAAGGAAAAGATACAGGTGGAGGGAGGAAGAGGAGATAGAGGGGGAAACCTGGGAGGTGCTGAACAGGTGCTATGTACTGTGAAGGTACCTGGAAGAGTTGGGGGGCTAGCTGGGGTCTCACTTTTGAGGTGGGGAAGCAGTGCCACTCCCCGTCATGGTGGCAGGGCAGCTGGTGCTGACCCAGGACGCAGTGCTAGCTCTCAGTCAGTGCCTCCCTGCAGGGTTCTCACTTTGGGAGCTGGGGCCTGGGTGGGCGGGATCCAGCAGCTGCAAGGGACCAATCAGATACCAATGCATGGAAGGGAGCAATTGGGAAGTGGACCAATCAGGGCTCTTTCTGAGTTTTATAATATCTGCTTTGCAAAAAATCCAGACATTGCCTCTTATTTGAAAAATCTGCCCACACAGAGGGTCAAAAAAGAGGTAATATCCAGGAAAACCTGGACCAATGGTAACCCTTCTAGATGATAAGTATAATCTATCCTTCCTTCCTTCCCCCCCATCAACTGTCCCCCATTGTCTCTGTCCCTCCTGTACAAATACGCAAAGAATCCATACCAGACACCGGGAGGGAGACCAACTGCTTTGCAATTTCAGCAATACAGACCCACAGTATCCCTTTTGTGTAGACATTAGAAACAATGCGATGCAAAGGTGCGTAGACAGCCCAGTGTGGAACTGGAACTCAGTAGGTTGCTCCCTAAGGAGGAAGCAAGCTCTCAAAGCAGCAAGATGGTTACCTAGGTATCTCTCTCAACATCCTCAGGATGGTCAGTAGAATTAAATGAGCTTTGCAAGTAGCTCAGTTCTGGCAAAGTATTGCTCTAAGCAGTTCATTAAGCTATCTCACAGAGATAAAATACAGACTTTGTGTATTTTCTTATATGTTCTTATTTTCAGACCGCAAGCTAAGAGTTTCAGAATAAAGGAACGAAAGTGCCTGGGATGTCAAGGGATTAAACATTTTGGTGGGCTAAACATATTGATAAGTGAGGAGTTGTACATGTTTGAAGGTTGCTTTATTTGAACTACAGTGGGATAATTGTGTGAAATTTCTCTGATTTGGCATAATACCCCATAGCGTCTCTGCACCATGTGTTGTAACACAGAAATGCATGTAAGCAGTAACTGGCAACACGCTGAGCTGCCAGCGTCCCAATAACATTCTAATTCACTTCTAAGTTATTAGTTCAAATCCAGCCCACCTTAATAGTAAGCAAACAGAATTATCTTCTGATGGCTGTTCAATGGCCTACATGAAATGAGTGGATGGTCTCAGGTCAGTCCCCATGGGGCAGATGCCCACTTTAGGGAAGAAAACACCACCATATTTGGCACTGTTTGCCATCCTCAGCAGAGTGGTGAAATACCAAATTACTGATTGCAATTGAGCTCCCGCCCCTTCCGAGCTTAGAGTTAAGACACGATGGCAGTGTCATCCTGTACCTGTTGTGTAGACCATAGAACTACAGAAATGGGGGGCTGGAAATGTGCTGGTCTGGTCTGCTCATCTATCACCGTGTGCTGAGTCCAGACTAACTATACCATATACCTAGACCATCTTTGATAAGTGTTCATCTTACCTGGTCTTTAAAACTTTCAATGATGGGGATTCCACAGCTGCCCTTGGTAACCTGTTCCAGTACATAATTATCCTTGTGGTTAGAACTCTAAATCTCCTCTTCTGCAGATCAAGCCAATTTACTCCTTGTCTTACCTTCAGTGAGCATGGAGAACAACTGATCGCTGTCCTCTTTAGAACGTTCCTTAGCATATTTGAAGATCGTTATCAGGTTCCTCCTCAGTCGTCTTTTCTCAAATCTAAGCAAACAGAGCTATTTTAATCTTTCCTCAGAGGCCAGGTTTGCTCAGTCTTTTATAACTTGTTGCTCTCCTCTCAGCTCTCTTCAGTGAATCCCCATATTTCCTGAAGTGGCACCCAAAACTGGGCACAATACTTCCGCTTTATTTGGGACTGATGAGGCCTCAGCTGAATAATTACTTCCCATCTCTTTACTTACAATGCTCCTGTTAATATATCCCAGAATGAAATTTGCCTGTTTTACAACTACATCACATTGTTGACTAATATTCAATTTGTGATTCGTTATAAACCCCAGATCCTTTTCAGCAGTGCTACCACCTAGTGAGTTATTTCCCATTTTGTAGTTGTGCATTTGATTTTTTTTTTCTTCCTAAGTGTAAAATACTTCACTTATCTTTATTGAGTTTCATCTTGTTGATTTCAGAACAGTTCTCCAGGTTCTCAAGGTCCTTTTGAATTCTAATACTGTTTTTCAGAATGCTTGGAACCCCTCCCACCTTTGTGCTATCTGCAAATTTTATACGCATACTCTCCATTCCATTAGCCATGCTATTAATGAAAATATTGAATAGCACCAAACCCAGGACTGACCCCTGTGGGGACCCCTTCTAGGTATGTCCTCCCAATTTAACAGTGAGCCATTGATAACTACGGAATGAGTACAATCTTTCAATCAGTTGTGCGCCCACCTTATAGGAATTTCATTTAGACCCTATTTCCTTCGTTTGCTTATGGGAATGTGATGTGAGATTGTGTCAAAAGCTGTCCTAAGATCAAGATACTTCATATCTACTATCCCACACCAATCCACCAGGCCAGTAAGCTGTCAAAGCAAGAAATTAAGTTGATTTGGCATGATTTGTTCATGATAAATCCATGTTCAGTATTATTTATCACTCTTATTCTTTAGGTGCTTACAAATTGATTGTTTAATAATTTGTTCCAATATCTTTCCAAAATTAGGCTGACTGGTCTATAATTTCCCGCATACTCTGTTCCCCTTTTTAAAGGTAAGTACTATGTTTGGTTATCTTCTTTTGTACTCATCTTTAGCAATTTGTCCATGTTTCCCTTTTTTTGGTGCGATTCCTTTTTGCTTTTCAGGTATTAAAGAGCTCCTGGTGCATCCATATAGGTCTCTTATTATTCCTATTTTTCCTTTGCATCAGGATAGTTTGCAGTTGTGCCTTCAATACTGGGTCTTTTGAGAAATTGCCTGCACTCCATGCTTTCCTCAGAACAATGAAATCATCATTTCATAATCACTTCCACCTACCTGTAGATCCCCAGTCAGTTTCTCCCTGTTCAGAATTGAGTCTGAAAATGGCTGCACCCCGGGTTTCCGCTACACCTTCCAAAACAAGTTGTTGTCCCCAATACATTAAAACAACTTACTGGACATGTTGCTCTATTTCTTTTCTAGTAGATGTCTGGGTCATTAAAGTCTCCTGTTACTACCAGGTCTTGTGAGGGATATTTCTGTTGTTTGTTCTAGAAATGTTTCATCTACCACCTCCTCCTGATTTGGTGGACTTTAGTAAGCCCCTACCATGACCTAGCCCCTCTTTTATCTTCACATAGAGGCTTTCAACTGGTCTGCCCCTCACCTCCTTCTGGACCTCAGGACAAGTACATACATTCTTGATGTACAGTGCAACACCTCCTCCCTTTTTACCCTGCCTGCCCTTCAAGAACAGGCTATATCACTCTATCAATATTCCACTCACTGAGATTTATCCCACCAAGTCAGAATGATGCCAGTTACATCATAATTAGGCTTTTATACCAAGCTTTCCAGTTTACCTGTTCATTCCCCATACTCCTTTTATATATATATATATATATATATATATATATATATATATATATATATGTATAGACACAGAAGATGTTGAGCAGATTGCCCGACCTTTTCCCCCAGAGGAGTTCAGTCTCCAGAGTTTCCAGTCTGGTACTGTTTGCAAGCAGTACAGTTGTACACAGGGCTCTATGCTCCTCTGCAGCTGAGCATCATTCATCACAAAGGACTTGGCTAGTAGTAATTCTGTGCCAGCTCAACTTGGGTGTGAATTAGAGCAGCCTAGTGGCTGCTGTCACTTGCACTACTGAAGTAAGGTCTCTGAGGATCAGGATAGTGATGTTAGATCCTAATCCCACTGTCTCCCTTTCCCAGAATACCTTGTGCACTGGAGGTGGGGAGATGAATGGCTCAGGTGTCTACAGGCTTTACATCAGTGGAGAGTTCCATGGGCAGATCACTTGTGATCAGAAGTCAGTCACCACATAAATCCCACATAGTCCTTTAAGAGATTAAGTGGGATTTATTCGACGCATAGGGCTATGCTGGCCCTCAGTACAGGGTGAATTTCACCTTTCCCAAATACAACTCTTGCTCTTTTAGATTTACTTTTACTGGACTACACAGGCTACCTGATTGTAAAAGCAACTGTGTGTGTAATGACTGTTTTTCCCCAAACAAACCATATGGCCTCAATAACCTGGTAGTATTAGATTAAAAAGCAACAAGGAGTAAAATTTTGGTTTATGAATAAATAATCTCTACAGAACCAAATATGGTCTGAAACAGAGACGTGTTACTGAACTGTTACATGTATTCGTTGAGAACGGTTATTTTGCTAATCTATACTGTACTTACTTAATCAAATTCAGCAGGCTGGGCAAAAGGTCAAGCACTGATCACACATTACTGATCACGACATCTGCTGATGTTTCCTGAGAATTTAATTCTGCGTACTAATAAAGCCCACTTGCTATTAACATGCTTGAGAGGATGTGAAAAAGGTTCAGTGCAATCATGTTTGGAAAGCATAATAAAATGTCTTTTTTGTCAGGAAGGCGCCCACTGTACAGCAGGCATTGGAGATTGCTACATTTGCTATTCTGTATATATAATAAATAGCTGGTTAGGTATGTTACAGCTGAAATGTGAAATGTCAGTTTTTATTAATGAGAGTGCAGAAGGCTTGATTAAAACTGACTTGCTGTGTGTTCTGAACAGCTGGCTGTGGCTAGGTGTAGCATGTAAGGCTGGCTCGAAATACTTCTCAGAGCAAGTATGATCCAATCTTGGGATATGCACTGGTCCCACAATTTGTGCTCTGGGGACAATTCAGGTTTAGGCTTTGTGTTAAGGGACAAGGAAGAACATAAAAAAGCTACTGCAATGGCAACAAAGGGCCTGATTCAAGAAGTATGAGAGCTGGTGCACCCAAAACTAGAATGCTTTGGAGTGAGCCAAAGTTCAGGAGGGACCCCAAGATCGGAGGCTGAGTCGCCAATTCTTCTCACTCTCAAGGTTGTCATAAGTTGCAAAGAGTTAAACAAAACACATGACAGGCTTGCATCAGCAGCGTAGGTGTGTGCGCCAATGGTGCAACATGCAACATCACCGTTTCCTGTAGACAAGCTCTAGATGGAAGCACACTCGCCCCCTTATGACTGCACATCTTGATGACACACCATTTGCTCCTGAAATGGCTTGCTGTGGAAACCTACAGGCAATGTTTCCTTGTACTGCAGCGTTGCTTTTAAAATGCACATTTTGGAATTTTTTAAAATGAAAAACATGTTATGATGGGAGAACATACAGCATTTCAAGTTCAGAGATAATAGCCATTGTTGAGTGTATTTCTGTACTGGAAGTACTAATAGATTCCATGTACCACAGTGTCATTACCAGGGTGTCATCCATATTGAAGTGTTTTGCCTCAAGTGATAGATGCTGTTGATCCTAAAGTCTCTCAAACGTCAAAGCTCAGGAAACCGAAAATCTGTGAGAAATGGCCTGTGCTGCAGTTTTGTTTGTTACAAGCTAGATTGTTTCCCTTTTCCTGCTCTAGGTAATTTTCTGTGAGCTGTTACGTGTCTCTTACAGTTGCTGAACACGGTAACATGTACATAAGTCTGGTAACAAGCAAGAAATTATGACCTCTGTTAGTAGCAATAAAATACATAACTTTCTCTAGACGTAATACGGAGTGTGTGGGCCAAAATGCTTGGGAAAAATTCCCCTACAGACAAACGGGGCTTCATTAGTAGGGGGGCTACAGTAACACCTGCTGCCCTTGCAGTTAGCAATTCAGAGCTTTTGAATCACACCCTAAAGTTCTCCTTTTGAAAGTTGTATTTCTGAGAATGATCCTGCAATGGGAGAGAAACAGTGGTTTGCTGACCTAGAGGCAACGTTCCCAGAAGACCCACTTTCCAGAGGCAGTAATCTGGGGTATGATATGATGGCATCCCAATATATCCATAGGTTTGCATACATCTGGTAGGTGAACAGTCTGGAGCAGTGGAATACACCAGTTCTAATTAGGGATCCATAAAGGAACACAACACATTTAGATGACCTACAAAAAGTACTACACTTAAAAGTGTGACAGACCATAGCGTGAGCCATGACTGTTGCACAGCATTTTGAATATTGTTGATATAGTGAATAGAGGATAAATGATGTGCATATATTTACTCATAGGGCAAATGGAGATTTTCTTCCAAATCAAATGAAGAATAAAAGGACAAAAGCCAGTATTTCCTGAGGGGATAAGGATCGTGGGATTTCACTTCACTACTTCACTTTCAAAGGCAAGGGGAAAATGAGTGAAATTGAAATCTTTTAAATTTTTTTGTGCAAACGCACTGTTTAAAGGCCACGCTCTCGCTGAGTGCCCAACCCTGACAGAACAGCTAATGTGGCTAAACAAAAGCAACCCACTCATTCGAGCACCAAAAAAAGTTTAGTGATCACTTAATATAAAGTAAATAGCAAAGAAATTGAATGTAGTGGCTTTCTTTTTTTGAGGTACAGTAGGCACAGAAATCCCATTATTTGCTAATAGGATTTTGAACATACCACCCCCTCATCACTTTGAAATTGATTTGAACTGCCCACACACAGTCCTATTCGATTGTCATTGGTGGAGCATCCATCTGCCTTACTTCACACTTCAAAGTTAGTCAAGAGAACCAGGAAAAATTTCAGTAGGCAATGTGTTTTGTTCCTGTACCTGAAATGATATTTGTTGAAGGACAGAGTTCACAAATGAGGTTTTAGGTCCAAAGGTCTGAAAAGTGCAGCCATAGAGTTAAGAACAACATGGGTGCTCTGATGTACCTTAATACAGTACCCTCATATAATGCTATCATTGAAAGGTACAAGGAAATGTGTGTTTTTATACAGAGGGAGTCATATATATGTTAATTATTTGGACAGGATCAGGTGAGATTTACTGTGGCTAAATGCAGTTTTCTTTATGTAAGCTGTTTTCACTTCACACCACATTGTCCTGTGCTTCAAAGGGGCATTTAGGTATACCTACAAAACCACGGATAAATCTATATGAACAGGCAAAATTATGAATACTTCTTACATTTTTCAACTCAGCTGACAGTATTCTATCCATAGGAATTTTTACAAATAGAGTCAGACACAAGAAGTTCTAGTTAGAAGTCTCACAGTATTTTGAGTCCTTGGAAATCCCCGGTTTGCATCTCAGATTTCCCTTCAATTGACAATTAGTACAGATACTTCCTGCTGCCCATCTCTGAAGACATATTCATGTTCTGTAACCCTCATTTCCCTGGCAGACCCAGACAAGATGGCTCTGCTGCAAAGCTGTCAGGACATGTTTTCTGACTTCTCTGAACCAAAATGTACCTACAATGCAATGTGTGTCTCCATTTTGTGGAGAAGGCTATTGTTAAATAAATAACTGGTGAGTGAGAAAGTCCTAGAGTTTTTATTCCTATTTTTTAAAAATATATTACTTTATCTAGGTGAACTACTTCTGGTTTTGAGTGCAAATCACAGCCCTTGTCCTTATGATGAATTTAGCTTCTCTTTGTTCTTTGGTACGTTGGTGGCCACACTTCTTTTTCCTTCTGCTTGCAACTGGATTGTTTTAATTCAGACCTGATATATTTGTCTGTTCCAATGCAGGGGCCCAGTCTAAGCTCATCAGGTCCCTTTCTAAAGTTCCCTTGGTATCACCAAGGATCATTATGCTTCATCACAGATGATATTTCCAGATCAGCAGTTGCCAGTAGAAATATGAGATTGTCCCAAATGGTTGTGGGTGCCACTCATCATGCTGGGAAAACTCTGCACTTGAGGTTTGGATTGAGCGTGGTGTTTGGGAAGGTGACACAGTTGTCATGATTGGTCATTGTCTTTCTTGGTTTGAGATGAGATATCCCTTGGCCAACCAAGATAGGTGTCTGTTTTGATGGGCTCCCTTCAAAGTCTGATAAAAAGCATTACGCTTTCAGAAAATATTGTTAGACCATTCTTTTGATGGTCTGGTAGAACTTTAAAATGATCTTTTGTCTTCCATTATTGAATATGGGATCCTAACCACCCTCAAAGTCCACTGTAGGTCACAGATGATCTACTCTACTTATGCTCTTCCTCAGTTTCCATCCTCAACATTTCTGCATGGGCCTGCAGCACTGGTGCACCTTGGTCCCTTCTATTCACAGTCTGTGACACAAAATTCTCTAGTCTCCTTTGGGTTTCATTTGCTTTGGTCTCATTTCCATTGTTGTGTTTATTATGCGGATGCTGGGCAGTGTTGGGGGCCTGTGAAAGATATAGATATACACATACAGGAGGTCAGACTAGGAGATCTAGTGATCCTTCTGACCTTAAGCTCCACAACTCTGACTGTAGTCTACAGGCCTTCAGGATCAATCTGAGATTTCAGGTAGGCTTTCTTGCCAGGTTCCAACTCTATCAGCCTTTTTCTCCTGGCAGCAGGAGTACACAGTGCCCTCCCAGCACCAGGTTAAGATAAAAGCACTTTCCTTCCTTGGATCAGGAATCCACAGCACTCCTCCTGGACAGGGTTAGAGTACAAGCAATCTCTCTCACTTTCGCCTTGAATCAGGAATTTACAGCCCTCCTCTCGGGGCTGGGTCAAAGTATAAGCGGTCTCCGCTTCTCTGTGGTTCAGGAGTTTACAGCCCCTTCACAGGGCTGGGATGCAATTCCTGCCAGCTGCAGGCCTCAGCCAGTTTCTGTCCAGCCAACCCCTATTTCATTCTCAGCTGCTTTACCAAGGAACAGTCAGCACATAGAATTCCTCCTCCTCCTAAACTCTCTCTATTAGGAGGGAGAAGATAGCATATATACTGCCCTCCTTCCCAGGGCTTGTCCTGGTAGCCAGGAGAGGGCAGCCCTGTCCCACCCACACTAGTGGACTCCTGGTCCCGAGACTTTAAAGAGACAGCAGCCTAGATTTTTCACTAATTACTAAGTTCCGGGGATTGTTTCCTCTGCTCTGGTTTTGGGCATTTTCTAGGCCTTCGTTCATTCCATTGTTCCTAGAATGGGGTCTTCTGACCCTCTCGGCTTAAAGGGTCTGTATACCCCATTACAAGGGGAGAGCTAGAAATGGAGCTGTTTCCGATCATGTGTCTGTGATTCTTATAAGCGTGCTGCAAATGCTTAGTTTTTCCCCAGTCACCTGGGGGAGAAAGTGAATTGAAAGGATGGATGGATTGGTGGCAACAGGAGGAAGAGGAGTTTTTTAAAATTTTATCTTATTTGTATTTTGCAGCCTTTTATAATTTTATATAATGAAAATGAAACTATGTACAAGTGCCCGGAGCATGAGAGAGATGCTTGTCTGTGCTTTATAAATCTAAATAATAAATAGTAAATAAATTTACTTTGGTACTTGATCATGTTGTTTGGTAATATGCAAACTCTGATTCTGTAAAGGACTTTTTCCCTAGTTAAAGCAACTGGCAGAGAGAGAAGTACGGTCATCTGCCACCTTTTTTATAAATGAGGAAACTCAGGCAGACAAACTAAATAATTACAGTAAATGCAGTAGACACATTCAAATCTAGAAAAGAGAAGCCAGCCTGTTTTTGCACAATTATTAGTTAGCTGGGTTAATTCTGAGCTTTCATTTCCCCCAAATGTTTTATAACTGCTTTTAAAAAATTATGCATAAACATTAAATCCTATTATCAATGTTTTATTTGTTGTGATAAATGCATCCTAAGTAATACTGAATAAAAGGTATATGATGTTGGGAAATTCAAAGGCCTTTCCCTCTAGCTTGCTAGTGACTTTTCTTAAACCCTCAATTATGCTGGGAAATTTTTTGAGCTCTTAGAAAACACTCATTGTCAGAGATTCAAAGGTTTGAAGTTTAAAGAAGAATCTAAATTCACCTGGTTTCTTGGCAGCTAGTGTTCCCTAGCAGCAGTGATACAGTTCCCACTTTACAATGTCACTAGCAAGGTGTCCGGTACTACACTCTTTTACCAAAAGTAATGAGTTACTAGACTTCTGAATGCCTCTTGGATGATTGGAAATAGGACACTGTATCTCTAGTGTTAGGTTTGTTACGTTTCCTCTTGATAGCATCTTGTCATTTTTTCCAGAGCTGCATTCAAAATGTACCTGAGCAATGAATGAAATGTTTGGATCCAAAAATAAGGTTTTACTTACTGATGGGCAGGATGCTGTAATTGTAAATTTGACAAAATCAGTTGAATCATTTGGTGATATTTTATTCAGAGATAGTATGTAATAGTGGAGAGATAATCCACTGTTTTATTGCAGTTAACAGGCATATATCCAGATCTTGTGGTCCCCCTAGCTTTCTTTTAATGCTCCCTTAAGGCCAGATACTCCAATGGTGTAAATCAGCATACTCTCCATCAGCTTCATATGATCTATCAAGTGAATTTAGTGTATGGAAAGTTTTCTAATGGGAGCATTGCCCACCTGTCATTCCTCCATCAGAGTTTGTTGTCTCTCTCCCAGGCAGAGCCACACCTTCATTTAGATAATGTCATCATGAAAAGGTAGGTCAGATTCAAACTCATCTCTTTTGGAAGTTTAATCCATATCCACTCTTCCTCTGGTTTTAGCCTCTGGGATATGGAAATTCTCTTCTGTCGGCCAAAATGTTCCACATGAATACCTTCTGGGGAAAGGAGGGGGGAATTCCCTGAGATGGCTGTATCCCAACCTCTTAAGTGTGTTGTAGGTGACCAGGATCTTGCATTGAATTTGGAAATGGATAGGCAGCCAATGTAGAACATGAAGCACTGATGTGATGTGCTCTTGATGCTTTGTAATACTTAGCAGGAAGACCACATTATGTCTAAGCAAGAAATGAAAAGACCTGGGTCACCATAGCTATTAAGCTTTCATCTATCAAAAAATACAAAATAAATAGAAAAAGGGGTTTTGTGGGGGGTTTTTTTGTTTGTTTTTTGTTTTTGTTTTCCCCACTGCAGCTATCTCTGATTCAGGAGCAGAAACAAGTCCACCAGGTTTCTAAGGTTGCACATCCCTTTTGCATCAAGGGGCAAATATACTCAGCGTAGAATAGAGTCATAGATTCTGCAAGTCCGTAGGCTTTGTCTATCAGGAAGGCTTTGTCTATCAGTTTCTTCATAATTGCCAGTGATCAAAATTTGGGCATAGACTGTCCAAGGATTAATTGTATTGTCAGATTATGCCAACTAAAGCAAACACATTCTCACTTTTCTAAGGGATTTGCTCTGATTTACATGCCTTATTAATTTTGTGTTTTCTCCGACTTTGCTCCGTCTCCATGCTTCATACTATCTTTTGAAATAATTTGGGTAAAATCATGGCCCTATTGTAGTCAATAGGAGTTTTGCCATTGACTTCAACAGGGTCAGATTTCCACACTTTGTATCCTTCCCTTTGCATCTGTGTCACACTTTCAGTCTATGCTTTCCTCTCCATATCTCCTCTCATGTTCAAACTCCCTATCATTCAACTTCATTTCCTCAAATTTCTCCTCTAAACACCCATCTTTGGTGAAGCCCATCATAGTAAATCCACCATTAAAAAGAACATGTAGTTGTGTGATGCCATCCACTTCAGGCAACCTGGTGCTTTGAGTCTGTATTGTTTGTTTGTGGGCCAAATCCTGCTCTGATTGAAGGTAGTGGGATGTTTGCTAATGATTTAAATGGGCTGCAAGCTCCTCGGAGCTGAGACCACGTTATTCCTCTTTTCCACATACAACAGTGAAGCCTTAATATTCCAATTATTCTTGAAGGAATTCTCTGTCTGACAGGGTCAATTCCATTGAATAACACTGAGTTCTTGTATAAAGACCCTCCCACTATGCAGAACAGGAGACAGCTGAAGGCTTCAGAGATGTGGTGCTAAGCACACTGTCCACATACAGCAAGTATTGTTTTTTGGTATCAGCGCTATAGGTTATGACTGAAGTACTATCTTCTGCAGTTGTTTCACCAAGTGCCTTTACTTGGGAAAAAAACAATAAATATTTAAAAAATAAAAATTAGATAGATGTTTTGGAATCTGTCAGAAAAAAAGATCTGCTTAGTAAAACCCACCTTTCCAAATAGATAAATGGCAGAACCAGGTCTAGTCTGCAAGTATATTTTATGGGAATGAAGAGAGTATGGACAGGTTATATTGGAAAAGCATTAAAGGCCAAGTTTGCTATACATGACATCTAATTTTTGAATCAATTGATTCACCTGCTATTGATATATACCCTTTCCCCAAAAATGAAACCTTAGATACAGCAAACCATTCCTCATAGCTACACTGGAATTCAGCAATTGTCTCCACTGTCTTCTTCCTTGCTAATAGGATAGTCCGCAATGTATTTTTCCATGTCTGGAAATTATTATTTGAAATATAATATTAGGGTCATCTGGCCCTAGCACCAGAACCTGAAAGCACAAGTTAGTAGCTTTATTTGGAGAAGTTATCAGCTGCTTATACTGTAAGGTGAATGTGTTTCTATTTATGTATGCATTTTAAGTAGGATTTTCAAAAGCACTCAGTGTTTGGTCTAAATCCATGCCCACTGAAGTCAATGGAAGTTGCTATTGACTTCAATGGGAGTAATTAGGCCAGCTCTAAGTACTTTTGAAAAATGCTATTCCTCGCTTTTTAACTTTGGGGGAAAAAATGGATGGTTTTAGGAGACACTGGTAGCTTTTCACTCCTACATCACTATGATTCTTAGCGCCCCAAAGTCCAAAAATGGGACAGCTGTCAGAAGAGATCATGGTTTCAATCTAGAATCTAGTGGACAGTGTGGTAAAGTAAGGCCAGAGGGCTACCAAAGCATATACCAGGGCCAGTATGGGGGCCCTAAAGGGTTAAAGGCCCTTCCTCCTGCAGGCAGAGGAGAGATTACAGCAAGGCAATAAGAGACACCTGGACCCAATGAAGGGCTGCACCAGGTGTACTTAATTCCTGACTCCCCTAAAGGGGGGTGAGGGAACAAACAAGAAGGAAGCTGCCAGAAGGCCTGTGGCAACTGGACAAGTTTCCCTTCCAGACCCGGAGACAAAACTCCTTTGTAGCCAGGAGAGACGGGGTAGTTGGGGGCGCCCTGGCCATAAAGAGAGGTAAAAGCATGAGACCCACTACGGGGAAGCTGGCAGGTTGTCACAACAGTAAAAATTTAAAAGAAACCCTGACAGGTACTATTTGATTGGCTGCCTCCTTGGCAGTCTCTGCAAAGAAGCCAAGGGCTACAAAGGAGCTAATGAACGTGAAGCCTGAATAATTTTCTCATCCATCAAGTTCAAGCTGAGGGGGCATTGGTGGGCAACATGAGAGAAACTTGGATTGCTGCTGTACTGACTCTGGGTAAATGGAGGATATCCATCTCCAAGGCTGTGAAACTGAAAGCATTTGTGAGCACAAAGTTCACTTACTTCTTTTGGAAAACATGGAAGATATGAATTATTTACCATGGGAGACCTGTCCTCAGTTCAAATTATACTGGAAGTAATAAATATCCCTCAATTAAACAGTTGCATGCCCCTGTGCATGGAATGAGGGGATGTATGGCATTACTCTACCCAACCTCTGTTCACAATTCCAGGGGAGTTGGATGCTCGTGCTATATAATGGTAAGGAGTGAAATAGTTTAAAACATTGAAATTTAATCTCACACTGTTCCTTTGAAAGTTTATGGTGGCATACTTGTTTGCTATAGTTGAAAAAGTTTGTGAACCCAGTTCTCTGGTTTGCACAGAAAAATAAGGAATTTGGTTGGAAAGGCAAACAAGTGAAACAACAAGGAGACTAGTCAACAGAGACAAACTCCTGCTAGTTCAGCTCAAGCTAGTGCACTAAAAATGGTAGCATGGCTGTACAGCACTGGCAGCAGCTTGGAGTAGCCATCAGAGTCCAAATCTGCCTGATCCTTGGGGTCCGAGCTCTGGCGGCAAGCCTGAGCCATCATCCCCATCGCAACATCCAGGCTGCTATTTTTAGCCTGCTAGCTTGAGCTAAGCTAGTGCAAGTCTGTCTACCTGCACTAGGAATTGTACCTCCCAGCTGCAAGCGTAGATGTCCTTTCAGAGCACAAAACAGGGCCCCAAATACAACGAAGATTGCTGGCATAAATCCCTGTTAGGAGTTGTGAAAAAGAAAACAATTTTTATGCTTACCTTCCTTTGCATTTGCTAGGCAAAATGCCTTGTACTAAATGAACGGGACCATTTTCTACCAAAAAAACCCAAAAAAAACAGTGGACGGAATTTATTGGTTGGGGCCAGAATAAATGAATAAGTATAAAGTCAATCAAGGTCAAGTGAAGGGGGTGGTTCCATGACTGAAGAAAAGAGCAAGAAATTAAAAAGGCAAGAAGAGAGGTTTTTTTAGGCCCTTGACAGGCTCAGTTCCACTGGAACCATTTGAACCCACCCTTCACACAGCTCCATTTGCATGCGCCCTCCATAGTGGGGTGAATGTCAACCCTAATGGCTAATTTAAATATTTCTCCAAAAGTTGTTCCTTTCTTTAGAAATGTAAAGACTTTCAAAATCAATTCTGACACTTTTAAAATAAAATGTGTTTAAAATTGTGGTGAAAGAAATGCCATTCTTTGTCACAATACTTGGGTCTACACACTGTTTGTACTATTATAACAACTTTGATTAGGGGTGTGATATTTTTTTTTAACCAATATAGTGATACCAGTACAATCTCTAGTTTCTAACTATTCATGCACAGGAATAAGATGTAACAGTATAAGCACCTTTATACTAAAATACTTGAGTCCACACTGGGAGATTATATAGCTTTAACTATCCCAGTATATGCAAGCGATATAGCTTTTGTGTGTAGACAGGATGTTAGTCTCTGTAATCTGTAGAATCAGCATCTGAGCGGCTCTTAGTTGGCACAGCTGAAGGAACAATGGGTTTTCATGTTGGTTTCAGAAAATAGTTAAAAAGGCAGTTTACATATTCTCTGGCTATCAACCTGCACACTCACTTTGTGCTCTGCAGCAACTCACCAAATACTTTAGTTAATTACTTCCTAATTATGACATTGTTGAATGGCTATACTGTGGCAACCATATAATTATGGAGCATGAAGTACTGAGCAGTTATAAGCCTGAGCATATTGACTGGTTACAGTAAATCCCTCGCTCGTTGTTTGTCACCTGTTTAACATTCCTAATCTGTTTGCATATCATAACCTCAAACTAAGAGCAGTGTATGAAGTGCTGTTAGTGATGTTCAGTAATTTCAATTAAAAGCAGAGAATGCTGGGAAGCTATGTTTTATGCTTGTGTTTTCGAAGTTATGGTATTTTATATGAATGTACAGTGTACATCAAAATAGAAAAACCTGGAAGTGATCCCAAGCCCACACTGATCCCACCCAGAAAAGCCCTTTTCAATTGTCCGTGCATGGTTGTCTTCTAGCTAACACCAGTATAACATCCTAGACGTCACTGGCGTTAATCCCAGTTTACAGTGATGTAAATAAAAGAAGAATCAGGTCTGTTGTGTTACTGTGAGCTAAATCCCTAGTGCAGCTGGCAAAGGGTAGGGAAGGTATCTGCCTTTCTGATTTTCCAGCTCTGGGAACATCACAGGAATTGAAATGGCCTCTGTAACAATTCAGAGCAGCCTAAGAGCTGTTCTAAATGGTGCCATCTGAGGGAGTCTCATAGGAACCGTTCTGCCACCCAAGGATTGGCTAGAGCACTGTTTTCTGGCCCTACCTCCAAAAAGTCCCCTGTATGTGCAAGAAAGGACAACAGATGCTGTCAAGATGTCTATGCCACCTTTGCACCTCCAAAGCATTCCCTTGCATCCGTGGAGTCCTCAACTGCTGCTTTAGGGCAGCTTCCTGGCTGATTTTGTGTGCAGTAGCACAAAGTCAGGGGACCTGGGGCTAAGAATCTGGCTCTGTGTGTTTTTGTCCTGCTGAATAAGTAAGAAGTGCCACCTTTGAACAAAATATTCTCTCCCTATCCCCTCCAAACATCCCTGTCCTCACCCCCTCAAATGTATTAATGTTCTGAAGCTGGGAAAACTTTGTAATTAGTTGTCATTCATATTATGTGTGTTACCACCAAGAACAAGATATTAGGATTCCTACAGCTGTTGAACAAACAAGATAATTCATTAAAACTCAGTGTAAATTTTATACTCGTCTCTCGTCCTCACCATGAATAGTTCTCACTTTGTTCTCAAAATGGAATGGTAAAGCAGGAAATGTCTGATCAAAGGGTTTTCAAGATTCATTTTAGAAAAATGAGTCACTCCACATTTGTACTGTCTGAGCTCTCTATTCAGTAACAATGCCATCTGCAGCATAAATATGCACTTAGAGGAAAGCTTAATGACAGCCGTGTACAGAATATCTAAGCACCACATAGCTAACTTCTGATTTCCCAATACATTTAAAGATGTTCCCATAAAGACAGGCCGTTGTTATAATGTACTAACAGTTCCTTTCTAGTGAAAGGAGATTGACTCTTTCTGACTGACTACACCCTTTCTCTATAGCTGTCAAGAGTTTGGAGGTTGACAGCAAGCCTACCCTATCTGGGTGTGCTATTGTTACTATACAAGCTGCTGCTGTTACTGCTGATCTATTCAAAGCAGGGGAGAATGTTTTACCAAGCTGTTTTAAAAAGTAATGTCATATGACACATCACAATTTGGTGGGTCTGGATTTGAAGTAACCTAAGTACCAGTTAACTGGCAAAACCATGCCCAGCCCCAGCCAGTGATGGATTTGACCTTTGGTCATTTTTGTGGCTGTACCCAGGGATGAATTTGCTCCAGTTCATTTGCCTCTTCTCTGTCAACTACTGATAGAAAACTATGCTCTGTTCCCTTGAAAACTGTTTTCATTTGTGTGAAGATATGATGGCCCCTTAATGTTTCCAAGGTGAGAGAAACTCACCAATAGCAGAGAGTAAGAGTTCCATAGGTTTAACTGGCCTATCCATGGTTTTTGTAGATTCCAAACATATTAGAGAAAACAAACATGAAACATAGCGCTCATTTTTTCCTTCCTCCATTTTTTGGCATTTACAAAATCTCTCCTGTATGAGACTTGGCCTGCTTCCAAGATGTAGGCCACACAATCAGTATTATGGGCTCAATATTGTATCGCTGTAGTAAATGGGAACTTTGCAGTTAATTCCACTGGCTCAGACGAAGTATGAGAAGGAAGAACAGACCTAATACAATTTCCAATTTTTGCTCCATGAAACTTTGATATAAAAATCATGAATTTTGGGAACTGTAAGTTTGTCATTTACATATACACAATTAAAAGAAGAAAACTTGTGTTTGTAAAATAATGGATCAGATTCTCCGCTTGTGGAAATTGGCATAGCTCCATTGACTTCAGCGGAGCTGTGCACCAGCTGAGGATCTGACCTAATAATTGGAATTTGTATTGGTGTTACTTCAGCAACACTGGGAAATAAGAGATTTAAAATATTTTTTCCTTAAAAAATCTAAAACAACTACATGCATGCATGAATCCTGATTGTGTATATGCAAGTCAGATATGTATCTGTGGTACAATGGGGACACTCATTTCCAAGTAGATTTGAAATTGGAAAGATATACATTCCTAAATACTGGACTTAATGATGGATAATGTCACCTGAACTCCAACTCCCAAAATGTGCTCTTCCAGAGAATGAGTGGAGAATCAGTAGAGGAGCATGGCTCTCCACAGCCTACAGAGAGTATTTTCTGTCATTTGTAGAGACGCTTCCCTTATAGCAATAGCAAGAAACATTTGCTGATTTAAAACAGCATTTCTCTTTTTTGGAAAGCAATAATGCAACCGCTTCCACCTCTTTTATGCAGTGGTTATGGGGGCAAGTGCATCTCTACTACACCCCATCTATAGCACTAGAGCAATGATGAATTGGACCCAATATGTGAATTCAGATGTTGAGTTAATCTGTTGTGTGGCATGTACCGTATGCATGCCAGCCACAGGACTGCCTTAACTGCCATTAACGAAGGGGCACAATTTATGGGCTAGTGCTGGGGTGTAAAATGGCTATGGTCTAAAGCAACACTGGCTACATCCTTCCATACCCAATAATACCCCTCCCTCCTCCTGACTGCTCTCACCCAAACCTTGCATTAGCCCACACCTATAGGTGCAGTTGATTTCTGTATTTGGGGGGGCAGCTCCAGTCAGGCCAATGGTGCCACGTGTGTGTGGGGGGGAGCACCAGGAGGGCAGGCAAATTCCCTGCCTGCCTGAAACTTGCAGTTTAGGTAAGCAATGCCCCCCATAACCCTTCCCCAAACTATGCCGATGCCCACACTCTGCACCCAGAGCTGACATAGAGCAGGCAGAGCTAGTTCTTTGCCTGCATTAGGGACATTCTGTCCCAGAGGTATTCTCTAGTGAGACTTATGCTTGCCCCATGATGTATCTGTGAGCTAACTTAGCTGGCACAACAGCACCTTAGAGCAGTGATGAATTTGGCCCAGTATGTTAATTCAAGTCCTGAATTAATCCCCACTGTGTGCATTCCAGTTAAAAATGCCAGCCTTACTGTATCTCTCTATTCCTCTTTCAAATCCTTAGGCAAGGAGGGTTGGGAGAAATGTTTTCCCCAAAGGCTTTTTCAGTTTGGTACCCAGCAAACATTGCTTGCTACTTTTATGGTAAATACTTTAGATTTGCCTCTGTGAGGGATTTAAGCTGCCAAAAGATTCATTGAGACATGGGAGGAACCACCACTTTTCTATGCATTGTTTCCTTTTATTTTAGAAAATAGCAAGGTCTTGGGAGAGTATTTTTCATGTTTTTACCAGGAAAACAATCTTAAGCTGGTCAAGACGCAACCATGTAAAGAGCAGACCCTTTTACCATAGGAACAAGGGGAAAACATAATAGATGACTGGTCTGTCTCCTTTCATTGTTTGACCTTTAATTGAAAGATTGAAGATAAGTAGTTCCTGGGAGAAAGCAAAAGGCTGATTCACTTACCCTGTAGCTTCAAGTGAAAAAGCTTCCTGGAAGCCTTACTATATATTATGAATCATCCTTTTGTCATTCCAAGAAGTTCATAGCCAAGTAAAATGCTAGAAATGGATTGATAGTACAGCAATGGGCAGTAGGGCCTAAGTGAGAGGTGAAAGGCCTCAAGATAATACATTCAAGCACCCATAAGACATTTTGGTAAAGCTGATGTTTCTGACCTCAGGAATGACTGTCTCTCTCTATCAAGATTCACGGCTCTCTTAAAATAATGCCATTTTGGAAAGTTCACTACTTTACATGAAGTTTTTACACTGCAGATAGACTTTGTTCCTGGTTGCTTTCAAGGAAAGCGTATCAGGATCTGCACAGCTTTATCTTTGGGGGATGTTAAAGCATGCCGGCTGCAGTGATGTTATCTGTGTTAAGCTCCAAACTGCACGTTTCATCAGACTAAAGAAAAGCAGCTGCAGAACAGGTGTGTTTATAGCTAGTTGCGAAATGTCCAATTAACAAATCCGCGATATTGAGTGTCCACACATCACGGGGTGAATTTATTGTCTTGAACAGGAGTTTCAAAGTGAAGATGTGGTGCCTCTCCACGGAACTGGGATACAGGGGTAAAGGTGCTTACAACTGCAGAAGGTTTCAGAGGGCTTGTATACACCAGCACTTATGTACTTTGGTATAACTTGTGTCTCCATGGGGTGTCAATAAGCCACCCCCTGAGTGATGTAAGTTATACTGACCTAAGTGGTGGTATGGACAGTGCTATGTCGGCAGGAAAAGCTCTCCCACTGATGTAGCTCCTGCCTCTTGGGGAGTTGGAGTAATTATGCCGATGGCAGCGCTCTCTCCCCTCAGTGTAGAGCATCTGCTCCAGCAGCAGCACAGCTACATCGGTACAGCTTTGCCTCTGCAGCGGTTCTAATGTAGACTTGCCCACTGTAGGTTTTCATTTAGTTGGGGAACACAACCCCTTTTTCGCTTTGTGATGTGAAATCAGTCTAGTCGTGCAATTACAGTGGCTGTTCCTGATTCTAGCAAACAGGGCCATCAGAAAATTCTGGCTGGCACGTGCTTTAATGTCATCAGGGGAGGAAATCCTGTAAGAACTCCTCACTGATTCCGGCTCCCCCAGGAAACATTCTACTCTGTATCAGGCGCTGACTTCTTCTGTGGCTCCTCGAACAGGTACTCGTATGACAGGCTATTTGACAGACCAGAGGTTTATAGAATCTTTTTTTTAAATATAACTAATCGCTGCTCCTATAAAATTAGTAGATTTCCTACTAATCCTACTAAGGGTTCAGTGAAAACTGTTAGAGCTGAGATCCCTGGCTCCCTGAGCAAGTTCTTGACTTAGCAAAACAAACAAACTCCCGTACATTGGAGAGACTCCCTTACACTTAGCAGATGCCATACATAGCATGAGAAATGTCATGTTCACTAAGAGAATTCATTTTTAATGAAGGGAGGGGGATTGAGCAGTTTTATTGCTCTGCCATCATCTTCCCCAGCATATACACACCTGATCACTTTGTCTGTTATATAAATATTTGATATTTTCCATATAGCCAACACCACCCTCCGTAAAACTCCCTTTTCTGGGGAGGTTGGCTAGCTGAGGAAGATTGTATGGCAATGGCGTTGTCTGCTTACACCAGTGCTGAATTGGGCCCAATGTTTTCTAAATACATTGGGCTTGATTCTCCTCTCTGTCACCCTGGTACAACCACTGATCTCATTCTTCATGTACACAAAAACAGAATCAGAGCTTGTTTCCAGTTGAGAGTTCTTAGATTATCTGAGCAGTATTACTAGAGGGTGACATTTAAATGATCATAGCTAGGACTTGAAGTGAACAATTCACAGAGGCTAATAAGGTGCTGGGGAGTAAAGGCCTATTCCTTTTTTCTGATTCTATTGTTTAGCTGGAGACAGCTTTCAGCAAGACAGCATTACCAGGGCAAAAGTGCATTGATTTACATTCTGAAAGTTATCTTTCCAATGGAAAAGGGTAGAATAGATTTTTTTTTTAAAAACCAACATTTTTTTATTTTACTTTATTTTGTTTTTGAGAAAGATTCTCTAGAAATGCTATGAAAATAACTGGTGTTGAGTAGCAATATAAGTGAGGGTTTCTCTAAGTGGTGGGATTTGATACTGGATGGGATACATTTTATATTTTGGTTGATTTCCCATTGTACACAGACAAGTGTATTATCTCCCTTGCTTTATGGATAGAATCTTGGCTCATGTTGTGTTGATAAGGGATAGTCAATTGGAAGGTGTCCATCAGGAGATGACTAGGTATTTAACTTCTGTTGACCCTAGCTCACAAGTCCTTCATATGTAGAAATTCAATTGATATGATTCATACAGTAAAAACATAATACTATGCTACTCAAAATGCTCCTATCTTAAAACAATTGGGGGGCAGGAGTATTGTTAATCCCTTTAAAGACCTACTTCTCCTCTCCTTACTCACAACAGTAATGAAATTAACTTTAGTAGAATTACTTTTGTAAGTGAAGAGAGCAGGTTTTGTCCCTTTATAAACAGGCACTCATATGACGAGGGGGTCATAGCTACAGTACACAAGCATTTAGATATTGTTATTGGGCAGAGCAACTTCAATGTCTTATCCCTTGACTACATGGACATTGCTCACTCTTGTTTGCCTTGTGTCAACACCTCTCAGAATTTCAGTTGAAGATGGAGGTAAAAGGCAACAGAGAAAGTACCAATGATGGGGTGTTTACCACACACTTGCCCAGAAAGGGTTAATGCAGAGTTAGAAGGGGGCTAATTAACCCAACAAGCCACAGCTGAGGGGAATCAGGTGATCAAGTAATCCTCTGAGTGAGGGAGCCCAGCTGAGGAGAAATGAGCTGGGCTGGGACTATAAAGAGTATGTCTACACTGCCAGCAGCACCATCAGCAGTGCAGGATCCATTTTGTGGATTTGAAGACTCGCTCAGCTGAACCCAGTAGTTCACTCTGTTAATCCACCCCGGGAAGAAGCATAACGCTGTGTCGATGGGAGGGCATTTCCTGTTGGCGCAGCACAGTTTAGACACCATGGTAAGTAGACGTTAGGATGTCGACAGGAGATACGCAAGTTACTGTACATAGCTTGTGTATCTCCCGTTGGCTGCTGCTGAAATCCGCGGCCAGTGTAGACCAGGCCAAAGACAGGAAATTGGAAGCAGAAGAGGTGGCTGGGAAAGTTTGCAGTCATTCCCTGGGAGAAGGGCTTGGAGGCTACAAGGTAGGGAGCCCACAGTTACTCCCTGAGGGGTGTGAGTTAGGAGGCTGGCAAATCCCAGAGAGAGGGGAGTGCCAGATAATGGTAGAGGACTCAGGGAAAGACAGTAAGATCTAAAAAGGAACAGACTTTTGACTAGAGGGTCCCTGAGTCAGAATCTGGAGTAGACCGTGGGCCCGGATTCCTCTGCCAGCCACTGAGGAAGTGGCACCGAGGCTGCCTGGCATTACTGAATGAAGACTTTGGTATCCCAGAAGGAGAAAACACATAGGGTGACCTGGCTGGAGGAGGCTGCAGCTCATGGAGCAAGGGAGGGGCCACAGGCCCAGATAGAGAAGCAGAGAGATGGTATGCAACTGTGGGAAGAAGCACTGACTTCACAAGCTGTTCCCCAGAGTGAGTAGGAGGAAGCGCTATCCTAGCAGTGAGTGGCGCACCCCATCATAATACCAGACACACTTAAAATCAGAAGGGTGCTCTCAAAACAAAATGGAGTTTGTGGTTTGCTATAGCTACATACAGGCAAATATCAAATAGCCGCATATGGAAATTAGGCACTCACCTGTTAGCTGTGCCTTTGAAAATCACTCCCATAATCTAACACTTTATGTAAATGAATGTGATAAAAGAAACTGTGTTCTTGCTTTTATTCAATAACTTTTGCCAATGTTTACTACTGTGATATTAACTGATTCCTTGTGTCTGTAATGAGCTCAAAGGACTGGAATTGATGTTATCTCCTTCCATTCATCAGAGTTTTGTTTTAAATTCCAATATGTGTAATGTTTTACTATTGGATCATGCAGGGGTTTCTGTAAAGTGCAGAGATAAATGGAATGAGGATTTAGACTTGGATTATTCCAAGGAAGATTTAGAATTCAATTGTGAACAGGTTGGGTTGATTTTTATTAATCAAAACAAAGCCAACAAAAAACCTATCCAACGCCTCTGTTAAGTTTTAAGCATAGAACTTGCTTATCCCCTGCTAAGTGGCAGATATTTTTTTCTACTAAATCAGAAATATGCAATAAATGGAAGTAGGGGATTTCCTTTATAAGTTTTTGAACTGCTAGGGAATGAATGTGTTTTGATTTAAAATAACTGTACTTACAAGAGTTGCTAGAATTGCCAGGTTTATTTATTCCTTCTTTTAGTTTATTATGGAGAAAATCCTGCACTTCCCCAGAAAGTCCTCAAATGCAAAAGAGCGGGGTGCAGTTCTACTACATAGGTTTTGGGAAGACCACAACACCCTGTGTATGACAGGGCATAGCTTCATGGGGGCTTCCTGAACTGCAGTGTAGAGGGGCATTGGCAAGGCAAAAAAAAGGCAGGCAAGATCTTGTGAATCCACAGTTGTGAATCTGGGCCATTGATTGGCAGGCACAGAATAAAAATAGATACTGCTTCAGCCTTGAGACTGCCATAGGATCCATGCAGGGGCTCTCCTGATGTTCTGCAGAATTGGAAAGAGGAACTCTTTCTTGAAACTCACTAGTACAGAGCCTGTGTACGCAGTACCTGCTAACCTGGTAAATATCTTTTGTGTAGGAAATTATTCTAGGGCTGGGTGGGAGAATCCACCTCCAACCCATGGATAGAGTGTTGGGATAACTTTACAGTTACATTAAGGATATGTATAATATTACCAATTTTGGAATTGCTGTGCTAATACCCGTTGTGTCTCTGAGCATCCCCATTGTGAACAAGAAAATTTTCAGAAACTTGACTGGTCTGTCTGAGCTGACTGATCATTTGGTTAATGCAAATGCATGCTTTCTCTCTACATATCTGACTCCTGAGTGCTTACTAGACATTTTGGTCATTAGTTAAGCCCTTGTGTTGGAATAGGTCCCATGTTTCAAACCCAATGGATCTGTGCCAGACCTACTGACCATATTTTCTGTCCCCTGGCCCAACTCAATGTTCCCGACTCTCAATATACTGGGTTGCAGAGAGCCCAGTTCCACAAAATACAAAGGTTGCAGAGTCCCCCTGTGTGCCTGCTTCACTCACACATGCACAGCAACCATGGCAGCTCTGCTCCTTTGAGGGCATCTGTGACCTCTGTTATAATGGATGAAATTTTAGCTTGGAGAGCATTAGAATTTGGTGGAGTTTCTATATGCATCACACCTACTGATTATGTGATGGCCTCATTAGACATGCATAGGCAGAGATCATGCAGCAGATATTTCCATTCCAATTTATTGAATACTGACTAGGGTCGTTTGTTCAGTTTTACAACTGATTGAGGGAAAACGATATTAGTTAATTTATTCAGTTATCGAAGAAAAATATATTGGATTAGAATTTTTAATGTTCACACTATTACTCTGTAATGCTATGTTTTACATTTTACTCCAGCTGTACATTTGCTCTGATACTTGTTTAAACAGGACATTTAAAAAAAAAAAAAGCTTTCACAGAAAAAGCAAATATCCAAGCAAATATTTGATTCATACAGAATAGCCACCAGGTAGAGTATTTCTCTACTGTAAATAGATGCAACTCCATTGACTTCAGTGGAGATATGCCAGTTCATACTGGGGCTGAATAAGCTGGTAAGTATTTTTCACTGTAATATGAATTATTGTAAACATGCAGGAGCTACAAATCTGTTGTTACTAATACTCCATGAAATATAAAGTGTCCCAAGAGTTATATATGGTTCCATGGTTAATCATAACTATGGAAATTAAACCAGCAGAGGCTATGTAAGAGTGATTAGGTGTCTGACTTCAGTTTACAAAACAAAGGTAATAAACTACACTGTTAAGCCAATGTGTAAGGCGTCAGCCTAGCAGGTTTCTCCAGAAAATGGATGAGCTAAAATGTTAAGCTCAATAAGATGTGCTTATGTACTGCTGCATATGTCCTCACGCCCATGCAGAAGGAGTAAGGAGGGTACAAGGTGTCTCCACCATCTTTCAAAGCATAATCTCCAACTGTAAACTCTATAATTATAGACCAGTTAGCCTAACCTCAATACCTGGAAAGAGATTTAATAATTTGTTTCAGTATCAGTTCAAAGCACCTAGTGAATAATAGCATTAGAAGGAATAGCCAGCATGGATATGTGGAGAAGAAATCAAAATAATTTTCTTCTGTGACAGTGTTTCTGGCTTAGTGGATGGGTGAGGAGAGGTGAAGCAGTAGATGTGATATATCTCAATTGTAATAAGGCTTTTGCATAGTCTTATGTGACAATCTCATAAGCAAACTAGGAAAACATGATATAGATTAAATTATTATAAATTGTGCTACATGGGTGCACATGACTGGTTGAAAAGCCATACTCAGAGAATTATTTCAGGTTCGCTGTCAAACTGGGAGGACATATCTAGTGGTGTCCCACACAGTTCAGTCCTGGATCCATTACTAGTTTTTATTTTCATTAATGACTTAGATAATGAAGTGGAGAAAATGTTTATAAAATCTGCAGATGACCTCAAGATGAGTGGGGTTGTAAGCCCTTGGGAGGGAAGAATTAGAATTCAAATCAATCTTGACAATTTGGCAGAGCTCAAAAAGATGAAATTCAATAAAGGAAAGTAAAAAGTATTCACTTAGGAAGAAAAAATCAAATGCCCAACTATAACATGGGAAATAACTGACTAGGTGGTGGTAGTGCTGAAAAGGATGTGGGGGTTATAGTGGGTCACAAATTGAATATGAGTTGTCAGTGTGATCTAGGTGCGAGAAGGGCTTAATCTCATTGTTGGGTATATTAACCAGAGAAGTGTATGTAAGACATGGGAGGTAATTGTCCCACTCTACTTGGATCTGGTCAGCTGGAGCACTGTGTCCGATTCTGGTCACCACACTGTAGGAAAGATTTGGCCAAACTGGAGAGAGTTCAGAGGAGAGCAACAAAAATGATAAAGGGTTTAGAAAAGAAGACTCAGACGGAACCTAGCCTTACATTTCTATTATTCCATATGCTGGAGAGTGACTTGATAGCAAAAAGGCAACATTGATCAGTAAGGGTAGTCTTTAGCAGAAACAAATCTTTGCAACCAACAAATAAGAGGAAAGTAAAGTCAGAATTAACCCCCTTACTCACTAGGGGGCTGATACTGTATTCTGATACAGCTCTCGTGTTCTGGGTGTTAGTGTCTTCACACCAGCCTGTGGAGCGACTACACACAGGGTATGTCTACACCAGAGCTGGAAGGCATAACTCCACGCTCAAGGAGAAATACTTGCTCTAGGTCTGATCAAGCTAGTGTACAAAAATAGAAGTGTAGCCATGATGGCGCAAATACCAGGAGGGGCCAGGCATCCAGATATGCACTTAGGGTTTTGTATGAGATTGTACCTGAGGCAGCTAGCTCCTCGCACTGTCACAGTTATGTTCTATTTGCCACAGTAACTCTGATCTAGCTAACATGATATGGGCTGTAAATTACACCTCTAGCTTCTCTGTAGATGTATCCACAGAGTGAAGCACTTGCTACACAACTAGGCTTTTATGATCCCTTGCATAGAAGACTGAGCAATATCAATGGGGCCAACTTAAACCTGGGAAGAATGTGCTCCCTAAAGTTGAAGGGCGGAGCAAATACTGGGGCAGAGGAACAAGCTATAACTATGCCAGTGCTGGGGGACACTTGGGAGGTATTGGTAGTTACAGGAGAAGAGTGCTTCACTGAGGCTGCCTTAATACTGCGAATATGTTGCCTCTGAGACACAGAGGGGGGATTGAGACAACTTTATAAATGTTGTTATGCAGACATATAAATAACAGTGATTATGATTTCTATTACATTTAATATGCCATAACAGCATGCCAATCTGGATACATCTTTGCACACGCAGACACGTGTGCACACAGAGTCTCTCACAAGTTACTAACCTGGCACATCAGCTGTGAAGGGTATTAATAAAAGTCTGTAAGTTTCAGCATTCTATACTGTGTGGAATCCAATACGTTTCAAGATGTTAAGGCTTAGCAGTATTCATCTGTTAAAAATGTGAGGGTGTCAGAAGCCGCAGCTCCAGTGACTAATTAAAATAAATTGGAACTAATTTAAAAACATTTTTTCAGGGGCAACATTAAACTTTACAAAGCACTAATATGTCATGGTAAACCAATTAGAAATATTTATATTTCTGGTTTTTCTATAATGCTATTTTTATCTACCATGTTTGTCTAGTTATCTGACTAATGTTTATCAGACTATGCTATGACTGGATGTTTGCTTTTTGGTTTGACTATAGTCTGAATCTGCATTTCGGAATCCAGAATTTCAGAGAAACACAAAAGATTGTTTGAGATCTGTAGCATTGACTAACATCTGTAATTCCTCTTCGTTCTCAAGGGTTAGATACATTCATAAATCTGTCATATTTTACACACGAGTAGCCCCAACAAAGTTGCATGGGGTTGGATGGCTTACATGGGAAAAGGTTGTAGCCAATGGCTACAAATGTTGTAAAATGCCATTGACCAAATAGCTGTTAAAAGTTAAATATTAATACTGGGATTTTCAAAGGAGCCTTAAGGAGTTATGCCTAAATCTCATTAAGCTCAATAGGTGAGCCTAACTCAGATTCTGTTGAAAATCCCAGCCCTTATCTCTTCGACAGCCTGATTTCTGAAGTGGGTTTACAAAGCATAGCCCTAATCATACAGACATATTTATGCAGATGTGAGGATGATGTAAATGCTTATATGCAGTGTCTTTATTTCAAAATAATGGTTTAAAGGGTTTTAGATGAAAATTAGCAAAGTGAAGCAATTTCCTGCTGAATGCCTAGCAACACAGCCTTCAGTCTGTATTAGGGTTGTAAACATATGCATTAAACTTTGTAACGGAATTTATGAAATTTAATGAGCAAATTTTTATTGTGTTGCAATGCTACTGTGAAGCTTTTCTTCCTTCCCTTTTCTTTGCTTGCAGCTACAAATTAAATTTGACACTCCGTATTATGTTATCCAAGTTCACTACAAGTTTATCTTGTTACCTGAAACCAGAGCCTGTATTTGAAATTACTGGCGAAAGTGGTTACACAACATATCTTTCATTCAAATGAAAGAAGAAATATCCAAAATGTGCCTGATCACTTTTAAAATGACTTTATGGCAAATATGTTGTGTCCTATTTAACTATAATGTTGTTGTTACTGTGAGCCTTCAGCTAACTGGTATAGCAGGCGTAATCTTCCCACTTCAAGGATTTGCTGTGGTATTGTGAATAAATATAAATAGACTGCACTAGTTGTAACTATCAAGTGCCTGCCATTTTTCAAAACTGTCTCTATAGGAGCAATATGTAATGTGCAAAAATGTGTCCTCAGTTACGCCTTTGCAATCCTCCTGAAGTTAATATGATTGCATGAGTGTAACAGGGAGTATAATTTGCTTTCTGATTGTTAAAACTGTGAACATAGATGGATAATAATAATCTGCTTTATTTACAAGGTGGCCAAATGATGCCCAGATGGGTTGCACAGCTGTAATGGGTGGTTTCATAGCTAAGGATGTAGCACACATCACATTCTAAACCTGAATTCAACTCTCTTAGTTTTGTGCTTTGTTACAAAACCCAAACTCAGGCCAGAGTTACCAAACACTTTACTGAGGGCTGGAGGAGCCTAGGCTGAGTTTTGGTTGTTCCATAGCAACTATGGAAATGATGTAAAATTCAGTTAAAATTCATCCAAGTTTCTCTGCGATTTTTTTTAAGTTCATTTCAGCCTGAAACTTGAAGTGAAATTGAGGGTACAAACCATTGTGACTCAAAACAAAAGAGAGGTTTCTACAAACCCCATATGAACCCAAGCTGCCAAGTTTCACATGGTTTGAATTGCAACAAGCTTTTAAATTTGTAATTAACAGGGAATATTTTAGCAGTTTTAAAATGTAAAATTTCTGGGGTGGGAATAATTCATTAATTCAGTGTCTGTTTCAGCTAATTTCCTTCCCAAGAATGAAATAACCCATGAAGTCCAAATCTTCCTGACCAATTGGAAGTTCTGACAATTTCTTAACTTTCCAGTTAAAGAATTGATTGAATTTTCTTAATGTTACTAATGAACTGAATTAGTAACTACAGTGCCACTATACCTTTAGTCTTATTGCCTGTCTCACATCATTGCTATTGTGAATACTCAAATTAAACTAAAAGTCAAATATGAGCATTTTCTTATGGAGATTCACCACAAAAGCTAGACTGACTTCTAACCATGCTCTGTTCTAAGACTGAAATAGAACAGCTAATATTTCCAAAACAATGGTCCTCTTAGTTCAGATATTTCTTTAATCTTCAGAGTTATAACAAAGCTAATAACTAGTGTAAAAGTTATAACATGTACAATGGCTAATAAAATATTTTTCTCCTTGATAGAAATGGTAATGTAAGGTCAAAAGATGTAGACTGTAAGCTCTTTGGGGAGGGACCAGTGCGAGGCACTAGTGCAATACAAATAATAACTACTGCTAATCATCGCAATACTCAGCAACGTTCTGCTTCACTGTTCTGTGCTGGGACAGCTGAAGGATGATTCATCACTCACTAACTGAAAGGGAACATTGGGAAGAGATCTTTTAAACACTAACTTTGTTTTATGTTTGGATAGTGAAATTCTCTTCTCTTCTAAACCAATTTTATACCAGAATAATTCCATTGAAGTCGGTAGATTTACTCCAGATTTAGATTGGTGTAACTAAGGGTAGAATATGACCCAGAAATTTCAAACATTCCCACTTGAGATTCCGGTTTGAAGAAAGAGTGTTGTGTTCTGCCACTCAGAAGCTGTCACAAGGCCACAGAAGTCAACATTTTTCCTTCAGATGAAGGGTTCAGTTTGTTAACACTCAATACAGAGTACAAAGCTGGATGAAATTCTTTTTTTTCCAAACTTTAGAGGAAAAAAATTTAAAACATTTAAAATTTTCCCCCTGCATAGTTCTATCAATTTCAGAGCCACTGTTGACCTTTTTTTAATTTCAAAACTTGAAAGAAGAAAATAGGAGACCAGTTTTCCGTTATTGTACCCTTACCCCAATCCCTGTCTTTGTGTGGGGTTATTCCTCCTCCCGGAACTCTCAAATTGAATGCGTGTTGGCTACCATTGCTGAGTCTCGTTGGCGTGGGCACAAGAATCCAGGCTCAGTAATAAGTGTTTGCAGGGTACAATATAGGCTCTCCTGGCCTCAGCAGCCACTTTCGGCTCTTTACTAAAGCAGATCTTTGGAATTCATTGAACATATTGAAATATACAGTGTGAAATCCTGGTCCCCATGAAGTCAACAGCAAAACGCCTATTGACAGGATTTCACCGCACTGTGTTTTCAGCATAGATATGCCCTACCATTATGTCTTTGTGGCTTTATTTTTTAGTTGGGTTCTAATTTAATCTATCCATCCTCATGGTGTCTGTGTTAAAGAAACTATTGACAATGTTGTCAACCCTGCTAAAGTCGATGTGATGAGCACTAGAAGTGTCAGAATCAGCTGATGACAGGAAGAGGAAAGCACTGATTTTCAGAAGTAATACTACCCACAAAATGTAGAGCAGTCTCCTTGTTCTTGCTTTTCAAGTGCAATGAAACCTTTTCTCTTAAAAAACATGTAAAATGTCACTTGCAGAGACATCCTGCTGTGCCTTGTCATGCCCATTTATATAGGACTGATTGTGCAGTATTAATCCACAGTCTTTGAAACTGCTTCACTTTCTAAATCTTGTTGAAGATTGAAAAGTGCTTAATAAATCCCTTGAGTGCCTTGTCTCAGAAGAATTCTACAACTGCAACCAAGACAAACACGCCTATGACACAAGGCCTCCCACAAGGGAACTCTGCCTGCTTTTGGCTCTGGCACTGCACCCTTGAATTTTTCCTACCATTGGCACCTGTTGCTTGGAAAAGTAAAGAGATCAATGCGTTCATAGCAGCATATCTTTAGCTCTCCTCTAATGAAGAAGCTGTCCAAGTTCATAGAAAATGCTGAAGCACAAGGTTTTAACTTAGCTGAACAACTTGTTCTAGGCAAAATCTTCTCAGATGAACTCTGATCCAAAGCCTCTTGAAGTCAATGAAAGTCTTTTCAATGAAATCTATAGTCCCTGAATTAGGCCCATAAAGTTATATCCCAGAATCGTATTTTGCTGTTTAAAATCCAGCACACCCAAATAGAGGTTACTATTAAAGAGGTTATAGATGTGCAAAACCTCAGATGGTCAGTAGAAGTGATGGTTCTATGGACATTTGGGCTCCTATCATATACATTTTTAAATGGCTGTTTTCAAAATGAAGTTTCACAGGACATCTAGGGTCCCTGTCCCTTGCACAAATAAATGGAGCTGAGCCTGCAAAGAGATGTTACTCCTCATGCAAAGGGCAGTTACAGACACAAGTCGTTGTATTCAGGGTAGCATGGGGATTTCTTCATCGGGCAGCTGAGAGGTGTGTGGTACGGTGGTGGGGTAAAAGGGCCATGTTCCTGCCACTCCCTTCAAACCAGCCTGCAGATATGGCACAATGTGCTGTGGTAGCGTGTTGCACCATTTTGGGTGCTCCCCACTGCACAGCGGTGAGCTCAGGGAGGGATTTTCTCCTTGGGCCACAATCCCTGCTAAGCTACCATAGTACAATGCCTAGCTTGGTGCTGTGTCTAACCATTCAGATTTTTCCATTTTGAAATCTGGTAGCTAAACAGTAAAAAGTCAATATATATTTTAAAAATTAAAAATGACAAAAATCCTATCAGAGCTCTTGGGGAACCAGCAAGATGTCTCCTATGTTAAGTGACCTTGCAGGGCAAGAATCTCTCCACCCACCCACCACAGCCACCTATGGACTATACATTGTCTGTTTGGATTGTAAACTTTCCAGGGAAGGACCTTATTGTGTGCAAAATACGTAGCTCAATGATGGGACTTTATGAACGACAAATACTTTGGCATGGTAACTTTTTTCAGAACATGTTTAGCATACAGGAAAAGAATTGTTGACAGCTCCATGGTGAATTTCATGATAGAATAGAATGTAACGGCCCTTAAATTGCTATTAGTTTAATAGTTAAACAGCATACAGTTTAAAAAACTGCCTGCATAGATAGATAGATTGACAGGCTTTAAGAGGTACTGATAAGCCACTCAGATCTCTCAAGTGTAAATAATACACATGCTAAAAAACTGTAATTTGTGGCTGAATGATTTCTTTTTTTAATGGGGAGACACTGCAAATGTGTATCTTTATTTCTTCTGACACTTCATAGAAAAGACAACAGAAAATGCAGAAGTGCTTCTCTCTGGCAGATTTCCCAAATGTACTTAGAGTTACCAACCTCATGTAACAGCTTCTCTGTACAGAATATGCAATGACTTTGTCACAATTATGGGCATTAAACAGAGGATTTTCAGCCACAATCCTTCATCCTGCAGATGTTTTAGCTCAGTGTGCTGATCAGCACATTGCCCAAGGGAATTGCCTTGCTGATCAGAAAGGAACTGTGCATTCCTCTGGTACATACCTAGTGCACTCTTTTCTTGACAATTGTTAGCTTAAATTTTCTTTCGTATGGCTTAGGTAGATAGGAAGGGTTACAAACTGACATCTAGGTTTGATAACTAGTACATTGCCACAGCAGTGAGCTGGCAAATGTCCTTCAGGCCCCAGGCAAAAGAACAAAGGGGGCACTTATATATGATGTGCTCCATCCTTTGTGATTGGTGACCACAATGGCATACAAGAAGTTTGTCTCATTTTCCATTTAAAGAGGGTTTGTTCACATCTCCCACGAGAAGTCCTGATGCGATTTAATCTGCACCAGTCTTTCTGACATAAATCAAAACCCGAAGGTTCCTCAGCAGGGTCCATGATTAGCTATTTGTTTTGAGCGGTCGAAATGTTCTGTGGTTCTCCATTGAGTCTCAGCTTCAAAGTTGGAACCTAATCAAGACGGTTAAACTCATACAGGGTTGCGGGATTTTAATCTTGTCTTTGGTGGGTTCTGCAGGCCATTGTGCAATGGGATCCTTGTGTTTACATTGACATGGTTAAGAAAGCGAGATGTCTGGGCAGTTCTAATCTGTGAAGCCAGTCCATCTTGAATGTATTGTCACTAATAAAAGCCAATAGATGCAAAGGAAGAGCAGTTTCAAAATACAAATGGTACACCTTTTCTCAAAAGAGAGGCCATAATTATTCTATGTGGAGACCTCCTACTTACAGGTAAAGTTATACATTGAGGATGTCTCTGAGGATGCACCCCAGCTCCTCGGTGTAACATCATCCCTGAGTAAATATATGCATTGGGAAAATCAGGATGAGGGCCTGGAAGTTGGTTGTGTGTTTTTAATAGATCTCTTTTAAAATACTGCCATATATAAATCCGGAGTATGGGGGCAACTTTATTGATACTGCGGGCTCAGGACAAAATTCTTTGCTGGCATAGCTCCATTGACCTCAATGGCATTAAGCCAGCAGAGAATTTAACCTGCAGTTTTTCTCCATATTGTCTCCTTTGCTAAAACAAAATTTGAGCATCAGTTTATGCATGTTTATCTGTCTGTTTTTAAGCAGCAAGGCCAATATTTTCCAAAGCAATTGAGGATATTGAGTGTCTTCATTTTTCGGTTCCCAACCTGAGCCGCCTTGCACCTGATCTTTAAAATGACTGAGTAGTGAGCACCAGCAGCTCCTGGTGATGTGGAATAGAGATGGGAGCATTCAACAATTCTGAATATAAGGCCCACATTCGGCACACACAAACAAAGGTACCAAAAATATCAGTGGCCAACAAAATTTGTGCCTTACCGTGTCCTTGAGGAGGTCAAACTGGTAGCCAACCTCTGGTGGCCTGTATTATTCTAGTGGTATGTGGATTTAAAAATTGAGCCATCAGTGCCAAATTCTGTTATAGAGAATTCATTCATGGTAAAACAATTATAAGTACAACAGGCCCACCCAGGGGAGTACACAGGCATAACTCAGCCCTTTTGATCTTCTGGGCTACCAGATCACAGCTTGGGGTGAGGAGAGCAGACATGGGTAGTGCCTTCATTCTGTTCTCCCCACCCAACATGGCTCCATCAAAACTAAGCAAGTGCAGAAGGGAAGTACTCAATCAAGGGGAATGAAGTAGCAGAGTATTTCTTCCCTTGACCAAAGGGGGAAAGCAGAGAACAGAATGGGACTCTGAAAGTCACAGATTGTGTCCTGCTCTGTTCCTGTGTGGCCCCCTCATAATGTTACAATCCAGCCCTCATTCATTAGCTGAAGGGAACATTTGCTATTTTCTTCAGAAGCTGGATGTGGTAAATCTTGCATGTTCCACAATGGAACAGAAGTGAACTTTATCTGAGAACATGCAAGGATAGTCTCTCCTACCTCCAATAAACCTTTAGACTTTGTTAGTCCATACGTCCTTCATTTACCATGATGCTAAACATTTGACAAGTAATCATCTCTGGAAGGAAAATAATTTACTGCTGCAATCTAGGATTGTCCTATTAACAATAATAATGCTTGGCACTGGTATATCCAGACCAAGCAGAATTTAGTTAGTTGCCATCCAAGACAGAATTCCAAAAATCTAGCTGGTTGAGTATGATCTTCCATGTGCTGCTGAGAAGGATTTTCCAAGAACCAAGCCTGCTGGGATCACAAGGATATGGAAAAATATGAACACTTCATGCAAGCTTGTCATTAATTTTGAGCCATGTTACATAATTACGAAGATGTTTAATTTTTGAGGTAGGAGAAGGAGCAATGTGAGCATGCTTCTTTCTAGGGCAGTTGGAAAGTTTCCCATGGAAATTTTTTTCCAGTGGAAAGTTGAGTTTTCAGTGAAACAAAAATATTTGCAAAATATTGACTTCTGTCAAAATAAATTTTTAAAAAACCCCAAAAACTGGGGGGCGGGAGAGTTTTTGTCTGACTGTTTTGGGTTTTGGTTCTCAAAAAAAAATTCAGTTTGCGGTTTTCAGTTTTTCAATTAAAAACTGAAATTTTCTGAGGGGTTTAAAAAAAAAAGCTGGATCTGGATGGAAAGTCTTGTTTTGTCATCAGAAGAAATCCTTACTGTTTCTGCACCTAGTATAATGAGAATCAATAAGGCTTCCTCTGTAACTCAGATACAAGGGTTTTGGATGCTGGTATGAACTGACTAGTAGCCCATACACTTCACCATGGGACAAGTGCAGCAAATCCTCTTGAAGAGGAGAGCTACTCATTGATGGAATTGTTGCAGTGGTTTTGTTTTTTGTTTTGGGGGGGGGGTTGTTTTTGTGTTGTGGTGTTTTTTTTTTGTGACTGCTTAAATAGTGCAGCTGAGACTTTGGTGAGGTGGTGCGGAAACGTGATAGGTCTCACTGGTACAGCATCAGCCATGTGCCATTTGGATTACTTCATTCTGAATGTGATCTCTTGCTGAAGTATTCAAACTGCCACCGGGCCCTTCTGAAATCTGTGCTGTCAATCACACAACGGTCTCCAACAATTTATCTCCAACTTTTGATTAATTTCCCTACTCCTTTATTGTCTTCCTTCCATGTATGCCTAATTGGAATGGAAATACAATTTTTTTTTTTGGTAATGCACTTGAATGATTTTCATTTAGTGTATAGACTATATCTGAGCTTCCTTCTCTTTTCTGTTGTAAACTTTATTGTGTTTGTTAGAATTTATTATATACACTCTCCCTGGTTTCAAACCATTTACTTCATTAGTCATAAAAAATCAGGCTGTCCCATCAGTCAATCTACTTTATTACCCTTTTATTATTTTCTTTTTTCACAATGAGTTCCTTAAAAATACTCTTGCCTAAATTAAAGAACCTTTAATGTCAGTAAAATCATTACGTTCAGTGATAGACACTTCAAGAGTAGAAAATCTTTGCACATGAGAATACAAAGAGATTTTTGCTGACCACATGGGTCCAGAAACATACCTTGCTCACTGAAAGCTGTCAGCATTATTATCTTGCCCTTTAAAAAAAATTTTTTTTTCAATCTTTTATTTGAGAAAAATCTCAATGGGCACGGCCACAATGGTTTACTAGCATGCCACAGGCTGATTCAGGATGCTTATTCAATCAATCTGCTTCTAATGACACTATAAATACTTTAATGGATGGAACGTTCCTGGCCTGACCTAAATTGGATTAGATGGTTTAATAATGTGATGTAGGCAAGCCAAATCAGTATGTGATGCCATGAGGATTAATCTATAGGGAATATTTGATCTCTAATGCCCATGTGTGTTCTGAAGTGCAGTCATACCTTTTGATTTAATAAACCATATTTTAGATTTCCCATCAGTATGCACATTTGAGCAGAATGAGCTAATTAGTGGACTTACCCTTTAAGAGGAAGTTTCATAACTTGTTGCTAAATTGAACACTAAGTACTTAAATCTTAGAAGATTTGGCTGTTGTTCACATAAATTCTCTTTGATAGTTTAAATGCTGAGGATGACACAAGAATTTGGTGCTCTTTAAGAGACCAAACTTAATGATACCAGTGTCTCTCATTAAAAACTTGTTGTTATTGAACTGAGGAGCCAAAAAAGGCATGTAGCTTTAAAAGTCCTAATATATTAGATTCATCAGAGTTTATTCCATTCATAACAGAACTTCATTAAACATTAACCCTTATAACATGAGGAATTTGCAGCCAAATAAATGATTGGATAGGTGTGGATATAAGAGAGAGAGGTTGCACAATAGAGTGCTTTTTGTTGTTGTTTAGAATTAATTTATAGATCCTAAATGTGTGCCAGGCACTTCACAGAAGACATGGAAAGACACATTGTCTGTCCCAAGGATATAAAATTATAGCTGAGAGACACAGCAAGTGAGAGTGGCAAAGAGATAGGAAGGTAAGAGATGAGGAAGGATGAGGTTTACAGAAATATAATCTGAAATTACTTGATTTAGGCATGTGCACATTTGGATACATCTCCTCATAGTATAAATGTTTTATTGGCATGCATATTGACTGGCATAGTCACTAAAGGATGGTGTTGCATGCACTGAAGTCAGTGGTAGTTTTGTCATTAACTTGAATAGCAGCAAGGAGAAGTCTCTTTATGAAGTTAGGATATCCATAATGTAAGTTTCCTTTTTTCCACAGCCAAGATATGGAATAAACTGTCGTCTCATGGAGTAAACTGTTTATTCTGCACCTTTCACCCTCTGAGCTGCTCTCTGCCCTCTAATTGCAGCTGGAACTACTGCTAATATTCCAAACTTCTGAGCTGGTGAAATAGTTATGAAACAGAACTTACCAAAACCTTGTTTTCTTTCTTCCACAAATATGGAATTTTCCCACCAAATTATACTGGTTTCAAATCCAAGATTGACACACTTTTTCAGTCCCAGAATGGTGACTGTTTTTAGATCTAATATCCTGACTAACACCAGCAAAATGATGTTTCTAACCTTAGCCATTCGCAAAATATCATTATTTTGTGATCTAATATTCTGATACATTGAAAAGCTGTCTTAGATATTTTTCAGGGTTTTTTAAAATGTATTAACACTATGTCAGTCACTCCAAGACCTGTTCATATAACCAAGTATAAGCTTTAGAGAAGAAAGGATATGAAAAACAGTAACAATAAAAAAGGAAAAACTCTTTAAAATGTACCCAATATCTTCTCTAAACTATGGCATAACCAAAAAATCATTAAGGTGTTTGGTAATCTAGAGATGTTAATGACAATTATTTGAGATGATCTGTGGAACCTACTCATGGCTTTGCCAGCTTAGTCATCCAAAATTAATGTGAGTAAAACCATTATACTACCAAGCAGCATCATATATTAGGGCCTAATTTTTCTCCCACTAAATTCAATCGGTCTTTCCATTGATTTATTGGTAATTGGAGTAGGCTTTTAGGGTAGTTAGCTTCAAATTGCAACCTGTCAAACATATCAATCAAAACATAATTGCACATGTGTTTAGCTTCCTGCCTTCTTCAGGTGGTAAAATATGTGATTCCCTGGCCACAAGACTGACATTCACCCTCCCCACCAAGCCCCAAATATCCCTATAGTGGAAATTACATGGTGTTCTGTGTTACATCCAAAGAGTTGCATTTGCTCTAGTGTTATTTTACACTTCAGTGGAATTCTCATCTTCAGCTGAGAGTTTCAAAGGAGCTGAAAGTATGGGCTCCAACTCCCATAGACATGGAAGTTGGGTGCCTAACGCCCTGGATTCTTTTGAAAGTCTTGTGTCATAATGTTATGTCTGTCTGTTTCTTGCTCTAGCTAGGCATTCATACCTTACACTTCCCCATAATATTTGACGGTTTGAGTCTATAAGGAGACATGGTTTTAAGAAAATATACCCAGAATGTGTTTCATGGCTGAACAACTGAGTGAAGGACATTTTTCCCACTGGGAAAATGTTGATATCTGATAGACTGTAGCATCCGTCAAGTTAGGCCACTGGCTTTAGATCTTTCCCAGTAATGATAACTGACTTGTGGTGTCTAAAACAGGTCTGGAGGTCTCTGGAAGTCTAGCATATATTGTTTCTTGCATTTCTGAATGTTGCTGTTGCCAAGGGTCAGCTTTTCAAATACATGTGCTTGAATTATACACATAAGTACACCAATGCATCTACATAAATTGAGTATTGCATTTGTGAAAAGCAATTGCATTGTGTCTGTGAATGTACAAATGCCAACTTGTGTTTGTACCTTGTAATTATACATTTGGATAGCCTACATATCTGGAAATTTCACTGAAAAATACAAATCCTATCATTTCCTTCTGCAAATGAACTATTGCTTAAATCTGTAGATTTTACCTGTAGTGTCACTAGTGAATTCAAAAGTTGGATGCAGATGGTAGTAAGTTTCAAAGCAGTCCACTCCTTTAATGTGAAATTCCTTGCACCCATACATACCTGGAGTAAGACATTTTGGAGTTAGGGGAATGGATTTTTCCACCCCAATTTTGGGACTGGGCAAAGAGTAACATAACCCGTGGGCTGTGTAATGGCTGCAGTCTTCTGTCCGTATTGTAAATGGGGTTTGAAGCCTGTAGACTCAATTAATTAATGAATCCATTGGTATGTCCCCATCACTCTGCCAACTCATCCTGAACCACCTTGCCTGCCATGGAAGTAATCCTCAGTGATGCACAGAGTTTCAGAGCTTCCTGTTCTGTGGTTAGGGACAGACACTACTGCAGCTGGAGAGTTTTTGGGAAAGGAAGGATAATTATTCTCATCCATAGGGAAAGCAATTTTGCATAATAATGCATCTCTGACTATGAGTTTCTCCAAACTAAGAAAGGTTGTTTGAGGCAGGGAATGGAGGAAGTGACTTTTTGTAACTTAACTGAATTTGATGTCGAATGGCAGGTGTCTGATTATTTTTCTGTATTTGAGAGCTGCTGGATGAATATGTTGAGATGTACAGGTGATATCTGTGTGGTAAATCCCTTTTTGCCACTATATAATAATAATAAATAATTAATACTTCTGTGAGCTGTATTTATTTGAACTTGTGACTTGCTCCCTTGCATTCTGCCCACTAAGACTCCAAACTCTCAGCTGCTTGGAAACAGTTTTAAAGAAGGTGGCACCAATATCTCCCTTTCTTTCCCCTTTGAAATCATGACTCACGGGTGTAGGGAGATGCTGTTTTAAATAATCTAGTCTAACTTTCCTCTCTGTCCAAGACTTTTAGCCGGTTTTGCAGAGGTAGGGGTATGATAAATAGTCCCAACAAAAATATTTCTTATAAATGGAATCTGAAGTTAGTGTCAGTGAAGTATCATTGGTGTATTGTTCGTACACTGTTATATCAGCAAACTGTGTGCAATATTTCTCAGAATATTACAGTATGAAGAGCAGTTTTCATGCATAGGGTGATGGCCTGAAACAGGACAGATATAATACTCTGATTTTGTATTCCACCTCTTTGTACTCCTTGACTTTCAGAAGCAACTATTTCATAAAAGTCGTATTTGCTTTCCTTTGATTTACAATTATTGAAATTTTAATAAGGATTGTGCAGCGATTCCAGACATCACATACTGTCAGTGAGAAATTATAACTTTATTGCAGCACACACTGACAGCCAACTCATAAAAATGAATGACATTCTATATCATAACATCTCGTAGGCTGTTCAGCATGTTAATAGCTCACTTCGTCTTTCTTTAGCATAATGAGGCAGACAGTGTACCAATATTCAACGTGAAAATGAAGATTAAGAAAATTTGAACTGAAGCAAGAAAGTAACATTTAACAGAGGATCAGACAACATTCAGATAAAAAGTTTCAATTAAAGTTCTGTTAGCAAGCCTTTTATCAGTGGAGCAAAGCTTTGTTACCAAAGACCAACAGTTATTACAAAAAATGCCTGTTTCCAGCTGCACTTGGGTTTTGAAACTACTTCTGATAGGGTCTGTAGTCTTTCTCTTACTGCTTCTGCTAATATTTCCCTTCTAGGTTCAGTTGGAGAACATAGTTAGATCATGCTGTAAAAAGCCTTTTTTTTTTTTTCCCCCCCTGATCAAATTGAAAAATGGTGATATGTTGAAATGAGAGGAATTAGTGTTTCAGCCACCATTCTACTGTACTTTTCTGCAGTCTAGTCAATGAACAGATGAAAATATTTTGTTGCTAATCTATAAAAATGTTGTCATCTATACCACTGTTTGGAGTATTGGAAAATATCTGACGGTATAGTATCAATGTATTTGAACCCCAAAACATCCAATTACAACAAGAACTGCATTGTATAGAAGCATTAACTTAGATATACTTGAATAAATGTAAACAACTGTTAAGTGATCTGTACTGCAGAATCCAAGTTTTCTACATCTTCCATTGGCAAACCACAAAACGCTGTCCTAGACATTATGCCCAAAGTCTTACAATCCTGTTCAACAAATCTGTCATTGTACAGAGCCCTTGTTAATAGAGAGAGCCTCATGGATTCACCATAGTAAGACATAGGCTTCTCCCGATTAAGGCCCAGATCCTGAAGTCCATCCCATTCAATTAAATGGACTTACTCATGTAAGTAAAGCTATGCACCTGCATAAATCTTTGCAGGATCAGGACTGTAAGTTGCCACTGGATTTACTTCTGATATCCTGTTTTTGCTCCCTCCACCTTTGCTAAGTGCTTTGAGATGAACAAATGAAAAGCAGTAACAATGTGCAAAGCATATTTATTATTAGTCATAATTTAGATGTGGTAACTAACCAACCTGGGCTGAGAAGCCCTATGGTTTATGAGAGTGCGTCATCTGCTATGGAACCCAGCAATATGGGTTCTAGTTTTGGGTTCAACACTTTGCTAAGAATTTCTAGCATAATTCTTCCAACATTTGACATGAAGTTAGATGGTGCTGCGCATGGCTAAACTAGCTACGTAGAGAATAAACATAACTTTTCTGGTGCTCTTGGAGTAGGTTGGGCTCTGCAGGAATCATTGCCAGGTTGGCCAGCATTCCTCAGCACTCTGTGACTAAACCTTTACCCTACAGTGGTGCTACCACCTCACTGTAATAAATGGGTGATATGCCCCGTCCTGCTTGTTTTTTAAATACTGTCTTCATTTAGCTGTGAAGAAGGTGGTGGGCGGGAAAGAGTACAAAGAAAACCCTCTGGGGAATCCTCAAAACAAAAGGTCCATTCTTGCTAATCTGCAACTGATGGGTTTTTCCAAACAGAGGGTTTTGGATTTGGAATAATTAACCAAAATTGAGAATTGCATTGCAATTAAATAATGTAGCTGTCTCAGTTCTCAGGCCAGATTAGCCTCTACTGATGCAGGGGGTGCACTGTGCCTGGGTTAGAAGGGTGTTCATCATCTCATCCCACTAGGACAGTAGGTGGGCTGTTTCCACTGATTCCCTCCCCAATGGGTTCCTCCAAAGAGATGACCACTTTTATATTCTTGGGGGACTATGTAGGGGAAGATGTCACCAGAAATCACAGCTCCCTTTTGGGTCCACACTGAATCAGTGGGTCCCTCAGCATAGGAGAAGTTATATGTGCTGTGCAATACTACAATCCCCCACAGTCACTAGACAGGACCCTCTGTCATGAGAAGATGGCACTAGAGCTGGTTGAAACTTGGAATTTCCATTGCATGAGAAATTCCAATTTTTTGACATTTGTTTTCATTATGAATAGAAAAAAACAGGTATTTTTTAAATTCCTGCAAAATGAAATTCCAAAAAATGACATGGGAAATTTCATTGAAATGTGATGCATTTTTATGGAAAAAAACCCATTTTTGTCAGCATTGCATTTTCCAGTGGAAAACTGCTTTGATGAAAATTTTCTGACCAGCTCTAACCAGCACCGACCCTGGATGAATCACTTGACTTTAAAATAAGGCCAAACCCAATGTAAGCAGAAACTATTTTGTCCATAGGCCTTTTTTTGACCATGTCACCTTTCACCCAGAAGACTATCACCTGAAGTTTCCATCTTACCTAACATCTGTACAATTGCCAGCAGAGAGGAGGAGAGGGAAGGGACACAAGGCTAAATGATCTAATAAGATAATGTCCAAACTTCAGTCAGCCTGCCCTTCTCCAAATATTAAAAATGTTGCTAAATGTGTTCTAATTAAAGAATCACTATTCATGATCTGGGCCATTTGTGGAAATTTATGTGTAAATATTTACTTCTTTATCCTTTACCTGATCTACCTGCTTCTGACCAGTGCTTTTTATATAATATGTTTTTAAATGATCATTAGCTTTGATTATTATTTACCTGGTACAATTTTGGGTCTCTGTCACCAACCAAACATTCATTCTAATCTACCGAATTGTGTAAGCTTGCTTCTGGTGTGATTCTTCACTCACTTGGGCTTTTTATTATGGGCGATTCTGAAATTTATGCCGATGCTTCAGAATATCCACTTTCGACAAATCATTAAATCCTTTGTAAATCTCCTTAGTTTATCACATTATGTTAATTTTCTTTCTTGTAAAATGGTCTATATATTAGATTTGGGTATGTTACTTAATCTTCATCCCAGCAATATACCACACTTTATCCTTCTCATTTGTTTTCCTATTATGGACTGACTAAAGGTTTCTCTCCCTTTCCTTTCTTATCCTGTGATATTTGCTAGCCATTCTGGGCTCAGTGCTGTCCAGGGACCAGACAAGTGATTCCTTCTGTCCATTTAGAGCCTTGTTGAAGTCACACAGGCAGAGCTCTTTACAGATGTTTTCACCCCTTGCATTTTATGGAGCTTATGTCACTTCTTCACTTTTCTTCCTCTTTATCTGCATAACTGATGAACCATTATCGCTTATCCTGTGCCAGTTTAACTGCTGGCATTGCCATTTGAGGACCAACAAGTGATACCTGTCAGTCATTGTTGAGTGTTACTTATCTCCGGTGATTAGGACTGCCCACAAGGAAACCAAGGGAACAATATTGATTTGCTTGATGGAGCACAGGGCGAGGATCTAAGACTCCTGTGTTATATTCTCAGCTCTGCTATTGATTTGCTGTTTAGCCTTGGGTGAGTCGCCGATAAAATAAGTACAGTACTTGACTGTCATATGGCAGGATAACTTTATTTGGGCGGGATTCTCCTTTTCAGATCTGAATCAGTGTGTGTGAATTTATGGGGACCCCTCAAGGCCCCATCTCTTAGAGTTTCTGTTGTTATCACTGGTAGCTGCCATGATGAGCACCGGTGAGAGCAGCACAGGCTGCCTGAGGAGAGGACACCACGTGGATCTGGCTGCTTATGGCAGGAGTTTCCCCAGCATGCCCTCTGCAGGGAATATGACAGCCAGAGAAAAGTCCCCTCCTAGAAATCCGGTAGCCAGTGGTGTACAGGGAGAAGGGCCCACTTCTGATACATAGAAAGCTGGCCTGGGAAAGAAAGGAGAGTGACTGACTACCCTGGGTCTCGTCTAGTGGGGGATTCAGCATTCACACCCAAGCCCACTGCATCCGAAAAACCAGAGGCTGGGGTGGAAACTACTCAGGTAGATTTATAGCTGGTAAGAGCTCAAAGGCCCAGCAAAAGAAAGGCAGATGTGGCAGGAGGGATCTTATCTGTCTACTCACAGCACCCCGTTCCGACAGAATGTCTTTGGTAAGAAAATGCTGTTTTGCCAAATTAAAACTTTCTGTAGGAACATGTCAGTTGCCATGAGATTTAATTTAGAAACTCTCTTCTTCCCCCTCTAAACCCTCCCAGCATTACAAATTATAATGTCATATATAAAATTTAAAAAGTCAAAATCATAACCAAAAATGATCAACTCAAATCTGCATTTTTTTAGCCAAAAAAAGGTCTTGTGTGAAAAATGTTACCCAGCTTTACCGGTGGGAAGTTACCAGTCTCTAACTACACACCTCCAATAATGTATCTATACACTGCTCAACACCCGTATCCACTTCCTTCTTCTCCTACGACAACGACTCCCTTGCCTCCTCCTGCTATTCCTTTTATCTTACTCTTTTCCTTTCGTCTACTACCCTTCCTCTATACTAGCTTTCTCCTCCCCTCTTGTGTACCTCTCCCCCACCCGCCTCTCCTTTCAACTGCTTACCTTCTATCTCTGATCTCTCCTCTTCCCTAACTGTCCTATTCCTGGATATAATTCACTTCCCATAATTCACCTGGTTCAAGACACTTCCTAGTCCCTAGCAGTTATGTTGATGAGCATCCCACTTTCACAAAACTCTGGGTTTACTCTTTAGCATTTTGTGAAGAAAATAAGTAAGATCAGACAAACTTCCTGTCACCAGGTAGCACTGGCCTTTTAAGGGTACTTCTACACAGCCGATGCCTCTGAACAGCTGTATAGACATTGAGGTTCGGGCAGGAGCTTGGGCTCTGAAGCTAGGGAGTGGGGCTGACCGTACCACAATTGAAAAGTGCTGTCTGCGCAGAGTGGCTCACTGCCACTGGCTGTATAGATTACTGGAAGAGACTTGTGCACCTATGGCTAGTTATTTGCTCCCCAATTAGGCTTGAGAGGACACCTGAGCCCTAGAATGAAACAGACCTGGCAAGAAAGAGCCTTAGAGAGTCAGGACAAGCAGATGAGAGCTGTCTGAAGCAAAGAGCTGAAGGAGAGCAGTAACTGTGAGATGTCAATGAGAAGCTGGGAGGGAGCTGATTTGTGATCACTGATTAAAGTTGGGGACACCTAGGCAGTGACCCCTAGGAAAAGGGGAAGATCCTGCTTGGTCAAGGAAACTAAGCTCAGAAGCAAAAGGGTTGTTGCAGGAGGGTGGATCCCCAGATCAGGGGTAGGAATGCCAGGCAGGGAAGCCTGGAGGAGTGGAACACTGCAGGGTGGGGAGCACCCAGGGCAAAGACCTGAGTGAAGTGCTGTGGGAAGACTGGTCACTCTCAGGCAGGGAGGTCTGGAAGGTGGGGCTTGGCTTAGGGGCAATAAAGGAACTGGAAACACAGTGCTGCTATTGACTCTTTGGTGGGTGACTTGGAAGAGATGTCTCCAAAGAGGGCAATGGAAACCCCCTGGTATCTTTGTTTTTACATCTTTACTATGGGAATTGGAGAGTGGCTTTACTACAAGATTTCTGGGGAGCTATGAATAAATCATGGCCAGAGGTGGGCTTTGTATCTGACACAGAAAGACTGTGTTCATTTCCTAGGCAGACACAGCCCGCCACAGGTCACCCCAGCTGGGGGTTGCCCTGTGACGCTGACCCTCCATTTGCAGTTTTCACAGTATTTCCATGTTTGTTTTTGCTTTCTTGCAATTATCAAGTTGTTTCCCTAAATTTAACAATTTAACTAATGATGACACTAAATGTATTATTCAGAAAAATACCTCAAACCAGCTAATTCCTTGATCATTGGTTGCCTTGCTTTAAATAGGCCATATCCATTCCTAGGGCTTTTCACCAGTCTAGTTAATATTCCTGCTTACTCAAGGTCATCTTCCACCTCATTAGAATATAGCTGCAATTACTGTTGTAATTAAAAAGCCCAATTAATCTGACTAGATTCAGTTGGTTAGAGACTGGATGAAAACTTTCTATTTATTTCAAGTGGCAGGTACGAAGGTGGTAGTGAAATAGCTTTTGCTGCAGCTGCATATGTATGATTGTATCATTAAGTCTTAGTTCCCAGATTTGGTCTTATATTGGGGAAACTCAGGAGTAACGCCAAAGAAGTTGTGGGCTCAATGTATCTCTGTGTCATAGGTGAGTTCAGTGTAGGGCTTGAAGCCCTGGTGAAGATGAGCACCCACTCTAACTTCTTTGTGGCTGCTGATAGAAACTGTTGCAGCAGCAAGGAATAGCCAACATGCAACAGCAATCCGGTCAGGCCTCCTGCACCAGGGTCTCCTGTGGAGGAAAGCACAGAGCCAGCTAAACTGGCTCTGCACCAGGCAGGGAGGTCCCCAGTGTTGGTGGAAAGAGCCAACTTCATGGCTCCACTATATCACGAGGGACAGCACAAATTAATTGGGCCCAGCAGATTTATACTGATGTAAAACCAGTGTTATTGGGCAGGCTTAGTTATGACTTTACCAACACAGGTGTAAATTGTGGGTAATTCTATTGAAGTCATAGGTGTATACGGTGTAAACCCGTTGTGGCCTTTAGTCTGGTTTTACACCAGCTTATAGAGTTAGATGGGTGCATTCTGGGTTACTACAGAGAATTCTTTCTGCGTGTCTGGCTGTTGAGTCTTGCCCACGTGCTCAGGGTTTAGCTGATCACCATATTTTGAGTTGGGAAGAATTTTTCCTCCAGGGTAGATTGGCAGAGGCCCTGGGTTTTTTTTTTTTTTTTTGCCTTCTTTCCCAGCATGGGGCACGGATCACTTGCTGGTGGAGTTGTTGTACCTTGAAGTCTTTAAATCATTATTTGAGGACTTCAGTAACTCAGTTTTAGATTAGGGGTCTATTACAGGAATGGGTGGGTGAAGTTCTGTCCTCTGTGTTGTGCAAAGAGGTCAGACTAGATGATTACAGTGGTCCCTTATGGCCTTTTAGTCTATGAAACTGCTCAGTTCAAAGTATACAGAAATGCTTTTCCTGCAACTGGTTACCATGGAGTATGATGCTATTTACCTGTTCATGAACTTGTTTTGGTTCTGATGCTACTAACCATGGTCCCTTCCGCTTCCATTTGGGATTTTAGACTAGTTCATCTAGCTTCGTTTATCTGTTTTCCATTGTTGTTTGTCTCATGCCATTTATCTGGGGAATTATTATTGCAAACTGACTGACTGACATTTGAGATCCCTCTTTATTTATCATTTATAGTCTTCCCTTGGGTAAAATTATTCAGTCTCATTGTTTGTGGTGCCATTGGTATGCAGAAAATACTCAAATATACTTTCTAGTCCCTATAGATCTTGTGAAGCAGTTGATGTTTTGCATAATTTTCTGTGTGATATTCAATCATAGATGTCTTCAAATTCCCTTAAACCTAGTAGGTAAAATATAATCAAGCTCTTACTGAATGCCTAGTTTCTATTAAACGATTTCTACTGTTGCACCTGAGGAGCACACCATCCAGGAAAGAAACAGCAGCTTCTTGCTGCTTTGTTGTTAAAGATTTTGCTTGAGTTTTAGCACTGCGGTTCTCTTTGGTTTATTTAGGCGTTTCAGCCTTGTATTGGTCTGTGCAAGAATCTTCTTTATAGTCTGATCCTTTTACAAAAAAAGCTCATGGTTTTAATTTTCTTCAACAAGAAAAAGGACCTTCTTGTATGATCAGTGGAGTCTCTTCGGTACCACCTAGGTTTAGCTCTATACAGTCTGCGGGGTTATGTGAAAATTGTCTCAGAAACATCTGTTAATGCATGATTCTCAACACACTTGCACTGCTTTTATACCATGATTCCACTGCCTTATTCAAGTTACTCCAGAGTTATACTCCTGTAAGATGGGAATCAGGCCCAATAAGTCCCTCTTTCTTTTTTTTAAGGACGAAGACAACTTCTTTCATATTGTTATAAGCATCAAAATTGGGGTCGTGGAGATGGAAAAAGAGATCCTCAGAGATGCAACTGCTTTCCCTTGTTCCTGTTGAACCCCATTTCTAGCTCCTCTCAAACACTCAACTCTCCATGGATCACTTGTAGCCAGATGCACAGAAGGAGAATGATGTGGTGTCAGGAATCAGTGTCAGTGTGTTTTACCACATGACTTCTGATATAGGTCAGTAAATGTATCTCCTTGTGGGACTTCTTATGGGGACCCTCACAGCTGGGATCTGGTCTCCCACTGGCGTCTCAATTTTGGGGTAAACTAATGAAGAGAGAATATGAGCCTTATAATGCAAGTCTGAAACGTGCGCAGTAAAATATGTAACTGAATTTAACAGTTTTAAAAGCAAAGATTTTTCCTAACAGCTAGAGATACTGTAATTACGCATAAGGTGGTAATTTGTAATCCAAGATCTGTAGCAGTGTTCTTCACTGCAAGGCCTGGGAGCCAGTGGCAACTTCCATTGACCCTATGTGCGGCTCCCTGATAGTTTATATTCCAATTTATTTTATTTTTAACATTAGAATATGTACCAAGCCTATCAAAGTCCACCTTCTTTACACATCACATTGACCACATGGTACAATGTGCAACAATAAGTACATCTAAGTATATCATTGTATAATAACCATAACATAACCATAGCAACCAATGTAGAACTCAGAGCGTTCAACCGTTTGGGCCATATATTATTTTTTGGCCCCAGTGAGTTACTGGAAAGAATGGATAGAGTCTTAATTCTGTTGAAGAGAAAATCAGAAAGTGAAACTGGAGAAAAAGCGGGTAAGAACGTAACTGTGGATATTAATTAAATGAACAAACAAAAGTTTAAGTTACGCAAGTCGCTCTGTAACATTACATTGTTAAAAAGTAACAAGCAGTGTGTTAATTTAGTAGTTGATGTGGCTCTCACACTGAAGGTTTTTTTGCCACAGTGGCCCCCGCTTGAAAAATAGTGAAGATCACTGATCTATAGGGACCAGCTGTCATGTATCTTGTAAAATCTGCCTTTGTGCATGTGGGATCATAGATTGTAAGAAGTTTTTCAGGCCACGCAGGGAGGCATGTGGGAGTATCGCAAATTAGCCAAACCCTTACATTTTAATTATTTTTAGAAAGCTGCTAGATAATTGCATTCATGGTTGAAGTATGTGTAAGGACAGTGAATGATTTACATTAGTCAGAGTAATAGCACTGAAACATTAGCAAGGATAATGTATGATGCCATAGTTCATTTACTTCTTATTTTAAATCTTTTTAAAAGAAAATTTTCTGTATCTCACTAACTCCTCTCCATCATGTCTGTTTCCCTCCTCCCTCCCTCCCCAGCTGTTCAAAGCTACACCCGGGCTCTTATTTTATATATTTCATTTGATATTCATAGCGTTATTACAAATCTTGTGTAACAGCCCCCCATTGTTAACCTTATCACCATTCTGTCTGCTGCTTGCTTCTGTTCTGAGAGCTTGCAGTTGTTCATGTGATATCAGAAAGGAGCGATCTCTGTTTTGATCAAGTACAGAACAGTTTCTTCATTTTACAAAATGATTTTTCCTATAAATTGTTATCTCAGAGTTAGAATTGGGCAGCTGGGATGGATGGAGTTAAAATGGCCTGGGCTTAAGCTTCAGTAAAATACATCAAATGAGACACTGCAGGGAGAAGAAAATAAACTTACATAAGAAAACAGTGATATGGGCCCAAACCAAATTTATTATCTTAACATACCCCTCCCTGGTACTCCTGATTTTAAAAATACTGAGACACAAATGGCAGTGAGGAGACCTGGGTTTTATTTCTAAATAAATACATTTGGGCAAAACATAGGGATTTTTTATGGGACTTAGTTTCCTCATCTGTGAAATGGGGATAAGAATTCCCTTCCTATCAAGGTATTGCAAGTCTTAATATGCTTTGATGGCCTCAAATTGAGAGTGTGATATGAACCAAATTTTGTTTTGTTCACTAATGTAAATCCAGAGGCAGAGACTTTATGTAAAGGCGAGCAGGCAATATACATACGAGGTATTATTATTATCCATAATAATCATAAATCAGTTTAATGTAAGGTCTTAATTTGCAAAAATTGAGATTTATGTGAGATAGTTTTGGAGGGCATGAAACTACTTTGGTGCAAATATGTAGGAAGTGCAGAAATATGAGACTGCACAATCACTGAGCCATTGGCAACTTAAATGTGGAAACTTTCTCAGTAAAGAAAAAGCATTTGAATGGTTTAGAAACAATAGATAAACTTCAGAATGTTTGTCAGTAAAGAAAATGCTTTGTGGAAAAAAGCAATGGAGTCTTATGCTTGCATTTATAAGATAAACAAACGAATCTATAAGGACCATGAATTTACTTGTCTTAAGTCTGCAGTTTGGAGTGCAGCTATGAATCTATTACAGTAAACTGTGTTTTTTGGATTCATGGCATATATCTATTCTTTTTTTGGAGTGGGGGGTGGTACTATTTCACTAATTTGGCCTAAATTGCTGCTATTTGACTGAAATATGTCCTATTAACCAGAACACATTGGATATTAAATATTGACTTTTCCCTTGGAAAGACTAATTCATTATTTAGCAGGAATTACACTATAATAAATGTCCACAACAAAACAGAATCTTTAGTGCTGTATAATTGTGTTGAAAACTCTGATTTAGAATAGCAGTTATGTCTTTCAGACCTTGCCTTCTGTTAACTCTGATACCTTCGATTACAAGGTGCTAGATGCTCCCTTCTGAGGCACTGTTGTTTAAATAATGTCTATAATCGAATTTAAACTAGCTGTGAGTGGTAAACTGCTTGAACAACCACTGCTGCTGGTTTTCTAAAAGTGGCATCACATTTTCTAATTTTCTGATACCAAGGGCAGCCACCAAACAAATGCTGGAAATTGGTCTGAGAAAGTTTGTGTGGGGTTTTTTTTAGATCTCTAAAATATACATGGAATTGCACAACTTCAGGAATGATAGTGTTGTAGTCTTTTATTGACTCTACTATATAGAGCTTTTTCTTTAATCTAAACTCATGGAACTGGATCCTCAGCTGAGCTGGGTTCACAGTTGGGATAATGGAGCAGGATAGGAAGATGGTTCTAAGTTATTTGCTATGCTTCCCCCTCCTCCCCTCAGAACCTGGGCTTCCGGAGGTCTGAATTAGCCCCTGGTATAAGATAGAGCAGCTCTGTGTCCATTCCAGTTTATGGCAACAGAAATAGTCCAGTAGACCGGATTGCTGGAAGGCAGGGCTCTCTGGCCCTTGCCAAACTCAGTCTTCCCAGAACACCTCTACACAAAAAGCAGAGGGATCAGGTGATATAAACTAAGCTAAAAGCCACCAAGTGATTTCCTTACATCAGAGCAATTGCTTGTGGTGCAGTGCAAAGGAGATTTAAGAAGGGACAAGAATCTGGCCCATTACGCGTGTATGTGTGTATTTATATATATCATATAATATATTATACATTATTGCATGAGAAGAATAAAACAAATGTCTAGTTTTGGACACAAATTAAAACAAACAAGGTGGCTATAAAGCCAACCAGATTATAGGGAGGCAATTTTGCATACAACCTGTAAAGCACAAAGTGGTCCAAGACCAATCTATCAGCATTCTGAACCACATCCAGGAAAAAACAGGAAGGTAAATACAATTACCAGTATGTTTATTCAGTGAAACATTTTGCAGGAACATCTTGATTTTTTTTTATGACATTTTTGACAAAAAATATAAAAAATTCATTTTGATAAAGTCAAAGCGCTTTGTTTTGACTTCTATATAAATTTTAAAATGTATTGCATAATACAAAACAAAGCACTTTGACCCTATCAAAATGAAATATTTCAAGAAGCTGGTTTCATTATTTCCAAAACAAAAAGTTTTGGAATTTTTATTTTGTGGGAAAAGTCAAAATTTTTACTGTTCCTTACAATTCAGATTAAAGGAAATTTCAAAATGTCCAGGAATTAGAAGTCTGAGTTTTGACCAGGTGTAGTGAAAATGTTTTGAATTTTGATGACAATTTTGGATGAAATTTCAAATATTGACACATGGAAAAAAATTTAGGGAAAATTTTCAACAAAATGTGTGGGCTATACGTCAGCTCTATTCTGGACCTGCCAGCCTTAGTAATGGGTGCGGAAAGGCCAGGAAAAAGTCGTTTAAAGCATCAGTATATGTTTTAGCAGTAAAGTAAATGAGGGGATCCTACTGGTGGCACTGAAACATATGTGGCATTAAATGTCTTTTTGCAATTCGTTAACCATCAGAGAGAGAGAGAGAGATTTGGTGAACCACAAAAAATACTTATTCAGTTTTCCTTCACTTAAATTAATATTATCCCTCTTATATGAAAGGCTTTTTAAAAAATGCTACAATAAACCAAAAATTGTGAATTGGCGTACCAGCCTTTTTTTGACATCACAGTGGTATTAATCAGCATTTCAATAGCATTCTTCTTGAGTGTGGGTCTCAATCAGCTGACTTTATGAAGATGAAAGAGGCTTTTCTAACATACAAAATCCTTCTCACATGATACATCTAAAGACAACACAGCATCCAGAGGTTTTAAATTTGAGGATGGGTAATCATTTTATAAAGAAACATGAATGAAGATCCAACTAATATTACTAAGAGTTACCTTAAAATTCCATTTAATCCAAGTCTCATGGAAACAGGTCAATCTTAGCTGTAACAATTCTATTTTAGATAGAAGGAAGCACAAAATCTGTGTATTACTTTATAAACTTGAAATCCCAAATCACACGACCAAACAGCAGACCCATACAGCAGCTTGCACTTCAAAGCATAGGCTAAAGATCAAGGGCCAAAACTTTCTATTGTGATTAGAAATTTTGGATGCCTTTTTTTGTGTGTCCAACTTAACACATTTAAGAGACCTGAATTTTAGAGGCTAGGTCTTCAGCACTTAAAAAGGTTTGGGGGTTTTTTTGGTTTGGTTTTTGGTTTGGTTTTTTTGTTTTCTTTTAAGGTATTTTGAGTGGGGCACCAAAGAATCACTACTTACTCTTTGCCAAAGTTCCTAATATTAAAATTGGTGATACAACCTAAGGTAAATCAGACGAATCAGAGGTAAAGTCCTCTAATGATGTCACTATTGCTCACTGAGAAGTGAGCCTGTCATTATTCCAGACAGTACCATCATAAGAAGTGAACTAAAATAACATTGTCATCAGCAATATCAAGGGCTGCCAAAAGGTCTAAAAGGAATATCATGGCAGGTGCAACTCAAAAGAAATCATTATAAAGAGATCTTCTCTTTCCCTAAATACATTTGGGCCAAAAATGTTATGTTCTGAACTGGAAAAATCATCCGGATTCTAATGTTTTTAAAAATGTATACACAAAAACCACAATTTAATCACAGCAATCATTACTTGTGGAGCTGGTTGGAAAATGTTTTGTTGGTTTTTGGTGTGTTTTTGTTTGTTCCCCAGCAAACCTTCAACAAAAACAAAAGTATCATTTTTATTCATGGTTTTTCTTCAGAAGTTAAGGCTTTTGTCATAAAACTGAAAAAAACCCCAGCGGAAAATGTTTTGGTTATTGGCTACTGAAAACAGTAGTAAAAAAAAAACTTTGGGGGGGATTTTAAGTTTTTTTTGACAATTCCTAAAAATTTTTTGTTGACATTAGACGCTTCATGCAGAAATTTCCATTCTGACAAAAGGTTGTCATTTTTTCATTTAAAAAAAAAATCAAACACATTATACTGGTGGTTTTTAGATTGTTGTGCTCTTTCTCTGCTGATTCTGCAACATCACTTAACTAGTTAGCAATAACCTCTGGCTTTGGTTTACATCAATAATCCTGGTGCACAAGTAAAGGTGAAAACAAAAAATAGCCATTTTAATATCAACTCCTTTTGAAACACAGGAACAAAATAAGGTTCCATTCTGCAACTAGCCTACAGTAGATGGCTTACATTATTTGTTTGACCATATTTCTTCATGCACACACTCATATTAATACATGAGAGTCAGATAGTTGTATGCCTCACTACCTAATTTATGCAAGCAAATGTGAGCTCTGCAGAATGCACACAAAGGTCACTTGAAAATGTGATTATCTGATGAAAATGCATTTCCCTACCAACTATGCTTTCTATTTCAAAACATCTGAAAGGCAGTAAAACTTTATATTTTTAAAAAATAGAGAATTGATTTATATTTTTCACTTCATCGTGACATGACTGCTTCCAGTTTTTTATTTGTAAGTATTTCAGCAACTTCCCATGAATGTTGCTTTTAAGTACAGAATTCATCAGGTGCTGAAAACAGCTTGCCAGACTAGGAAAGTCTTTCCTTTGTATTAACCCTATTTGAAAAGAGCCTAATTGGCCTACTGTAATAATACATTAGACTTTAAAGTCCTGATACCAACTTACAAGGCTTTGCATTTCTTGGTTCTGTCTTTTGGAGACTTAATCAAGGGGCTTTGTTCAGCCTCTAAATAGCTTTTATCTGTTCTATTTGTACAGACAGAATCTAATGGATCATATCCATTTACTCACTGTATTTCACAGCAATGAAATGTGATTCCTTTATGTTTTACAACTCCAAAATGCTGTCTATTTTTAGGTTGAAATGAAAAATCCATTTGTCGTATTTAGCTTTTTAAATATTTATTTTTTTGTATTTTACAATCTTTGTGCATATGCCCTAGGGCATTTGTACAAAACGTGCTGTTGAAATGTGAATATGATTGATTTGATTTTAAGGCTGACACAACAGGACTCAGGTTTCACTCTCTGTAAAACTAAAGGGAAATGATCTGGTCGTAGTAGAGAAAAGGGAATATTGCATTTGCAGTGCAGGAAGAATTAACATGCCATTAAGAAGGAGAACATAAAGAAACATTTTAAAAATGGAGCTGGAGCCATGCCAATTTATGCCAGATGAGAATTTGGCCCTGTATTTTTACTGCATTCTGTAACCAGGGGAGTGAACAATATAAAGACAAACCAGCAACGATTTATTTTGTATACATGTGAATGATAAAATTGATGATTACTATAACTGAGATGCAGCAATAGAAACCCCTCATTTGAAACACTCTTAAGACATGCGCTCCGTAGTTAGGTTAGTTTGCTACTAGTTACTAGTACTATCTGTATTAGGGATGGAAAATTTTGTCTCCAGGACAAGTGCTTTTTGAACAAGAGCTGATTCTGCAGCTGTTGTTCAGGTGAAATAGTACTTACTTAAGTGAGGAGCCCCACTGATGCCTTTATAACTTTAGATGCCTTTGTATTGGCCCAGATCTTAAAGATATGACTTGGATTTTACTCAGTCCAAATTTCCAAATTCAGTATAACCTACCTTGTCTCTCTCATACTCTGGAACCAACACAGCTAAAACAACACTGCAAACGTTGCAATCAAGGGAGTTTTGCCTGAGTAAGGATTTAGTAAAAACTGAGGGCTGCCGGATTTGAGCCAGTGACAGCAGCTTTGGAGAAGGCTATGCTTCCTGCCCTCTCAGCTAGAAGTTGGGTATTGTGAGGGAGCCAGTTATTCCAAGAAAGTTGGCAAGCAAGCATGACAAAAATAATGGAATTAGAAGGGGGGAAAGACTTTTTGCAATCAAAATTGCAAGTACTGGCATTTCTAGTATGTGGCAGAGATCCGGCACATTTTACTCCTGAGTAACAAAGAAAAGAGCTGTGTGTGTCACCATGGAAATGTGAATGGAGCTGCTTTTACAAACAGAAATGTATGCCATCCCTTTCTACTCATACTGTTTGTAGTGGGGTAGAAGAGAAGAGTAGCATGTCTGTTATAGAAAAGATATGAAAATGTTATTGTATTACTTTGATGCCATGATATTTTATTATTTTATGTTATACATTAATAGTCAGTTTGTGTAATACCAGACACAAATTCTAATGTGTGCACCTTTTAAACTCTTCAGTGAAGAATACAGAATTAGTAACCAGCAATATAAAATAGCAGTGATCTAAGTTGTAGCAAGAAGCATAGAATGAAACACACAAAAGTCAAAGCTGTTCTATCAGTAGGGTGTTTTTTTCCCTCTTGCACAAAAACTGCATTTCAGATTTCCAAAAACCTTTCTTTTTGTATTCTCTCCTATATTTTCCCATGTTTTAAAGGGTTTAATTAACTACTCTAAGTACTTACTAAGTACTCTACCACTTCTAAGTATAGAAATGTAATATTTATACACAGCACCATTACAGTTGAAAAGTAGATAAATAACAATTCACAAATGCAGCTCCCATACATTATCATCAGCCATTTTATAATAGTGGTCCTAAGGAAATGGAATAACCACCTTACTTTTCCTCTGTCTTCTCCACGGAAGAAGAGGAAAGATTATGTACTTGTTTCTGGTGTAGCTAGTGTCTCTGGAGAGTGCGAAGAAGGGACGGGGAGAATGTCCTGTTCTTTCTCTATAGCAGTTATGTGATGTCATTGCAGAGAGAAACTAGCTAGGAAGCTGCCAAGTCAGTGAAATCCCTGTGGAGTTGGAATTACAAGGTATTCAAGTGGGGAAATGGGCCCAGAAGGAGAGTGGGTATTTTGAGGAGTGGGGAAAAGACTGCTAGTGAAGCACATTTTTATCCTGCCCTCCTGTTCCCGCCCTCAAACCTCTGGGAATCAGACAAGATTTTAAAAAGTATGACAGTGATGGGGTAGAGAACCTGTCAAAAGGAGCAGATTCTGATTTCATTACTTGCTTAAATATCTAAGTTCTGGTGAAATGTTATGGTGTTTTGCCATTGTTAAGGTAACTTCATAGGACTATATACTAGGGTGATCAGATAGCAAGTGTGAAAATCAGGGCAGGGGGTGGGGCGTAATAGACATCTGTATAAGACAAAGCCCCGACTATTGGGACTGTCCCTATAAAATTCGGACATCTGGTCACCCTACTGTAGACTGGTGTCATCAGATTTAGTGGATATCATGGATTTATAGACCTGGGCACTGCCTTGGACAGACTGTAGGGAAAATGCAAGATTGGTAAGCACACTTCTGTACAGTATATAGGCAAAGAAACTCTGAAACTTTTCACTGTCTCCCTCTGAACTGGTTTATCTCTTTACTTAAAAGAAAGCAAAATCTTCTTTGTGGTGGTGTCTGGTTCTTTCCAGAGAAGGTAACAAACAGCAACCTCCAGCTCCAAGTCATAAGCTCCAAGACTCTTAGCTAATTTCACGTATTTAGAATAGTTTTGTCTCATAGTCCTCCTTTCTGGGTATCATATGGGTATCATAAAATATTTTCCATGAGTAGTTGCTTGAATTTAAAAATGAATTCACATTGGTTATTCTTGCACAAATGATATGAGAAGTATATTTCTAACTCACATACTTCATTATTTGAATCAGAAATAGAATATTTTATAGTAGATGAGCAAAAGGAATGGGGTTTGCAAAACCCCTTGCCAGACTCAGAGAGGCAATTAAACCAGACAAAGATCTGACCCCAAACTTCACAACTATGACCATATTTACACACTGTTAAATTTTGTGACTGTGATAAGAGAAAATTAATTTTAAATTCTATCCCAAGTCAAAAAATCTTACAGTAGTCCATATTTTTTTCTAGGAATGAGGTTTGGAGAAGGATTCTGTGGCTCCGAATGGAAAAAGTTTTAATATTCCCTAATCCTGCTTATCTTCTACCTTTCCCCAACACATAAATAGGCCAGTAGCTTCTTCTAGGCATACTAGTGATTTATTTTCATGCACTCAGAGAACAGAAACAGTACAAGGTGATTTAAAGATCAATAACACCTAACCCCCCATAGCTCAAATTTCCAATATGAAGTTTAAAACATTCTTGGGGAACCGTTTGCGATCAATGAATAGTGTCATTTATTTTCAAAGTTGCAAAAACAATTGAGTAATTTTGATTAACAAAGAAATTAATAGAAATCGTGAGCTTCTTGAGGAATTTCCACTATCAGAAAAAAAATCACTAAATGAGTAATTACCTCTCAAGGATAACTATTAAGATTGCCTAGTCTTATTGTCTGATTAAAACTCGTTCAGGAGTGACCATTGCTATATTTATGATTCATGTTCATAAATCCCAAATTGTTGGTTAGGGCAAAATTCAGATTAGGAAGGATTAGGGAAAAAAACAAGAGCACTAAAATATAATGATGATCACTTATATTTATACAGTTCTTTTTGCCACAAAGGCGACACAGTAATGATCTACGTTTTAACCCATTATTGAAATGCAGCCAGCTTTGAAATGAAACAGGGCAACTGTTCAATACCATGTAACATCACTACACAATAATTTAGGACAGGAAGCATTTACTTTATCCAGTTGAAAATGGAGGATCATTTTAGGTAGGCAGAATGTTGGAATTTGGCCAGGATGCAACTACTCTTATGAAAAGTTCCATGGGAGCCTTAATGATCACTTTGTCCAAGGCATTTTTTTTTTACATCTCTGCTAAAAGTTGGCACCTAAAGCATAGTAATGACCCTTTAGCATCATCATAGCCTATTTGTTCAATCAGTACCTAGTCAGAGTATAGTACTACTTTGGGCTATGCTTGGAACACTATGCTTCCTACAGACTTCATTGATTTCTATCTAAATAATAAGACTAGTATTAACTGATGAGATAGTTATAAGTAAGTACATGAACATCAGTTATTGCCTACAATTAACACTACTATACAGATGGGTCAAAATAGTGAACTATTTGGTGGCAACTTCACAGTGAACAATGTTGTGCCCAATATCTTTGTGTGACACCAAAAATTCCTGCATTTTTTCTAGGAAGCAAAAAAGAATCTTGTATGAAGTATTATTATGAATTTCCAAAATAGGATGTGCTATAAAAGCTGATGGCTGTTATCCATACGTAAAGGTCTAATAGCCAGTTGATGCACAAGTAATTTTCCAATGGATCTGTTCTCTTAATGGGAGTTACCCACATAAACCTTTTGCTCATCATTGGGAGGATAGACCACATATGGCACATGGCTTATTTCTTAAACTTATTATTCTCTTCTAGGGTAATAAATGTTATTGGTGGAAGTGCAGGTGTGGACACATCTGTGAATGGCAACTGCAGGTACTTTGGCAAGACTAAATATCTCTCAATGAACTATATGGCTAGAGAGTTTGTCACCAGAATAATTGTATCAAGAGGTTCCAACTCACTGAATTTTTTATCTCCATATGCTTGAGCATCTGGAATATGAAGCAGCTCTATATATGTGTACATATGTTGACAGGAAAAACAGTTGTACTGACTTCCACCTACTAGAAACTAGTATCCCATTTACTTACCATTTTCTTTGTTTAAATGCTCACAGGATATTATAGCCAAAAAACTGACAAATCAGTAGTCTGCAAAGATTTATGGAGCAAACTAAAGTGCAGTCTTGAAAATAATGTAAGAGCATGAAGTTTTCATAAGGACAGATTTTTCAACAGTTCAGTTGTTCAGATGAAGTGATGTTGAATATTCATATATGTAACATTTCTTTCAGCCAGATAGAGACAATCATTGATTATGTAAGTCTGAAGTAAGTCTATAGCAGTCAGTGGAATTACTCCAGATTTATATTGGTATAACTGAGATCAGAATCTGCCACACTTATCAAAATGAAAGTCACAAACTGTGCTTACCTCCACCTATTTAAAAAACAAAACAAACAAACAAACTATTTTCAGGATTTTTGTAATAGTATTCACAAATAAAGAAGCCAAGCTTCCTACTCATTCACACAGCTCATTTCTGATTTAAATCTACAGAGATTAACACAGTGATTTATAGTAAATTATTAGAAAACATAGTGTCATTGCTCCACATTGTCAGAAAAGTCTCGTTCATTTTGTAGGCACAAGAAATGCTCACGGTACACTTCACAAGAAGGTGTTCTCATCTTATGAGATATTGCATAACAAAATTCATTCATAAAGTGGACATGAACCAGTCCCCTTACATCTCTTCTTCTTTCTCTAAGGTGAATGTTGACAGCACTAAGAAAAGGCAAGTAGACTGAACCAGACTTTGTAGCATAATGGTGGGAGATTTCAGACATATTTAGTTTACAGGAAAAAACATTGTAGCATGTTCCACATCATGTCATGTCAACTGAGAAAAATCCATCTCCAGTTCTCAAGTGCATTTCAAATATAATTACTCTAAATACAAGAAGGGAAGATTCCTATTAATTACAAATCAAGTCTTCAAAGCTATTTTTGCTCTCCCTCTGTTTTATTTATTTTTGGCTGTATTTCCTGCATCACTTTTAAGATAAAATTGTATTGATTTCTATATTTTGGTAATTGAAGCTACAGATATATGTGACGGATATTGCACCAAAGGCTGACTATGCATGGGGAGGAGAAGGTGCAAGGAGCTTCCCTTTGCTATGCACAGGATCCAAGCCTAATCTCATTTCTTCCATGGAAAACTGAAGATGCTGTAGTGCCAACCATATTCCTGCAAGGACAGGAACAAAGTTCTGCCTCATCTCTGCACTGGTTAGTGGACCTGGCCTAGGGTGGAGATGGAAAAGAACATCCTGTAGTCTCTAAATGCAGTAGCAGAATGATGTATGTGGAGTTACCCTGTAATAATTTATGAACAATGTATGTTGGCCTGGTTACTGAGATGTTTATGGTATGAATATGTATATTCAATAGCTGCCTGGAATGCAGACAGGAAGTAAAAAATTACTCAAATAGTCACCTTTCAGCAAACACTTAAGAGCTGTTAAGGAATAATGCCAGAACCACTAGCTTTGATGATGTTGCCTCTGTCATCAGCCAACCTACAAAGTGGTTTTGTCCAGTAAAGGAAAAGGCCCATCAACACAGAACAACAAAGAATTATGGCAAGGTTTAGATAGGCTGCCATCTCGAGAGATTGGCAGTAGATGTTGAAGGGAACAAGATTAAGACACAGGATGCTGCTGAGGGAGTCTGAAGAAGTTAGGCCTGCTTAATTAACATCAGGGTAAGGGAAGACTTTAGGTAAGCTAGATATGTGTGTTGATCATTGTTTTAAAATCCTTTTTCTATTATCCTTTACTCTTGCTGCTAAATGAACAAACATTTTGGTTTAAGAAGTGATCTGATGGGTGTAGACCACTGGCCACAGACTCCAAAGGGGTGAACAGCAGGTGCCAGAACTCAGACTAGCTGAGTAACGAAGGTGGATGCACAAGGTGGATCTTATAGCCCAGGGGCCTGTCTCGGCATTGAAGAATTGTGAAGTTCCATCTAGAGATAGGTAAAGGCATGCGATTTGACACCTGAGGAAGTCCGCCCAGTGAGATCAGAAAGGGGGCTGAGCTGCAGTTAGCCCTGTAGCCATGACACAGATGTCTGTATTGTATGAGCTCTCCCTGGGGCCCCTCCGTGTATTCCATCATGAAGCCCCTCCCACCCGAAGTGGACGGTAGTGTAACTTGTTAAATTCCACTTCATTCTTAAGATTAAAGATAAATATTCTTTCTATCCATTTTCTGGGAAGCAATAACTCTAGAAGCATGAATCCACCCATGTGAGGTGCTGGCTGCTCTCTGTCGCCATTCACTAATGGAAGTGGAGGGTGTTCACCAGCTCATGGAATTAAGTCCAGTATTACCACCCTATAGCAAAGATATGATGTAGGTAAAGTGCTCCAGAAAGTGTAGATTTGCCACCCTTTCTGTAGAATCTAGAGCCAGACTTTGGTAGCCTGTGATACTTCCTGCTGGAGCCAAAACAAAGAAGCCAGGGCAGGGCCATCACCAGCTGTAGCTATACAAAGCAGTAAGAAGTTTAGCTACCTCATTTCTGTACATAGTTTCTGTTCATAATAAAGGGTTTATCCTGACCGTGGTCATCAGTAAGACACTATATGATATCGGGGGGGAGGCACAGTGCTCCAAAAGACCAAATGGAAGAGGTAACATTGAAATAGCTGCTACTGACTTTGTATTACTGCAAGTAACTCTCCCACCAGCCTTGAGAATTAGGGGAAATGCTGATTCTGCCTGGCAACAGTTCAGACAGCAATTTAAACTGCATCTAAAAGCCACTATGGCTGCATATGAACCCTAAGAAGCTGAACAAGAACATAAAAAGAGAACACTCCCACTGGCCCATAAGAAGTGAACTGTCGCCTGATATGGCAGGAGCACAATTCTTGAGCAAATTAGATGCATCAGTAGGATTTTGGCAGATTCCCTTGGACACCGAGCACTCCAAGATCAGCACCTTCAACACACTGTTTGGCAGATGCTGCTTCCTAAGACTGCATTTAGGAATATGTTTGTTTGGCTCCAGAAGTATTTCACTGTACAATGAGCTGGAGGCTAGCAGGCTGAGCTGGCATGACAGTGTACATTGATGACCTAACTTGGGGCAGCACAGTTGTGGAGTATCAGGAACAATAAACTCAAACTGAATAAGGCCAAACATCCATTTCCAACAATTGAAATAACACATTTGGGAGACTGACCTCAAAAGATATCTTGCCTGATGAATCAAAGATTCAGGTAACATTGATTAGGGGTAGGAGAAACCCACAACTGGGCATCTTTATTCTTGAAAAAAAGAAGATTGAGGGTGGGGTGACACAAGTCTTTCAATATATTAAGGGATCTTCTAAAGAGGATTGTGATCGATTGATCTTCATGTCCACTGAAGGTATGGCAAAAAGTAATTGGCTTAATCTGCAACAAGGGAGATTTAGGTTAGATATTAGGAAAACTTGTCAAACTATAAGGATAATTAAACACTGGGATAGGCTTCCAAAGGAGGTCATAGCATCCCTGTCATTGGAGGTTTTTAAAAACAGGCAGGCAAACATTTGTCTGATAAGGTTTAGGTGCACTTGGTCCTGCCTCAGTACAGAGGGATAAACTAGACAACCTCTTGAGGTACCTTCCAGGTCTACGTTTCTATGATTCTATGACCATGCCAAGACCTGAAGATAAAAAGGGAATTCAAAGGCCGCTAGGCAAGTTGAATTATATCAGCAAATTCATAGTTAACTATACTGCTCATGCAACTCACCTAAGACATCTCCAGAAGGTCACTGAATGGGCATGGAAACCAAAGCATGGAAGGGAGTTCAGTGATTTAAAGCACATTCTGACATCTGCTCCAGTGCTGCAATTTTCTGACCTTATTAAAAACACCAAACTCTCCACAGACGTCTCTAAAGGAGGGCTGAGAGTATTACTATTACATGTAGCTGATTGGTTGCCAGTCTTGTATGAATCTAGGGATATAACAGCCGCAGAGAAGATGTAAGTACAAATAGAATAAGAGACATTACCTCTGGTGTATGGATGTACAATATTTCATGACTTTCTATATTGTCATAGTTTCAAAACAGAAGCAGATCACAAACCAGTGACTGGAGGACACAAGGGATACAGGACCCAAGAATACAGCAATGACTTTTGAAAATACAAAAGTATATTGTGACCTTTGATTTCCAATCTGGATACCGCTTTGCAATGACAGACACACTCAAGCGCATATACTCCATCTGATAGTATTCAGTCTGGTGAAGTGGAACAAGCAGTAAACATACATGTGAACATAAGTGTCACATGCTGTATTTCCAGATATATGGGATAAATTGGAAGCAGAAACAGCTAAAGATGAAATTCTTCAAGCAATGAGTAAAGGAGGAAAAAATTAACATTTCCCACCTTCTTATTCCCACAATAAAAATGAGCTGTCAATGATCTCAGGAGCATTCTTCAAGGAGACACTGATTGTGGTTTCCGTAGTGATGAGAGGAAATATTGGAAAGAATACACAAAGGGCACCTGAGAATGACCAAATCAAAAAGGAGAGCTTGAGAAGTTGTATTTTGGCCACAGGTGAAAGATAACGTCAAAGAAATGGTGAGAACATGTCAGAAGTACAGTGACTTCCAGGAGAAAGGACCAATGATACTGCACATGGGACAGAATTGGATATTACATTTTTAGCCTGGGAAGATATCATCACCTGGTTATAATGGACTACTTTACCCCTATCCCAGAAACAGTCACACTTGAAGATACCACAGCAGCAACAGTTGTCAGGTACATTAAATTTGTATTTAATGGACTGTATTTGCATGTCCTAGAATTCCAAGAACAGGAATAACTGACAAGGGACCATATTTCAAGAACAAGGAATTCCTGAACTTTTCTAAAATGTATGTCTTTCACCATGAGACATCCAGTCTCAAATAGCCTCAAGCCAATGGATTAGCTGAATGTGGAGTATGCATGGTGAAAAATTTGCTCAAAAAAGCATGGATAAAAGAGAAGATCCGTATTTAGCATTACACAACTATAGAGCTATATTGCTGCAATGTGTGACCTGCTGAATTGCTCTACAAGAAGTACCTATAAATACTTGGTTATCAGATATGGGACAACAACGAAGGATGACTAATAGTGTAATAGTGACAAAAAAGACTAGGAAACCAAGTCAATCAAAATAGCAAGGAAGCAGCAAGACCTCTTCCACAGTTTAAAAAAAATACTCAGTAAGAATATGGCAGAATGGGCACTGTGCAGGGAAAGCTGCACAGGGAAAGAGTGATCAGAGAAGTGTCCCCTCGCTCCTACTCAGTGGTCACAGATGAAGGCAAAATCTTACAAAGGAATAGTGAGCATCTGACCAATTGGCTAAGACAAATGAAGTGAGAGTAGAGACACAAGGTGAAACGATTCACAATCTGACCCTGTTATTGATCATGAGACCAAATGGTCTGTTGCAGACAAGGACATGCCTCAAGGGTTTGCAATACAGCAGATCAGGACGATTACTGAATAGGCTGATGGAGACATGTTGTGTTTAAGCAGCCTGAAGAGCTGTTAAATCCATTATTATATTTGGTATAGTTTGTTTAATTTAATAGTGTTTTAGTTTAGTAACGGGATCTAAAAAAGGGAAGATGTGCTATAGGGTAAGTCACCCAGGCAGAGTTGCCAAACTTCCTGTACACTTTTTATGTAGTCTTTGGTAGCCTGTATGACACTTTCTACTACGGCAGAAACGAAGACGCCCGCAGCAGATTGGCTGCAGCAACAAGAGGTTTTGATACCTCATTTTTGTGCATAGTTCCTATTCATAATGAAGGGTTTATCTTGACACTGGTCTGCTCATCAGTAAGATACTACAGATGATGTCTTTTGAAACCAAACTATCCTTCCTTATGATTTTAGGTTTGCACATCAGAATATTATTTAAAAGAAAAATCCAACTTCACTCTTGAGCAAATAATGCATTATTAAAAGTAACCAAATATGTTCCAAAATAGTGGGCCAATTTTTCAATTAATTGAAATACCAATGTATTAAAATGGAGTCTCTCACTAATGCTTTGAAGTCTCTGGCACACACAGCCACTCAGACAAATCTAATAAAGACTGTATAATTACTTTCTACAGAGAGCAGGGCAGTTGTGGGGCAGTGGATGTTTTCACAATTTATAGGAGAATAGCAGATAACGGTCAAGGATTCTCTGTATACTACGCACTCATGTATTGTGAAATGACACTCCTGCTTCCAACAACCTGAAGGACCTAGCACCCTAGTGATCTGTTTCAAAACCTGGTGTCCCTAATATGAATCCTGGCCCCTCCCTCGCTTTTGCACTGATTGAAAACAGTAACAGCAGAGCTGTGGTTCTGCTGCATGGGAAAAGAGAAACTGCTGAGAGGCCATGCAGAGATTGTATACCCTCTGCAGGCTGCTGGCTTTCTTCATAGCAGTTCAGCCACTTTGGGGGGGCTGGTGCTAGAGTCAGAGCATGATGATAGTTTGCAGGTCTGTGAACTGTATGTAGTAGAAGCCACAGAGCAGCTATGTGGTTGTTTTCTTCCTGGTCACAGGTTGGAAGGAGAGGGCAGGACACATAGGTTCTATACAAAGTCTGGTTACTCGTGTTTTACATGAAAGATTTGTGGTCTATATGTATAGATATCCTTGCAGTTCATCCTAATAATTTTTATTCACATTGTTATATGTGAGATACATCTTAAACTGTAGGCACACTACACACAAACCCTATAAGAGAATTCCTACTAGTCATAAATCTTTAAAAAAATGTTTTCCTTGTGATAATCAACAAAATCTCATATATGGCCTCTCTTATACTTATTATTTCCCTCACTCTCTCTCCAGGAAAAGGTTGGTAAAACTAGTGAACAGAGCTGGCTGGAGGATGACAATTCCATTCTTGCAACAACTTTTGAGGGTTGGAAATTGGTTTTAATTTGGCATTGGAACAAAGCCAGAACCTTTCAAACACTTTTGTGAAATGAAATTGTATCAAAACATCCATTTTTTATCCAAAAGGTTCTGTTTTTAATTCTGTTCATGTGGCTGAGAGTCTTGGACATCAGAAAACATCCCCCAAAACTTTGGTCAAAGCAGTATAATTCTGTGAAATGTTTTTGTCTTCCACAAAACAGCATATGTCAATAAAAACATATTTTTGCCAAAAATGTTTCAATCAACTTTACTAGTGAGTCCCAGAGTAAAATTTTCAAAAGCATCTAAGTGACATCAGAAATTAAGCCCCATTTTCAAAAGTGATTTAGACATTTAGGAGCAGCAAGTCCCATTGACTCTCAATGGGATATCGGGACCTAAGCATTCTTGAAAATCCTATGAAACACCTTTCTGGCTCTTTAGGGCCCTTTTAAAAATCTGGCCCTAAGTGACTGAAGATCCTTCTTCCCATTTTCAAAAGTTCATTCACATGCTGCTCTAGGGCCACTCCTGGAATGTCCTCTATTTCTGCCTCTGCAGATATCAGTGGGATCATTTGTACTACAATTGAAGGCTTGTGGATAACTTTTCAAACCTGGAGTGTTCATTCTTCCCATTCCCAGAGGGGCACAAAATGTCAAAGAAGAAACTTGGCTCCCGCTTCCCCTCAACAAAATGTTACAAACACTTTGTGCAATGTTTCAAGGAATGATTTATTGTTGTGAAAGCAACCTGAAGATATGTAAGTGAACTGTGCTGCAGACATCATTTTTACTGCTCTGATTCTTCCTCATGTGAGGTGTCAAGATAAATGCATTCTCAGTGATGCTCCATTAAGTTGAATAAAACAACAACAGTGATGGATTTAGCTCCAACTATGTTTTTTTTAAAAAACATACAACCAAACAATATATAATAATCAAACAGAAAATCATAAGTCGCTCTAAAAAGTCAAGGGACATAGGCTGCTTTAGTTGGCACAGAACAAGTACAAGAATAAACTTGAGAGTCTGTGCTGTGGGAGCCTTAAGTAAGAAATCTGATGGATTTATGAATGCTGGACAGAGGAAGCTGCAGCAACTATATTCCCAAATGTTCTAAAGTCAGCTTTGAACGTAGAGTTGGACAGTTCCTCTGGATGGTCTCAATTATTGTAGGACCATTGAAGTCAACAGAGCTATGACAATTTACACCAGCTGAGGCTTTGCTCCAGCACCTTTAGCAATCTAGGTCTATAGCCTTTAACAAATCTATTATGCTCAATGCAGAGGAAGATCAGCTAAGATTACATAGTGCTAAAATATTTATTTTAGTTCATTACAACGCCATTTACAAATTTCAGGCCTTCTCCTCATCAGTTTTAGATGATGGCTTTTGCCTTTCGATCTTTCAGTGCTTCATCAGGTGCGTTATGTTGCCCAGGATAGTGTCATTTATGATAATAAAATGCACAGTCATGAATCTGCCTTGAGGAGGTTTTAAATAAACTCTTGCACATTTATGAATTCAGATGAATATATCATTCTTAACATCCTGTATGGCTACATGTTAAATAATTGTCATTTAATCCGGTCACTTTAATGTCAACAAGAAAAAAATTGTTGTTAAAATAACGGAAAGAATATTAAAGGCACCGTAAAGCAGAAGTGACTTTCTTTTTAAATTAAAAAAAACTTTATGGGATGTAGAATATACTTTTTACATTCTGTATGGCAGCAGTTCTTCATGGAAAATTTAAGGTTAGAGTAAATTATCATTATATAGCGTATGGACAACAATTATACCTCTGCTGAGGGAGTGGTATCCTGAATGTGGACTGTTATACTGACCAAACAGCACTGATTGGAGGGACATACTGGATAGCAAAAATTTTTTATTTACTTATTTTTTTGTACAGCTGTGCAAAAGGGATAGGCACAATCCCCCAAAAGCAGCCCATCTTGGATTCAGAGGATACAAAGCTATGGATTGCCCAGGAAAACCTGGTGGTTTCTAGTACTGCCAGCAGTGCAAGGATGGGTTGGGGACGTGGAGAAAGCCAGCTGCACCTCTTTCACCTAGGGCCTGATACTGCAAGATACTGAGCATCTCCTGAGCAGTGCTGACTGCCTTCAGCATCTGTTGGCTTCCATGTAAACTAAGGCACTCCACACCTTCCAGGACTAAACCCCGAGGCCCACTTGCACTGGAATGTCCGTACATTGGCCCACAATCGTATATTACAGGAAAAATGGGCGTAAGGAGATTATTCCAAGTCACTTTTCTATGTTCAATGGCTAGAGTTGAAATGTATTCATTATTATTAGCTAAGTATTGACTGTAGGCCTTATCCAAACCCAATGGGAGTCTTTCCGTTGATTGTAATTAGGGCCCTACCAAATTCATGGGCCATTTTGATCAATTTCACAGTCATGGAATTTTAAAAATTGTAAATGTCATGGTTTCAGATATTTAAATCTGAAATTTCATTTTGTTGTAACCATGGGGGACTCAACCCAAAAAGGGGTTATTGGGGAGGGGGTCACAAGGTTATTGTGGGAGGCTCGTGGTATTGCTGCCCTTACTTCTGCGCTACTGCCTTCAGAGATGGGCGGCCCATACCATATAACCCTGCCTCACTTCTGTGCTGCTGGCACTGCCTTCCAAGCCAGGCTCCTGGCCAGCAGCCATCGCTTTCTGCCTGCCCAGCTCTGTTAATCTAGTGTCCCCTACAATAGCTAGATTTCATGAGGGAGACCAGATTTCACATTTTTCACAACCATGAATTTGGTAGGGCCCTAATTATAATGGACTTTTCGGATGAAGCCCTGGGTGACTGCTAGAACTAGAAATGTTGACCGAAACCTGCCAAACATTTAAATATTCTCAGATTTAAAACTGCAGTAGAAAGTTTCATATTTTATTTCATTTTTTTTGGTGGTATTTTTCCAACAAATATTAAGAATTCTAAGAGAGCTGATACCTTTTGCAAACATTTTCATCTGGTCAAACACATTGTCTGTTGAAAGAATTAAATTTTAAAAAAATTAACAAGCCCTGTTGCTGTATGTAATGTAACTAGTCCAATGATGTTTCTTTCAAGTTTTGAGGTGTTAGGAAGCTATGATTGGGTGGATAAAAACCACTGAGTCTAATGGCTGACTTCACGGGGGAAATAAGGACAGCTTGCTTAGGTAATTTTCTCCTGTTTTCATCAATCTTTGCCGCCTCCTGTTCAAATAACTTGTGATTTTTCAGTCTGAGCCTCAGTGACCCCATTCTCTGAGGATTCAGCCATTTCCTCTGAGATGCCAAGTGCTTTCAGTACCCCTGGGAATGAATGATTTATGCAACGGTAGCACCTATGGGCTCCAACTGAAAATCAGGCCCTAGTTGCTAGGCACAGAAAATACGTGTCCCAAAGAGCTTACATTCAAAATAAGCAAACCAAATGAAGCATGGGAGGGAAACTGAGGCACAGAGCAGTGAAGTGACTGGTCTAAGGTCACACAGTAGGTTAGCAGCAAAGCCACCACAGGAACCCCAATTTCCTGAGTCTCAGTCCAGTATCCTAACCACAAAACCATACCATCTCCATTCTAGAGGTATATATCAGTGGGAACTGATAAGGCTCTTGATGACCCAGTTTCCCAACAAGGAGCTCCACATGGATGATAAATTCAGCAGCTCTTTCAAATTACCAAGAACATTACACAATGTATACTAATATAGGCTAAGTATTGTATCTGAGAATAAGTAAAATCTTAATATCGTCTGATATGCAACTCCCCTAAAGTAATTCCAATAAGGTAACTGGTTAATTATGTATTTCTAGCTAAATACTCATGCAATTTTAAAGGTGTAGTTTTCCCTAGGTGGACATAAATTGGAATGATAGATTGCATTAGGCAATTACCATTTTGAAGAATAGATGTTGTCACCATTCAAAGTGGGTACTTAGGACATATAATAGCAATGTCACATTTGTCACAGCATCTAAGAGACAGAATGCTTAAATGCAGTGGAAAGGCTATTAATGCAGAAAGGTTTTAAAACTGCCATCAGATCTCTCATAGTCAACACGAGTACTTTACATAAAAATTGCCTGCACTGATGATAAGGTAAGTTGTCTGAGCTCAAATCATTGAAGAACAATCCGATATGATAAATGATTGCCAGCTGCTACCACTTTCAAAGCACAGACACAAATTTATAATACTGGAGGTAAGACAAATCAGACAGAAAATGTAAGCGAGGAGACCCCTTGAAGTAGTGTGCAATTCTTGGTAATTAGGCAATGTTAAAGGGAACCTGGTCTTTAGGAATAATACTGGGTATGTTCTCAGCTGTAGGTCTGAACAGTATAGTCAGAAATTTGTCTACCTACAGTGGGCACAATCTACACACATAAGCAACACAATTCACATATTTTATCTCTGCTTGTTATTTGAATATACTGTATGTCTTCACTGAGGTTCACCAAATATTATCTGACCATCTTAGAAGATATTCAGAGATGCTGAGCACCTCCATGGTATATCTAAAAATCAGGCCTAAATGGAGCCCAAACTCGACATGTGAGCATGTTGAGCAAGGCTTAGACTGTAGAACATAAAATTGTTATAAATACTGTATCCTCATTTGTGTGTTATGCTTAGCAGAATTCTTTAGGATCTCATACTTTAAATATGGGCTGAAAATGTATCTAATTTGGGGGAGAGAGAGAGGGAAAGGAGAGAAAAGAAAACACCTGTTTTGGACCAATTATGAACTGCATAGAACTATTAGGCCTAATTACAAAATAGCTACAGGACTCTCATTTAAGCAAAATCAACTATACTTGAAAACTAAACTTAGAATGTAAATGATGCAATCATTCTGAATTCATTCTGCTACAGTGGAGCCCTATTCAAAGCTGAACCAGTGGTAGGATTCGCATTTTTTTTTCAATTTCTGAGTGTGCTTTAACACAACTTACACTAAATTTCAAAAGGTGCTAAGGAGAAACCTAACTTTTATGGGCACTGTTTCTTATCCATATTTTGAAAACTGATCTTAATCTATTGATCATTCTCATGTTTCTGATGTTCTTCAAAAATAAAAGGGTATCTAAATTCTCACTCAAAAAGGAAATATCATAAGTCGTCTTTCTTGGAGGAAAAATGATCAATTTCTGCTGCTTAACACAAATACTAGCTGTTCATTAGGAATGTCTGTGTTACTACTATTTGCATGATAGATGTCTACTTGTAACTGATAAATCAGTTCTTAAATCCTGCAGCAGATATTGTCTACCATCCATATATTAGTAGTATCAATGATTCAAGGATAATTTCTCAGGCAAAATAACTGAGGACAAGACCTCAAGATCTGAAATGCAGCTACAGCTCTTTTGGGAAAAGCAAAAGATTCATCTGCAAATCAAGGATTAATTCTCTCAGCCTATTTACAGCCTAGAACTGCTGTACCAATTGGTTGCCCTAACTCATGCTGGGTTGATTGCTATTATCCTTACCAATGGCAACTCATTATAGCAACTGGATATTAATTTGTTAAACTTCATTTTTATGTCATTATACACACACACACACACACACAAATCCTGTTGCTAGTACAATGAATTCCAAAGCAAGTAACTAGTCTATGCCCTGTAGTAATATTCACGTATCCATTGCAAAGTTTAGTTTGGAGTTAAGCAGCTTTATCTATACAGCAGTTCTGTGTACCATTACAAAAAACTAACTAAGCCATTGTTAATCCTATGAACAGCTGGAAAAAGAATTTGCAGTGAACAACTTATTTGGCAAATTTAGGCCCTATTTTCTGTTTGCAAATTGGTTGAACAGATTATGAGATCCATTTATTTGTTTATTAGCATTTGTTCACTAAATATTTTAGTGAACAAATTTCAGCCTATTGAATGATCACAAATTGTTTGCTGCTACTGTAACTATTCCTTTAAATTATCAATATTCTTATTCAGTATTCAAGCAGTGTGGGTTGGTCACTGTGAAAGATTGTAATGCTACCCCTTCAAGGGACAGGCTGAAGCCTGCAAATAAACAAGAAGTCCCTGGCCTGGCCTGGCCTGGGGTTGAGCTCTTTAAACTGGAACAGAAAACTGAACATAGAGCTCCAGTATGGATACCATAGAGAGGAATAAGGTAAATGAGGTGCTAGAAAACCATTATACAGCTTTTGGAGCTATCCTTTAAAATGAATACAATAAAAAGACAAAGGGTACATATACACTGCAGCTGCAAGCATGCCTCCCAGCTTGGGTAGACAGATACATGCCTGCTCTGTTCAAGCTGGCATGCTAAAAATAGCAGTATAGTCAGAGGTAGAATGGGCAGCAGTTCAGACTAGCCACCTGAGGAGAAGCCCACCTGGACCCCCTGGGTATGTGCTAGTGTGGCTAGCACAAGCTGCCACCTATGGTATCCGCAGATACACTGATTTTTAGCACACTAGCTCAAACAGAGTAGGGGTGTCTGTCTACCTGAGCTAAGAAGCATGCTTCCAGCTGCAGCATAGACATACACAAAGCAAGAAGGATGGTTAATTTTGTCCAGTGGAACTATTGCAAAACTGTATCCTTGCATGGACTACACATAACACTATAGTACGTAGAATTAACTAAAACTTACTACTTTTAACATCTCAAGAATAAAAATAACCTATCTAATAGGATAAATCATTTATTGTCATCCATTAATGTGTTAGTGAACCCTACAGTGCATGTACCCTACAGTGTACATGCAAAAGATTTTGCAATGTGTTGCTGGTGTTTCTCTTAAAACTCTGTTTTCTGTGGATGTCAGTTACTTCTATTTAAGATCCTAGTACAGTTTAAAGCAAAAGTTCAATTATAAAGTCTTATAGGGTCTGGGTCCTGATTTTTAGGCACTGCGTTTATCTTCTTGTTCTACCCCAGAAGCTAAGATCACATAGTCCCTATATTAGTACCTGAAGGAATAGAGATAGGGTGTTGAGAGTAGAGGAGTGGAGGTCCTTTGACGCTGAGATTTACTTCCATAGCTGGTCTGACAGACCCAACATTGCTAACCTGAAGACCTATTTATTCACTCAATCCTTAGTCTCAATTGGTGTTTGGGATGAGTTGAATTTCTGTGATGGTTTGGGAAGCTTTTTGAGTTTTTTGACATTGGGCCATTTTAGGTAAAATTAAAGTATGCATATTTATATTTTTATATCAACAGAGAGGTGCAGAAATTGACACTTTTTTTTTTAATTTCACATCTTGAAAATCTGCAAACGATTTGAATTCTGCTGTTAATTTATATTTCAATGGGAAAGAAGGGTGAGAAAATAATAGAAAGTCCTAACATTGTTTCGGAGTTTGAAAACATATCCTTACAGTTAAGCCAATATAAATGTCCAGAGGTGATGGAGTATTATTACATACAATAATTCATGTAACCAAAGTGAAAACCCTATTGTCCACTTAGTGGGGTTAAAGGTGTGAAGTGGGAATATAAAGCATGCTAAGCAATATAACTCTTGGCATAATTGTCTTTACTACTGTGGATCTCATTCTTAAAAGCAAAAGGCATATAATGACTATGTATTTTAAGTGTAAGGTTTACTCTAAATTAATCTTCTTTCTACTGATGTATTAGAAAATGTAAAAAGGAAACAAACTTCCACCACTCAATATGTTTAACCATTTCTGAATTATTTATTAATATTTTATTAGCTAACACTTAGAACAGGAAAAATACTCCTCACCAACTTAAAGGAAGCAAATTATCATTAGTTTAATGATTTGACATAAGTATTACGAAATGTACCAGTTGCTATTTTTTAGACTTTTTTGTTGTTTTTTTACCAGAATGGAGAACGAGCACACATTCAAATCTCCTGCAAGTAGTCACTGCTGTTCATGGGGATGCATGCTTTTTTACCCAAACCTTATTTTCCATCTTTATTCCTACTTAGCATACACATCTTTTTTGTTTGAAATCAGAATCTGTCATCTTGATCAACTTTGCCCCCTTTTTGAAAGTGCACATCTTTATGATGCACATATTAAAGTAGTTCAAGCATATACAGTAGCCAGACTTAAGTACTGAAAGATTCTGTCAGTTTAAAAGATATATCCTATACTTGAAATGGGATATATTGCTCTTACTGGGTATAGCTCTCAGAACAGAAACAACTTTATAAGTGCAAACACTGTAAACAAAAGGAAACTGGGTTCAAATATGGGTGGTGTGTTCTAATAGGTCATACAGTACCTCCCCTACTGTGCTATCTTGCGCTCCAGATTCTAACTTCTTCATTTTTTTAAAGTAAGTTTCTCACCGTTGTGGCTGTGAAGAAAATTCTGAAAATATGAAGCAAGTGTTACTGACGCAGTGGTGTTAGCCTCAGTTTGCAGAGAGCCTGAAATAGTAACTCTGAGAGGAATTAATTGAGCCAATCATCTAAGAGAGATGAATAATCACATGCTAAATGATACTTTAAATGTCAGTATTCCTAACTACCTCACTGCTGATCAAAGCATGTAAGAAAGAAGAGCGAGCATTGTATTAGGAACATCTATGTAGTCTTTTGCATTTCTCATAAACCAGTCCCTTATAATTGACCCGACGAGGCGAGTACCCAGCTTTGATTTATTATGGCATTCAGGAGCCCTTCTGAAACTATTTCAAACAGGCCAGCATGTATTTGCCTTCACAACGAGGGTCAACGAGAGGATCCCACAAGTGGCTGTGGCCAAAGACAGACAATGTCGCTCATCCGTGACAACTGCCCTCTCACCAGATTTGATGGTGGTCTGAAGGCTCTGCCCTTTGCTCTTGAGGCTGTCGCAAACTGAATTGACAAGTTCCACATCTGATAAAAAGAAGCAGCATGTGGGTCTCAGATGTTGCTTCACGTGTGGGGAGGTTGGATGAGTGTCAATAGGAGCGGAATGTGAATTCTTCGATGAAACAGGGTTTTTGTCGGGAAATGCAAATCCATTTTTTTAAAATGTATCCAGTCCAATGAACTTTGGAGGAACCACAGGCGGGGTTGCAACAGAAGCCTTCCTGCCAGGTGAGTTTCTGCCCAGTTTCCTGACAGCTCCTCTGGTGGGCTGCTGTGGACACCAGGCTTCCAAGGTCCATAGTATCAGGGCAGTGCTTCCTCATCCCCCAGACTAGGAATCGCAGGGCTTCCAGATTCCCAGGCAGCCTAACTCCCTGGGCTGCCAGACTCTTGCAGCCTGGTGAGCCAGCTGCTTTGAAAGTCAGGCAGCACAGTGAGCCAGCTGGCCCCGGGAGTGTGGAAGCCCTGGGACAGTCCACATGGTGGGTGTGCCCCTTAGCTCTAGATGCTGGAAGCCCATCAGCTGCTGCCTGAAACTGACATGATTCTTATCAGTTTCATGGCTGCCAACTATTGAATGGCCATGGTGAAACAGTTTCACCACTGCTAGCCAGTGGTGGGGAGCAGTGAAACTGACAAGAATCGTGTCAATTGCAGGCAGCACCTGCCAGGTCCTGGGGAGCATATTTTGTTTCAGAAACATCATGTGTCAGTGCTTCTGAAATGAAAACTCTTCAGAATTTCTGGTTTGCAGCTGCCTGTATTAAAACGAGTAGGGTTCACAGACATACGGCAGCTCTCTTGGGACTGGGAGACAAAGGACACATGAAAGTAGGGGTACCTGGCTCCCACCAAAAATTAATTCTGTCCTAAGTCTGCATGTCTCACATTAACCCAAATACTTTCAGATACTAAACTCTAGGTGACTTAACAAATTTTTGCCTGTTATGAACAGGCTGCCTGGTGTCATTGCAGATACTTAATGAGAGCATTGAGCCCTGATCTGGGGGGAGGGAAAGTCTAGCTCAGCTGGAGTTACTGCAAGAGACCGGATTGCTGCAGCCTGAAGGCCCAGTTTTGCAGTTGTAGAGGCCATGGGCCTGGAACAGTGAGAATCTTGGGATCTGGCACACTAGATGGGTATTCCCAAGAGACTGTTTTAAGGCTGGAGTATAGACCAGGCCCTGTGAATTCATGACAAATATTTTTGGGTAACTGAGTCAGAATCTCAGTGAAAAATGCGAAAGATTTTTAAATGACCTCTTTAAGTTTTATATAGTCAATGAGCTTACATTTTATTTAGCCTGCCACTTCTCCCATGTGTGAAGGACTCCCTACCAATTCCTCCCAAACATTTCTAAAGCATTTTTAGCTGTCTCATTCTTGCTTCCATCTCTTTCTTTTCCCCAATTACTCTACATTCTCTCTAAGGCTCTATTCAGACTTCAAATGTTGTTTTGTTAAATATATAGTGGCAGTATTGTGAATCCCAATCATTCAGAAATTGTGAATAATGCATCAAGAATCATGAGATTGGCTTAAAAAATCATGATTTCAAAAATATAATATGGGAGCTCTCTTAATTAGTTTTCTGGTTTTTGAAAATGCAGTGTTCATGTTATCAAGTTCTTTTCAAATGTGGGTTAAATGACAGCTGAGATCCTCCATAATCACATGACTCCAGGAGCTGGAGCTTTAACACCAATATCATGAGACTTATGATAACTCATAAGAGTTAGCAACCCTTTAGTTGCTCACATCCTTCTTCATACATGGAAATATAATAGATATAATTTCCATCTTCAGAAATCTGTAGCTTTCTGCCCATTTCAGAAGTTAGTACAAAATTATGCCTCTAAGTATGCTAGATTATCCGTGTATCCCTTTCTCTGTGTCCTTACCTTTGTTAGACATATAAATCTTTACTGTTATGGCACTCAGCCTGGCAGAGGGGCTCTGAATAGAGTAATTTGTAGGATTGTGGTCTAAATAATTTATTATGATTTCTGAACATTATGTCCCAATTTCTGAAACTCTGGGTCATGGGCAGCAGATATAAACCAGCCACCAGATGTCTTCGCTGTGGTGGTCCTGCCTCTTGTTCCACTCCTTCCCTCAGACCCCACACCACCCACCATGTTGCTTCTTTTGCTCCCTGGGATTTGGGGCTGCTCCAGGCACTGCTGAGGGGGGTGGAGTGGTGGGCAGGACCTCAGGCTGAAGAGGAGGGGCAGAGGGCTAGCCTCCCCAAAGGGGCAGGTGCACAAGACTCTCATGCTCTGGGTAATATTATTCTTTAAGATATATATTAAGAATATAATAACTAAAGGCATCATTTAAAATTTTAACAATCAAATTGTGCCTTGAGTCACTAATTAAGAGCTTAATTCATCTAACTTTACTTGTCAAAATATAGGTCCTGCATCTAATATTGAGAATATCTTTGCTTCTGAGATCATAGCTGACACTTTGTTAATGGCTTTCATCAGAGATTGTTAATGTTTTATGGCTTTATATAAATCACATGGATCAATGGCATATCCATACTTTATTTGACTTTTCACTTACAACCCTAGAACTAAAACATTCTGTAAGCTGTTCTACCTTTTAAATATATCCCAGCTTTCCATATTATCGAATTCATTTTTTACTTTATCTGTTAAGGAAAATTGAATTTTGCTTGGTGTCTGGTTCACTAGAGTTACTGATTTGCCTAAATTATTGTAGTAGTCTCTTTTCAGACATCCTAAGCTTTGGAAAACATCTGAGAATTCTACCATTATGTCTGTGCTCTTTGTGCTATTGGTGGTATTTGCAGCAAATATCTTTTTAAACTACCTTCATGTCTAGGCAATTTTTTAATCTTAAAACAAATGGTACATCAACGTTTACTATTTGGAAAGTTATCAAGTGATACTGAATTTTAAAATAAGATATAATAGTTCCTTGCCTTTTACTGGTATTTTTTGTCCTGAATATGAAACAAGTTCTGCTTTATACCTCTGTACTCTTTCCTTATCTGAAGTCATACATATTCTTGGAATAGCATATCGTTTTGTGCCATTATCCATGTTAAAGGATACAGTTTTGCTACTGATTTTTAGTTGTATTTACCAATCTAAAGCAATTTGCTTTGCAGTCACTGGACCTGATTCTCAAGCACTTTGCGCCTTATGTAAGCATTTACTCCATGCTAAGTGGATGTAAACACTACCAAAACAGAATAATAGCATTTTACGTCTAATTTGCACAGGGGTAAATGAGAGTACAAGATGAAAAAAATCAGGCCTATTGTACGTACAGTTTTCTTTATAAGAAATTTTTTAAGCATTTTGCAATTTCAGGTGGGCATCATTTTACAATTTCCTCACATATTTAAGGTTATCTTTGCAACCATCAGAACTAGAAACTTGATTTTTTTTTTAATTAATGTTGAGATTCTGAAGCATGATTCTGCAATGATGGGTGAATTTTACAGCATATTCCAGAATTGCAGAATACAGGGGTTTCCCAGTGAAATGGTGCTCACTCTGAGCTGAGACACTTAGCCATTTGTAGAATCTGTGTTCTATGTCTCAGCCTGAAGATAAATCAGCTCTCCACAGTGGTCTGTGCCCCCCTTGTTGTTCTGTATCCCACAAAGGAGATTTTTTTGTTTGTTTTTTCAATGGAGTCGCATCATTCCCTAAATTGTGTTTCAGCTCTAGTCTTTATTTTAGTCACATAATCATCACTTGGTTCATCGTAAGTATCATTTCTATGGAGTTACAGTACCTAACAAATATATCTATAATTCCTGACGAATTTTCATTGTTTTCTTTCTTCTCCCATGTCAAAACCACAAGTACCCATAACACTGCTAGACCTGATTAGGGTAGAGGGGGGGAAACCTATCTGCTCAATTAGATGCTGTCTGTGCCTCATCAATGGCATTTAGAAAAATACCAAACTATTGTTTAAGATAGTGCCATTGTTCTACTAACTTCCTTTGCAAACTCAGTGAATTTCAAGGAAGTAATTGGTCCATTATTGTTTGAGATAACTTAAGAATTGATGTAAAGAGCTGCACAGCAGAAACCATTTGCAGTGCACAACAAATTTTTATTGTTGTAGCCTAGAGGATAGAGCACTGGACATGAATTCACATGGTATTCCTGGCCCTGCCTACTTGGTGACCTTGAGCAAGTTACTTAGCTTCTCTGTGCTTCAGTTTCCCCATCTGCAAAACAAGATAAATGATATATCCCGTTGTAAATCGCTTTGAGATCTACTGATAAAAAGTGCTGTCTAAGAGCTAGATATTATAAAAGACAGGAATTATATTACATATTTTAGAGTGCCATCCTCTGGTACTTATCTGTATATAGATGTACAGACATAGAACATTGTTATAACAGTAACTCCTGAAAAATGTAATGAGCATTCAGGAGGCAGGTTGATTAGAAAGAAGAACTTTTATTAATTGAACCAACAACCAGCTCAGACTGAGATTGCGTATGCTTCCGGAAAACATTTAGTTCACGCTGGACATGCTCAATATCTTAACACGTATCAGCAAAATCATTCTAAGATTAGTATTACTTTTCCTTAGCATAACGACTCCCATTTTTGTAATAAAAACAAACAAACCTGGGCATGTTTAGTCTTGAGACTAAAGTGAAGTGGGACCTGATATTGTCTGAACATATCAGAAGGGATGTTACAAAGAAGATGGTGATCAATTGCTCTCCATGTCCACTGGAGGTAGGATAAGAATGAATGAATTAAATCTGCAGCAAGGGAGGGTAGTTAAACACTGGAGTAGGCTTCCAGGGGAAGTAGTGGAATCTCCATCAGTAGAGGTTTTTAAGAATAGGCTGAACAAACAGGGATGGTCTAGATTTACTTAGTCCTTCCTCAGCACAGAAGGCTGGATTTTAACTTCTCAAGGTTCCTTCCAGCCCTAAATTTCTATTGTATCTATCCTTAAAGAAGCATTCTGTGATTTTTGTTTAAAGAGAAATTATAAATGATGCTATACATAATAATTTGTTTTGTAATATACTTCTGCCTCCATTTATTTACAAAAGCAATTGATCTGAGCTCAAATGCATGCCATACATATAAATACCTTTCTAAAATATTCTTTTCAGAAATAACATTAAAACAGAGAAATTCAGACCAGACATTAATTACAGAGCAACTGCAGCCATGTAAGTACATTTTGATACTTTTAATTCTTTTTAAAAGTGTACCAAGAATGAGCTCATCTTTTACATTGCTTTACCTAATTATCCTATCTCTGAAATATAATTAAGTTATTTACTGTGCAAAACAGTCACTACAAAACTGGTAATGATGCAAAACTGTCCTGAATTTCTCTCTTGCTACAAATTCAAAACTCAGCTTATGTTTCTGAACCCAGGATGATTTATGTGCGTGGGTGAAAACCCTGAGAAAATACATTTTCAATGCAACCACATGACACTCAGCAGTTTGCTCAAACCCTGATCTATTGCATGGATAGAAAAGAAAGAAAACATCCACACAAACTGGAATAATTTATTTGGGCCCAAATCTAGTGTTCTTTGCTGTTTAGGGTAAACCAAGATAGGCAATTTGGGTTTAAATTTAACAGGAAACTTCACAAGGAAGTAAAGTGAGAAAAGTAAAACAATACATTGTGAAGAGAAAAATCTGTTTGATATCTTTCCCTACAGCTAAACTAACTCAGTGCTTTATTGATTACTGAAGAGCATTTGTGTGTCAGCTGGGAATGGGGGTGGGGAGCTGGTTTAGTCAGCCAGGCTGTTGAATTCCCTGAGATGTAGGCAATGCAGCAAGTCAATGCACCCTCATTATGGATGGTGTCCCTAACCCTCAGATGAATTTTTAAAAAAAAAGCCCAGTGAATTGGATTGCATTACAGGGAGAGCAGAAGAGACGGGGGGAACTAAAAGAGACAGAGGGAAAGGAAGAGACTCATGGGGAACTGTAGGGGGAAAAAAGAAAACAAGAGAAAAGGGCACAGAAAACAAACAACTTGCAGGGGAGAGGCAGAATAAATGGAGAGGCCAAAACCAAGAAAGACTGGCAGACAGGAAGGAGAAGTAGGAGGAAGAGGGTGGAAGATGGAAGGATAAGCACTGAGACAAAAGCAGACTGAGAAAAGTGAAAGGGAGGCGGCTCCTGGTGTATAGAAAAAGCAAGAACCAAGAAAGAGGTGAAAGGGAGGGGACAGCCTGCTACCCAGGGAAGAGTGAACAGGTGCAAATAGAACTGGGGGGGTGGAGGCACTGCTCCAAGATAGCCACTGAGATGTATGGGAGGGCTCTGGCTGTGTGAGGCAAAACAGAGGCATGGGATTCTACATGGGTGAAGGAGACATTTGCTGTGAGAAGCTGCAAGACAGCTGGGTATGTCTGAGACTGGGGACTGCTTTGGGGACAATGGAGAAGATGTCAAAGTGATGCAGGGCTGATCGAGATGCCGGTGGGGGAAGTAGGCTGTGAGTGGTCTCCTCAGGAGAAGGAAATACTGGGATGAAGGGGGGAAGGGTGCAGGGGAGAAAAAGATACTGAGGCAAGCAGTGAGGAGAGGAGGATAGAATGAAGCCCGGGCACTGGGGTGGGCTGGATTGGAGCAGGAGCCAAGTGCTGGGGGGAGGAGAGGGCTGGGTCAGGGGAGGCAGGGGCTCTGGGGTGGGGCTGGGTCAGGGGAGGCAGGGGTTCTGGGGTGGGGTATGGTGAAGTACAGGCTGGGGGGAAGGGTTGGCGGGGAGCCAGGTGCTCTGGGGGAGCAGGGGGCTGGGTCGGAGGAGGATGGGCAGGGGCAGAGGGGGACGGGCTCTGGGGTGGGAGAAGGAGGTACGGGCGCGGGGGGCACGAGACAGTGGGGATGGCGGGAGGCTGCGGGAGCCGCGGGCGGGGCGGGGCGGGGGAGGTCGCGAGACAGCCGCGCGTGGGGCGCTGTGGCAACGGCCGCGGAGGGCGTGAGGCACGGGGAGTGGCGGGAGGCGGGGGCGGGGCGGGGGGGGGGGTTGAAGTGGAGTCACCCGGGGCCGGGAGGGAGCCAGAGCGGGAGTTTGCCGTGGCGGGAGCTGCGCCTCGCCCGCCTCTCGTCGCTGTCCGAGCCCTGCCGAACCCGGCGCGGCTGCTCTGCGGAGTGAGCCGCAGCCCCAAGTAAGTCCGACCTCGCCAGCGACGGCCATGCCGGGCCCCGCGCTGCCCGCTCGGCTGCGGCGCGCCCGGACCAGCCGGGGGACGCGGGAGCTCGTCCCGGCGGGGGGCTGCGGGCGCGGCACCCCCGGGGGGGATACGCATCGCTCCCACGCGGAGCCGCTTCGCCTCCGGGTTCGGGGGAGGGGGCGGGGGAGCCCCCGAGTCGGCCCGTGTCTTTATTTCTGTGCGGGTCCTGTTTAAATCTCGGTTTCCGAGGAGCAGCTACGTGCAGAGGGCGTGGGGGCGAGACCCCCCCCCCCCCCCCCCCCCCCCCCCCCCCGCCGCTGGGGTCCCGTGGGTGCTGGATCATCACGTCAGCGAGCAGAAAGGTTGGCTCCGTTAACAATAAAAGGGGGGTGGGGGGGTCGGTGAGGAAAAGGTCCTGGCTGCGCGCGAGACAGGTAGACGGAGCGCGTGTGGGGGGGTCTGGCTTCCTCGGGGGTCGGTGGGTTGTGTTGCGTTTCCCTGGGTGGGTCTCTGTTTTCCCGGCTCATTGTTTTGCAGTGTTCACCGGTGCCGCTGGCCGAGAGACAGGGACGCTGCTGAGGGTCTGTAAGGGTGAGGAGGTGGCAGGGGTCTGGGCTTGTGCCGAGAAGGGGTGGTCTGGCGTGAAACGGACTTCCTCACAACAATCTCGGGGGTAGATGAGGAGTTATGACACTCGGTGTCTGCATAAAGCGGACAGCTGCTGGCTCTGAGCGTGAAACTTCGAGCCTGTCCCCGCTGTACAAAGGAGGAGCACATGCTTGAAGATGAATGGAAACCCCTCTGTAAAGCCAGTGAAAAGCATTTTAGGGTTAGGTGGTTTAGTAATGGATCTTTTAAAATGGCTATAAGAGATTCAGAGTATATAGTCTCAGCACAAATATGTACGGTGCAGTATGTGCTTTTCTTCCTATGCACTGTGTTTGCACCTATATGCCTTCTGTGGTTTCTCTCTTGGTTTAATTCTTTCAGGATGTTTTCACTTTCCAATTATTCTCTCAGCTGGAGTGCTCAGCAATTACTATTTGATGGGCTGGGGAATTCTAATTTTTTTAATGATGTTATCCACTTCTCAGATCTTATTATATATCACTGACATGCTCTTAAGGGGTCTACTCTCCACACAGTGTCCATGGGAACTCCTTCTAACACTAATGCATGTGCACCCAGAGCAGAATAGATCAATACAATATTGATGCACATATATACCCCTTTCAAATAGTGTGTGTAAGTATATATACACATACAGTTTTCCCTTCCTGTTTATAATTCCATCTCCTGACCACTTTGTTATTTCCCCGCAAAGGAGTTTGATTTAGCTGAACAAGATGCTAATGATACAAAAAATGTCATTTAGTAACAACTGGTACAATTCTCAACATTAAACTGTTCATGTGCATCAAGTGATGCTGGGTGTAAATCCCACTGGACCCTAACATATCTAATGCCCTGAATGTATTTTGGTTTGACGGTTTTTGATGGACTTGCTAAGTGCTCCAGTCTGCTGGAGCTTAGTTTCTAGCCCCCAGGAGAAACACGTTAGTTATATGAAAACCTCTGTCTAACTCAGAGCTTGATTTCAAAGGGAAAATCTATGACATAGAACTGGTGTTATGATTATGGAAAGTGATGTGTAATTTATTTGAAGAAAGAGGAAATTCAGAAGTGATTTATAAAATGAAATATAAGTATTTTACAGGAACTAGATGTCTGTTTTATCTATCATCAATGTACCCATTTATTATTTCTCTTCTTTAGAAGCAATCTGTCTTCATTTTTCAATTTTATTGCTCTTTTCAAATTGATTTTTATTGATTAAATTGTTTTGCTTGCCTGTCATCAGAGCTGTCTGTTCCTGGCTTTAACAGCATTTCTAACTACTGTTTAGTTTGTCCTCATCTTAAAAAAAAAAAAAAAAAAAAGCATTTATCATATCTGCAGTGTCTTCTTCATTTCAGAGTGCTGCATTTATATTATTGTACTCAGCATTGACCTTTCTATTGTACATCTGTATTTTGTTGATCCTTTCAAATGTTAGAATAACATGGACCATTTCAAGCAGATTTTGATTGAGAGAAAGTGAAATATAAATTTCATATTCCATTAATGGCCCTTTTAACTCGTTGCATTCTCTCTTCCTCAGACTCCAAATTATAATGCATTATGAATGATAAATCAGTACATCTGTCTTTTTAATGAATTTATTTATTAATTGTCCATACTTTTTGTCAATAAAAATTGTCTGGCAATCAGTAGATTCATGTTTAGCCAAATTCATATTTAATTAAATATGGCATTAAAATATGTAGAACTGCACTTGTATGAATGATTTAAAAATAATGTACATGTTCAGAAGTAAATAAGAAACTAGACTGTTGGAGAACTAGGATTTTCACTTTTGCAAAAGAGTCTTTACCAATGTTTATTGAATTTGCTTGTCTGCATGAAGAAAAGAACTGTTGTTTTGTTATGTAGCAGCTGTAGGAAGATTGACAGCTACAAAGTGCAAATCTATGAATGATCTGTCCATAGCAATTTTGAGTTCATTTAGATGTCCTACACATCTTATCACTTGCAAAATTATATAAACAAAGATAAATTTGAGGAGAAAATATAATATGTAGATAATGTACTATAAAGATTCTGAAGCTTATTAGGATAATTAGTAGTGTGGATTTGTCTGGGATATGACATTCATACAGCTAAATTAAATCTTATTAAAACGTGAATACACAATTCAAAATTAGAATTTATACAAGAAATCCTTATTTTAAATATGCCGCCTTAACTGAAAATATATTAAGTGTAATGCCCTATTTGTTGAGATAAAGAGAACATCATTGATGTCATGGCGTGCTTTGCATTTCTAAACAGAATCTAATGAATTACAAACATTCATTACACTACAAGCAATTGCTGAAACTTCTCAGGACACCAAAATAGAGAGTTATTTGTATACTGATGCTCAAATGTTTTCTGATTTTTGGATTCACTGTAAAAACAGAAATAAATAAAAAAGCCATTGTTTTTAAATGAATTCTCTGCTAGCTCTAAATCTTTTGTTGTTCTACTCTTGTCTCATAAATTTATGTTTAAATACCTCCAGCGTCTTCAGGTTATAGAACTTTCTGTTGAGAAGTGTGGGAAAGCTGCATGGAGAGAGCAGCCTTTATTACATTTTGTAAGAGTCGAGGACATATAATACACTAGGGAAGGTCAGGTTTTACTAAATGTCTGAGAATTGAATGAAGATTGTTCCTTTGACCTTTCTAAATTCAAACTATGTGCTAATTTTAAAGGGCATCTTATATAAATATTGGTAATCCATTGCCAATCTGTACATATCAAGATACAAAAGAGAGATTAGGTCAGTATTTCTTGGATTTATATGTAAATGTTTATTTTACTTTAACAATTCACTTCTACTTAAGCATGAGTATTATTAAAACAGCTATTGTCATATTGTCATTTTGTTCTGTATGGGCTTGATTGAAAGCCCACTGTAGTCAATAGAGTGGACCATACTTTTAGGCCAGGATTTTCAGAAATGACTTGGTCTGATGAAGAATTGTCTCCAGAGTGAGTTAGTGCATGGCAAGTCAGGGTGTGAATCTGTAGCACACTAAGTTGCCGAGCACTAACTGGTGTAGAGAAAAGTCCAGAGTATGCATTGTCAATACTTTCTAAAAATCAGGCACCCTTAATAAGTCTAAAGTTTGGCACCCAAAAATGGAGGTGCCCAAAATCATAAGTCACTTTTGAATATCTTGGCCTGCAGAAATTAGAGGAGAGAGTAAGTAGGATAAGGAGAACCTGTTAGAACTGTCTAATCTAAGGATTTTTTTATTGTAATATTGTGAAAAGTAAAGATTTTGTAATGTCAGTGCTGATTTTGGCCAGCAACACTATATTCCTACTTTTGTGTACATATATATGAAAGATTGTATGATGGTGTTCTGTGGCATCCGGTTTTATTGGCATCAATTAGGATGACCACATTAATCACAAGTAGTAAGTCATGTGATATTTGCAGGTCATCCCTAACAAGTGTCAATAAAAACCTCATATCATACCATCGTCCAAAGTATGCTGCATATGCCTCGTATTTTAAAGAAAATCAATTTTCGAAATGTCTTAGATTTACAGAATGTCTATTTTACATATCCTTCCTCTTGTAAAGCCTGACCAACTTCATTGCCACTAATTTACTGCACAGGGCTCAGAAGGAAAAGAAAATTAAGTTATAACTAAGGCCCTATTTGAATTGTGGGTTGATTGTCAAAAAATTGTGACTAAATTGCAGACAAGCCATAGAAAATTGTGGAAACGTAATAATGGACTTTGTTATTTGCAATAATAAAGTCCATTATTACTTTTTTGCGATTTTCCCCTGTCGGTCACACAGCAGGGCTTCCACTGTCATAATTGCGGTGGAAGCCTAATATTGTGGAATCTGCAATATCACAAATTAAATAGGACCTTAGTTATAACTAATACCTGTCCTCTGGATGCCTGTCCTTCCAGCATGATAAAGGCTAGAGGGGAAATATGAGGCCCATCTGCTAGTGGAGATTGTCAGCATTTTCCTTCAGGAGTGCAGTGTGCTGGTGGTCTCTTAAGGAAGCAACTGTGCAACATTTGCTCCACAAACCAACCCTTGATGCTATCAGTCTGGGTAATTATTGGCCTATATGACATCTTTTATTATGGGTGAAGATCAGAGAAGCTTGTGGTGGTGAGACATCTATTTAAGTAATTAGATTCCTCAGACCACCTTGATGTTTTGGGTACAGATCTGGGTATGGGGTAGAAATTGTGCTGGTGGTGGTATTGGTTAATGATCTCCTGAGGATGAACAAAAACTGGATGTCTATGCTGATATTGTCAGGTATATCAACAGCCGTTGACACTGATGACCATAGGTGATATTGACTTGTTTGCAGACTGCAGTAGGAGTAGATGGAGCTGCTCTTGAGTGAATCCATTATTTTCGTAAGGGTTCCCAGAAGGTGGGACAGTTGCTCTTACTCCTTAGGCTGCTATGGTGTGGAGTTCCACCAAGGTCCATCTTGTTTCTTATCTTGTTCAATCTGTATATGGGGGATACAAGAATTAGCACCACAGCCTATAGTTACTCACTTCCACTATGCTGACAATGCTTCAGCTCAGTAGTACTGTCTCAACAACGTGAGTCCTGTAGCACCTTAAAGACTAACAAACTTCTGCGGTCATAAGCTTTCGTGGGCTGCAGCCCACTTTGTCAGATGCATGCAGAATTTTTGTTTCTTGAGGATAGATTCTTGCAATGGGGCTATGCTTCAAGTTAACTTGGAAACTTGAGTTGGTTCAAAATACAGCAGCCCATTTAGTAAATGGTATACTTTAAGGAGGGCACAGAATACTAATATGTTCATTTCTGGGTGGATTTTAAGATGTTGGCTGTAATCTATGAAGCCTCAGCTGGTTTGGAGACTTCCAACTTGAGAGACTGCTGCCATATTGAAGCAGCTGTGATCAGCAGAGACAAAGGAGCTGGATTTTTTTTCATAGAGGGGATTGATGACAGAGCTTCCTCCATGAGGAGCCAGCCCTCAGTTGCGGTAGAAGCTCTGTCCTTGGTCTGAAGTAGTCTGGGGTTTTTGGTCTTGATCTCCAGGGTACTGTGCAAAGCCCATTCTTTGTCCTCATATCTGATGAGGGTGAGGTTGTTAGCAGAAATTGGCTGATGGGTGGTAGGGCTTTTCCCACTAAAACTCTCTCAGTTTTGCTGGAGTTTTTGCTGCTGTTTTGGCTTTGGTTTGTTGTTCAAATAATGTAAACAGCCGTATAGAAGCAGATGGGATGAGAACCTTTTTATGTCATTATAAATCAAAATAAAGAGGTAGGGGAGGGAAGAAAGATGTCATAACTTTGAAATCTGATATCTTGGGATATTTCAAGGCTTACAAGTTAATACTATTCCACTGGAAAGCTAGGGATCTCCCCTTTCTGATGGTATAGAGTTCTTGTTTGTTGTTACCATGTAGAGTGGAAATGTACTAGACTTCAAACATAGACTTTAGTTGCTAAGAACAAGCTTCTCTTGACAGGGAGATGGTTATTGCTTTCTGCATTCCACTCTAGTGACTGGTCAACATAAAGGATAAGTGCCTACTAAGGCTATTAACTAATGGAGTTACTCCTTTAGCTCAAGTAGCACAGGAGTCTGTCTTGAAGCCTGAAGATTCTGAAATTTATCCTCAAAGATGACCTGGCATGGAGGTTGTTACATCCGTTTTGTGGTGCCAGTTAATAATCTGCTTCAATTTTATGCCCTGTCCTCTAGCTCATTAATTCTCTCTTTACTTCCAGTCTGTTGAGTTTGCATCCCATTCAATCAATTAAATTTTCATTGTCACTTGCCCTACTCCATTATATTCTCCGTTCTCTTTCCCCAATTCATCAAATCAGTTTCTAGTCTCCCAAACCCATCAGTTCCATTTTCAGCCTCTTCCCCATAACCTATTCAGTTCTCAGACTCATTCCAAATTTATCAGCTCTCAGCCTCACCAGCTAATAAATTCTTTCCCGATCCCCAGTGCATCCAATATAATTCTAATACCCTTTTCCCCTCATTTAACAGTTTGTCTATATGCTGTTCCCAAGTTCCTCCTAACTACTGTTCCTTCTCCCTGATTACTCACTGATCACAAAGAGTTAATGTTACTGTAAGAACACTAATGTTTTCTTTTCCCAACTTTTCAACATCTGTTTTTTAATGTAATATTATATGAAAACAAGATTTTGTATTTTAAATTCCACGGGCCAGATTGTGCCATCTAGATCTACAGATGGAGGGATCTCTGCAGCCACAGATCTCACTCCTCTTATACAGAATATTTGGGGAAGAGGGGGTCAGGTACCTCTGAGGCACTATGCTCAAAATCCAAAAGAGGGTGCACCAGGGGGTTGGGCTCTGCATAGGAGAGAGAAGGGGGAGATTGGGCCCACCAGCCACAGAGATTATCTGGGAAGTGTAATACAATCCCAGGTTTTTAGGTTTGTGGAGTTTACTTGTGAACTTTGTTCATAGAGTTTGTTAATTCCTTGAACTGAAATTATTGGTTTGCTCAAGGTGACCATCTCTACTCCTCTGCTAGCAGGTTGTCTGCATCTAACAATTCTCTCTTGTAGTGATGATAAATTCTGCAGAAGAAAGTTTCTCTTTTGCAGAGTTTATGAGCTCTGCAGGAGCGTAAGGATTTAGGTACAGAATCCTCCTGCTTTCTAATTTTCCTACAGAGAAAGAGTCTTGTGTTGAAAACTTGCAACCATGGTTGTTAACTACAGTGCTAACTCAGCACTGCAGATATTATTGTAGTTCCCAACATTACTAAAATTACTACCATGCATGCACAAAACCAATTTTTAAAAAATGCTTATATCTGTTGTTTGGGTGTTCTTTTTCCCTCTTTGCAAATAATGAAAGTGCCCGGTAGTGAGTCAGAGCTAGCCAACCTGAAAATGTCAGATTGTAAAAATCAGCCTTTTTTGAATTGTGTATGTTTAAAAAAATCACTTAACATTTACTTGAAATGGGAAAAGTATACTTTTTTTCTTCACCTTTCCATAATTCAAAAAGAGAGACATGGATTTCTCTCAAACTTGGGGGGGGGGGAAGAAAAATCATCTTTGAGTGAGTATGGAACAAAGCAAAAGGTTGGTGGTATGGAACATCTCATCTGGAAATCAGAAACGATTAAAAATTGGAAGCATTTTAATACAATGAAATGCCTAACTGTAGCTTTTGTTATTGTAATATATACTACTTACAAAAACTGTTAAAAGAACATTAAGGTTGCAAATCAAGCACCCTGAAGTTAGGAAATGCTTGAATGAAGGTTTCTTGTGCAACCTTAAGTTTGCCCCTTGTGCATATGCATCATGACAGTCTTATATTACATGAACATATACTATTCTTTCCCCTGCCTTAGTCAGTGCACAGGAAGGATGGTGCTCACTTAACAAACAGCTATTCAATGTTTTGTTTTATCCCCTTTGTTCAGTGTGTTGCCCAGTGGCCTTTTATTTTTTTTTTTGCACACTGTTCAAACCTGCTCTGAAGACAGAATTATTTATTTCCTCATGGGCTTTTCTCTGGTGCTTATCACTATCTGAGGGCTTCACAAATATCAGTTACATTATTTTCACAACATTCCAATGAGATGGGTGCCCAATTTGAAATGCCGAGGATCTGATTTTTAGAGCACTTAGCATTATATGTTTAAGTCAGGGTTCCTATTGACTTCACTTGTAGGTGCAAGTGCTCTGCAGTTCTGCAGGTTTTAGGGTCTCAGGTTGGTCACATCGAAAATGAGGAACATACAAATAGTGACCAATTGTGAAAAAATTGGTTTGTCTCTTGCCTGGCATCACACAGGAACTCTGTGGCAGTGGCAGGGATAATATCCAGTTCTCTAAGGCAGAAGTCAACTGCCTTGAGCATCCTTTCTCTTTCTACAATCTTCTGCCTTTTTCACTACACACCTTCCAGCTTCTGCACCAAATGAAGCACAGATGCTATAACAACACTCTCTTTCATTACTCAACTCTGATTCATCCCCAGAGCATTGTCTCTCCTATGCACTGAATGAGGCAAGGATCCTGTAGGGAAAAACAGTATGTGATCATGTAATTAAAATCTATATTATAATGCATAATTCCACCTCTTGTGTTCTTTTTAGCATTCTTTTAATATTGATTTTTATGTGTAATTTCCTATGGTTTTAGAAAAGCAAAGAAAAAACCAAATACAAATTCCACCACATGGGTCATCAGCAAGTTTGGAATCTTTTGGTTGGCTTCATAGATCTCTGCCACCTGAGCTAATGGTATGTCTGTTAACAGTAGAAGATTGTTATCCACTATGTGGACCAGTTCTAGAGGGGAAAGAGACATACACTTTGTAAGTGGGTTTCACAGATATTTGCTGACAGCAGAGGAATGGTCAAACTTGGAAATCTTGGGTTCCATTTGGGCTTTGGAAGGGCGTGTTCTCTATAGAGCAACCACCTTTTCAAAAGGCAAAACTAGGGCACATGCAGGAGCCCTGCTCCCCTCCATGGCCCTGGTGAGGCTGGAAGCCAGAGCTGGGCCATGTTAAGAGCTGCCCAGTGAGCCTGAGCCACTGTGGAGATCCTCACTTTCCCTGAGGGGGAGACCTGGATGCCCGAGAGTGGTGCCCGGACTGTGTCCCCTCCCATCGGGGTGTGCTACCTAGGGTTCAGAGCTCCACACAGTGGCCCAGGTTCCATCTTGGGATCTCAGGGAGAGTAGGAGTGGAGAGGCTCAGAGCGAGATGGGCCTAAGGCCACCTCAATCCTCCAGTCCCTTAGGGGGAAGAGGCTGGCACCACCCATGAGTCTCAAGCAGGCACATAGCAGAGCTGCAGGGAATCTGGGACAAATACTGTCCAGGAGTCATTCAGCCTGGGGCCTGGACTTGAACTCTGCAATTTTGAACTATCCAGGCCCATTGGGGATGGGTGGCCCACTTAGTTCTCTATTGAGCATGGACCCTTCTGCCTCGTCCTCGCCTACTGCTCTCCCTGGTTTCTCATCCTAGTCTTCTCACATCTTGGCACCCAGTCTCAACCTCTCTCCCCAAGGCTTCTCCTTCCAGACCCAGTCTCATTTCCCAGACAATCCCAGGATTCATAGGAATTCATAGCAACTGCAAAAAGCACCAGCGTGACACCCTCCCTGGACTAAATGTGAAGCTTGTGCTGCTAGCACGGGAGTGCTAGAGCTTCTCAGTGAAACAGTTGTAAGAATTTTTTAATATAGGTATAACTGTATATTTCCCTAATCTTGTTTCTCTAAAATGTTTAAACTGTGTGCTTTTTGTTGAAACTTTCCAAAAAAGATTCAGTCTGAGGAAGATACCCAGCATAGGAAATTTCATATTGAACAGTTAAAGTTTGGCAAAGCTGTAAGCAACTGAAATAGCATCTTTATTATGAGAAGGATCAGACAACTTAAACTATAAGCATCACTACCAGTTCTGCCTATAATATCTCAGTACAGTGCTGCAAGTTACGCTGTGCATGCAGACCCCTGCGCTCATCCCATATCTTGGAGGTTTGGTGTAATACATTGAAAAGCAATTTTTATGTGTACCTTTGTGTGTGTATATATATCGATATAGACAGTGTGAAAATATAAGATAGGATGTGTGGCATAATGGTTTCAGCAGCAATCCAATAAGTTTGAGTTGACTGCAATACTTGCTATTGGTAGAGGCATGTATGTTTGATAGATAGATAGATATGGGAAGAGAAAGAGATTTGTTTATATGTAGCTATTCAAATACTTGTGAGAGAGAGAGTGAGGATAAAAGGCAGTTGAATCCTATAAGCCGGTATAGTTTGGAAAGTAACATAGTATTTGAGTTGTAATCAGTTTACCACATATAACTTCACATACATGGTTTATCTCATTCGCCATTAAATATGACATTTCTAAAGATTCCTAATTTGATAATGAACTGCATTTACCTCATTGGTGTTCAGAATTTTAAAATTTTCTTTCCAATTAGACTCTTTAGTGTTGTATGTGACAAGAGAAAGTACACATTTCATGTGTTTCTTTTTAAATTTGAATTGAAATGGTGGATTTCTTTTTATCCTGTGCATTACTTTAACGTGCTGCAAGTCTTTAACAGATGTGTATTCTCTGGGAGATTGCTGAATGTGTTGTCACTACTTTACAGACTGGCAGACGGTTCAACTTTCTAAGCCTGTTTCTGTCAAATGAATTTTCTTGATGGTCTGTGCATGTGCAAAGCTTCAGAATGTCATAATTACCTCTCTAAAGGGGAAAAAAAAATGAAAGAAAGGAAATCAAGACAAAAATTCAGCCTCCCATTCTCACTTATGTACAAAGTATGGTTTAAAGAAAGCACAGAAGTCAGAGCAGACACTTTATAACACGAGCAATCAAGATTTTGAAAATGCTGGATTAGAGTTGTATCCAAAAAATCAAACTGCAATTTAAGACTTTGAATAAGTACAAATAAATGTAAGAAAAACTAACCTTTAAACATTCACACAAACTTCCTAATAATTTTCAAAACCATCTGAATGTTTGAGTGACCAGTTTTACAGGAGCTTTGGACATGGTGTTCTCATTAAAGTCAATGGGCATTACCCTGCTCCTGGGACATCTGCAGAATCAGGCACACAGACAATGTTACTATTAGAAATAGTTAATTTCATTTCAACACTGTTTTATGTTTCTAAATAGTGCTCCTAACCCATTGGCTTAGTCTACCAAAAAAGCTTGTTTTGTATTACCAGAGTTTATACTAACTCATTACTGGGTGGTGGTGTTGGTGGGGGGAAGCCTTTGACATATCTTGTGCCTTCTGAGACATATTCAGTTTTACAGTATTGTTGTCTCTGTGAAGTGCTATTGTAATTTAATCCCTCCAAAAAACTCGCCAACTCTATTAGTCAGGAATCCATAGAGGGCATAGATGTAAGATCTTAGTAAATGGGCCATATTTCATAGAGCACTGTGGAAAAACAGTTTGCAAGATTCATGGCATGAATTAAGATGCCAGTTGATTAAATTTTTCAGCTATTTTTTCAAACACCAAAGGAAGGGAAATCCTTGGTAAAATAAATCTAGAGACCTTAAAGAATAACACTGGAGTATCTTAAGCTCAGCCCCTGAGATTCTGAAGGGCCCAATATTAATTATAAATCAGAACTTTCTTCCTGGCATTCAAGACAGTGTGCCTTTGATGCCAAGGTTGGGGACTTCATAGTTTCCTTTTTGCCAAAAAAGCACGAATACCCTACAAAGAAAGTTCTCTAGCACAAGCTGCAAAAGTTCTTCAGTCTCTTACCAGGAGGTGTCACTGCAGTTCAGTGTGAACTATTGAAGTACATCTCTAGGGACAGAAAAAAAAAAAAAGATTCAGGGCTCATCAGATATGATTGCTCATGTATTGAGATGCAGTGATGTGCTGTCAATATTTGTAAAAAAGGGGTTCCATAATTTCCTCCTCTGCCCCTTTTGAACCTTTGTTACCATATGCTTGCACAAGAGAGAGTGAGTGACTATGGGATCTATTAGTTTGTTTTCCCCATTTAAACAAAAATACTTTCTCCTAACCAAGGAAATAGGCAACATCACTTGGTGAAGAAATGTATATAAAGTGCACTTGCTAGATTGACACATTTTTTCCTCAAAAATATACTTAGTGTATTGATAGAATAACTCAACTTTTGAGGTAATATGAAGAGTGTGTGTGAAGACCTTGTAGAGGTAGTGGGACATCTTGGTGCATCCTCTCCTGGGGATTTTTTAAAATACCGAACACTTGATGCAGTCTGGTCCATTCACTTGGCTCTATTCATTCTTTCAGAATGGTGACAGACTTTAACACAGGGCTTCAATGAATCCCTGAAGCAATTCCCGAAGGTTATGTTAGGAGTTACTTTATAGGAAATTCATTGGACATGGGAATTTCACTCAAGATCTACAAAGGGGATGGAGCCAGGGCCAAGTTCTGGCATCATGCCCTTAAATACTACTGATTCATCTTGTTTCTCAGAACAGTTCTCACAATCAGTTTTACTCAGAGTATAATGTGTATTTTATACAGCCTGCTAATGAGGTGAAGACTGGTTAATTACACTAGTCTATGGAGTTATGTTTATGTCTCTAATATTTCTTTACAGCCAAACCTTTTTTTAACTGCATATTTGCTGACAGAAAATATTCAGTGCAGGCTGCTGCTACAAACCTGCATGCTATAGCTTCATTACTATCAGTATTAGGATTCTGGAGGTCTGAAGAGTCAATTTGAAAGATATGAGAGATGATTCTGGCAACAAAAACATAATATTAAAAAATCATTTTTTTATTGCAAAGAACAGCAGCTGAAAATTTTATGTTCTTCTGAAATAAAAAATAATTAATAAACTGTAAAATCTTGGATGGTTCATTTCTTTTTTGGCTGTTTGGTTTGTAATGAATTATATTTTCCTGATCTAGCATTGTTTTCCTTTTGAAGCCAAGAAAGTCAAACAAAGGTAATACATGTTAAATTGCTATAGGATTTTCAATTATTGCATTACAAATATTGTAAAAAAAAAATGGAATCTCAGTAAATACAGTTTCTCTACTATTTCTGAAAGGTTACAATCTTTTTGTATTGTAAGTGTATAAAAATGGACTGACTAAACCATCAGCTATTTCTTTCTTCTGGTAACTTAAGTAACTTATAAAAGTATGTTCTATGACGTAAGATTGTACCAGATTGCTTATTATACAACATTTTATAGGCTTAAACTTAATATCCAGAGTAAAATTGCATAACAAAAGACAGCCTTCAAATATGTTGTGTATTTTTCTTTTACTAATGAATACTAAAAACTTAGAATACTAAATACTAATCCCTAGCCCAGTGCATGTGGGAGATTGGGGCATTGATGATGTTCAATCCAGATAAAACACAGGTAATGCTGGTAGATTTAGGGGAAACAACTGGAAGATTTATCAAGGCTGATATATCCTTCCTTATGTGAAGGTGTTTGCCCACCATTTTCACTTATATAAGCAATCTGGTGATGAGTTTGGATGTGGTGTACTTTATAAAGATCATATTACAGTTGTGCCCAGGAATGCACTTAAGCATCTGTGCCTGACCAGGAGATTGTGACTGTTTTTTTCTGGCTGCTGACCTTGTTACCATGATCTCCATGCCCTTGTCACCTCAAGATTGGCTTACTACAATGTACTCTATGTGAAACTGCACCTTAAATCTATTCAGAAACTTAAGTTGATTCAGACTGCTTGTTAAGCATTACATCTCAGTGGCAGATACGTTGTCAGTTCTCTGTGATTTGCACTGGCTGTTCATTGGTTTCTGACTGAAGTTTAAAATGTTGGTTTTGATCTATAAAGCTCTAAATGGCTTGAGACCTGCTTATTTCAGAGGTTACCTTTCTGTCTGTGTCATGTTGCCAACGTTGGGATTAACAGTAGGCCTTTGGTTTGTTTTTACATTGAGACCATACTCTTTAAGAGCCCCTTTACTTTGGAATGCTGTGTCCAACCCGAGAGGTTTAAAATAACCTGAAATTGTTGACTTGTGTTTGAGCGGGCATTGTTTGGGTGCTGAGGCAGATGAATGGAATTTCTGTCTAGTGGGAAAAGTATGATGTTTTTTTTTTTTTAAGTTGTGTTGGTCACATAACTAGTGATAGCATGGGTTGAAATTTTTTAAAGTCTTTTTTCAACAGAATATTGGGCTTTTGACAAAATGAAATGTTGCACAAAAAGTGTGTTTTCCATGGAAAATTTTATTTTTCATCAAAATATTTTCACAGAAAACTCAAAAGCTTCCTTAGAGGATTTTGACAACATGAAAGTTGTTTAGGTTATGTTGAAATTTTTAAGAAGGGGAAAGGAATTTTCACACCAGCAATACAAGAGAGCAAACAATGTGTTAAGAGGGGAGGAAGAGGCGCTGTTGCTTTGGTTGATTTTTACCTTAGCTCTTACACATGAATTTAGATGTATTTTTTATGTCAGTGGGGCTTGCAGCTTTGGATGGGGTGCCCTTTGGTGAAAAGGCTGAATGAGGCTAAAATTTAACTAAATAAATGAAAACTGACAGACTTAGAGCATAGGAGACTGAGAGCTAAATCCTCTGTGTGAATCGACATTACTCCATCAAAGTCAATGGAGGTATACTGAATGATGCCACTTAAGGATCTGACCCCAAAGTCCTCTGTTCACAGGACAGGCAGTACACATGGCTGTCTGTAATGGAGGGGCCTCTATCTTTTATTTATATGGCATTTACCATGATGAGTAAAAATTTTTAACAAAACTCATTGCATCAAAATATGCCAATGCATAAAGAACAAACTTTTTGTCCCTCCTCATAAGATTTGGAAAAGGTGTAACACAGTCTGCATGTTCATTTAGTCATTGCCTTCTCTGCAAAGACCACCCAGAAGGCTGCCAATGGTTCCTGTTGTGATGCTGACACCAACTTGTTTCAAGTAGCTATTAGAAAGCATTTTCAGATTCTCAGCTTTTAGAGACTCAGGTATATTTCAATTGGTTTTGAGTGCTACTGTGATGTAGACAAATAGAATCAGATCAGTTCCCTGCCTTCCAGTGCAGGAGCCTCAGGTATTGGTGTACCTTGGTCCCTCCTATTCTGTTTGTGGCACACAGTAGTTTAGTCTTTGTAGCTGTAATATTTTAGTCTAATCTGATTATTGGGCTCAGTACAGGAGCAACTGAGTGGGGTTCAGTGGCCTGTGATACGCAGCAAGTTAGACTAGATGATCTGGTGGTCCCTTCTGACCTTAAACTCTGTGTATGCAGAAGTTAATAATCGGCTGGGTTCAAGTAGGTGATCTACAGATAAAAGGCAAGGTTTTCTTTCTCTGTCCATTGAATTTGTGTAATTATACAATCAATAGTAATGGAAATAATTGAGAGACGTTTAAATCTCATGTTCCAGATAACCAGGTTTGGTTTTTTTTTTTTTTTTAAACCTAATTGTTTCATATAGGACTGAATCCTCCCTGTATGAGTCAGTGCACAGGGCGACTATAAATGGCCAAGTGAGCTGCCCCTTGGCTGCCGACTCTGGAAAAAGGAGAGAAGAATGGCCTATTGTGGGAAAGGAGAGGATGACCACGTTTCCTGTTCTCTCCATAACACACCTTACATAACTCTAATTTGTAACAAAATACACCTGAGATTCCCTGGATAAATGATTCTCTCCTCCAGTGGCTGCTCCACAGGGTTTGCTTCTGCCCTAGGGCTGAACTAACAATCCTGGGAGAGAGGGGGTGCTCAAGATTTATGGATGACTATTTGGGAGGAGGGCTGAATTTGTACAAAATCCTTGTCCAACCACCTCCAAACATCTCTGTGCTTGTACTGTGGAGGAGGGCTAGCATGTATTTGTGCCTCTTCTTCTTCACAAAGTCTTATTGTCCTTACAGCTAGTCAAGTTAGTGCAGAATTAGTGGGAAATAGGGGCTAATTAGCCCCAAACATCTGTGCAACTCAGCCTGATGATTTGGACCAAAGTAAATGGAGCTGCTGGACCCATGGGAGTTGCAGCTGTGAAACAGAGTAGAGTTTGTCTTTCATGTTAATTACATGACAGATTTCAGCTTGTTTCTTGGAAACAAATTACTTGTATTCAAAGGCCATTTGTAGAACTGAATGTATATGTGAAGGGTCTCAGTAGATTCCTGGAGCAATATATAGAATATTCTCATAGGTGTTAATCTGCAAACTACTATAAAACTAAGAAACAAAACTGAAAATTAAAATTATGTAAGTACTCTGATATTCAAGAGGTTTCAATTGAAAATTGTTTTTGTAATCAATATTTCATTACACTACTGAACTAGTCTGCAATATTTTTGGAAACAATTAGTATTAATTGTTCATAAAGACCTTTAATTAATTAACTGATAATACTGATTTACTGACTTCATGAAAATTCATGTGACAGGAATTGTCCAACATATTCAGCAACTGTTTTATTAATAAGTATTACAATACTCTTTTTTACAGTGTTCCTTTGGTTGTTTGCAAGTCCAAATATAAAACAGAGTGATAGAATTAGTCTCTTCAGCAGGTATCCTTAATAAAATCATATATATGGCTAACCAGGAATTTCTTAAAATTAAATTTTTGTTTAAAAAAAAAAAAAATTTTAGACCCAGCTTAGAAAATGACATACATGACCCTTGACCTGCAAATCCATGTGCACAATAGCCACTGCATTAAATAAATTCTTGCTGGAATTAGCCATATTTGTGTGTTGCGTGAGAAACTGATGTACCTGTAAACCGATGTACAATCTGTACTCCACGGTGGGGTCCACTTACGTACAGCTAAAAGATCTCCTGTCTTGCCCATCTGTCTGATGGAAATATTATGTGATCTTCATTTCTTGAATGCTCATTTGTTCTAATTTATGTCCAGACAGTTTGTTTCTACATTGTTGTGTGTGGTTTTTTTTAAGAAGAATATTTCAAGAATCAAAATTGAAAACCAGTACACTCTATAAAGTAAATTTTAAAAGAAGAACTATTAAGGATGTATGGCATGCATTGTATAAATCTGTACTATATGCCTGAAGTGTGTATGTTGCAGTGAGGTGGTTTATTTTGTTCCTACAGGCTAATTTATTTGGTAAAAATGGCTTGCCAGATTGGCATTTGCCAGGCTGGGGGGAAAATAATCAGAATGAGGCCTGGTCTACATTTACCTTCCAGATTTGGCGGCAGTCGACGGGAGATACGAAAGTGACATAAATCACTTACGTATCTCCCGTCAGATTTGCTGCATCTGCTCCGCGCCATCCACTCTGCGCTGTGCCACTTACCGGGGTGGTTTTCCTGCATCGATTGCTGGATCGACTGAGCAGGTCTACACAGACGACTCAGTCGATCCAGAGCAATCGATCTGACGGCAGCGAATTTGCTGCCGTCAGTGTAGACCCAGTCTGAGAATGTACATCCAGGGCCAGTATGTTTGCAGACTTCACTATGACCTTGGTTTCAGTGTTCCTCATGGATTATCCAGACACAGTGAATAGGAGAACAATTCTTTTAGACTCCTACAGAAACTCTGAGGAAGAAGGGGATCATTTCCCCCCCCCCTTTGCCCCAAAAGGAAGAGATGCTTCTGCAGCCAAGAGAATGTTTACCTATGTAGGGGACCTGAACAAACTGTTCATAGTTGCAGTGGGTGTAACTGATATTAACATTTGCCCAGTATTCTATGCACTTTGTCAGAGATTGATCTGTTGGAAGTAAAGTGGAAGTGATGGCAAGATGGCGTAGGCAAAGTGCACTGCCACTGCTTCTGTAGTGCCTATGTTGTAGATAAAGGCAGATTTCAGGGCCTAAGTTTCCTGTCACTTAGATCTTCTCTGCACACAGAAGCACTGGTTTAACTAAACACATTTTTAAAAACAATTTAATTAAACTGGTGCACACACCTCTGCGGATTCTCTTTCTATGGGTTTGAAACTTCTTGTATTGGTTTGGTTTTTACCATTAAATTTACTGGTAAAGCTGTGTTTAACCCAATAACAGTGCTCGAATGTGATTTTTGCACCCGTTTAAATACATCCGTTAAGAAATGTACATTTTAGCCTGGCAGGTTGCCAGTTTTGTTAAATTAGTTTTAAATGATTTTGGTTAAACCAGTGCTACTTCTATGTGTAAACAAGCTCTTAGTTTATACTGATGCCACTTTGTATATAGGCAAAAACTTAGGTGATTTTACACCTGAATATCTCCACTGAACGCCACAAGACCTTCATAAGCCTGTGCTATCAATCTCTCAGTTTACTCAGTCACTCAGTTTACTTCTCTCCTCCCCCATCAAAAAATGCATTTACGGTTCCTGCAGGATAACTATTGCTACATTTTCTCCTTACGCAGATTCTTTGCTACTCATCTGCCATCTCAAACGCTGTGCCCTGGAAATACCACAAATTTAGGACTGCTGCTGGAGAATATTATTTTGAGTCCTTCAGTAGTCAAACAATAAAGTTATTTAAACAGATTTTAATAAATGCTAAATAAGGGTGTTTCAAAAGTAGTAGTTACCCATGGTTACCATGATCAGAAAAAAAGCTTTGGCACTTTTATATCATTATGTATTTATGTTCTCTATAGCCAATGCATATTTAAACAATAAGGCATGTCAGGGAGTGTATTTCAGAGGCCTGAATGTACACCTCAGGCATATTGTCACGAATGTGGCTGAAGGGAAAGCTTCTTTAACTACCTGAGTAGTGCAGTAATCTTGTTATAAATGCATTACCTGATGTCTTAGTGCTATTATAAAAAGGTAATTTTTTAAAAAAAACCTAAAAGAGGATTTACTTGGGATTTTGATGTTTGGCATCAATGAATGGTGCCAGCTTGTCAGAAAAGCTAGATTTACATGCTGCCTTCTACAGCTATTTGCTTCATTCATATTGATACTAGCATGCAGTGAGGTCATAGCTAACAGAACAATCAAACCTTAAAATGCATATACCATTGTAGTGAGTTAGTCCCAGTGCATTTTTCCTGTATACAGTATCCATAAATGATTTGTTCTCTTGGCTTTGCATAGAGTAAATTATATGTTTGAAGTAACAAGCTGGCAGAAACCATCATATACTACAAGTTTGTTTTTAGCATGACTAAAAAAAGCAGCACTATCAATGTACAAAGAATATTTTTTAAATGTATCTGATTTTTTTCAGTATGAAACGTCACATCAAATAATACATTAATAGGATCTTTAGGGAAAGTTGTGGATATACAAAAAGTGCAGGATCAGACTGATCACATCTGAAAATAAGTAATAAATAACCATGCTTTATAGGAGACTGTTTAACTAAAAAACCCCAAACCATCTATAATCAGGAGTTTTAACACCTGTTCTTCTCCAATTGTTTTCTTACAGGCTACTCTAAAATATTACAGAAAAAATCAAAGGCTTATTAAAATTCTAGTAAGCTTTTTTTTTTTTCAGGAAACACTGAATGCTGCCTTTAAAGAAATGTTAGCAAATTACATTCAAAGGAAAGACATAATAGCTTATTATATAAGCCTTGTCATAAAGGAAACCTGCTTGAGTTTGGGTCTTCTCAACTTTCTTTGGATAAAGTCTAACCTCCCTCTGGAAAATAGACAAATGGGAAAGAACAGTGAGCATAAGTCACACTGTTTTTTTGTGTGAGAGAGAAGTTTGTTTACTTGATAAATACATCCCACTATGTTTTCATTGTTCTTTCTTTGGTGCCAAACATGGGGGGGGGGGGGCAGAAAACCTTGGCCATTACCAGAGGCTTCTGGGTAAGTTTCAGGGAACCCCATAACGAACAATTATAAAATAATCTGTTCTAAGGAAAACTTTAATCCTAACCCCTATCAATTAGTGGTTAGTTCAGGTCCTGGGACATGAGGGAGTATATACGTTCAGATAATTAATTAAAAACTAAATATATGTTGTTTTAAACCAGCTACGCGTAACTGTGGATATGCCCATGTTCCTTTATTTATGTGCTTGCTTGTTTGTTTAAATGTCTAATATTTTTCTGAATCTGTAACCTAGGCATCCCTGTATTCACACCTATCCACTATTGCAATAATATTTGTACAAAATATGCCTTATGAGGTATTATATGTAAGCTAATAACATGCTGGTTATTAATATCATTGCAAAATGTATGTATTAATGGTATATGTGAATTCACTCTGTATGACTTTACTAGAACATATTTAAAATTAGACAGCCCACCCTAGGTAAAGGAGATATATAGCTCTGTCCTTGACTAAGGAATGTGGGTTTACCTCAACTTACGTATAAGCAGTAAACAAAGCTATCCAGCTAAACAAGCGGGGGTTATCCTGCTTCTGAACTGGAGAGACCTAGAATTAACATGGCTCCTGTATGCCAAAGAGACACTGAACACTGAGTCCCTAGGAGGCCTTCGTAACTTGTAAGATAGACATTTCTTTTGGAATATACAGAACAGAGAGAGAACCCATCTTTATCCTTCACCTTAGGAAACAAAGAAACCAAGAGATTTGATCTCTGTGATGGGTCCTGGCCAGGGTGGCCAGTAAAAAGCTAGAACAGAGACTATGGGTAAAAAAAACTATCTTGAACAAAGACTGTATCTTGCTAGTTTAAATTTTAGACTTCTAGATGCATGCTTTCACTTTTATTTGCTTGTAAACATCTCTACCTTTTATCGTTTTTACAAGGTATCACTTAATTCATGCTCTCATTAATAAATTTGTTCTACATTTACTGTAAACCATTTCAGTGCTATGTTTGAAAGGAAGGGTGGAAAGATAAGTTAATAAGCTGTGATGTACTGAATCTTTAACAGAGCAGCAAACTTTGTATCTTCTGTACATGCTCAGGGGTAGAGACTGTGCACTGCAGAGAAACATGCAGAGGCTGGAATTCACTGATTGTTATCTGGTAGGTGAGGTTTGGATGGGGAAAGTCTTGAGGAGTTTGCTTTTGAGGAAGACAGACTGATGTGGCAGGGAATTGACACGCTATTCAGTTGCCAGCAAAACTCTCATGTGCTGAAGCAGAGAGGTAAAAGAGTCACTCAAAGCTTTAGGTTTCCCCAGCAACATGTTACAGAATCCTACTAAACTCTTGGCCTGTTTTATATCTTGTGATGATACGTTCTACAAGTTAGTTATACACTGTGCACAAATGTATTTCTGTATATCTGTTTTAATATTTTTGCCTTCCAATTTAGTTGAATGTCCCTTTTTTCTTGTATTCTTACTCCTATTTATAATACCCGATTTACCTTTTTTGTGTAATTCATTATTCTTTATAACTTTATCATGTCCTCTCTTTTTCAGCTCTCTGGCTTCTTATTAATATTCTGAGTCTTTTAAATACTTCTTTCAAGCCTCTGATCACTTTTATCACCTATCTCTAGAACTCTTTTGTTTTTTATGTTGTCATTTTGTGTAATGACATTATAATATGCCAACTATTGTTTTTATTTCATTCCTTTCACATCCTAACATTTTATTTGCTTTTAAAAAAAAACCCAAAAAATCTCTCCTTAAACATTGACTGAAGGTTTTAATTGAGCTGTCCACGATGATGCTCAGAAGTTTTGTTTTTTTCCTCATCTGACCACAATTCAGTTAGAACACAGGAAATATGTAAGTCTCATCCATATTATTCCTTCTATATTACCTTGTATTTGTCTACCCTGAAATATTTATTTTCCATACTATCTTGTGCTCTGATTCCCTTGTATCTTCTAATCTTAATCTAAATCAGGACTGGGTCAGCAATTGGATAGGAGACCTCTGAAGAACTTCTAAATGCTGCAAAAGTGGTACAGATGATTCAAGATATGATTCAGTTTTCACTGCCTCTGTTGAACCAATGCCTCAGAATAATTTTAAAGAGCACTGTGCTGCCAAAGGTGCGCTGTAAAATAAGGTCCCTGCCACTGAAAGCCATTAAAGATCACGTGGCACCCTTGGCCAGTACTTGGATGTTAGGACCAGTGACCTGGCCAGATATTAGTTTGGGTTATTTGCCTACATTTCCTTAAAGTTTCAGTTGGCTCCAGTATTCTTCATCCCTTTTCCAAACAGCTGTATAACGTCTGTGTGTCCTGCTTCCTTTATATAGTTTAGGGCCTTTCATCTTCTCTCTGTGCTGCATAAGCACAGGGGACTATATAGTTCTGTGTTTGTAAAACACTTCAGGATCTTTGGGAATGAAAAACAGCATATAAATGGAGGAATATTATTATATACTCTATCTGAGACCCGATTAAAGCCAGCAGAAATCTGTGGCTGCAGAAACTGTCTTTCAAAGAGGGTTAAACAATCAAATCAGCTCCATATGAATCCTAGAAAACTATATTTTGGTAAATATATTAAATCAAAATGCTTTTTTGTACTCTGTGACGTCTGAGCCAAATTTAATTACTAAAATGAGGCCACTATAGCAAATATACAGATGTATATAAAATTAATTCTTTAAACTGGTTGAGGACTATTAAAATTGTTCTACAATTTTAAAATCAGATATTTCTTTTGGGGGAAAAACCATAAAGAGTTGAAATTTATCAAATGTAATTAGCTCTAGCCTGAAGTGTTGGTTATTTGCTTTTCTTCAGCCAGCTCTAATTCATTTACTGAACACCTGACGATATTACAGTTGCTGAAGAAGCTTATGAGGAACTCGCATATTGCTAAGCACTTGAGTGCTAAAAGATTTTTGGAGCATTTAAAATAAAAGGAATGGGCACAGGCATAATCCATCTTTAAATGTTTTTAAATTGTACTTTTAACTGTAGAATGAATGCTTTGGCATTTCTCCCAAAGGCCATTAGCTTATCTGTAAGAGGTAGTCCTTCTTATGGCATGATGCTGCCCATTCTAAAATTAGTTATAATGCTTTAGATACTATACACCTTTATAATTATTATAAATGTAAACTAATTTGTCTGTCTATACTTATATACATAATTAATTGTTAAAGTCTCTTTCATATAAATATATATACAGACACACGGTTATATATAAAAGAAAGAGACAAACTTTGGTAATAATTCTTAATGTAGAAAAATAGATTCCAAAGCCAGAAGAGACCATTGTGATCCTCTTGTCTGATCACTTAAATAACACAGGTTGTAGAACTTTCCCAAAATAATTCCTAAAGTGTATCTTTTAGAAAACCTCCAATTTTGATTTTAAAATTGTCAATCATGGAGAATCCACCACCACTCTTGGTAAGTTGTTCCAGTGGTTAATTACCCTCACTATTAAAATTTTATGCCTTATTTCCAGTCTATATTTATAAGTTTTCTCAAGTATAAGTCATTGTAAAGTCTAAGCAGAGGATATACAATCAACAACTGAAAGCATTTGTGTAGATTTGAATTTTCCAGATTTTAGATATGTCCCCCAAACCATGTGACTAGTTGGGGTTTACTTTGTGTGTGCCTCCTGTAGGCATACGTGTGTATCTGAGGTTGAAGGAACCTGAGCCATTTCTTTCACTTTTCTGGAGATGCACTGATGTAAATCCACCCCTTGAGAACAATAACTCCCACAAAGCGGAGGGGAGGGAGGATTGAGATACATAGGGGGCTGATGAGCAAAAAAGGAGCAGGCATATGTTGTTGTGTACGGAGAAGTTCCTTTTCCTCTGCGTCTGCACATTTATCCAACCTTCCTCAAGATTGGTCAGCCCAGTGCACAATCAATTTATGTCGTGGTCTGGGGCTTACGTGACCATACCATGTGGTAACCTGGGGTCAAGATTGGCACCTTGGATTGTTTAGAAATAAGGTTAAATTTTTGTATGTGTAGTCTGTTTGATTTTGATAAGGTTGTCACAGTATTTATTGATCTATAAAAGAACTAATAAGACTTTAGATCCCAGACTAAAATATTGAAATTATAGTCAGACACTTTACATGGAATCAGTTTAGCACTTTGTCCACTGCTGAGAGCCAGAAAGCAAAACAGTAGAGTTCTAACTACTCTGCTTAGAGATTGTTTGATATGAGCTAGTGAGGAAGTGCATTTATAGAAGAAGGGAGGTAAATACAAAGAGGTTACAGTTGCTGTTACAAGGCCAGTAATTATCTGTGCAAGGTGCTACATCTCAGTCAGTATATAACATACTTCATATCTTACTACGAAGGAAGTTTATACAGTAAACATTTTAAGTAATTCCCAAAGGAAGTGGGTCAGATTCATCATTGACATAAGCAGATGCAACTCCATTGACAGGAGTCAGTGGAGGTGCACATGTTGACACCAGTGCTTACTATGGCTTAGTGTTATCTGCAAAAGGATTTTTTAATTATTATTATTTAGGGCTGAATTGTGACCTTATGATCTACTCAGTGTAAAAGGTAGGATTTTGGTACATTGCTCTGGGAGGGAGATTGTGATTTGGGGGATTGCAGTCTCTCTCCCAGTGACTCCAGAGAGGGGGTAAAGTGCTCTGGGTCTATACCAGCACAGCATATGCATACATTGCCTGACATGCCTATGCAGTTGTGCATTAGAGAGGCAGAATAAAGGCTCCACCAACTTCCATCTCTTTCCACCCACCTGCTGTAAGTTGGGAATGTAACAGTTCTCTTCTTCCTCTCCCCCACTGTGACATGAGTTGCCAGTGTAAGGAGGGACATAAGGAATTGCTAGCTGGACTGCAATTCAGCCTCTAACATATTGCTTTAATTTGGCTTTACAATACAATAATGTGGTTCTGAGTGAAAGAAATATAAATTAAACTCATTGATAAATGAGAAAAAAGTCTCAGTTGTACCTTGTAAAACATCTACAGTAAAAAAAAAAAAAGGCTTTTTTATCTTAATACAGATTAGGTGACCCAATTTTTTCATGTAATGTGGATTATCTACATCATCCAAAAACCGAAATTGACTAAAGGATACCATTTTGGTGTTTCAATGAGCAAGTCTTCAGCCTAAATGGTCAATTTTTGACATGGTAAAAAATATACAGCACGGTGCTTCAAGTTTTTATTCTTGGGTATGTCTACACAGCAATTTGAAGGAGTAATTCCCAGTTTGGGTAGACACATATGTGCTAACCCCTGCCATGTGCTAACACCTGCCATGTTCTAGCTCTGCTTGAGCTAACCCAGCCATGTGGCTGTGGTGGCATGGGCATTGGCTCAGGCTAGCTAGCCAAGTACAATCCCATCCAATCCCCTGGTTACATACTTGGGCAGCTAGCCTAAGCCACTGCCTTTGCTGCCACAGCCTTACTGTTATGGTTAGGCAGTAGTTGAAATAGAATTAGCAGGTATATGTCTACCTGTGCTAGAAATTATACCTCCGGACAGCTCTGTAAACGTACCTGGAGGAGTAATGGCATTGCTCTAAAAAACTGGTGATGAATAGTAGAGTGGCAAAACTTGCAAATATACAAAATAAGATAGTCAAGCCTAGAGAAGACTGTGAAGAATTCTAGAGGGACCTAACAAACCTATGTAAATGGGGAGCATGATGACACGTGAAATTAATTGTCGACAAATACACAGTAATGCACTGTGGAAGAAGCTATTTGAAATTCTCCTTCTTATTGCCTATTTCTCTGCAGCCACCCATGGAGCAAAGTCTTACCCATAGAAACCTTCCAGAAAGCAAATCGTTTTTGGGCTTCACTCAGCTGAAATAGCACTTTGCTCCACAAGAAATTCTTTTGAAGTCAATAGAGGAAATAAACCAGAGTTATTTCTTTCCATAACAAGCAAGAGCATCTCTTAGTATGAGGAATTATCTCCTCTTTGTCCCAGAAGATCACCTATGTCTGAGGCAAACCTGTGAATTCCCAGAAAAAATAAAGAAAACCACATCTGGAAATACAGTGCCCCAGTTGAAAGAATTTGGCCCTTTTACACAATAAGTAGTGATGGATACTCTCAACGATATTACCTGTGAGTTTGATCCTTGATCTTCCTTGTGAATGTGAGTAGGAAACAATGTCTGTTAGTACGTCCTTTGATGAATGAAATCTATATAGCGATGTGCAACCAGTTCTAAAGAAGTCATCACTAAATATAGTGAGTTTCCTGCAATTCATAATTGTTTACAAAAACAACATGCCATACCATTCAATAATTTAGCCAAAAGTTGCTTGTCTGGACATCATAACAACAATGCTGCTGACACCAAGTAAAAGGCATCAAACATTTGCCCATATTTGGATGGGTTAAGAGACGTGATGTTTGCATTATTTTATGTGATCTATAACTTTAGATTCTCTCTCTCTCTCTTTCTCTCTCTCCCTTCCTCCCCCGAAATAAATCGACAACTATATTGTACTGCATCTGGCTTGCTGGTAGCCAATTGCCATAACGAAATGGTGCAAAGGTGCTTTGAGACCTGGTATCAAAATAAGGTCTAAACGTGAAAAAGAGCTCTGTGTAACTCATAAACTTTTCGCTATCATCAACAGAAAGTTGTCCAATAAAAGGTATTACCTCACCCAGTTTGTCTTACCAAATGGAGGTGAATTTAACAAACTGTGAAAAAGAAAAACAAATGGAAAGTGGTGTTGGCTTAGTATATTTAGTACTCGGCATTATCAAGGAACAATATCCATAATATTCTGTAAACTATTATAGACTTCACTCTCAGATATATAGCTTACAGTAAAATTTCCTCTAGCTCTGTTCTTTTGCTGCCTATATTTTCCAGCAAATACAACTACAGTGAACTTACAGAATCCGATCAATACTATTTTCCAAATTTACCTGAAGTTAAGCATTAAGTGTGAGATCCTGGCTCCATTGAAGTGAATGGCAAAACTCTGACATTAGTGGGGTCGGTACTTCATCCCACGTCTCTATTGACCACAAGGGATGGAGGACAATACTGGCAAGGAAAGAATCCAGTGCTGAATACCATTACTGCAACTCTGACTGAATGTGATCTGGTATTCTTTTTGCCATTGCTTAATGTATTTGATATATTTTCTGTTACTAAATGTACTGGATAATCTGGGTTTTTTCCCCACTTCTGCTCACTTTTACAACTATTGATGGACTGCTGAAATCGTGTAACTTTGGTGCTTTAGTAACCCAAGCCACTAAAAATCTGAGATAAAATACAATTTATCAATTTACGACTGCCAGCATCTTGAAGATTATTACTTGTATAGGGCATTGGTGGTAATCATTTTACTTTCTTTCACCAAAATGTGTCTAACGCTCTTTATTTTAATTTTTTTTTCAGTGTCATTTATCTGCATACTTGTTCCACCCACCCTCAGTTGCATGATCCTAGATTGGCTTCTGATAAAGCAGAGTATTGTATTTATAGGACAAAACGAACCAGTTAATATTGTCAAAACATTTATCAACCTTTCACATATTAGTCAAGGGCAAATTAGCAGAAATGTTTTTACTAACCACAGCTGCTATCAGGAACTGAATTAATAATAAGATAATTTAACAGTACAATTGTGTGAGTACAACAGCTCTTTCAAACGGTACATGCTCATGATTTTGACTGAGCCATCCTATTAGTTCTTTACACATTTCCACTCTTACACATAATCAAAATAATGAAATAATAAGCCTTTGTAATATAGAGGGAAGATCCTATATGTTTGCTTATGATCATTGCATATATATATGTTGGTCTATTAAAACTCAAACCTCCCTTTCTGATGGCATATCTTGCATAGTTTTGTAGCATAGAAAAATACCTATAAGGGTTGTACATAGCATGGGAAGTTATGTACAAAGCTCCCATTGATGATGACTTACTCCATGTGCATCATTCTGAAAATGTGGTTTCACAAATCAGTGTAATTTAAAATGAAGCAACAACAAGGCACACGCTGCTTTCTTTCTGATGTTCAATGAAGAAAAGAAATGCAGAAAGAGAAAGTTTAGTGCTTTAGTACAGTTTTTCTTCTCCTGGTTGGTAAAACTATTTTTGCATGCCTTTAAATGAGCAGATATAACATTTGAAGGAGTGACTATAGCAGATATGCACATAGATGCTGCTGTGGCATGTTCAGAAATATTTGTTTAAAAGCCATATAAATAAGTACTGTATTTATCCAGTAGGCCAGAAGAGTTCCAAATGATGCACATTATTTAAAAACAAAGACACTGCCTAAATCCTTGAGGCTAGGGGAAAAGGGGGCTACAGAGAGTCAGCTGTACAGCTTCCCGATCTTCACTGCCCATCTGTGTGATAGGCATTATGGAGCTCTGCTCTGCTGCTTCCTCTTGCCTCCACCATACCCCATTAAAATGATGGTTGGGGAAGCATCTGTCACAGGAGATGACTATGCCATTTCTGTCCTCTTTATAGCAACAAAGGGTTCATCTATGCATGGGGAATTCTTCACTGACCTTTCTCAGCAAGAATATGGCTTTTCTGTGGTGCTATACTACCAAAGAATCCAGTTCTCCATTTTTTTTTAAGTTCCCTGAATGCTCAGTGGACATGGATAAATTTGGGCTGACAGACAAATATGAGGCAAGAAAATGTAGGATGATGGGAATGGACTATGTTGAGAGGAGAAGTGAAGAAAGTGAGAGAAGAATAAAGAGGGAAAGAAGTGAAAAGGTTAAGGACAAGGAAAGAGAAGGTTGTGGGATGGGGAAGAATGTGAACACAGAAAGGAGAAGTAAAGGGAAGTCTTTGAAGTGAAACCTGAGAGAGAGAGAACAACAAAGAGCAAAAGAAGAAATTGAAGGGGAATGGCTATTTCAATCTCTTGAATTAATAATTCCTGATCATTATTTTTTCCTTGAAAGCTTCTTTAAGTCAAGGAAATTAAACTGAAAATGTATCTAAAAGATTTAGTATTGTGAAAACGGCCAATAAAAATCAGGAAATTCAAAGTTAACACTGACACTATCATCTTTACATATGCCATTGTTGGTGGTGGTTTGCATTCTTTTTCTTATCAGTGTAACACAGTTTGTGTTTCATATCAAAAATAGAACATGGTTCTCAAATTGATACAGCAATTACTTCCTTTATCACTCCCTGTGTTAGACTTTGCTTCGGGTACTTTTTAATGAGAATTCCTGAAATCTTGAAATTAAACCACTGGTTATTAGACATGATAGTTCAAATCTCGCACCGGGAGCAACTCCTTTTTGTATTGCATTTATGATAGGCAGTTCCTTACATGAATAATAGAATGGCCCTGAATGAATTCATAGAGGCTTTTGCCTCAGGAGAAACACCAGGTTGGGTAGATGACTGAGTATTATCCTTTGTCTGTTGACATTACTTTTAAACTTTTCTTCCACAATCTGTGGCAATGTATATTAAATAAATGATAAACACTGTTTCTCACACAGAGCCTGCTAACCATTTGAGGCACAAAGGACACTTTGCAGGTAGTTGAGAGGTTAATGTCGATAGATGAATCATTTATTTGTTCTGGGTGATGATTTTTCCCCTTTTTCTCCCCCTCCTCATTTTCTCCAATGACTGGTACTCTGCAGAGGAAACAAATAAAATCCAGCATCTTCATTAACTCAAACATATAAAAAATACTATACTGACTAATTACTTTATGTCTAAACCATTCAGTCATTGGCTCAACCCAAGAGTGGGAGAAACTGTCATTTTAAAAATTAGTGCAGTGCTATCCCTTGAAGTTCAAACATAGCGACTTCTACAAATATTTGCAATGGAAAAAGTAAAAATACCTTGACAAGTTGTTTCTTGGATATAAATAAAATATTTATTAACTGATCTAACTCAGTGAGAGGCTTGCAAAGTACCATAACACTTTGCTGACTGTTCACTTTTGATAAGTCTGTAAAGGAATTTATAGGAACAAAAACACATATAACAAATGACCGCTTCTTAAAAAACCATTTCTTTCTTCATCTTACATTTAATATACGTTAATGTATCTTTTGATTGAGGATGTGACTTTTCACAAGTGAAACATTCATTAAGATGAAACAGTGATAGTGCTGTTATTATTTTGGGGTTGATCCTTTAACTGAAACGTCAAGAGACAAGCAATCAGAAAGTTCACTTGAAGAAAGTTTGTGTATTGACCTTTCTATGCTGATGCCAGTGAGAGTTTTGCACATGTAGAAAGCGCAGAATATCAGAATGGAGATCGCACATCTGGATGTAAGAAGACAATTTTATCTACAGATTGTTGCTGCTGTTTTTGACATTTTCTATGTTAAATATTTTTATTTTTATTTTCTGTTTCTAAAGCTGTTGTTTGCTAGAACACAATGAAGCAAAAAGGGCTTACAGTGAGTAAACATTTTGTGCCCCATGCAATGTAGTTAGGCCAACATAACCCCACACTGAAATACAGCTACATCAATGGAAGAATTATTCTATTGGCCTAGCTAAGATGTCTCGAAGAAGTGGATTACCTACAACAATGGAGAAACCCCTTCTGTCAATGTAGGAGGTTTTTACACTATTGCACTACAGTGGAGCTAGCTGTAGTGGCACATTAGTGGTAGCTTAGCCTCTGTAGTGTAGATGTACCCTAACAGACAATCGTAAGAGAGGCAGGTTAGCTCCAGAATGAATGGACAAGGCACTGATTTCCTTGCTAACATTCTTGCAGATTGTAACTAGGATGAATGCAAAAATGAAAGGCAAGGAGACTAACACAGGACTCCAGAAAAATACTGTGGTTATTAGTTATTTATCTTCTTCTGTGTAATAATCGTGGCAAATTTCCTAGATATGTAGCTGGACCACTCATCTGGCATTTGTAGTTCTTTAAAACTGCGATTTTTTTTCCACACAATGTCCCACTATACTACTTCAGCAGTGACTAACAGCTGTGTGTAAAGAATTGTTCTCTCCTCTCTCCCTTGTGGGCAACTATGACCTAAAACAGGATAGGAGAGATTTGGGGCATTTTCTTCCATGTGTAGTAGCCAGTGGCACTGGCCAGATGCAAGAGGTGTTGTAGTAGGTACACAGCCTCTAAACGGGTTGTGTACACTTTTTTTGTTTTTATTTTTCTGAACCAGTTAACTTGAAGCAGTTAACAAAGCTTGTTGCAAACTACAAACATTTGCAGTTTACCCTAGGGATCAAACATTTATAGCCTGGAATGAATGTATGGGGAGTGTCCAAACTAGCCTTTACAAAGGCATTAACAACTTTGAGTTAATTGGCAATCAGCTATAAACTGTAAGGTAGTCAAACCCTTAGGGTATGTCTATATTGCAATAAAAAAAAGCAGTGGCATCAATTATCAGAACCTGCGTCAATTGATTCAGGCTCGCGGGCCTCAGACGACGGGATGAAAAATTGGAGTGTAGACTTTTTGGCTCAGGCTGGAAACTGGGCTCTGAGATGTTCCCCTTCATGGGGTTTCAGACCCGGGGCTCCAGCCCAAGCCCAAATGTGTGCATTGCCATTTTTAGCCTTGCAGCCCAAGCCTCACAAATCTGAGTCAACTGACCCGGGCCAGCCACGGCCATGCCATGGTTCTTTTATTGCATTGTAAACATGTCCATAGAAACCTTCCTATGTGCATCCCTCTGTCTCTGAAAATCCAGCAGTTCTTTCTGTCTAGTCAGGGAATCATCAGCCTTTCCATATTATACCTGAGTATATGTGTTCATACCTGTTCTGGTGTTAACTAAACCAAGATTCAGTCTGCATCTGTGCCTTTGGAGGAGTTCTCTAGTCTGTCTCAATCATCTCACTGGATTCTTAACTTAGAAGACTCTCTTTGAAGAGCAGTTTAAATGTTAACAACATTAGCAGCAACAATTAAGATATTTGTACACTAATGCAAGGAGCCTGGGTAATGAAATAGAGGAACTAGAACTACTGGTGCAGGAAGTGAAACCAGATATTATAGGGATAACAGAAACATAGTGGAATAGGGTCATGATGAGTACAGGTATTGAAGGGAATGTGCTGTTCAGGAAAGACAGAAGTAAAGGCAAAGGTGGTTGGACTAGCATTGTATATTAATGATGAGGTAGACTGTAAAGAAAGTAGAAGTGATGGAATGGATAAGAGTCTGTTTGGACCAAAATCATTTTGGCGAAAAAAGCTACTAGAGGACAACTGAGGAGCCTGATCCCTGAGCCACAGACTCATTGACAGATGTTGCAGGTGATGTTGGAAGGCAGCGTAGGGCCACAACTACTTCATGACAGTTGTTTATCCTTTCTTTTCTGTTGTTTTTCTGTGACCAGGGCGAGGTGATTTTCCTCAAAAGTAGCTGTTCTTTCTCTTACAAGTCTTCACCAGTTAGCCTTGTCTTGGGCTGTTGTCTCCCAGTGTGTGGTGTTGTCTTGATGTTTATCTTTGAAGGGTTTCTTTTGGCCAGCCTCTCTCCTGTCTCCTTTTGTGAGTTGGGTGTACAGCAATTGTTTTGGTAAGCGTGCATCAGACATGCACACACAGTGCCCGCTCCACCTCAGCTGGTGGCCCTGGGAGAAAACTGCAGAGAGGAGAAGCCAAAGACTCTAGCCAATAGGAGTAGAAATAGCCAAAGCAGGGACCTCTGGACCATTAGAGAATTTTGACTTGACTTTCTCTGGCCTGTGCTGACTGGCTGTTTGTTCCAACCCTCTCCTTTTCCCCTCCCTCCCTCTACCTCAGTCTCTTCACTTCAAATTCATTCCATACCTTTCCCTCTTCTACCCTGACTAGTCCCACTCACCTCCTTCCCCTCCCTTTTTTTCCCCCCATTAAATTTATCTCCCCAAACTAACGCCCCTCACTTCCTAAAAAAACCATGGAACTAGTGTGATGATTGCCACTATCACATTGTTCACTCTGACTGTGTGTTAGAGCCCTTCCCCCCACCCAGTGTTTGTCTGGTCTATTTAAATTGTAAGCTTTTCAGAGCTGCGACCATCTACTCTGTTTGTACAGTGTCTAGCACAATAAGACCTGATTAGACACTATTGTAATAATTAGCCACTATTATAAAAATAAGATGATGATAGTAAAAGAGGGATGGATGATGGCTTGGCAGGAGAAAATTAGGGGTTCCATTTTGGCCATGTTGAGCTTAAACTGATAGCTGGACACATACTGTATGTAGTGGTGTTGTAACCATGTTGGTCCCAGGATATTAGAGAGACAAGAAGGGTGAGAAAATATCTTTTCCACTGGTGAGAGAGCTTGTTGAAAGCTTGTCTCTCTTACCAATGGAAGTTGGTCCAGTAAAAGATATTACCCCACCCAACTTGTCACTCTGTCAGAGGTATGTGCAGATTTTAATTTGGATAGGAGATAGGCCTAGAGTAGAGAAGTGGATCTGTGTATCATGAGCTTAGAAATGATAGGCAAATTTATGTTTGTGGATGAGATTACCTAGAGACAAGATGTAGAGGGAGAAGAGATTCATGACCACAGACAGCCCTGTGGAACCCCCACAGAATATTGGCAGGAGATTGAGGAGGAGCCTCTGAAGCATATGCTGAAGGTGTGATTGTAGAGAGAGAGGTAGAGAGCCAGGAGAGGACAGTGTCATGGAAGCAAAAGATGCTAGTAGGAGAGGCAAGTGGGATAAATAGTAGATGGAGGATTTCATGTGAGAGACTAAAGCATGTCTGTATTGTGAGGGAAAGCACAAGAGGAGAGTAAGACGTTACGGGCAAGACTAAAGGAGGGGATAAGAGTGGGCATGAGGGAGGTCAAGAGATGGGATGGGGTCAGTGGGGCAAAAGGAGAGGTTAGAGAAGAGCAGATGTGAAAATTCTGTGTCTATAACATAGAAGAAAGAGGAGAGAGTTGTAGCAGAGAAGGTTGTATTTTGCCAATTTTCTCTTTGAGGAAATCACTGATATCCTGTGCAGAGAGAGAAGTGAAGGTAAGAAGCGGAGGGGGGTGGGAAGTTTTGAGGAGGGAGTCAAAGGTAGGAAAAAAGTCAGTGGGGATTGCAGAAATGTGATTCAGTTAGGGTAGAGAGTTGCTTAGCTAGGAAGATGGCAAAACTGAAGGAGGAAAGAACAAATTTGAAGTGGAAGAAAGCCTGCTCATGGGATTTCCACCAGGGATGCTTCTAGGTGCAAGAGCAGTAGAGGAAGCAGGGCTTGGGGATTGGCAGGATGACCTTTGAAAGGGACAGGGGCAAACATGTCAAGGGTGGAAGAAAGTGAAGCATGGAGAGAATAAACACTCATGTCAGTGGAAGAAAGGGAAAGCAAAGCAGGAAGGAGAGGGCTGAGAGTGGAAAAAAGTCATCAGTGCTGACAGACTGAAAGTCACAGAAAAGCTGAGTGAGGATGAGATAGAGGGGACAGAAGGATGATGCTGAAAGAAACCAGATGACAATCAGACAGGTGGAACCCCACAACAGAGAAACCAGAGACCTCCGAACTAAGGGAAATGTTCCAAATTAAGAGAGAAAATACCTAGTTTCTACCAACAGGAGAAAATGAAATATGAAATTATTGGAGTCCACTTCTATGGGACCAAAAATGTAAATATAGGTGACAGTGGGAGTATATTTATTTTATACCTAGTAGCTATATAAAATTTCTTTTTAGGACTCTTTTTATGATTCTTTCTGAAACAAAGACTTATTAAATTTACTTGGCAGCTGAAAGGCAGGGTAGAAAAAAATAAGCTGTGCTTTTTTCTTAAAGCAGCCTTTGGCAGCTATCCATCTTTTATTTTAAGCTGATGAGACTCAGAAACAATGTTTACATTTACTCTCTTTGGAAACTTTTAAACCTCATTTTTAGATACCGTTGATTTTAATGAGAAATGTCATGAAGTCCAGTTTGTGACCTAATACAATACCGGTTTAGTGAATTAAGTCTGCAGGAAAAGTATCGTGAAAGCAAACAACCAACCTTCTGCTGATGAGCCTGGCAAACTGTAATAAATAAATAATTGTGCTAAATAATGATTGGTACATTTAGTCTACACCATTTGGGCCTCCTGTACAAATATTTCAGTGGTGGATATCTCTATTTATACAGTGAAAAAATTTATCAACAGTGTTTTTTATTGAAAGGTTTTTTCTGAGCCTTTAGGGTGTCCAATCTAAATATTTATTTTTTGTTCATTTCAAGTTACTTTCACTTTGCAGCCTCTGTTTCCTTTACTCAAAGTAGCTAGCAAGACCATAAACCATGGTTTATGCACAGAGCTTGCAATAATATGTTTCTTAATAAAGACATGTATTTCTTTTATTTGTTTCAGAGGTTACTGACAAAAGAATGTAACAGACTAATTCACTGAAAATGTCTTTGCTCCATCTCAGCTGGCTCTGGTCATGATTTTGAGGATGGCTGGCTTATTGAGGTGAACTTCTGCATCATATCCATGTCTGCAGTCATGGATGCTGGTCTCCATCTTGCTGGCAGAGCTAGCAAAAACAGGTGAAGATTCTTTCTTTGCCAGCATATGTGGCACTGCTGTCACACAGACACAACCAGTCTCTTACAGTACCTGTTAAATCTTTGTCCTCTCTTGCTCTTCCTTTGCTACTTCCCTTTTCTTCTTTCCTGCAGGGAACTCTGATACAGGCTAACTCTTTCCACTCATCAGGTGTCCTTATATTAAGAGTTTGTTTGAACTCATATAATTTCTCCCTTTTATACACTGTTGTCCATCTATTCTCTCTATGGTAGATTAGATAGAGTACCATCTACATACCAATGCATGTGGTTTTTTCCTGTAATATCTGACATTAAGGTAGAAGCAATGGAGAGTTATTTGTTGAACTATCTAGACAAACAGCATAATTTTAATGCAAAAAATATAAAGAGATTTTTGTCCAGTGTAATGGATTGTTATAGGAATGTCCACTTGTTAACACTAATTAAAGTACATTGTTCAGTATGTTTATGCCCTGAAGAAAGACAAACCAATGCAATGAACTACCACCCATGTTAAGGACAATGCTCAAATATTGCATTAAGCATATATTATAAGAAAAAAAATCAACTTCCTTGTGGGCATGGGCCTATATATATTCTGTTATGTCAGAAATACTAGTAGGCAAAATGGAAAACTATGAGTGCGACATATTTTGTTACCATTCCAACATTCTTAACAACTGTTTGACTTAAAGTAAGTACCATATTAGGGAGATTTGGAGGGGCTGGTTTATGAACCAGCAAACACTGTGGTTTGAGAATCTCTGGTTTCCCAAAGCAATGAGGGGTTTGCATCCATTTTTCTGTTAATGTATAAATCATAATTGACTAAAGTCCCTCTGAATAATACTTAATTTTGTCTCCAGACTCTGCAATTTAGTTGGTGATAAAAGATGATACTTTGGGCAGAGTAAATGGAGCAGCTGCTGTCTATCAGAGAGAAAAATTGATGATTTGGCACTCAGCAGATACTTTGTGGTCATCATGACTGCTATCTGCAGAATCATCCATTTCCTTCGAGGTCTGTTCCATTTGTTTCCCAGAAAGGCCTGTTTCCAAGCAGTCTTGAGGATGAGATCTTTATTATATTACTCACTGCTCCAACTCTCATCAACTGCTTACCTGTCAAAGCAGAGATGACCCATAACTTTTCATGGTATGTGGGCGGCACATGACCACCCCATATATCTTCTCTGGCCCCTTTCCTACTTTCCCTGAGCCTCCCACACTTTCTCCAAGCCAATATTATCCTGTCCCCACTCCTCTCACAGCTTCTTCCCCACTTACTTCTTCCATTGCCTCCCTGCTGTGGGCACAGTGCGGGCTGGAGTAGAAACCTACTGTCCAGCAGATAACTGCAGCAGTAGGCAAGGAAGGGATGTCACTCAGAGGGCTTTACCACGTCCTCTCTGGCAGAGCTGAACATCCTCCTAGCAGGTTCCAGTGGGAGTGCTACGTGCTGGTGCCTTTCCCACTCAGCTGCACTCAGCCCAGCTCCCACCCTGGCAGAAATCAGGGTCGGGCACATGTCATCTCTGCATCAAAGGTAAACTGGGAGTTGAAAAGCAATCCTTTGTTGCCATGAGCTCTGTGAGTTTGAGTCTCTGAATGTGTGCCAGCATAGGGCTCTGGCTATAAAGTTCTGGCTTATGTGAATTTCTAGGAAAATCCATAGTAAGCATTGTTTGCAGGGGAGCAACAGTTGGTGGAAATTCCTTCTGATGTTTCCCCTCCTCTGTCCAAGCTATTGGAGATTGCCCTTCATTTTTCTCAGTATCTGACTATATAACTTTATATTTTTCTTCTTACTTATCTTCCTTCTTATTGTTAAGGGTCTGTATACTGATAATAACTCTGCTGTGTGGTTTCATTATTCCACTTTCAATCCCTCTTCGGTAATTCTTCAATTATTGCAATAGGGTTGGGTTTATTCGCCGATTTGTTATTCTTGCCTTCTATAATTATCAAAATTTACTGCCCCGTCATGAAAATCTATTCATCTGCCTTTTACCATGATAATGAAAAAACTAACAATATGTTACTACACTGTCAAAATGTACTTGCCCCAGGTGAATATGCAAGTAGAATTTTTAGAAGACTGATTGTCTAAACTTACGTTTATATACTGCTTTTCATCTTAGCAACACTGTGGTACTAGGCTCACACAACTCAGAAATTGGTTGTAAAGGAAATTCTATAAAGGTTTGACCCGCACAGAGAATTTGAAATATTCCAAATGTTATTCTTGCAATATTTTATTTTAATTCCTTATGACCTACTCCTGCACACACTTATGCAAGTAATTTTCTTCATTTGAGTAGCCCTACTGATTTCATGAGAGTAAAGTTACTCATGTGCACATATGATGGTAAGAGCAAAAATTATAAAAAATTTACCGAAATGATCATGCAGGTATCAGTAGGTCATACTTCCTAAAAGTGTTTGTTTATCTAAAACTTCTAGTTCTCTAGTTATTAAAGCATAACATGTGAGGCATGATCTGACTTAGCTTGTGAGAAAATATGTGTTAATTCAATGTCTTGTGTTTTTTGAGAGTTCATATCTTCCATTTATGACTGAGTGCCACCCACAGTGAAAACAATATAATCGGGCAACCATGTACCCAAAGCTTTGTAGTCTGAATTCTCTCTTTCTCTGCAAATTTGTCTGTTCCTTGCTTGTCAGGATAGACACAAGGCCCAAATATACAGGCTACCCCCTGAATAATGATCTCCAGATCCTGGAGGAAATAATGTTGAAGGTTAACTAACTTGAAACAAAAATGGACTTTAGGACAACGAGAGAGAGTGAAAGAACTCTCATACTAACAATACTGAATCCAGTACTGATACCTTTGATGATCTATAGATAGGAAAAAAATACACATCACAAAAAAGATGCAGAAAGAAAAGTGACAAAGTACTTAATGACAACTGAAATGTTCAGGAATAAAGCCATATCTGTAGTTTATGATGACATCTCCTCTATATGTACATAGTATTCATTCCCTATATTATAGATTACCCATTAAAAATTAAAGGGCATATAGACTCCCAAGCAGAAATCCATCTAGAAATTAAGGCAGTGTAGAAACTATCTTCCGTAAATTTCCTGTTGTTAGAGAGAGAATTTTTTTCAAAGAAGTGAACACTGTTTCTGAACATGGACCTATTATGCAGGCAAAAAGGCAAGAATTAATCACAATAAAGAATAATTTCCAAGCGCGCATCCACACACTTTCATAGTTCCAGAGAGAGACAGACAGACAGAGCTGCACAAGCCACCTTATTATAGCCAATCAAATTATGGGATGACAGCCAACAAAAGTTTTATTGTTCTAGGACTGTGAATGTAGAAAATGATTATTAGACACCGTTATTAAAGAAGTGCAAAAGAGAATGGAAAATGGAAAAAAATACATTTGACTTGACTGGCATCCCAATCATTCTTTAAAAGAATTAATTGTAAATAGGTAGCACCATATTAGAAGCATGAAGGTCTGAAGTTTTGTGATGCAAGACTGTTAGCTGTGTGACTGAATATGTCTTTCTGTTATGTTATAATAAAATACAAAGAGCTATGTTAATGTGGCACTACAGTTGCTGGTCTGCTCTGAAAGATGACTGTGAAAAGAGCACCTTTTTACTCTGTAGATCTGCTCCTGGCCTATATCAGAGACCTGCCTGCTTACTATGAAGGATGGGGGTTAGTATGATTTTTCACTACCATTAGGCCAGACAAGCCCTGGGTGAGAGAACTGAAATAACTTCTGTTTCGTGTAACTGGGCTGCATTTTCAGGATCACCTCTGCAGCCCTTTCTCTTCAATGTATGCTCTCAATGACAGTGATGGCAACAAGATGGTAGTTATGTCACTGAGAACAGATTTTAAAACTGATGTGGTTGTCTGGGTGTAAATGAGGGCAGTTGTAGCTCTGCAGAATCTGTTATTGGGGATGATGCATGAGCCAGAAATAACCTAGTTTGACTTTCAGACCCAGGCTTAGTCTGTAGGCTTGGCAATTAGAAAAAACATTGTGTGCTTGTTTCCTTGTAAGCTAATTAGATCTGGACATATACTGGGGGGGAGTAATCATGGAATCACACCAGACAGTTTTTAGAAAGGCATTCTTCAAAATACAACTGCATGTTAAAGTTTCATAGTAAAATTCCTGTTCAAAAATGCAAAAGTTGAGTAGGAAATATAATATATAGCAATATGGCCAAGTTAGCATTGCTGCTGGAACTGGCATCTTGTAACTGTTGCTTTAAATGTTCAGCCTTATCACTGTATTAGAATAGTTTCTCTACATTTAATCTACTTGTTTTAAAAAAGATAAGAAAAAGAAATTTCCTTTGCATAATATTAGTATTTAAATTGTCCCAATATAATGGAAATTATTTGCAAATTTAAATATAGCAATTTATAGATATATAAAACTCCAACTATATTTTCCCATGGGTTAGAAGGTATCATTGGTTGATATCAACGGATATTTCTAGTTAAGAAATAATGGTGTTATTTTGTTGCATATAATTATATCGTTAACTAACGTGTTTCATATGCTCCCCCTCCCACCACATCTCCAGAAACAAATAGTAACAATTGTCTTTTTTTTTTCCCCCTTCCCAAGAAAGCTATTCATTAAGGGCCCAAGCATACATTCTTTTGCTCACTCCTACTCATGTCAGTGGATGTTTGGGGTGCATGTAGTATAAGGGGGATCAGGCTCTGTTTTTTGTAACTCTCAAAACAAAATGTGATTACAGTATTAATGGCCTTCCAATCAATTGTTATAGAAAATGTGGTTGAATGTATAATACATTAGAAGTTTTACTTTGGTTTTTTAATATTACTTAATTAAAAAATTGAATCATACTGACACATCCTTTGACTTTGTTGTTGAACTTTGAAAAATATACAGAAGAAGCCTAGATTCTGATCTCACTTATACCACTATAAATCAAGTATGACTCCTAGACCTGCTGTCAGATAGAATGTGGCCCCCAATTTTAAAATGGAGCATTTTCTGGCCAATATTCTAAAATGCCGGGGCTTTTAGGCAGGCATATCAACAGTTAAACTTGGACCTGAGAAAATATTGCCCTTCATATCAGAGAAGGACCAGTAGTCATATAACCAGTTGGTATTTACGCAAATTCTTATCAATTGAAGCTTTGAATAGATGAAACAGAAAATAAACAGAGAGAAAATGTTAATTGAAAAACAATTGATGTGCTCTTACATAATGTACAACAATGTAAAAACTACAGAACTGTATATAATATTTTAATGAGTATGTTCTTTTAGAAACATGTAATAGATGACTGCAGTAGTATTTTATCAAAATGCAGGACTTGTAACAAGAATTACTCCCTTTTTGTTTAACAGATGAGTAAATACTCCAATAAATATCTATACAAATTGTCACCAGCTGTAATTTATAAACATGTTGCAGAACAATTTCCTTATTATTTTTAACACCTGCATTTTGTTTTCCTGTTAACTCAACACAGTTGGGTATAGATTACAAAGAAGTGGTGGTTGAGCTGGGAACTCAGAAGTAGAGGGTGAAGAATAATAATGCCACATAATTATATTTTCCCTGTGTCCTTTTTGTAGAATACTGCATGGAAAATCAAACACATAGTAAGAAATGATATTATGGAGAGACACTAAACTCTCCATAATTTAGCTTCACAACTCGTGAGTAATGCAATCACCCTAAACTCATATTGATTAAGACCTTTATTCTACAACATACTTCACAAGTGGCATAGCGCAATCACTCTAAAGTTCTCTTGATATGTTAGGACTAGATTGTATTTTGGACTACATGCCTGTGGAGGGGATGTAGTAGGGAAAGTAAGACCCTCCCTGATACTTGCATGTGGGTTACCCAGATCTTGGGACTGTACAGACAGATATAAGTGTTTGTAGGTAGATACAAAAGGGTGAGGAACACTGCACTGGGGGGAATTTCCCTGCGGGCTGCTCCATTCACTCTACTGTTCCTATATGTCACAGGTCAGAATCTGGCTCATGGAATGCCCAGGGTTGATAGTAGATTGGGGAGAGGAGCTGACTTACGGTCTTTCAGATGATCCATAATTAAACACTTCCATACTTTATTTTTAGGTGAAGAGGTAAGTTTGAATTTAGTTTTGCCTGGAAACTTGTACTAGTAATAACAATTCACATTCTGACCCTTGTATTGGAGGCAATGTGGGTATATCCATTCTACTTAAGGTGCTCATTCAAAATAACCATCGCAAACACTGAGAATTATTTCAGCAACCAACTTGGTTGAGCTACCAATAGTAAAACTAGAGCCAATAATACCTTGAACTATGAGAGGTGAAACTGAGTGAGTGGTCCCTTTGGCTCCTAGCTCATGAGGTGAATTTCAGCACTGGCCTTCAGGTATCTTTGGTTTTTCCACATAATTATTTTATTTACTTCCAGAGAACACATTTCTAAATACAGCTGAATTTAGACAAAATTATTTTTTCCTAGCTATGGAAGCAGAGCTATATTTTGATCTCCAAGAAAGGAAAAAATACACTGGTATTGTGGAAACTTAAATCATACTTTTATAAAGCTGACTACCACTAACAGATGAGTATGTGACCTTTGAAGGCTTCATTTACCCAAATTAAAGAGCAAATGATGCACATACAGATTTTCATGCAGTGTAATTTTGGAATGCTCTGGGATATTTAACTTTGGCAATAAGACTAAAGTTGATCAGCACAGCCAAGAAACAACAGTTCTTTCAGTTTTATCAGCAGGAGTGCTTTGTTTTGGACAGATGATTTAACAAAATATCTGGGAAGATGGGATTAATCTGGGGAGATAAAACCAGGTAAGGTGACATTTGTGAGACTCTAGTAAATCAAAGAGAGAAAATTATTTGATTCTTGTAGATAAAATATATTTTACACAAATTAGATATGAATGTATTGCCGTTGCCCTAAGTTTGAAGAACCTGTGTTCTCTAAAAAGATCTATTTTCATATTATGAGGTATTATTTAACGTAAGCAATCATGCCAAAAAATAGAATGTTAATGCTAGCCAGATAACTCACCATTGTGTGCAGCTATACTGGAAGCTAATATCAAGTTAATGTTTAGATTTATCAGAGATATTTTCCATTAGCTCTCTATTTAACAAATGATCAGCAATTGTGTATAATAGCCAATCTCCTCAAGTCTTAATGATCATGGATAGACACAGTAAGAGATTAACATAAAATTAGCACTGATGCAGCTATTTAAGAACCTCAAAAGAATCTGATATTCGAAATCAAGTAGGTTCAATATGTATCAGAGCCTGGTCAAAACCACCAGGGTGGTTGGGCTCACATGTTCCCCATAGTGCACATCAATCTTTGTCCCTCCCCTCCCACTTTTTCTATTACTTTCTACTAATCTTCTAACTCCACAAAATACGATATAAAGATGTAGGGGGCATGTTCCCTGCTGATTTCTCTTGCACCCTCTTTGGGGCTTGTATCCTCCAAGGTGCTGAGTCCTTCCCGGGAAGTGCTGAGCATTTTTGTATCCCACTGACTTTCCTAGGTGATGCTTAGCATCATCACAGGATTGGGGGTCTTTATTTCTTTTAAAGCCTGGGCATCTTAAAAATACATGCAAAATTTGCTATTATAATTTGTGAGGCCTTTCACCCTATTGGTCTGATACTGCTCTGCATTACCTGGTGCTTATTATGTTTGGATCTCTTTCAATTACAAAAATAAATTAAACATTTTGTGACTATTTCATGATTCTAGTGCTTTATCTTGCCGTTCTCTTGTCACAGCAGTATGTTAAATCATAACACTATCCTAAATCCTTCACTTTGGCTTTATTGTTGACCATCCTTCCAACTCACTAAAAGTCTCAACTTTTTTGAGGCCCTGAACAGAACTACCCAGGACCTCAGTAAAGAAAGGGAGGAAATCATCAGCAACACTGTGGGGATAGGTGTCAACAAAACATTACCAGACTGATACAAATCCTTCAAATGGTCCTGAAATCAATTCTGAATGTTTTCAGAACCAGAATTTGAGCTGTTATGTTTTTTCCCAACCTATTCCTCTCTCCTTTAAAGTGGCTTATCTATCCCTACTGGGTAAAACTTACTGCGACTTGCAAAGCAGCAATTATCCTAATTATACTTCACCATTTAAAACCATCTTCTGGAAGATGATTTACAAGAATTACATAAAAGAGATCTATATACAATGACACACTTGCTTGTTTGGCCTGAAGCATTTCATGTTTTCTAGCTTAATCGGAATTCTTATGAAGAGTAGAGACATTCTAATGAGTTTTACATGACTCTTGTGCCTGAAGATGTATTCAGAATTGTGCTTGGCTATTTCTTTTTTTTTTCATTCCAGTACAGCTGAGGGGGTCAAACAATCCTCTATTACTCTGACATACTGTGAGGCATTTGTTGTGGTATTCATGAGATCACAATTGCTACCAGTGTGTCTGTTCATTTCCAGAAGCTGAGAAAGTTAAAATGGGCAAATACTTAACCCAATCTAAAATATCATCAGGAGGAGCAGACACTTCGATGTTCCAGTGCGTACCGATGTTTGAATGTTCCTCCCATAGTACAATTGGCAAAATTAGGGACATGAAAGTGCTGGAATTTTCCCCACTTCTTTGTTAACACAATTTAATTCTACTTTCTTTTTAAAGGGTGTAGAAGTTTGAAGATTGGGGACCAAATAAAAACAGCTGTTCAATTCTAGTGTTGAAGCCACCAATATTGACTTTGGGCAACAACTGTATCTGTTCATCAGAACAGTTGCTAATGCATGATGGGCAAGATATGGCAGTAATTTGATTTATGCAGCTTTGGAGTTTTGTAATAATTCTAAGGTCTCAGATTTGTCCTCTGTGCATATTTTGGAAAGATGGTTGCTGATACATGCATGCACAGTAAACTAATATTCCAAAATAGCATGGTAATCTGAGCCATGAATCAAAGGGCAGAATCAAGATAAAAAAGTCCATGTAAGAATGACAATATACCAGAGCATTTAGGTTAGAAACCCAGTTTGAAAGACACCAATCATAGCTAGACTGGTTTTACTGTGAAATAATCTTGGCTGTGAGTTTCCTGAAGCAATTTACTACAAAGCTCCCAAAGTGCAATTATCACTAATATATTTCTGCAGTACTGCACTTGCTGTAGTGAGACACACTAAAAGAGCTAACCTTAAATGATTAATACTAACAATAGAAATCTGATATGAAATAATTTAATATAGAATTCTCCCTACTGCACCAGTTTTGTTTCCAATTTTATTATTACCATAGGCCATTAGTGTAGCACGTTAATGTTGTTAGTGTATTTGCTGGTTGTACAGTGTACTTAACACTGATTATAGAACCATTCAGAAGCTGTGCTTTTGAACATTTTTAGGTGGTGCAGCTACAAGAATGACTGTAATGGGGTTCAGCATACTTAAGAACATAGAAATTACTGCAGCTATATATTGACCATTATAACAGAAAGCTTTGTAATGAAGGAGAAGAATAATTGAATCATCTACCATAATATTTTCTGCTTTCAAAATGTTGAGGGTATGATGATATGCAATTTAGTTTTATAAAACAGTTGAACACTTTTTTTTAAAGATGTAATTGGATATACCAAGCTGTTCTGTTGGGCAAAACACCCTCCTCAAAGGCATATTGCTAGCACTGGGGAATAACAAAAAATAAAAGAATGGCTGATGCTTTCTTAAAATACAATTTTATTTCAAGCATATACTGTCCCAGTTTTTGCCTTTTAATAGTAAAAAGGTATTGCACTTAGTTCTTCACAAAGTATTTATCAGATTGTTAACATGTCTGTTCAGAAACCTGCCCAGTAAGACATTTAAATAAATGAATGTACTATACTAGAAATGGAAAGAAATATTCTAGCTGCTGATACTGCTTATGGAGCCTTTCACCTAGAGGTCACTGATTCAAATCCAGTTCTGGCTGGCAATGACCTTATTGTCTAAGGCTGTTCAGTGGCCTACATCAAATGTAGTTGTGATCTCACTCCAATTCCTGGTTAGTAGCTGTCCTCATCACCCAAGCAACCATCACAGTTCAGACTACTTGGTGTCTATGATAGCAATTGCTACAGAGAAGAAAAGGTTTGAAAGGCCCTACAGAACAGAAATGGTCTCTTCAGGTTAGGTTTGGAAAGCTGTTGGCAGGGCAAAGTACAGACAAGATTGTTATTTAAGTAAACAGAGGACATCCGTCTCCAGGGCGGTCAATACTGTGACTATCATGAACACTGAACTGTTAAAAAAAACAAAACAAAACTATGGACTGAATCCTGCAAAGCCTTATTCACGAGTAGTCTCATTGTTCTTATTGGGACTATTTGCTTAAGGACTGCTCATGTAACGGAGTGCAGGATTGGTACCTAAATTATTAATATTCAGTGTTATTCAAGTCAAAGCTTGCTCTTAGAGATCTAACAAACAACTTGTTTTCCAATTTCATGCTGTTTTGATCCTCAAACATAGCTTCTGATTAGCAATGATGGAACTTACCTGTGCTCAACGGCTCAACCGTTTCCGTGTTCTGGAAAAATGGGTGAACACTGAGGTGATGAAATTTACAGATGACCCAGATTTATTTAGTAAAGTCAAAACTAAAGAAACCTGTGAGGAACTTCAGCTAGGTGAATGGATAATACAATGGCAGATGAAATGCAACGTGGCTAATGAAAAGTAATATGTATTTGGAAGGAATTGTTTAAACAACACATGACATGCTTCTAAGCTTCTAATGACTAAGAAAAATGTTCTGGATGTCTTTACAGAAAGTTCAGTGTAAACATCTTCTGAATGGGCAGTGGGGTCAAAAAGTTAAAATGAGATCAGTATAACAAACAGAAATTTAAAAAAAGTCTTAAAAAATGTGTCAGTAGCAAAAAAGGGATGAACTGGATGCCCAGGGTAACTATAGGCCTGTGAGCTTGACATTGATCCTAGGCAAAATAATTTAATGGTTGATACAGACTTGATTAATCAAGATTAATACAGGCTAATATAATTAATGCCAATCAACATGTGGTATCGAAAATAGGTCTTGTTACACTGATTTGATATTTTTGATGAGATACAAGTTTGGTTATAGAGGTAATATACTTCGACTTGTGTAAAGCATTTGACTTGGTACCACACAGCATTTGATTCAGAAAATGGAACAATTCAGAATCAATATGTCTGCCACATTAAATGGATTAAAAACGGGCCTAACCTCTGCCCCTAAAAGGGACTGAGGTGTTTAAATCTGGTTGGAGGAAGGCACCTCCCTCCGTTCAGGATTCACAGTCATGACCCCTCTCCTGGAATTAGGTGCCTAAGCTCTTTCCGACAAGAAACAAAGATGAGGTGGTTGTGATGGTTGCCCCATTATAACTTTTAGTCCAATGGCTAACGCATTTACCCAGGAAGTGGAAAACTTGGGTTTCCCCTTCTGTCTGATGTGGAACAGGGACTTGAACTTGGGTATACCTCTCCCAGAAGTAAGTATACTTGAGTGTACCTCTCCTCACCACTGGACAATAGGATATTCTGACGTAGGCCTCTCAGTCTCTCCTTTTGTTTCTGCTCCACTGTGTATAATGGTAGAATATTGAGCAGTAGTAGAGATGTTCTATTACTTCTGTATTTGGCTACTGAAATACTGTGTCCAGGTCTTATTTCCAAACATCAAGAAGGAGGCTGAAAAAATGAAAAGGGTTCAGATGAGTGCCATGAGAAAGATTAAAGGATTGGAAAGCATGCCTTTTAATGAAAGATTCAAAAAGCTCAGTCCTTTAGCTCACCAGAGAGAAGGCAGAGGGGTTACTTAATCACAATCTATAAGTACCCATGTGGGGAACAGATATTTGATAATAGAAAGCTCTTCAGCTTTGCAGACAAAGGTATAACAGGAACCAGTGGCTGGAAGTTGAAGCTAGACAAATTCAAACTAGAAATAAGGTGCAATTTTTTAACAATGAGGTCATTAATCATTGAAATAACTTACCAAGGGTTGTAGTGGGTTCTCCATCATTGGAAAAGTTTACATTGAGATTTTTTTTCCTCCTAAAAGATGAGCTCTAGTTCAGACCCAGCTTTTGAACTTAAAGCAGGAATTAATACAGGGGTGTCGTAAGGTTTGTGTTATACTGGTGGTCACACTAAATGATCATAATGGTTCCTGCTGGTCTAAAAAATCTATTAATTATAATGCCATTATTCAAAATCAATAGTATGCCCCACCTGGAATGCTGTGTTCAGCTCTGATCACCCCTTCTAAAAATGTATAGCAGAACAACAAGAACTACTGAGAGGTAGTTCATTGCCACAAGTTACCATCGTGGCACAAAGCTTAGTAGGATTCAAAATTGGATTAGATATTTTTTTGTAAAATGAAAGCACCAATGGTTACAATAAATAGGATAAAACATTTTATAAGAAATATAAATTCCATAGCATTACGGCATAAGCCAACTACTAACTGAAGGTGTTTAGAAAGAAACTTCTCTATAGGCCAGTTATTCCATTATGGGATTCTCTCACCTTCTCTGAGGTGTCTGGAACTACTGAAGGTAGTAGTGTAACAGAGATGAAACACTGGTCTCCACTGCTGTTTGTAACACTCTGCTTCTGGTCTACAGGAGACACATTGGTGCTCTAGTGTTTACTCTGATAAAAAACACTTTCTTTTTGGTGCACAAATTAATTACAAGGTTATGCTTTTAGAAACAAAAATTCTGAAAAAGAAGTCAAATCTAAGCCTGTATACTTCACTGTAGGAATTATCAACATAAACAAAGATACACCTAAGGCAGCCCACATTTCCCACCGGATTGTGAGATCTCTTGCTGTGGGGTTTAGTGTTTCTGTTCTTGATCATTGTAGAGACACTGTAGCAAAAAATAACTTCATTTGCAAAGAAAATACTTTCAGTGTGAAGTCAAGGAAGCCATCTAGTCTGGATCTTATGAAGAAGAAAATTCCCTGCCACAATTGTTCTGAAAAAAATCTACAGTAAAACATTCAACTTGTTCCTGCACTTTGCCATCCAATTATATATATTCAAAATATTTTTTTTAAAAAACAGCAAAGCTCTTGGGAGACACACGTGCACAGTAGAAACACTGTTTAAACTTCTAACTTCAGAAATGTTTATGCATCAAACTATCTTTACCTAACAAGCCATAGGAAAAACTTTTAAAGCTTTGCTGTATTTTCTCCCCAAAAACTAATCCCCAGTTTTCAAAACAGTCAGTCACAGTGAATAAACTTGGTTAGTGTTTTAAAATACATATATTTTCTGCTGGTCTGGCTCATTTACCCAGCCTGAGCAGTAGAAAAGGACTGGAATCTGACTGCTGCTCTGAAGCTATGAATTCCCCTGGCCAAGAGGAATTTTCAGCTGGCTCACATACCAACCACTTCCCCATATTCCCCCATCATTAAATATGAGGCATGTCTGGAAAGAGAGGGCACGTAATAGAGGTGAGAAGGGATGGTGCCATAGCTTCCTGCCGCCAGTTCACAGCTGACATTGGGCCCCTTATGCACCATAGCCTGATGTCTTATTCAGAGTTCCATGTGGGCCAGAGTCACTTGAGAATCAAACAGCAGCAAGTGGCTGCCTGACAGATCCCCACTGCCCTGCGCCTTTTCAATCTTGGTGCAGGAAGAATTCTAGTCCAATAGCTGTAAGTTAGTGGGTTTCCACCTCCCAGCTAGCTTTTCTTTCCCCTGGAAAAATAGGGAATTTCATACATCATCAAGTGGTGGGCAGATGCAGAAACAGCAGCAGAAGCAAACAGTTTTGTCTACCAACAGCCGTGGTCTGTGGGAACTACTTAATAAATGTCCATACCTTCAAGTCCGCATCTCAGTTTTCATACCTATAGCTTGTCACAGATTTAATTTCTCATGTTGGTAGAAGTTCAATACCTAACTTCTTTAAAATATGCTGCAAATGGTTGTTTATCATAGTCATTATTAGTTCGCCAGAACCTGCTCTGCTGAATTAGCACTCCTGAAAGCAATACCTCCTGTCAATCAATTGACAGGAGATATTGCTTCCAGGAGTGCTGATTAAGCAACACAGGGAACTCACAGTCTAGAGAAAGCTGAAGAAAACTGCAGTAGAAGAACATTTTTTTAAAAAGTACAGGGTTTTTATTCTTTAAAATGAGGGACAGGTGGAGAGAAGAAAACCAAAAAGGATGAAAAAGTAGAAGACACAAGGAAAGCGAGATAGAAAAGAAGAGGTGATCCATTTTTTTTTCTTTCCCTTTTTTCTTCTGGTGCTGCCCTGGTTTTAGAGTTAGCATCTTCTCCTTTTCCCCATAACCGTGTAATTAATTAGTATTGTTGCCTCTTCTTCCACACTAGTGTCGGTGTTCTGCCATGTGGTAGCAGAATTCAGAAGCCTTGTAGCTTGGTTTCCCAGAGAAAGAGAAATCAGCAATGTGGAATCTAGGTATATTTATTTGCACACGTACATCAGTCCTGGAAGAGAGCAAGTCATAATCATCCCACAAGCACTCCTCTCTTCCAGAAATCTCAATTCACAAACCAATGCCTGGTTCCCAGAAAGCGACTCTTTAGATTTGCCTGAAAAATATAGAAAATAAGGCAGAGAACAAACTGTTCTCCGCCACAGCTTCTCTCAGAGGACCACTACATAACAAAGCTAACAACAACATGGCATTTATTCAAAGACTAAAAACTTGCTTGTGTAATAAGAGCATTTGTAAGTCTCTGTATAACAGCACCATATGGTGACTCTTGCCATAACAGTATAATTTATTTTTATTTCTTGAATGCTGACAGTGTTCTTAGGGCTATACAAAACAGACAAAAGTACAGACCCTTTGCTAAGAAAATTGACATTGAAATCACTCAGTATTAGGGTGGAACCACCACTGCCAACCTATGTAGCTTCACACAGCTATGTAATTTGTGCATTAATGGACTGATCCCCTCAGGAATGCTCTGCTTCATTCAAGGTGCTGAGCACCACAGGGCCTTGCCTGACAACTCATCCACATTATTTAGTGCCATCCACAAATTATGAAAGCATTTTATAACTCACTTTTGGCTGCAAGCCATAGGTTCTCAAAGACTTTGAAGTACTGGGCAGTGTTGGCACTGGCCTGCAACCAAGAAAGCCCGTAGAGAGGAGAGAGGAGAGCCGGACAGGAATTCCCAGTCAGGGAGGGATGTGGGGTTGTGCAGGGCCTGCAATCTGAAAGGATGTGGCTGCTTAATTCCAAGTGTGAGTCAGATAGGCAAACAAACCAGAATTCTCATCAGGCAAAGACTGGGGGATGCAGCAACTAGGAGAAAAAGCCTGTTTTCAGGCCCCTGTATTCTCAATATTTGTATACATTTAAACCCTTATGAGCCAGACAGTGAGAAGTGGTGGGGGCAGGTTCTGCAGTACAGTGGGGTGGGTAGGCTGAGAGGTGACCATAATCTGGCCCCTAGTTATCTCTGTGGGGTGTAAGGGACTTGCAGACATTGCTTGTAGTCCAGTTGAGTTCAAGATAGGGGGTACATGGAATTGGGAGCTTATATTTGTCTTTGGGACAATGTTGAGGTAGGAGAAGGGCAATTGTGCGGGAAAAGGGAAAGATGATCAGCTCTGTCTTGATGGATTTTTCAAGGTCTAGTGAGGACATCCAACACTTCTGCTAATTTGAGAGTTTGAATAACCAAGAGCTTCAGTTCTTTGGAGTTTCTAAACTCTGTGGGGCTCAAGCCTGAAAGTAAACTGCAGAGCTGCAGTAGAGCTCCATTCCTGCTGAGTTTAAAAGATCTTGTCCTGCAGAGATTAGTAGCTCTACAAGACTGAAGTGGTGAAGCTCCTGTCTAGCAGAACTTCAGTCAGTGTGAACTCAAGGGCCACAACAGCCACCTTTAGTTCAGTTAATGTGAGTTTGGAAAATGAGAGTTGTGGTGTGCTTTAAAATGAGGGTGATAGGCAGCATGGGTGAGCGAGGAATGCCACCTCCCTGAATGAAGGCTGGAAATATTTCAGATGGTCTTATTGCCATTTTTATTAAGGTAACACCATTTCCAGATTTATATTTGCAATGCCAAATAACCTGGACCCATAGTGGCAAAAAAGTATATACTTCACTCTTCTGACAATTAAGTGACCCCTTTTGCATAACACTCTGTACTATTACTACTGTATTTTTCCATGGCACAGAATTTGCTTATTCTTGTAAGTTTAAGGGAACTATATAAATATATGTTCGGATACAAGTCCCTAAGTAGTATTAAAAGTATAAAAGTATCTCTGCATAAAAGTATCAGAGATGTTCCTCAGACTTTGGATAAGAAAGAAGTGATACCAATATTCTGGTTCCTACCCATTACAGACAATATGTGTCATCCTTACTTTCCACCTGGAAGGTGGGATTCTCTGGGACAGAGCCCCAACCCACCCAGGTGGTCATATTGAATGATAGATGGATCAAAGCGAAAGCCTAAGGCCTCCTTATTTTTTCCCTGCACTATGCCAGCTACAGGGGAAACATTAATTTTCATTAAATGTACTGCTGCAAATCTGACTTTAATACAATTCTCAAATGTTACAGTAAAGCCCTTTGTCTTTCAGGTGTCTCCCATAATCCCATATTACTTATGAGTTTAGACAGTGACAAACAGCTAACTGTATCTGATTGCCGTTTTCTCCCTCTCTTTGTCTATCTCCTCTTTCTCCTTTCCCTCACTGATATTAATGATACTGCATTCCCTGGTTAAGTACCCTGTACAAACTGTGTTTCCTTTTCAAATAAAAAGGAGAGGTGACAGTTGGTCTGATTTGGTTTATATCACGCAGCCTGTGCATCTTGGCTACTGATGTTTCAAAACTGGAACATATCATTTCAACCCAGAGCCCTGAATTTTGGTGATCCTGATGAAGTGGAACCTGGGTCTGAAAAACCCTTATTTTTGGCTTTACAACATGAAAAAACAACTAACATCATTTTGTAAAACCAAACCTTTGTTCCACACAGCCTAGGCTGAGCTATTTGATTTATCTTCCATCTGTTCTGCCTACTCGTGTTGAATAGCTTTAATAAATGTGCCATTTTACACAACAACCATTACTTCTGGGGAAACCAACCTAACATTCCCTTCACCATTTCTTGTTCCCCTGTCCACATTCTGTACCAATATTTTTGTGATGTCTTACTGCTTCTCAGTCTACTTATTAGAGTTTATTTCCCTAGTAGCCCCTGTTACTGAAATGTTAGTAATAACCCAGGTACATTACATAGCCTTCTGTAATTCCAAGTTTTTCCTGTTGCTGCAGAGCTGACACCTTCTACATTCCCTTGTGCAGATGTTCCCTTCCCTGCTTTGCCTCTCCTTTGTTCAGCCTTTTCAGTATATGAATGGAAAAGGAGCAGGATTGCATTGAGAAATTTCAGTCTGCAGTTGTTCTTGTGTTTTTCTGCTTCCCTGCTAGAGAAAAATGCTTGAAAGTGACATGGATTTGTAGCTTTAAGCAGTGTCTCAGGTACCAAGAAAACACTTACATAGTCTTTGATTAGTTCCTACTAAGGTAATTCAGTTTGAATTTGTAGGAAATTTAGAAGGCTTTCAAAAATGGTAGTTGGTATTAAATTATTTTGAACATTAAGACTCCAAACTAGTGCAGTTGTCCATTCTCCATTATGAAAAACTTCCATAAGCACTACACCATCTGAGAGGAGCTATTTTGTGTTAAACCATTAGAGGAAACTGATTTTCTAATGCAATTTTCACTAATTTCTTAGCTGCTGGGCAGAAGAATAACTGGAACCAAATTTGTGTACAATCACACTAAAAATCTGAAGTCTGCAGCTCCTGCAAGCAAGTAGTGTCAGAGCATTTATTAATGCATGCTATTTTATTTTTCACCTAACAAAATAAATGCTTTGACTTAACAAAGCGAGAGGTTTCATTCTACTGATTGTGGGTGTGTGTGTGTGAGTTAGATTGTTTAGTTTGAAACAAAGAATTGGCCTATGCATGCTCACTGGATTCCTTTAATTATTAAAATGGTTCTACTGCTGTTCGGTAATATTCCCAAGGTCTTTTTAAGTGCAGATCAGGCTGTCTAATGCTTGATTCCTTTTCCCAATCTTTTATACTTTCAGCCATAATGCGGAGGATTAGGTAAATATGCAAAAGTACACAAGAAATAGAGAGATTGTAACAATACCCCTCTTTCTTTGCTATAAAGTGCATGGGCACACATTCTGTCCACCTCTTCTGTTTGTGATCTACCTTATTTACGTGAAGGGAGAAGTGGGGACATGGAAAGTATATAAAAAATGGGCCAAATCCTTCATTCTATTTCACAGTACCGAGGAGATAAGTGTGTGTGACTCGTGTGAAATTTGTCCAGGAAGTGATAGACACATCCTTCCTCTACCTGAGCCAAAAGTTTCCCTGTGATAATGTGCATTTGGGGCTCTTTGAGAATTTGGATGAATGATCAATAGTATTAAGGTACCTGGCAGACAGAGGGAATAAATGCTATTAGGCAGAATGTTCTCCTGGGAATACAGCACAGCTTGGGGTGCAATTCCCTACATAAGTTAATACTGGTCTTTGCAGTGTAAATTTCTGTTGTATTTTCTCTCTAGTGAACACAAGGAACCAAGATCAGCCTGGCCACCGAAGCAGCTGTGCTGCCATAAAAGAGGAGGGGGCCCAAGACAGTACATTAAGGGCCAGTCCAAGCTCTCCAGGGCCAAGAGTAGGATTCATGCCTTCTGTGAATGGCAATATATTTTTAAAATTTTTCCTCTTCCACACACTTTTTGGGCAGAATGGCATAGCTCTTTAATATTGCAAAGATAACTTTGGAAATGGATTTAGAAGGGATTGTGGTAACTGTTAAGCACAAGTCAAGGAGCCACGTAAAAGGGTTCATCACTAGGACTGCAGTGAAGACTGCAATTTAAAAAAAACAAGTGAAGAAAATGAAACAGATAATCAAATCTGGAGTAAGGAAAGGGTAATTCCCACACAACATGTTAGCAGGGATCTTGGGGGAATCCTGTGTCACTGAGTGAGATCATATGATAGGAAAAGACGAGCATATCACAGGTAATTTCTTGTGACTGTAAGGGAGGTCTATTTGTTCTCTTCTAGGCTTGCAGCTATTTTTTGTATTTGTCCATGAGGACAACCTCCTGCCTTCTAATGTCAAAACATTTATGTCTTGTTCCTGTGCAATAAAAATAATAAAAATTATTTTATTATAATAAAAATAGATAGGGTCTGATTCTGCCACTCTTAGTCATATTGAATAATGTCTTACGGCTAATAGTTATACTGATTTTAATGGAACCACTTGCAGAGGAAGGAGCTAGTCAGCGTGAACAAGGGTAGCAGAACCATGCCTATAGATTAAACAAAGTTACATGTTTGAAGCATGTTAGAACTTAATTATGTTGATATTGCCACACAGGTTAGTATCTTAAGGTAAATTTTCAAAGCATTGCAAAGGGTTCAACCACACATACCATTTAAGTCAATGGGAGCCCCAGAGCTTAAACCCCATGTAATGCTTTGGAAATGTACCTCTCTGGTGTTAATTTTATCATCTAAAATATATGGGATAATGGAAGGTTGCTACATGAATACAAAGTTTTAAGTCCCTGTAGAGACTCTGCGAACAGCATAAACCAGGAGAGTATATATTAAGTTGTTTATGAACAGAAGCAGAATCCCAAGTGTGATATACAGCTATAAATTCACTCCAGTCTATGGCTATCTATTGTTATTTGTAATAGAGAAAGAGAGAGAGTAGTTTTCACTTAATACTACCTCCTTGAAGAGCTTTAACTGAGGAGCTTCACATGAAAATCAGTGCTGATAGATTAGGGGCTTTGGTGGAGGAAGGATTCCGTTTTCTAGCAATGTGAACATATTAGGTGTTTGTGTATAATTTTAAAAAGAATATGCATTTTATTTACTCCTAGACCTATTATCAGCTAAAGTTATTCCAGTGATTAAGGAAATGAGTGTTTTTCAAACATATTATTGGTGCAATAAACCATAATGGCCTATCTTATACATTGTATTGAACATATTGTTTTGTAGTGTAAGTAGAAGACTAAAGAACTTCATGAAGATTTGGTGTATTTCATAATTATAACATAGCAAAATGCTTCTCTTACAAGTGAACCTTCTCTGCTCCACTAATCCCCACCCACCCATGCAAAGGCATAACATAAATATACTTTAAAAAATATATATATTTGGGGAGGAAGAACTGAGAATCTGAAGATCTTTTACAGCGAGTTTCAGAATGAGATTTTTATGAACATAGAAATTTATACACTTAAGAACATAAAACCTGATATAGAATAGTGAATGCTAATTGAGCTGTAAGTATTGCAACCTAAATAGCAACATTATTACTTTAATTATGTTATGCATGCTTGTGAATGTGTACAGATAGATACTGAATATATTCACTGTATGATAATACCCACCTGTGCACACACACAAGTATGTGTGCTAAAACTCATAAAGGTTCTCAGCTAAAGTAGCTGTGGCTGGTTTGTTTGTACAGAAAGCTATAATATGAGTGGGAGTATAGTATGGAAAAATAGCCTAGAAGTGTTAGTGGACTAAGCAGTCAGTTGTACGAGACGTTTGGTTAATAAGTTAGTGAGACAAGGAGTCTTAGCAAGACAAGCTTATAGTGCTCATGAGTATCTTGAGTCTCTTAGAGATATAAATGAAACATTTTATGCGTTGTTTCAGTATTTGTTTAGGAAGAGGTTCCTGATCTTTGTTCTCAACTTGCGGTGGTTTTGGCTGCTCCCTGGTTGAATTTAGCACTACTAGAGTGTTTTGGGGTTTTTTTGCAATAGATGCCAGTCTCTATTTATGCTATAACTCTTGTGATCCACGTTAAATGTATGAGTTTTATGAAGTTGCCAGTTGTCTAAATAAACCTGTATTGTTTGTGTGAAGCTGGAGGGTAGGAAGCTGTTGGTAGACACTCTACTTACTCCACCTTAGCTGTAGGCTTAGTTTGACTGCCAGTTCTGAAAACTGACTGGAAAGGGCTCCATGATGCCAGGTATCCCTGTTGTTTCTTTAAGAAAGTGTTATTCCACCAAAATAAACACTCAAGACTAAAATGCATTCTTTTTCATACCTTGTGTTGGACCACTGGGTTATTTTGATGGATTGATGCTTTGTTAAAGAGGCGTTGGTGATAACAGCATAGTGGAGTTTTATGGTATAGGAAGGAACATTTTTAAATGAATATTTTTGTGTGCATAGCAGTGCTTTTTTTTCTAGTAAGTACAGAGAAAAGAAAAAGTACAAAGCCATAAATTGCAACAGGCATGTTGGGATAACACATTGCAACCAAAAAATGACATATAACCAAATTTCAAATCCATCAAGACATTAAAATCATACAAAATTGGTAAGGTGACAAACAATATTTTCCTTAGTCTGTGTAGAACAGTGTTCTGCAAATTCAAAGTACAAGTGATAAAGGGACAGGCATAGGAGTTGGTGTGTCAGCTTTGACATGAATAAGACATCCTACATTTTTATGATGCATTTATTCAAGGATGGAGGGTTGGATCATAGCCACATAAGCAGCAGCAGAAGGAGCAATAACAAACTATGTGTTCTACCCAGGCTCTCTTAAAGTCAGTTGGAGGTCTTTTATTGTCTTCAGTACATGCTGGATTGCACCTTATGGCGTTTGGCTTCTTGTTTTTATCAAACCCCAGGCAAATATACAAAGGTGATAACTGCTCCCCCCTCTTCCCGAACATTTTGACCATCACAATCATCAAATATACACTAAATATTTTATAATATACAATATTTTTGAGGAGCTACATATAGTTTAACCTTTTATGCTACACCTTGATACACTTTACACATGCCAAATTTTGTACTATACAGTGCAGTGGTAGCTGTGTTGGTCCCAGAATATTAGAGAGACAAGGTGGGTGAGGTAATATCTTTTATTGGAGAAACTTCTGTTGGTGAGGCTCATTTTACTCTTACCTTCCGGATTCGGCAGCAGTCAACAGGATATAAATCAGTTGCATATCTCCCGTCAACTTCACTGCGTCTCTTCTGCGCGCCGTCCACACTGTGCTGCGCTGATGGGAACAGCATTCCTGGCAATGCAGCGCTATGCCACTTACCGGGGTGGTTTTCCTGTGTCGATTTCTGGATCGACTGAGCGGATCTACAAAGACATTGATAACTTCTATCTTGCACACATAGACCACACATAAACATAAACAGCAAAGAAATTAAAAATCTTTAAACTATTCAATCTATTTCTCCAACAGACTAAGAAGAAAGAGTGGATTGTTGTTTCCATTTTTAAATACTTGAGGGGTGTTTAGATTCTCCAGTGATAATGGGCAAATGCGTACCTAGATAGATCTGTATGTGTTCATAGTTATTAACTGTTTTGAATATTCTTAAGTAAAATAATTGTAAAAAAATGTATTTTAAACATATTAGTGTGGTTTAGTTACAGTACCATAGGAAAATACATTTATGCAAGAAGGTTAAAAATGTAGCTGATCTATTTATAGTGAAATATATCTGTGGAGGTTAAAACTTAGACAGTAAGTTTGTTATTATTTACTGGAAGTTTAGTTTGTCAATTCTAACCAAATTCTCATGTGATTTACATTGGTATAAGTTAGAGGAGAATATGGCTCTAGGAAGTTGGTAATAGTGAAGCTAGAGATCAGTGTAGGAAAAAGGTGATGGACTATTTTTAATGATGCAGTTAGTCAGGTCAGGTAAAATATGGGAAAGTAATACAGAAACAAGATGATCAGAGCTTTAAATTATCTGTTCTCATTTTCTTCCAGTTCAGTGAGAACCTGATTCTGCAATTCTTACGCATGATGAGTAGCTCTCACGTGAGAAAGGACTGCAGAATTTGTTTTTTTTTTTTAATTTAGGTAACAGTGAAAATTTTGTGTTTCTCCTTAGGAGAAATGCTAGTTCTCAGCATCTTCTGGAAAACAAATGTGTCTGAGCTCAGCTGCTATGAGATCTTGCTAACTCTGAGAACTGAGCAAAGCAAATAAATTGGATCCTGGGGTAGCTGAATATAAGCCCCATGAAGCCAAAGCTATACAATTCATGTGTGACATTGTGAAAGTTCATCTCTAGACTATTGCATTCAGATTTACTCCTCTTAATTTAGGCTATTAGCATAGTGAGAAAGGTTAAGCTGACTATTATGAATAGCAGATCTCAAGAACATGTGCTCCAAAGGGCTGGTTGAAAGTCTACAAAATGTGGATTAAAAGAGCCAATTCATAAAATATTATTTGGTCTGTTTCCATGGGATTCTTGAAGTATTTCCCACTGATAACTGTTCTTTGTTTACAGTTTCTAAGACAGTTTTCACTGTCTTGGAGTTCTTCCACAACTCCTTTGTGCTCTTATTTTTAAATAAGCCTTTTATAGGGAAAAGTTCTTTAGAAAATCTGAGAGGGAGAGGACTTTATAATGTTTGCATCTCACTGCATACAGTGTTACAATCACTTCGAACCTTAACAAAAGCTTGTTTGTTTGCCGTGATTACTTTTAATTATGTTTTTCCAAACTCTGCTGGATATTGCATGATGATTTTTTTTTTCAAAACAGTTTACAGTTGAGTTTGTTAATGAAAGCCTCCAGTAGTGTTTGGTATAGTAACAGTACATTGATTAGTGTGAAGGAAGAAATGAGATTGTACAGCAGAACTAAAAAGTGGCAAGGCATTTGCCAATATCCAATCTTGTAGCTCATTGGACTTGGAAAAAATATAGTTCAGCTCCATTACTCCATTCTGTTACCTCCTTCAAGGTTTTAGTTTAGCCTGAATCACTTTTCATGCTTCTTTGTTTTGCTTTGAACAAGACATAGTGGAGTACACTATCAATAAAGCTGATAAAGCTAGAATCTAGTTGGCTGCAAAAACAAAATTTAAATGGACAGCGGGATGTTTGAGAAATGAAGCTAAATGACATTATGGAAACTCACTTTGAGAACAGGCCATGATCTTGTAAATAACTGAATAGAAAAAAATGATGAATTGAGAAAATTATTGGTTTTGCCCAACAATATGTAAATAACAAGATTCAGAGCACTCTGATCTGCACGATATGATTTCATCTTGATTTATACTGATTTTGTTAGATTTAATACAAAGTACTGCATGTACAATTGTACTTTTAAATTCTTTTTATTTGGTAATTTTCTGGTGAAAAAACACACACAGGTTTACCCCAAATACGTTGTTTCCTGAGTAAGTATTTAGCCATTAAAACTTGACATCATTTGCAGGGAAAACTAGCTGTATGGTTGTCATCAGAGATAAAAGCAGATAGTAGTTATGGTTAGAAATGGCTGCTTGCCATTCTGTTTAAAAGAAAAACTTGTGTGGGTTTCAAAAGGGCTTAAAATCCACATTGTGCCCCTATTGCTGGCAGCAATAGTATAGAAAAGAGAGATGAAGTGGGTTTATTTAACAGTTTAATCTGCCTAAAATGTGTGTGTCCAGTTGTCCAAACCCATGGAATAAAAATGCACAGAGAACAGGTTCTGAATTCATTCTAAGTTTATCGTCAGGGGTTTTGAACATCCCTTAAAACCTATTTTGCAAAGAAACAGCAGACAGGAAAGCAAAGTTTGAATATCTCATTAAAGATGGCAAAGGTTTAGATTTTCCCATGAAAAGACCAAATCATCATCTGACTTGCTAACTAAGGTGCCATTTTCTCATCTTTTCTTCTGAGATGATCTTATATCTAGCGTGCTAGAGAGGTGATAATGAGTAAGTAGAGTCTATAGGGTAGCAGATAAGACTATGAAAATTTGAGTCTAATTCTAATAGTATTTATGCAAAACTAAATCTCTGCTTGGAATTTCTATCAGTTTTAAGATTTGCTGCAACACTTATCCTGTTTTGTTGCTCCTAAAGCACAAGGAAAAGCATCATATTGGTTTGTTTGATGTCTTCACTGTCTTTATCTGTGAGTAGTCCCATCAAAACCAGAAGCTAACCCTAATATATATGTGGTGAAAACAAGCCTATCAAAATCTACATTTATATATTTTAAAAGCACGTAAAGTGTGCCTATTATGTAGTATGTAGGCAACAAAATTGCAATCTCATTTGCAAATGAGAGAGAAAGAGGTCATCCCTAAAAATGTTCTCACTTCTTTAGCCACTTTTCAGGCTGTATCAGTGCTTGTAATAGAGCTGGATGCATACTGAAAATATATTATCATAAATGAGTTTTAATTCATAAATGCCATTGTAGTGCCTAATCGATGCTATAACTTAGGTGCCTCATGCCCCACTCTTTATGGCCAGTCTACATCTTCCATGATGCACCATGCTTCCCTCTTCCAGAGTATTTGAAGAGAATCAGGGGAGTTCCCTGGGCCTGGTGTATCATAGGAAATGCAGACTGACTGGGGAACCCAGACCATAAAAGAGAATGGGGGCATGAAGCACTGCAGCAACATTTCCAAATGGAAAGTTTTTTGGTTTTTTGTGTTGGTTTTTATGGAAAAAAATCAATTTTCTGCAAAAAGCAGGCATTTTTCTCCAAAGTTTGTTGTAAAAAAAAAAAAATGTAGAAAAACAGTTTTGATGGAAAATTTTTGACCAGTCTTGCTACCTACATCCATAAACCAATATTAAGATGTCCAAATGCCATTATTTATGAGCACAATTATTTACACTGGCAATATTGCACCCATAATTAATAACTGGTGCAGAAGTGAAAGTTCTGTAGAGTTTTCTTTTTAAAAATCACTTAGGTGGTCATCTGCACAAATAGTCGTAAACATAACAGTACCATTGCTATCAGAATAGCAGTGTTGCATTGTTTCCCAATACACACAAGTGTATGTCAGTAATATAAATGTAATGCAATTGTAATGTAATGTAAATCCTGAAGGTCACTGAATACCATGACACACACTTTCACCAGACCTCTGTACATACACCTAAAATGCATTTCCATTCTTTGCTAACAGTATATCTATGCACACACGATAATATGATTGTGATAGACATTTGCAACTTACATGAAAATATGATTGTGATGGACTTGTATATGACACATTTAGATATTTCGGAGTAGACCAACATTTATTAAAAATCTTAGGATGAAATTCTGGCCCCAGTGAAGTCAATGGGAGTTTTGGAATTGATTTCACTGGGGCCGAGATTAAAGCTGAGCAAATAATTTATTTTTTGGTTTGCTAGCAATTCTAAAAATTCAAAAAAATTTAGTTTCAGGACAAATTCATAACAGTCATGCCAGGAAACTAGGGTGAGAATAACTCTCTAATCTGGTGATTAGGGCATTCACCTAGAATGTGGGACACCCAGATTCACCTTCCTATTTCATTGCCTTTTTAATTATTTATGTGCAGTGGAACATCTTCAATAGAAAAAATTGAGATCCCCAAACCAGAATATCCTTTGTCCATAGCAGACAGAGGGGATACTTGAACCTGAATTTCCCTCTATGAAAAACATTTGCTCAGTTCTAGTCAGGATTTCACCCTTAGATGATGTAAACAAGTAAGCTCTTACACGTTCAAAACTGTAAAGGCAGAAATTGAGACTTTTCAGTTTGCCCACTCAACTGGGGTGAAACTTTGTTGCAACACCAGTGGTAATGCATTCCCCAACATGGCAGAGTGGAGAGAAGTCTAGAAGGTCTGTAGACAAATTAGGATCTCCTGACTGATTAGAAATCCATTTTTTTTTCTCTCTAGAGACTGACAGCTCTACCAACCTATATTTTGTGAGAGAATTTTAATTGGTTTATAAAACATTAGGAGATCAACCTCAAGTATGTTAAATAAAAGGTTAATTAAAATTATTTTTAATAAGAAGTGCCAGCTGTTTGATATGACATAGGGCAGCAGTTAAAATGTAACCTGCTTAGTAGTATAGTCATGCTATGTGTTCTTATACAGTTCAAGATGTTTTTAAATTGCCCACTGCTGTTTTACTTTTCACAGACAACACAAGATTTATTTTAATACCTGCATAACCTAGCTACCCTAAATCTACTTTTATATAGAATTTCCACTGTAATGAATTATAAAGAATAATATAGTTTGTAATTCTTATAGTGTGTTTAGATGAGGACCACAAACTACTTTACAAACATCACTTAATTAAACTTCACAACACCAGTGTTGCCCACTCTTGCAATATTTGATGGTCTTTTGAAAGCCCCATGTCTTCTGATCTAGTGATTACATGAGAACCTCAGCTTTCATTTAAAAAGAATAGTAAGTTTCTAGCTCTTGTGGTTGTGCAGAAAAACTTGAAAACGTGACTGAAGTGTGACCTACAGACATAGGAATCAGAAGTCAAAAATGCCACCCAATCCCAAAATGTATTATTGTTTTTAGACAATCTCATTATTTTTAAGCAAATCTCACTATACTGGGGGGTCCTGACTCATGAATTTTGAGTGCTCGGGGTTGATAACACCCATGTGATGGTGTGTTTTATACCCATTTTAATAGGCAGGTAAATTGAAGTAGAAAAATTATTCAATGACTTGTTTTAATTTGTGCAGTGAGTCAGTGGGATGGCCAGAAATAAATTTATTAAGATAATGGTAAAAAAAAGAGACTCATTTATTTTTTTAAGTAAATAAATAAGGCTTTTCATTAATTTGTTCAATGTGTATATGCAAATAAATTCTTTATGTGGTCCCAATTAATTTAAATCAAATAAAATTTATCAGCAAGACATGACAGTACAGTACAGTTCCTATTATTTTATGGTTGTTAATTATTTATATTACAGTAACTCTTAGAGGCCAGAGAGAGAGCTGAGCCCTGCTATGTACAAACACATAGCATGAGACACTCCCCCAAAAGAGTTTACAATCTGTTTGACCAAACACAACAGATGGGTATAACAAATGAAGTGGGGGTGGAGGGAAGGTTAGCATGATAATACTACAATCAGTCTATGCAAAAAATATGTTTCCACAGACAATTTGTGGGTATCCATATTCTTATTATTAGGGGGAGAGGTGGGATTATGTAAATCATCAGTAGCAGAAGGCCAAGGTCTCCCTTTGTCTTGCCATGGTCAGTTGGCAGTGTTCTGTAAGCATTCTGGTAGAACACTTGAAGAGGGATTTGAAGGAACATCTATGTTTCCAAACCTAGGCATTCAAAAACAATGAGATCTTTTTTAAGATTTTTTTTTTCTGTTTTATTTTTTGCTTTCTGGTGTTTGAACCTTTAGGGTGCACTCAGGCAATGTTTACAAGCTTTTCTCCACAACCATGAGAGCTAGAAGCTTACTTTTTGTTTGGTTGTTTGTTTGTTTCCATAAAAGCCGAGGTTCCCATGCAATCACGTAATAGCAGAATTTGGGGCTTTCAGAAGATCACCAAATATCCTGACGTTTGCAATAAAATGGTATGAGTTAGCAATACTGAGGAAGATGAGTTAATACACATTTATTGGGCAGTCAGGAGGAAGGATTAAGAAAGAAGGAGAAAAGTTTTTAATGAAGTTATAACATTTTTAATGAAAAAGTCTTGGGGAAGAAAGTAGAGTTCACAGAGTAGACTGGGTAAATGTAATGTTCATGACTTTCAGTAAAACTACAGCTAAACCGGCATTGCACGTTACATAGGAATGGCCAATGGTCCATCTAGCCCCATCCTCCCTCTGACAGTGGCCAGTGCCAGATGCCTCAGAGGGAATGAAGAGAACAGGTTAACTTAGAAGCTGGGACAACATGAGATGATCTCTCAATCAGTTGGAGGTTTAGAGACACTGAGAGCTTAGAGTTGCATTCTGACCATCTTCACCAATATCCTATTTTCGATGAACTTATCTAAGTCTTTTTTTAAACTAGTTATACGTTTGGCCTTCACAACAATATCTGGCAATGAGTTCCACAGGTTGACTGTATTGTGTGAAGAAGCTCTTCCTTTTGTTTGTTTGAAACCTATTGCCTATTAGTTTCATTGGGTGACCTCTGCATCTTATTTTATGTGAAGGGGTAAATAACACTTCCTTATTCACTTTCCCCACACTATTCATGATTTTATTGACTTCTATCATATTTCGCCTTAGTCATCTCTTTTTTAACATGAATAGTCCCAGTCTTTTCTTTCTCATCCTATGGAAGCTATTCCATATGCCTAATTATTATTGTTGCCTTTCTCAGCACCTTTTCCAATTCTAATGTATCTTTTTTGAGATGGGGCAACCAGAACTGCACACGGTATTCAAGGTGTGAGTGTACCATGGATTAATATAACTGCATTATTGTATTTTCTGTTTTATTATCTTCTTTTCCAAATGGTTCCTAACATTCAGCTAGGCTTTCACTGCCACTGCATGTTTAGCAGATGTTTTCAGAGAACTGTTCAGAAAGATCTCTCTTTCTTAAGATCAACAGCTAATTTAGACCCCTTCATTTTGTATATAGTTGGGATTATGTTTTCCAATGTGTGTTACTTTGCACTTATCAGCATTGAATTCCATCTTTGCTGATCTACTCAGTTTACAGTGTACCTCTTATCCATTCTTTTAAATGGCTGATTTTTGCAGCTAATGCAGCCCTATAAAATTCAATTTGCCCACTCAGCTGGGGCAAGTAATTTTTTCATGGGTGAGTAAAATATCATTAGCTTTTCATTATCAGTCATGATCACGATAAGAGTAGGTGAGATTTTATGCTGTGGCTGGTAATGTTTTGTGACCATATTGCATGACTGTGCTGAGTGGAATCTCACACGCACATAAAGAGGGAAATTATCCCTAAGAGGTATAAATAGTTTTACTAGGATTGACTGATCATGAACATTTTGCCCAACCATGTTGGATGCAAACATGGAGCTCAGTTCAATCTCTCTCCACAAGTAGAGGTCAACCAGGGATGCAATGGTGAGTCAGAGCATATCCTGATCTCTCGCACTCCCCAACCACAGCTGAGCATGTCTGGGGCAGCATTAGTAGCCATGCACCCCACTTTCCTAGGGAGGAAAGTTTGCAAACAGAAGCTAGTATAACATGGGGCTGAATCTAGCCAATGGATTTCATCATTTTCAGCCATGCATGAACTCTAACCTATCTTTATCATGCTCAAATCTTTTTTTTTTCAAACAAATAAGGACCCACTTTCTACTTGTGTATGAGATCCCTTGTTTCTCACTCAACCTATACCAAAGCAGGAAGAAGATTTTGTTCAAAACCTATGTCTTTGTTTAAGACTTTGAAACCCTAATGACATATAGCAGCTTTTTAATGTTAAATTGCACTAGTAGTTCAGCCTTGAGGGTAGATCCCTGTGCGGGGCTATTTTTTAAATTCCACTGCTGTCCCACTCTGCAATCCTACTCCTACTCCTCCCTCCCCCTAGTTCCCACATTGTTTCTTGCATTTTTATCCTGCTCCCACCTTAGATCCCACAAATCCCACAAGAGAGACAGATTCTACTAAAAGGTAGGATTAATATAATATTAATTCAGACACATTATTTACCAGTAAACGAATAAAACAAATATTGCTTAAACCATGTAAAAAAGTACTTTAAACTCCTATTATAATAGATGTCAAATCTCTTTCTATCCCTCACTTAAATTTAAGTATTAAACCTTTTATTTTTTAAACAACTTGCTTTACTTTGCTGAAATTCTATTTATGACAAACTGACAAGAGTTTAGTGTTTTCCTGTGAATTACTGCAGTCTGGTTTTTTGTTTTTTGGGTTTTTTTACCCACTTGATCCTGCCTGCATTTTACCCACTCCTGCTATTATGGCAGTGGGTTCTGTGGGACCCACAGGATCTCAGTATAGCTGCAGGATTTAACTTGAGGGTCTTCCTATTGATTTTCCTCTTGGGGAAATTTAACCCTATCACTCAAGAGTAAATAGTGGCACCAGCAGCTATAGTGTGAAGGAGGAATATTTAGATAATCATAAGTGGCTCTGCATTCTGACTGGCCTTCTGCTACAAATCTGACCTATTCCTACTTTCCACAATTTGAAGGAGGCTGTTTCTTGAGTGAGGGATTAAAAATGTGTATAATCCACAGTGACATGTGCAGGTATGACACAGTATGTGGTCAAAGGAAAAGTGTTTCTTTTTGCTCTCATTTGAGATTCATACTCAAGTGAGTCACTGATCCAATTCACTGCTGTATAGTTTTTATTTTTGTGATGACCAGTATACAGTGAATTCAATTCCCTGGTCATGTAGAGAATTCAACTTACCAATGAATGTACTGCATAAAGGCTTTCATTCTTTGCTGTACATGAGATCTGAGGTCTATTCCCAGCCCCAGTGCTTTGCTCACTTGGTTGCCAGGGATTGAGAATGCTGCAGAAAGGAATTTTTTGTCATTCAGCAGTGACCTCTCCTGCTGCTTAGAACATGGTATTGATCGGCTCTGAAGGAAGTCCTGTCCAGTCCTTCTCAATCAGAAGGATGATGGTCACATTGAGGACCTTAGTAATACAGAAGTAGAAAACGATGGGGAAATACATGTCTTCAGTGCTATCATATAAACATGGCGGATTCACCAAACACAACAAAATGAATACACTGATAACTAGAATCCTAAGGGTAGGATTTTCAAAAGCATTCAGCATTAGCCAACTCTGTTTCCACTTGTTAAATTCACTAGGATCACATTTGGACCAGGGCTGAGTAATTCTGAAAAATAATGCCTTAAATGTAATATACTGATACATCAGTATGTTTACAGATTGCTATGATGATGAATTGCTGCATCATATCTTATCAGTTGAGAAGATCTAATGCGTAGCAAATCTACTAGCATATTTTGTGTGTATAGGACAGCTCTGAAGTAATATACTGATACTGGTAAATACCCAAAATAATAAATATATCCTGAATTCTTTATTTAGGCAAAATTCCCATTGAAGTCAGTAGGAGTTACAAGTGCTAAACACCTCTGTAAAGCAGGCCACTCTTCTTTTTTAGGTGCCTATTTTTAGGCTCCTTGGCTTGAAATATTTGTCTTTTATTTATATCTTTTGCTGCATGCTTTTGCTTTTAACAGATTTAATTTGTTTTCCATATCAGTGCACTACAAATCTGTGCCCTGTTCTTTTGATTTAAAAATTAGTTTATTTACATGTGAGTGATACTAGCAAGTTAATTTTTGTTTTAGCAAGAGCATATTTCCCCTGTTCCTTAAACTCTTATCTGTTTTTTTAGTCTGAATATATCTATCATTCAAGACATCATGGAACAGACATTACCTGGGATTTGTGCCCTTTGGATTGTGTAAAAATAGGATTAGCAGAACATCTGGCTGCACAGTAGGAATATTTCACTCTAAAGTACAAAAATAAAACCACAAAAGATCAAGAGAAAAAAGCATAGCAGGCAATAAATTACCCTTTCTTTATGTCCCCATTGTCCATCAAATACTAGCATCTTAGAGATAGAAAGCAAGGAGATAATGAAAGAAAAACAGGGAGAGAATTATCACTTTTTGCAGCTTTGATGGCTTTAAGTAGCACTCAGAGATGCTGCCATTTGGAAGTTTAGGATAGGAAGTCAGTAGGAATTAGGGTGACCAGATGTCTTGATTTTATAAGGACAGTGGCCATATTCAAGGCTTTTTCTTATATAGGCACCTATTACCCCTCACTCTGTCCCAATTTTTCACACTTGTTATCTGGTCACCCTAGTGGGAATGCAGCAAATTGTCTGTTGCTCTTAGGAACAAGCCCTCAGTGAGAAGCAAATTTCCAGAAAATGGGCATCTTACACTTCCATGGAGATTGATAAAATGAAATGAGAGATTAGGCTGTTCAAAATATGATTGGAAAATAATCCCAAAAGTTCATATTTCTCACAAACCATGGACAGCCCCAAATCACAAATACTCTGAGTGGTGATTATTTTTAAAAAACATTTAAAAGCTTCAGTTTACTGCAGAATTCACTTGTTGACCTCTTCAGTCTATTTTTTTCTTTACATGGTTAAATGTAAATGATAGAATCTTTATCAGTTTGTATGTTTCAGTTTTCCTGAGGATATCTCAAAGACTTATAACTCTGTATTTTCACTTACAACTTGTCAGCTGAAGACTGAACTGGCACTGACAGTCATCAAAAAGTAAAATAGCAGCTAATGTCTTATACTTAGATATTGATTGCATGGCCATGGAGCAAAGAATCTCATTACATGTCACAGTCATTTTAAATACTAGAATTAAAGGCATGAAAGGGTGAAGCACTTTATAAACTATAAATTTATAAATTAAGTTTCACAACACCCCTCTCAGTTAGGTAGGTGATATTATCCCCACTTTACAAATGAGGAAATTGGGCAAATCATGTAACCTCTCTTGAGCCTCAAAGTCACATAGAAAGTGACTCAGGAATGGCAAATGGTAGCTGAAAAGACAACACATAATAGACACACCTGTTCAATACAGCGGAATGCTACCACATAACTCAAAATATGAGAGATGTATCCAATATGCAATAGAATGATCTGTGGAAAGTGGGAAGAGGCAGAGTAAATGAGATATTGGATTTATGCAAGTTTTCATAGGAGTATAAGGTCTGACAATGACATTGCCTTTCATGGCACATATTTGCAAACAAGCACTGGTGTGTGTCAGTCATGCAGTCAACCAATGCTGCAGTAGCTTGGGAGTAATTTAGGAGCTTTCTGGCTTGTGTGTATTTGTTTGCAGATATTAGAACTTTGTCTGTTGTAATAACATTCACCATCTTCAGCTGATACATGTATTAAAAGTCTCATGTTCCATAACTTTACCTGACAGCCGTCCATAGGTTATTTTAAGTCTGGTTTTTTTTCCAGTGTTTTTGTGCTGCATCCACTGTACACTTTGAATATGTAGCGAAGATAATGATATGCCATAATTTAGTATGACAGTTCATTGAGGCACTTTTCCTTAATTTCCACATTAAGATCTGCAAAAGAGCAGCAGCATATGTCCCTTTGATCTAATGAGTTTTCTACTGTTCCAGAGACTGAGATCATTATTACGTCTATATTAAAACAAACATCTTGGATGCAGATCCTATCAATATTTTTATGCCCATACATTTCTAGCTAATCTTAATGAGTCATATTTTATTTTGAATGGATGGAGATTAGAGCCTGTCACTGGACATATAGGTGCTGTTCTTTCTTAGCATCTGGAGAATTTTCAGTTTGAAATGTTTCAAGACTGCAGACTGGAAGCTGTACCTACTAATGCAGGAGTCTGTCATGGTCCCTGTGTTATTTAATATGCCTGCTACGTTAGGCAAGTAATGGTGTATTTTCCTGTGTTTATGATGACAACATTGACATCTATTTAACATTTCAATTAAATAATATTGGAGCAGTCTCTGTGTTTATCTCTTTGATGGCTGGCGACAAGGCTTGGCGCAGAGTCAACAGCTTCCAGTTTAGCTTTGAAAAGATGAGACCCATTTCTTCAGAGAGCAAGTGTCTCATATAGCTTAATGCTCAATTTTTTCTTTTAGAAAGTTGTCCTGCCATATATTTTCCCTGTTATTTCACACACTGGGTTTCACTGGAGGAGCTGAATCCAGATCTGCTGTTGTGGCTTTAAATACTTCAATTGAAATCGCAAAGGTCTAATTCTTCTTTTCTAAACTAAAATATACCAATTATGTTGAAATGAGGATCATTCTGAACCTTGCTGATCATTATGATAATCACTGTATTTTAGTAGAAACAAACCTTTTGGATATTAAATCTCTGCTGAAGCACATTTTAGAAATATCAGGAAAAGGGGAATCACTCACTCATAATGTTGTCCCAAAGGAAGAAGAGCCCTGTCAGACTTCATCTCCACAATTTCTAATATTCCTAATCTGTATTCTGATACCATTAGTTGAGATTCTGATAGATGTTGTTGTGTCAAAATCCTGTGCTGCTTATTCTGACAGGTACAGGCCATCTAGTGACATCTCCCAGTTTCTCTTAAGGTATGAAGAGAAAATCAAATGTAGTGAAAAGCAATGCCAAAAGTGAGAGCACAAGGAACATCCCTGTGCTGTGAAAGAAACTAGAAGATGGCCAGCCCTTGAACTTCACTCTACATTCAAGGAGAGAGAAAAAGAAGCAGTCGCCACTCCATCCATACAAGGCAAAGGTACAGAAGTGGAATCTAGGTCTTGATTCTGAGCTGGGTACAAAGAACATTCAGCACAGCTCAAAGAGGGAATAGAAATGTGGCAGACCCTGGGCTGATCTGCATTGGGCCAGTCCCCAGCACAAGTTGGGAGCAGTATGAGTTGCTTTAACTTGCACCAGCTGCCAGTGCCCCCACAGGCTTGTTTCTGCAGCCGGGGATTGCTGGGGCATATACATGCTTCTGCCATGCTTCCTTTCCCCCTCTCTTTACCATCCACAGGTAGAGACATGGGGAAGGAAACTCTGTGATGGCTCTATGCCACCCAAAAATCATATACATTGGTAGTTTCCTCCTTTGGTTAGTTATGTCAGTTTTAGGGCACCTTTGCCTCTCGTAGCTGTGTTCATCTGTGTTGAGCAAGGTTAGGCAGCATGATGGTAAAAATGCTGCAGCCTTGTTAATGCCAGTACTTCTATTGTTGCTAGCACAAATGGAGCTACACTAGTGATAGATAAATGATGCAAAATATCCTATTGCTGACACAGCTGGAGTTGACAGGAGAGTTCAGTTGATGCCAATTTATTGTAGCCACCAATATTTATCCTTTTAGACTCTTATTACTCAGAATAACAATAACAAAAAATAATAAAAATTTCTGAGAATATGCATATGCACAGACAGGGCCCAAAGATGAACAAAACTAAGTAGCAAGCCAACTACTTTTTGTAAATAGGCTGTTTAGAGATGCAGTGATCCTGTTGTTTCTGCAATGATCCCTTGATAATGTCTGTGTGTATGAAACAGTACAGGATGAATCTGGATGAAATAACTACAAAGTGTATCAGAGATAAAGAATTGACATGGGCTGTAATGGGTATCTAGTATTGTCTTTCAAAAGTATACATAGCATTTGCTTCAAATTGGAAACAAAAGATAGCTATCATCTTTTTAAAAGTAACTGTGTGTTTAGCACCTGGTCAATTTGTTATACTACTAAGAATTAATGGTAGACAATCCAGAAGGGTGAATGGAGTCGTGGTTGGCTAACCCATGCTCTTTTTGCTGTCGTTTTTTCATTCAGATATTCGTTTTGCATTGACACATCTTTAATTCTTATTTGTGGCTCCTTTGTTCATTGCTATATGTATTTCAATATCGCTAATTCATTTTGATGCTGAGTGTAGTAGGAAGCAAACAGCTGTAATCTGTTTTGCAAATTGATTTGTCCTTTTTTTAAAAAAAAAAAGTCAAACTTGTTTTTCAACGGAAATGCTGTATATAAGAGTTGGCTCCAACACAGTGTCCACCCAGTGGTTATATGAATGTTTATAGTTTGTGCTTAACTTTCTAGCCAATTCCTAGTGACTCCTGAAATTGCTACTGTAGGAAACAAAAATGTTAATCTGCAAAACCGAACTCTTCATTTGAATTGTATACAGCTATTATTCTACTTTATGCATAGTATGCTAAAGGGTAACAAACACATGTGCCTAGATAATGCAAAAATAAGGAACTCTTACTCAGAGTCAGGAGCAAAATCAGCAGTGACTCAGATAGTAACGTCACTAACGGACTGGAGTTGATTCTGTATTACCTTGGATCTTGTGTAGTCATTTACATCAATATAAAGTGGGTGTAAAATATAACCAGATCATAATGGCAATGTTTTGCCCATGCATCTCATAAGAAAATGATTTCTCAAGGTGCAAGATAGTGGATATTCAGGCCCATTGGATATAAATTGGCTGGAAAATGCAAGTATTAAGGGCTTGTCTATGCTTGAAATGCTACCACGAACAGCTGTAGCACTTCAGTATAGACACTATCCACATTGACAGGAGGGGTTCTCCCATTGGCATAGGTAATCCACCTCCCCAAGAAGCAATAGCTAGGTTGACAGAAGAATACTTCCATCGACACAACACTGTTTACACTGGGGGTTAGGTCGGCTTCGCTGTGTCACTCAGGGGTCTGGATTTTTTCACAATCCTGAGTAATGTAGCTGGGTTGACCTAACCTTTTAGTGTAGGGCAGGCCTAAGTAATGTAACTTGCTCTGAATAAGCATGTGAAAAGTATCTGGGGTTTATAGTGGTTCACAAATTGAATATGAGTCAACGAAGTGATGCAGTTGAGAAAAAGGCTAATATTCTGGGCTGCATTAATAGGAATGTCGTAAGACACAAGATAATTGTTCTGCAGTACTCAGTGCTGGTGAGGCCTCAGCTAATGTATTGTGTCAAGCTCTGGGTGCAACGTTTTAGAAAAGATGTGGACAAATTGGAAAGAGTCCAGAGTATAACAACAAAAATGATAAAGGGATAAAGGATAAACCTGATCTATGAGGAAAGGTTAAAAGAACTGGGTATGTTTAGTTCTAAGAAAAGATGACTGAGGGGCACCTGATAAGTATTTAATAATTTAATTTTAAGGGCTGTTATCAAGAGGACAGGGATCAGTTGTTCTCCATGTCCACTGAAGGGTAGGACAAGAAGTAATGGGTTTAATCTGCAGTAAGGAAGATTTAGGTTAGATATTAAGAAATGCTTACTAACTGTAAGGACTAGAACTCTAAGCTCTGGAATCGGCTTCCAAGGGAGGTTGTGGAATCCCCATCACTGAAGGTTTTTAAGAACAGGTTGGACAAATGCCTATGTTCAGGTCTAGGTTCTGCCTCAGCGTATGTGTGGGGGAAGAAGGAGGCTGGACTTGACCTTTCAAGGTCCCTTTCTGTCATACGTTTCTATGATTCTATGTAGTAGAAATGCGAAATGGACGTAATTGATATGTGAAAGAGGGGTGTATTATGCAGAGGAGGCCTGTTTCAATTAATACCCTGCTGTTGTTATGCCTGCTCCACATCAGTGTGTGAGTTACGTTCTTCTTGCATACTTACTGAATACCTAATGCAAGCTACATACCCTAATTTGGATGACCTGTGTACAAATTTCAGGAGTGAGCCTGATGAGTTTCCACATTTGAAATTGTTAAGAGTTCAGTTGTGCCTAATAGGCACTAGCCTGTATCAAAAGCAGCTTGGAACTACACTTCCCCCGGGAGAGCTTTGAGGGGATTCTGTGCAGCATTTCATGGGTATGAAATGCTCCTTTGGAGCTAACTTCAGAGGTGCACCATATTTCCCAGCTTGTCTGTGCAGCTGGAGTGGCTGCACAAAGTCATGATACCACCCACTCCCTTTCACAGTTGGGTGTCATACACCGTAGAAATGGAGCTAGTAAAAAACCGGGGAAGGCATAGAAATAATAAACTTTGTCAAGTTCTTTGAAAATAACTTTTCCTTTTTAGAAAAATTTCTGGAAAGTTTTCACTGAAAATTTGGGTTTTCTTTTTCTTTTCTTTTTCCCCCCGCCCCTCCATATTTGCCATTTAAAAGGGAGGAAAGAAAGGGGGAAATGGGAAATTACAAATGAAAATTAACCAGTCAAATTAAAAAAATTAAATTTTTACAAAATTTTTATTTTCATAAAAAGGCCATTTCACTGTGAGAAAAAAATTAGTTGAATAAATGTAGACCTGCTCTACCTCGAAGCCATTAGGAGGGCGTGCAAGGACTGTGGCTGTACCCATCTGCTGTGCTCCTCTTGAGCAGCTTGGCACAGTCTGACCCTTAGTTATTTAAAATGACTGATATCAGTAAACATCTAATGAACATATTGATATGTTTATCTGTGTAAGACTAGAATATTTATCCTAATGTTCAAGTCACTCAACATTTAGAATTATAAAATCAAACTCTTATAATAAAACCATCATTAAATAGTGCATGTGCAAAGTTCATTTATAAACTTTAAAATATAAGTTTTATAGTCTGGGATTGTTCTACAATATTACTCTACCACTTTTTTAATAGGATACTCTATACCTTGACTCATAGTATGTTATTCATTAAAATAAAATGAAAAATTGCATCTCACCTGCTGACCTGTGAATTGGATAACTACACAGGGAAGTACATGTGTTAAATTACTCTGGGAGGAGAAAGAAAAATTAGAAGGTCAATATTACTTTGTATGTCAGTGTTTTTAAATAAGTCATGTTCAATTTGAAATATAAAGGCAGCATTAAGGATAATATTTTATTACTGACATTTAAAGTTTGAACTTTCACACACATTGAGTCTAAAATTAGGCAGGAAATAACACTCACTAGGGTGTACTGTTAGAATGTATGAACAGATTAGATTAAAGATTACATCTGGGGAACGAGCGAGAGAGAGCGAGAGAGAGAGAGAGACAGACAGACAGACAGACAGACAGATGATGTACACACAGACTTAGCCAGATTTTCAAAAGATAACTATAATGGTGCCTGATGACACACACAATCATTGTGGACTCCTTGGTAACCTGGGCCCATTCAAACAAAATGCATTTTAAATACAGCTGAATGCAAAGTTCTGCAAAGCATCCTGAAATGAGAAATACAGGCCATATCTGCTGAATGAGGGACAGTAGCCTGGAAAGCGGTGACTCTGAAAATAATTTAGGGTCATAATGAGCAAGTATTCAATGTGGGCAAACAGTTCTATGCTATGGCAGAAAGGGCTAATGCAACCCTTGGATGTATAAACAAGGGCGTGGTGAGTAGGAGGACAGTGATTTTACCTCTGTGAGACCAATCCTGGAATATTGTATATAGTCCCGGGATTCACATTTTAAAAAGGATGTTGAAAAAATTGGAGAGGGTGCAGAAAAGAGCCACAAAAATGATTTGAGGACCAGAGGAAATGCCTTACTGTTAAACTAAACAGATTGAACTCTTTAATTCTTTTTCAAAAAGATGATTGAGGTGATTTGATTAATGTACATGCACCTTCATGGGGAGAAAACACTGCATGCTAAAGGGCTTCTTTCTTTTCTTTTCTTTTCTTTTCTTTTCTTTTGTATGGCTTGTATAGAGCAGCAGCTACAGTTTCACCTGAAGTTGATTGAGCCAGATGGCTACATCAGGAGTGGCAGAATTTATTGCAGTGATGTTCATAAATATGCAGTCATATTTATCAATTGGGCAGAAGGTGGTAATAGGTATGATGGTCTGTTGTGGAGAGCCACACTTGCACATTGGTGAGACCTTAATTTTCCATTTGTGCATTAAATGTCCACATCTACCATGGTTGGTTTGGATTCAGTTCAGAGTTGACCAAGATGTCTGGGGGAGGTCAAACCCAGGAACTGCTGCATGGGATCTGGCACAATGTGCTTATTTTTTGGGGTTTTTGTTAGCCCAGTCTGCTTTCCAAGCCTCCTCCTGATCATAGCCTGATTGCATGAGGCAAAGCAAATATTCCCAGAAAGGCTTTCAGAACTCAAGGTGTTGGGGAGGAGCATGGTGAGGTTTTCCTGGATTTACAGAGCTTTGCAGAATGTCGCAGCAGTTTGTTGTATCAGCAGGGCCCCCACATGGGGGGGAAAGGGTACACTTTACCAGGGCCCGGAGGCCCTGGGGGCCCAGCCCAGGCCGCAACCCCCATGGGTATGTGTTGTGGGAGAGGGTCCATGTTACAAGTTTGTAGTGGGCCCAAAAAAATTATGCTTGGGCCCTGCCTATCGGTGAAGGAATGATGTTAGAACAGGTAGCCATAGTACTGGAGTTGACTTAAGTGTTCCAGTGATGCACTGCATCTCTCTATTCAGCTGGGTATCAACAAGTCACATGTTGCTACATCTGCTCCATACCGGAGCACAATATTTAGCTACCGAATATACAAGTGCTGTTGCAGATGTTCACAACACTGATGCCAGTGGCACCCCAGGTTGTACCTGCTAGTTTGTGAATTGTGTTGGCTCTTGTTTTTGTCTTTGCAGCTACCTTCTCAAGGTCATCAGGGAAGGTGAGAAGGCAGTTGAGTTTCACTCCAAGGTATAATGGGGTGTATGTCACACATTTTTACCACAGAAAGCTACTTTCTGGACTCTTTAATTTAGTGGAGAAAGACATGACAAGAACCAATGGCTGGAAGCTAAAGCCAGACAAATTCAAATTAGAATGTAGACACACATTTTTAATAGTGAGGGTGATTAGCCATTGGAAGAAACTACCAAGCAAGGTGGTTTTGAATTCCCTATCTCTTGATGTCTTCACATCATGACTGCATGCCTTTCTGGAAGATATGCTTTAGCTAAACACAAGTTATTGGATTCAATATAGGGGAAACTTGGTTAAATGTAATGGCTTGTGATATACAGGAGGTCAGACTAGATAATCTACTGGTCCATTTTGACCTTAAACTCTTTTGAATCTATCTTGCATGAGCATGGAGAGGGTTGTGAAATGGTAGCACAAAACCATTTGAACAGCTGCTCAGCTCGGTACTTTGTTACTCACTAATGAGGGGAGGTAACCAGAGGAGAACTGGCTCAGTGAGGACACTGTGCCCACTGTAAGTCATGAGGCACTAAGCAGCTGGCTGTGTGAGATAATGTTTAATGGAAACCTTTGGAAGCATTTCTGTCAGTGGCTGTCTCTCATGGCTGCTCAGACACCCCACCTTCTGAACCTAGCCCTTTAGCATGCTTGAGTGAGCTATTGCTTTCGTTGAAAGTAGGGGTAACTGTAAATCCTAAAAAACAAAGACTGCTGGGCACATCATTTGCACTCTCTAAGCATTTAAGCAACTGTTCCCTGGCCACAGCCACGGAGTTGCCACTGCCTCATATCTTGTGCATTCAGTTAAACATGTGCAAAGTGTGTGTGAAGCGTTACTGTTCTGATTTGGCAGCATTTTATACTCATTTTGTTCATGTGCAAATAACTACATAATGGGCAAGGCAGTGGAGATTTAGATCCCCTAAAATTCCTAATCTTAATTGTCATTGTACTTACTTCACCTCACTATTCCTCAGTGTTCAGCACACTACCGGTGGAGAGATTGGCTTACACTGCTAAGTACTGCACACATTTCTCTGGTTTATGTGGAAAACTACAAATCAGATTGTTGGTGCTACTATGATCATGCAAGGCAGCTGAAAAGCCAGCTCAACTGTCTACATGGACATTCTTCTTCACGGTTCTCTAATTTATGCTACGGGACTGGTTTCCTTCCTCTCACCTATCCTGTGCCAAGCACGGCTTGTCCAAACAAGAGGATCTGGCTGTTTCTCTGTCAGTGCTAAGAAAACATTGAATTCCAAATACTAACATGTTTCATTCCTTTAGTAGCCTGTAATGTCCAAGACTATTGTGTCTTAGTTCTTTACACAAATTAAATATATGAGGAAACCATACAGATATGGTTGGGTTCCAAATAAGCCTGTTTACTAATTATGTATAAACATACAATGCTAAGCTACATATATACACTGCAGCTGTCTTATGTTCTGTTGGCCTCTGCAATGGAAGACTGAGAGGCACGCTAAAGTGGGAGGCCCCAAACTATTTAAAGGGCTATTACCGAATTCTTGTACACTACAAATACTAAGAGACTCATTTTCTTTGGAAAATGACCCAAAAAAATCATGGAACCTTACAGCTGTGTAGGTATTTGTCCATGAGAAGCAAGAGTGGGATGGAAGGGAGGATGCTATTGAGGATGCTGTGCTCTATAAAGCAACTGATCCTTCTCTATCAGAATGGAAAAGGGTTATTTAATAAAGGCAAAGAAATGAATATTTAAAAGAATGGATAGTATGATGATGATGGACAAACAGATGTACCAGAAATAATAATACTAAAATCCAATCTTGGGGAGGCAGAGAAACAATTTATAACATTGAGAGAACAAATAAATGAACCTGAAATCTTGGCTAGTGAAGTTACATCGGGAGTAATATTTTTTTCAGAAAAAGTAAGAAGTTTTTATGAATCATTCCAAGCTCAATGTTAATCCTTTGGAGCACCTGGAGGGTACCAAAAGTTATTAAAGTTGAAGATTTTTATTGAAAAGATGATGTATTTTTTTTAAACCTTCAACAGAATTTCTGTATTCTTTTACTTTAATGGAATAGTCAGTCCCTGCCACCACAATACACAGCCCAGGAGGGGTCTGCTCTGCATGTTAAATTTTTAGTATGGTAATGATCTAGTCTGAGATACCAATTTATATTTAGCATGTGCTAATTCTGACTTAATTTGCAGCTCAGCTAGAATATAATTATTTTCCAATTATACTTTAGGTGTATATACTAAAAGGAAAGGTGATTTTTGAAGTTAAGGGAAAGTTAAGAAATCCATAAGTTTAAATAGTCAGTGCTTATCTTCAGCACACTTGAATATGAAGGGGAAGACTAAAGTTTCCACTAATGCAGAACAGCCAATGAGTTTTGCTGAGTGTTACTTAGCCCAGAATAAGAATAAATCAGCAGTGTATCTATAGCTCAAGATTACTAAAGGTTAGCAGGGTTTTTTTTTGTATTCTACATTTTATGAGACCTAATTAATAATGAATGCACAGTAGACTTTTGCTAATTTGCATCAATGACTGGGAGACCCTTTTAAAATAAATGAATATTGGAAATTAGCTAGTAAGTAAGCAAACAAAATTAGTAAAAAGTAAGGCTATGTATCACAACATGTATTTTGTTCATTAATTTTGACAACTACTGTTTAGGTTTTGATTATCTGTTATAATGTTTCATAATGTACTTGTAAATATACTGCAGTCTGTTATGAGAGAAATAATGAAGGCTAGTATTATGAGACCTCACTGTAGCTGTCTGCTTTTAAATCTTTGCTGAGAAGCAAGGAAGAAAGATGCCCAGTTTTTTGCATGACTCAAAAAAATGCAGGTTCCTGCAGTTCCCCTGTGCATAGGGTGATCAAATGAAGCAGTCAACTCTGTTACTTCTTTTAATATTTCTTTTTAAAACCTTTTGAGTTCAGAATTGGTTATAATGAGGTACCCTTTGTTTTGCCATTGATGTTATGGGGACATTAGTTGTGAATGAATTTGCTTCTTTCAAAGCAGCCGGGAGGTGGATGATTATGACAGGAAAACGTTCAATTGCAATTTACAATCGATAGTCATTTAAACTGGGAGTACAAGATTGGTGCTGTGCCCCGGATATCATGTTCAGAGATCATCCTTGCATTGCTAAATAGAAAGGGGGTCAAACACTTCCACAGCTGCATTCCCCTCAATCCCATAGAGTGCTTTTGCTGGGTCCCAGGAATCTGTGCAGAGAGGTAGAGGGAAACGGGGCAGATCAGTGCTCATGTGATGCACATCATTCCTCACAGCCAGTCCAACAGAGATCAGATTAGACATGAGATGCAGCCTCAGGATATACTATTTTTCTGCAGTCTCCTTTCCGCGTGTGGCAAGGAACCTCTTTGTGAGTATCACAAGGGCAGCTGCTGACTAGGTAAAGCTGATAGTGCAGCTCCAGAGGAACCAGACTACCAAGGAACCAGGGGACTGGAGATACATTGCTGGCATTATATAGCCACTGTACAGATTCCTGCTCTCCTAAGGCATCCACATCCACTTGGTTTGGGTGCACAGCCTCTCCTGTACAAGGACAAGCCCCATGGAATGCCTGTGAAGAGGCATTAGCAGGTTGAAGAGGAGGAGAGTCAAGCTGGAGAGCCAGCACTTTCTTTTTCTGGGGCCAGCTGGGTTCAGTGGATTCTGGAACCTGCCACTCGTGGAAGCGGAGGGTAGCATTGGGCTGGAAGGATGAAATTCACCCCTGTGTAGGGCATGAATGGACCTTAAGGTCTTCTGAGGCCCTCCTGCACTGAGATGAGTTCCACTCTAAATGAATAACAACTTCATAGATAATGCCAATCTCAATTTATTTCTTTATTTTCTGAACAATAAAAATTAAATTAAAACCGTGAAACAAAATAGTTACAATCTGGGGAATAGAAACAGTTAACTATTGACTTGGTTATTACATAGATAAGTAGTGACTAGAATTACTGTATACACAAGATCCAACTTCCTGATGGCTCAATGACATATAATTCCAAACTTACTTAATAAATGATTTAAACAGTATTACAATATTTTTTATCCCTCAGAGGCCTGTCCTAACTCTTGAGATATAGAAGAGTTAATTGAATAAGCAAATCTTCCTCAGTTAGACCTTTTAGTATTGGAAAGATTTCTGTGATGCACATATTAAATATGCAGTCTGATTCTTGCAGTGGTAAAATCCCCAACCCATTTGTGCTTCCAGTTGATTTGTGTTTAAAAAAAAAAATGCAGGGATTGGACGAGTACCTCTTGTAGAGAGGTTTTTTTTTTCTTTTTAATTTAATTATTAACAGAAACTTCCAGAATCTGTAAATTTCTCTTTTCTGAGTATAACTTTAAAATTGGAACCGAGGACTTTGCGAGTCATGTAAACCAATTGCTTTATTAAGAATCATAAGCAAATGTTTTAGCAAGATTAATTGCAGCGGGTATTAAAATGTTAATACTTTCATTGATCAAGACCAGTCTGGCAATATGCCAGGTAAACCTGACAATTTATGATAATTAATTATCTTTAACTTCCAAAAAAAGAGGGAATGAGAGGAAGGGGGTGGGAGGGAAAGAATAGATGCCATTGGAATTTTGCAATAAAAGTAGAGACCAAATTTTTGATTCAGTTGATTTGGTTTTTTCTGTTCAAGTATTTAAAATGGCTGGATTTAGATTAAATTACTACATAAGTATTAAATTACTACATAAGGATATTTAAACTAATCAGGAAATATTTGAGAGAGGTTTCCAAGAGGAACAGGCAGGAATGTCCCAAAAGAGCCAGAGCTTCTAGAAGCAGTAATGAGAAAAGATCGTGGCAATTTGAGTATTAAGTTCAAAACCTGAAAAGAGAGGTGAAGGCCCTAACACAAGAGTCCATTAAGAAACAGTTCCTAGATCATTCCTTTGTTTTTTTTTTAAGAAAAAAAATAAAAATGCAGCACTCACACAAATGTCTGCTCAATGTAAGGGAGTCTCATTTCGTTGTCAGATAATTAGGACCAAATCCAGAACCCTGGAACATCCACAGCACAGAGCCATAACCGTTTGATAGATTCCTAGGTATTTAAGGTCAGATGGAACTTTTTGATTGCCTAGGCTGACCTTTTATCCACCCGGTATTGAGCCCAATAACTTGTTCTTCATAACTAAAGGCATCCAGAAAGGCATCCAGTCTTGATTTGAAGCCATCCAGAGATGAAGAATATACCACTTCCCTTGATAGTTTTGTTCCAATGGTTAGTCACCTTCACTGTTAAAAGTGTATGTCTGACTTCTCGTTTGAATTTGTCTGGTTTCAGCTTCAAGCCATTAGTTTTGGCTCTGCCTTTCATTTGTTAAATTAAAAAGTCCTTGAGTACCTGGTATTTTCTCCCCAGGAAGATACCTGCATACTGTAATCAAGTCACTTCTCAGTCTTTTTTTTGATGAGCTAAATATTGAATTCTTTAAATTTTTGAGTCTCTTGCTGTAATGTATTTTCTCCAGCTCTCAAATTGTTTTTGCAGTTCTTTTCTGCACTCTGATGTGTTAAGGCACTGCTGTGGAGTTTCCTCTCCACATGCAGAGGAACCCCCACTCTGAGGTGGCTGAAATCAGTTTGTGCTTATCAAACTCCTCCCAGTCTTTGTCTGTGTCCAGTCACAGAATGCACTCAATATATAGCAACTGGACACAAGGCAATTATTAGGGAAATACTAAATGTGCAGTTAGACTACCTGGTGCCCATGTTGTGTGTTTGATTGTGTTTTTTCTGCCTTTCTTCCATGAGATATTTTTAGAACTATATTACATTAAAAAACAACAAACAAATGCTACATCAAAAGAACATTATGGTTGCAAAGTCAAGCAGACCAAAATTCCAAAATGCCAGAATTTAACCCATTTGGCTTCTGCCCCTCTCCTCTCCATTGCTCCTCTTTGACCCCTCTCAGCTCCTGCCTATATGTGCTGCTTCTGTCCCTCCCCCACCAATTTGGTCCTATTTTCCCCTGTCTTCTGCCTCTTCCTTCTCTGTGCTGCTTGGGCAGCAGTAACGGGGGCGTTGAATGCACAGGAGAGACAGTCTCCCTATTCTCAGTTCCAGTGCCATAGCAGTCCCAGGCAGCTGTGAGGATCACTTTCAGGGAAGCTCCTCCTTTGATCCAGGGATGTTGCTCTGTGCAGCCAGATTCTTCAGAGAATTTAGCTACCAAACTCTAATAAGTCTCCACTGAGCAGGTGTCAGCCCCTGCAAATTTAAGTCCCTGCTCCAAATCATGGAGGTGCTAGGCTTGTCAACAAAACAGCTGTGAGAATGTTTTGCCCATCTTAAAAGAATAACATGCTTCTCTCTAATTGTATTCTGAGATAAGACTGAACCCTTTTATCTGAAACTTTCCAAAATAGTTCAGCCTTAGGCAGATGCCCAGGATGGAAAATGGGTTAAGTTTGGCAAAATTACAAGCAACTGAAAACAATGTCTTATAATGGGAGGTGTTGGGCAGCTTCCACTATAAGCAACATTGTTTACACCATTTATAATACTGATGTAGATGTATTGATACCTTTATAGTGAGAGCCTAATTTTTATAGGTGCTGATCACCTACAGCACCCCTTGAGTAGCTGGAGCTGTGGGCATTCAGTAGTTTGAAAAACAGACCCCAAAAGAGTAAGGGATTGACATGGGGAGGTCATGAGCTCTGTTAGCTCTCATTGAGGTGAATGGCAGTTGAAGACACCAAGCATTTTGAAAAAGTTCTCAGCACCTCACAGAATCAGCCTTTTAAGTAAATCCTAACTATATGGATGTTGAAAGCTTTTACAAATCACTCAGCTTCACACTGCTCCTTCATTCATTCATTGCTGCTTATAGGACTGAGTAAAGTTATTCTTCAAAAGGAAACTGTTGAAGTCCAACATGAAATACATAATTAAAATGCTGCTAATATATACACTGTTGCTCTTTCCTTGTTTATCTACTTCAGAATTATGATTGGTTAGTAAAATTATTTTCATTTTTAAATGTTTCCTGCAGTCTGCGGAATTTGTTCTCTGTTTCTTTCTTGTGTATTTCTGGAACACTTCAAGACTGATTATAGCAAGAGAGATCACATAGCATTTTTAAGCTATAAAGGTGGTCAGTCAATTTTGGTAGCTGAACAATTACATTAATTAGAAGCAGATTACAATATTTTACCTCCATATTCATGAGGCCAACGTCCAGACGCATGTACAGTAGGTTTTTTTGAAGTCATGCAAATATTTCACTAAACTTTTAGATAGATGTGTATTTTTCTATATTCCCTCTAATATAATTTGCACTACAAACAGAACTTTAAATAAAGAATTTAAAATTTAGTAGGCGGAAATAAGTCATAAGTCATTCCATTAGTGTAGTTTCCAGTAAGGAACTCCGCTAGTCTATTTTCTATTCACTTATTTCAGAGAAATATGACACATAGTCAACAGTCTCAAGACTTTTACATCAATTTAAGAGAGTGTTAATACTACTTAATTGGAATAGTGGCGTTGTACACCCACTTTGCATTTCCTTTATCCTAGTGTAAATGATTACACCAGGTGCAGGGCAGCAGGGGCTCAGACCCTTCATGGCCAGCTAGCACTTCCCATTGGCTGTAACTCCCTCTGGACTCTTGAACTCCTGAGTATTCAGAGAGCCTCTCTTTAGAATAATGCAAGGACTTTCACCGAAGGTACTGAGTGTACTGGCTTTGCACAACTCCCATCCCACACTGTTCAGAACTTCCTATCCCCCATTGGTCAGTTTAGCTACATATTTTCCGCAGCACTTTTAAAATCTAAATTGATCTTGGGACAGAAGCAATGATCCTGCATTTGATTTTCCAAATCTCTTTATCATTCCAAAATGGTGTTTTCAAATTGTTTATCTAAAACTCATTTCCCTATGAGGTTCAGAGGAATTGCTACAGGATTCTTGTCCATTTGCCATCATGTACACAGTCTTTTTAGCCTTATAAATATTTTTCCTTTAATCCAAACAATAAGGTATTTTAGCAGTGAAAATAAGTCATGGAAGGCATTGTTTTTGTAACAAACACTCTTTCATAACACCTAACCTATGTTAGTGAAAATTTCATTTATCATGCTAGCTGACTTGTACATACTATAAAATTTGTTCAACATTTTTGTTGCACTCATCCTGTATCCATTTTTAACAGGGTTGCAAAAACCCATATAGCATTTGTATGCTACGACCACTCAATCAGATATTTTGGGCCAGAAGAAATGGAAATGGTGTATTTCTATTTTGCAGAAAACACCCATTGTATTTGCAGCCCTCTGCATACAGTGGCCAGGTGAACTGTAGAAGTGATAGAAATGAGGATATTGGAGGTATGGGGGAAAACCATGCATGCTGTGTACTACTGCCCCACATTGGAAAGCCCATTTACTTGTGCTTTGCTTCATGGTCCAGGATGTGACCCTGTATTTGGGCTATCTTGAAAACATCCTTTGGATCTATTTCTGTGTGCAGTTCCCAAGTTATACATAAGCAAATACAGGCAACATTTTGAAAATCCACTATGTGTATGCTGAATGTTGGTGGGCTAAAATCTGCTCTGAATTTCCCTGGTGTAAATACAGAGTTAATCTACTGAAATCGATGGCTTTACACTGAAATAGTTTGGAGAGAATTTGGCCCATTATATGTAAAAATTGGCTACTTTACTTCTAGTACAGTGTTAATGTAGAGTATTCATCTTGAATGTATATTGCAAATAAAACCCACAGGATTTTTAGTAAAAAATAAAGCCTTGAAAATACACAAAGGTCAAGTGAGGTGAAAGTTTTTACTTTTGGCAAAAATTAGTTTCAACTTTTTTTTTTTTTTAAATCTATGCATTTTCACTTGTAATTTTTAAGGTTGACCTCTACAGTTGCCACTGAACTGTGTTTTATTTTGATAAGTGGCTAAGCTTAAGCTATTACTGCAGTAATAGAAATAGGATGAAATGTAATAGTGCAAAGTGCAAGGTCATTCACTTAGAGACTAACAACAAGAATTTTTGCTATAAGCTGGGGACATATCAGTTGGAAACGATAGAGGAGGAGAAAAACCTGGGTATATTGGTTGATCACAGGATAACTATGAGCTGCCTGTGTGATGTGCTCATGAAAAAGTCTAACGCAATTTTCGGATGCATCAGGAGAGATATTTCCAGTAGAGATAGGAAAGTGTTATTATCCAAGGGCACTGGTAAACCTCATCTGGAATACTATGTGTGAGTCTGGTCTCCCATGTTTAAGAAAGATGAATTCAAAATGGAACAGATGCAGAGAAGAGCTATTAGGATTATCAGAAGAATGGAAAACCTGCCTTACAAAAGAAGACTCAAGGAATCTGGCTTGTTTGGTTTAACAAGCAAAGGCTGAGGGGAGATATGATTACTCTCTATAAATACATCAGAAGGATAAATACCAGAGTGGGAGAGGAATTATTTAAGTTAAGGACCAATGTGGACACAAGAACAAATGGCTATAAACTGGCCAGCAACAAGTTTAGGCTTGAAATTAGATGAAGGTTTCTAACCATCAGAGGAGTGAAGTTCTGGAATAGTCTTCCAAATGGAGCAGTGGGAGAAAAAATTTAACCGGCTTCAAAACTGAGCTTGATAAGTTTTATGGAGGGGATGGTACGATGACATTGCCTACAAGGGCATGTGGCCCATATGCGACTGCTAGTAGCAAAAATCCCCAATAACCAGAGATGGGACACTAGATGGGAAGGGCTCTGAGTTACTAAGGAGAATTCTTTTCCTGGTATCTGGCTGGTGGGTGTTGCCAACACGTTTAGGGTTCAACTCATCCCTGTATTTGAGATCGGGATGGAATTTTCCTGTGAATCAGGTTCACAGAAACCCTGTGGAGGTTTTGCCTTCCTCTGCAGCATGAGGCATGGGTCACTTGCTGGTTCAAACTAAAGTAAATGGTGGATTCTCTGTAACTTGAAATCTATACATCATTATTTGAGGACTTCAGTACCTCAGCTCAGGAAGTAATTCCCCTCCCTCCCTGTCCCCACATGAAGGCTATGCATATAAAATCCTGCTTATAATATGTCTGATCTTATTGCCTTCCTCAGTTTTTTTACCCAAACTTACTCAGAGAATCTCTTGTTAAAGTCAATAGGACAAAACTTGAAGTCCTTATGCAGACAGTTTCTAAGGCAAAACTTTCACTGAAATCTACTTAAATCAAAGGATGAAAATCAGAATAAGAGCATCGAGATTTAGTCCAATGGGAGTTTGCCTGAGCAAGAAGAGTGTAAAAGTTCTCTCGGGATTGGCATTACTACAGCAGGACTGAAGCTTACCAGACAATTACTGTATTTTTTAAAACCATGCTTATTACCAAAAATAAGTGGTAGTAATTGAAATGGCAAGTACATACATTTGAAATTTGGTTAATACTTAAAATGTGTTAAATGCAGCTACATATGGCATAGTATTCAGCCAACTTTTTGTTGTGTGTCTAGTGCCTAGCACAATGGCACCATGATCCATGATGATGACCCCTCAAGTGCTACAGCAAATACAAATAAATAATAATAATATATGTTATTTAGAATGGAGGTCTTCTATTTCTAACAGCATAATACTCAGAGTCTTTTCTTTCACTGATGCACAGTGAAGTCTTGCATTGGGCTACGATATTCTTTGGATGAGAATAGATGAGGTGCACAGTTCACCAAGAGTATGTCTACAGTTAAACCACTACATCAGCACCACTGCAGCTGCCTCACTGTATTGCTTCAAGTGTAGACATTGCCTATGCTGACAGGAGGGTTCTCCCATCAGTGTAGGTAATCCACTTCCCCAAGAGGCAGTAGCTAGGTCAACAGAAGAATTCTTCCCTCCATCTAGCATTGACTACACTGGGGGTCAGGTCGGCATACCTATTTCTCTCAGGGGCAAGCATTTTTCACACCATGCCAATGTAAGTCCCCAGCATAGATCAGCCCTAGGATATATGTGTGCACATTGGATATTAAAGGCTTGGAGGGCATCCTCTGTGTGCATCTACTCTTCCCACATGGGAAGGGGGATTAACCAACTCCACAACATCATCCCTACATGTGCCCACCCCACACTCCACCCCAAAACTCAAGGCCCTGCGAAAAGACAGGAAAAAATTAATGCATCCTGTGGCATCCTCTCTTTGGAAGGGATTGCAAAGGAGAGCAGTGTGTGCAGGGAGCCATGACAAGTTTTTCCAGAGAGTGGAGGGGAGAACCTTGCCATGACATACCCAGACCTGCTTCAGTAGATATTTCTCAAGAGGTGGTGATCCAAGTCAATCAAATCCTTCCTGAAAGCTCATTTCACCTGGGACCCTTAAAAGTAAATATAACAGTATGGTTGTATCTGAGATTGCCTGTGCATTTGTGTGTGTCTATTTAAAATATATAAAATGCTGCTAAAGTTTTCTGGTATTGAGCCATGGCCATTGCTATTCCACCACCTGTCCATTGGTCCTGTCTTTTGTCCTCTTCCCCCCTTCTCTCGGACTGTCTGTTACTTTATTTTGTCCTTTTTGGATGTGAACTTTTGCAGATGAGAATTATGCCTCTTTTAGTGTTCAAAAAGCACCCATCACACTGGGCACTACTAGAAACAAACAATGAATTATACGTATAATAATAACCACCAGCACTGTGACTGGCATGCTAATAAATGTTGAGTCTATAGATTTTCTGTTTCTCCAAAGACTGTCAGTTATCTTTAATCTTTAAATAAAAGAGGTGAATTGAAAAGAACTTTATGACTGAGGTTTTCTAAATTGCAAAAGGGATTTGGATGCCTAATTCCTATTAAAATTAATGGGAGTTGAGCATCTAAATCCCTTTGGTGGCTTGGAAAATCTGAGACACTGTTTTCAAGTTTGTTTTACATTGGCTCTATTATTCTCACACTTCAGGCCATTTTACTAGTACTCCTGCATCAAAAGGCAAGCAGGACTAGATCTGTGCTATTATTTTACTAATAATTACTGTTTTGTGCTACTTTCTAAATTATATATACCCTTTCACTTAATTCAGTGTGTAGAGAGATATCTCTGAAAAACTTGGAATGGTATCAAAGAAATAAATACACTGTGAGTTCAGCCTTTAGTTTTATGTGAAAAACATTGGATTAAACACAGTAGGTATTGTAGGTCAACTATATTCACTAATCGCTACCATAACAAAAGAGAGAGACTTTGTTGCTGGCTGACTTCAATGAGAATTGTAAATCACTCTCTGCTTATTCAGTTCTCAGCATGATCACTATTGTTTCACCTTTCCTTTGAAATACAGTAGCACTTTCCACTTGGTCCCGTTATATGAAAATCACACACAGAATCTAGTTATTTATTTTAAGTGAGCTGACAAATACAGCCTGTGCCCACCAATCCCAAAATAAAACAGACTTCCTAACCTAATGATGTTGATAATTAAATGTGATATTAAACTATTGTAGAGCAGTGGCTACATGCAGTGTTTAGCTTGAAATTAGAAAAAATCTACACTATGTTTTATGAATGTGCATGACAGATATTGTTCCTGCTTTGTGAGTTAGAATTCTCTATAAGTTATCAATGAATATGAAGTGTGTTGTAATGTAACTTTGCAGGTTGAACTATGAACAGGAATCCTGTGAAGAAAGAGCTCCCTGGGGGGGAGATTGCATTACCATGCTAAACAAAATTGCTGTAACAAAAATGTTTGTTCAAACATCCACAGAGAGAGTTTTCCGAATGAATTTTTTAATTATTCTATACTGGAGGAAAGCTCTTTTGAAATAAAATATGCAGAGGGAAGTTGAAAGACTGTGAATTTGTGGAGATTTGATGTTACTTTAGAAATTTAAATTTAAAACTTAGTTTTATTTTTATTTAAAATGAAGTGATGTCCTAGAAACTTCTGAAAACTTTGACATGTCTCTCTGTCAAAAGCAAAGAGAGTCCCTCTCTCTGTATAAACATCTCCAGAGATTCAGATTATACAAGATGGATTTGGGGTGTTAATCGACAGGACTGGCACACTGCCAAAATGGATCTGGAATTTGGGAACTGGCAGCTTCTGCTATGGGGGACTAAGGACCCAGTTCTACTCTGATTAAAATAAATGTCAAAATTTCCATTGATTTCACTGGTGCAGATTCATGCTCTAGGAAAGAAGAAAACTCCTTCAAGCATGTTAGCTACCAAATGTAAAGGTTTACAACTATAAAGCTATGTTTTATTGTCTGCTAATGCAACTTTTTGTAGCCCATGACTAGATGAAATTAAGTTTAAATGTTTTACTTTGGTTTTATGTGTTCTTCCCTAGTTATTGAAAAAATGCTGTTTAGTTAAGTGTTGCTATAATTTGGATATGACTGTCAACATTTGGGTATATGGGCTGACTGAGCAGTCTAGGGATTCACATCTGCTTTGGGGAAGGAAGAGAAAATTAATATGGTTGACTGATCTCAAGGTATTCAAGTTCATAAAAGGGATCTCGAGAGGTGCTGATTTTTCAGCCCACATAGATGTTTCAGATGGTATAAATGATACATGCCATTAATAGAGTGACAGTTATGCTGCCATTTTAAATAACAGAATCAGGGTAGGCCATTGTAAATTGGTAGTGACAAAAACATCCCATTTTTGCCCAGTCTCCAAGACTATGAGTATGTGTACAGTCAGACAATTGCATATGCAAAGATGTACATGTGGTCTCTGTAAGTGAGCACATAAATTATGTGCATGCACTTTTATATACACACAATTCTGAAAATTTGGTCTTTATTGCTTTTAGGCTGTGTTCTTAAAACAGAGAAAAATTAAATGATTGCCCATTAGGCACAAAAATAGGACAGATAATATTTCTTTAAGATGTTACGGGTATTTTGATTTGGAAAGAAAAGATGTTCATTTAGCTATCATTTTAAAATATAAATTATAACATATTGCACAAAGCTCTGCCAATGTAAGCAAATAATGGCTTCATAAAAGTGTAAAGGATAGTACGGATTTCCATCCTTTTTTGTTAATCAGCATTCCCTTTATGATTAACTCTGCACAGACTGCCTCTGTGTATATGTAGGCACACTTCTTCCAAATTATTGTGAGTTCCTCTTCACAACAATGTTCCTCCTTCATGTCTTCAGAGTACTCTCAGGATTATGAGCAAATGGCCACTAGCACATTAGTTGCATTAATTTCCAAGTACTAGGTACAGGCAGAAGAACTCATCAGTGCAACCCTATTGGGATAGAATGCTAGAGGGAAAAGCTAAATGAGCTACTTCATATGGGAAAGGGTTAAGTTTTGAGGTATGGGTGTGTTGTGGAATAAACCACTGGATGTGGAAGGAATACCAGGAAAAGTTTGGTACCAGGTGAATTAATTCAGTTTAGCTGCCCATCAGAAATATCCCTGAAATATGTTTTAAAAAAACCCCAAACATTGACACTTGAGTTAATCTGATAGGAGAATCTGTTTGAAGAAACTGGAGACTCATGAAATTCAATAAAGACAAGTGCAAAGTGCTTCCCTTAGGAAGGAAAAATCAAATGCACAACTTACAAAATGGGGAATAACTGCCTAGGTGGTAGTACTGCTGGAAAGGAGCTGGGGATTATAGTGAATCACAAATTGAATATGAGTCAACAATGTGATACAATTGTGAAAAAGGTTAATATTCTGGGATGTATTAACAGAGGTATCATATGTAAAACACAGGAGGTAATTGTCCCTCTACTAGCCTCTAGTGAGCCCCCAGCTAGGGTATTCTGTCCAGTTCTGGGCATCACGCTTTAGGAAAATTGTGGACAAATTGGAGAAAGTCCAGAGGACAGCAGCAAAAATGATAAAAGGTTTAGAAAACCTGAGCTGTGAGGAAAAATTTTAAAAACTGGGTATGTTTAGTCTTGAAAAATGAAAAATCAGGGGGGACCCAATGAGTCTTCAAATATGTTAAACTGTTATAAAGAGAAAAGTGATCAATTTTTCTCCATGTCCACTGAACATAGGACAGGAAGTAATGGACTTAACCTGCAGCAATGGAGATTTAGGTTAGATATTAGGGAAAGTTTGCTAACTTTAAGGGTAGTTAAGTTCTGGAATAGCCTTAGGAGTGCTACAAAAACACATTCTTTACTGGCCTCTTCCCTATGTTTCTATAACTTTCCCAATCCGGCATGGCAGAGATGTCTAAAGTAGCGCAAGAAGAAAAAGATCATACACTGCATATTGGGCCTTTCAGATGGGGACATAAATGAGTGAGTTTTCAGGGAGGTCCAGATATGCATGACCTAGCTCCAGTTGTGAAAGCCACTCCTTTTTCCTAGAATTTGATAGTCTTAAATACTGAATACCGATTTTGTCCTACGGAGGGATTTTCTTCTTTCTTGGGTGGGAGACAAAAATAATCTGTGAAATGTTTCCATGGTGGTGATCTCCTATAGCTGTGCCAAGCTTTAGTGATATGGCAACTGGCTAATACCTATTACATGCTTTCACTCATTCATTTCTTGAACTGATGTTCATTGAAAGTTTTCACTATCCCATTGTGCTCAGTACAGATATACACACCATATTTATTCTTATTACAGGTTGAGCACGCTTTTATATTACTTCAGGTTTTCAATTAACCTTGCGTCCATGTATTTTATAGCATTAAGAGTAGTTCAGTGTTCAACATAATTCATTTTCCCCACATAAAACTTCAAAATGTAACGTTTCCTTGATGTATGCTTCTTTGCAGTATTCTTGTCATATCCCTGAAATCCTTTCAATATAAAATTTCCATTATTTCTAGGAAGTTACACCAACAACAACTTCCTACAGTGTTTTACATTACTGTTTGTTATATTGGTAGTGGTCTATGATGAACAGCATTGCTACACTATAATTAAGTAGGGCATCAATTTTTTATATGGATAGGTGTATCTTTTTAGCATATATGTATATAAATAAATATTTTCGAACATTACACAGTATTTTCAAAGTATTTAGTGTAGTGAAAGGAAAATGAAATACAAATGCATGAAAGAAAACAAAAATAGGTATAGATCTCATTCCAAATGCTCCATTCTGTTTTGAACTGCTGGATTTTCACTCCCATTATGTGGCATAAGTGCATCGGGGAATAGTCTACATCAAATTAACTCTTGTAAGTTTGAACCAATGAATTATAAACTATGCATAGTGGTTGACTGAGATAGGATGTATTACAATTAAGAATTATTATGAATCTTCAGTCTCATAGCAATAATTTGGGGAGAAAAGTGCCCTTTCTCATCTGTTCACTCCCTGCTGTTTCTAATCTGGATTTGCCATTTCCAGATTTCTGAAAATGCCCATTAAAATGTGACCAATAATATTCTCTCTTTTTAAAACCTCACCTCTCCTCTCCCTCCTTGCACTTGGTACTGTAGACCATGACACAATTTATCCAGCTGCTCCTTATTTTGGGTGTGTGATTTGGAAACCCCTGCTAATGCCTTCCTCTAGAAAGGGCCCCTCAGGATTCCATCCTTGGGCCTCTTCACTCTTTTAGTTACCTTATTCTCTTTAGCCACTTCCTTTCTGAATTCATATTTGGATGTCAGTTGTGGAAAGATGATACTTAAATTTCTGTTACCTTCATAATTTTGGTCATTTTTTTACTTTCTGTTTCAGTGTCATCAGACCCTGGCTCTACTAAAAACAGTTAAACTCCATTATGCCCTCATTAATAAGCATCTTCATTTTCTCCATTTCTCACCTTACTTTATCTTCACCCCTACTTTCAGGAACATAAGTCTTTAAATTCTCTCCAAACTCTCTTTTTATTTCATATTTTCCAGGACTCTGAATCTGCTTTCTGTCAGTTCCGTATCACCCACATTAGGCACTATGTCAACCACTCTTCTGTCAAAGCTTTTAGCATTTCTTCTTCACTCCTCCTCTTGACAAGTGTTGTCCTCCTTCTTGTGGTCTCTCTGAGGTCTCCCTGTGTTATAAATTATCTAAAATTTGATGGTTCATCTTTTCAGCAATATTTGGAATGGTGTCATCTCCATTCCATTTCCCAGTGGAGTAAATTTCCCAAGTCTCCAAGAGCCTTCATCAGCTTCAAATTCCCTTACATTCTGTGCCCATTTCTATTGAAACTTTATTCTCTGCCACTTGGTCATTGCACACTTCTTCATACTTGTCCTACCACATCTACAGATTTCTTGTTTTTGATACATTGTAACCTCCTGTACTCCTTTGATGCAAAGTTTATGTCTGGCTACAAATAATACTTTTTCATGAGTAATGCAAAAATTAATTGATTGCATTTGAAGGAAAAAGTCTTCTAGGCCTATTGTACTTATGCAGTGAAAGTATTAAAACACTAACTTTTCTTAATTTCCAGAATCAGCTGGAAAATATATTTGGAACTGTCAGAAGCAGCAATGAAATTTGGAGTAAAGCAACTTAAAAATAAGATAAATTTAGCATGAAAAGTTCCATTGATTTACTCTCCATTACCTATCTCAAAGAACTATTGCCAACAAAGGTACAGCAAATCTGCACAGTGGTCCTCCAAGATCTGGGAAATAGGGTGAATTTTCCTTTGATGGCTGAAGATGGAAACTTAGGCCACATCAGCCCTCCCACTTACCAGCTGTGAACACTGGTGTAATTTGGGAGATAGGATGTGGCTACAGAGCCAAATATTCCATTCAGGATAATTAGAAAAGACCCAAATATCTGACCACTCACTGTTAATCAATATTGCCTACATTAACTCCTTACCCCAACCCTTAGATGATTGCACTTTTCTCTCTCATAGGGTCCCTCCACTTCTCTTGGCACATCAGACCAATCTGACTAAGGATAGGTTGGCTTGGCAAGAAGACATTTTAATAAGTGGTGCGGAGCTTCCATAACCCTTGCATCTATCTTGAGCATACTGTGGATTTGGATTCTAAAGAGAGAGAGAGAGGAATGAAAATAAACTTGCATTTAAGGTTTCACGCAGTCTGACTTTCGAGTACGTTGGCTTTGAGTACATTTTTATGTATCAAGTCATGCTCTACATTCTGCAATATAGATACTAATCTTCCTTCAGCTCCAATGCCAAGTACTTTATTCTAAGCTAAAACTTGTACATCTGTTCCCCTAAAACCAATATAACCTGTGTGTTTGTGCAGTGAGCTGCAGCTTCTGTTCAAAACTGTATTAAATGCACTGGAATCCCTTTGTGCTCCCAAAAGTATAGTGGATTGCTGATACATCCAGGCCTGCATATCCCTAAATTTAGACATGGTCATTAAAAAAGCGGAAGATTTCAACCCAGTGAACCAGTTGTTCATGTACTTCCACCTAACTATGGCTATGATCACATTTCATGCCTGAGGATATTTCAAGAAACTCATAGGAGCCTCCTAAAATGAGAAGTAAACATGGTGTACTCTGCCTACTTGTGATTTTTAGCCAGCTCAAAGATCTAAATGTACAATCCAGCACTGAGAGACATGGTGTGGATTTGTAATAGTTTCTGGAAGACTGTAATTCCATGGCTAGTTTAAATTAATCCAGTCATCTTGTTCTTTTCATCTGTGTCCAATATAAAGATACATCTTCATTTAGGGTCATACTGTGTTTCGCATTAATGTGGATGTGTATGTACAAAGGGTTTCCCTTTCTTCCTTCCTTGGACCCCTTGCATAAAGGCCATACAAAACTGCAGTTCCTGAATTCAAAGAGTGCAGGGACTGCTCCCTCAGTCCCAAAGGGGCGAGGAGGGACTGTGAGAGTGTGGGGCCATTGTTAAATCCCTGAAGATGGGCCTGGCGCATTGGGGGTGGGGTGAGGGGCATGTTGTATCACTGTAAATGCTGCACAGAAGGAATGTGTTGGTCGTCAAAGAGCTCGGGGAATGAATGTTCCTTCCTGATTCCAATTCATCACAGTGACTCTGAGGGCAGTACAACCCTGTTGTACCCAGTGCAGGTCTGTGTGCAGTTTTCACAATCACATCCTTTACATGTCGTTCAAATGACTAACAGGAGTTCAAAATGTTCTTCATTTTAGTGAACTTTTTCATAGTGGTTTGTACAAGAGAACATAGATGGGTGGAAATTGCTTCTGACAATGTGCAAGGAGAATACAGCATGTGTGTGTGCATGTGTGTGAGAGAGAGAATTGTGGCAGCTTCTCAATACAGAAGCATGTATCACACTCCTTTTTTTGTATACCTAATATGTGCCATGATCTAGCACTGGGTATAAACATAGCTATATAACTATATATAACAGCTCGTGTGCTATGCCTTTAACATCCAAGTTCTGATTTAACAATTAGTATATTTCACAGAAACACACACACACACACACACGGACACGGACACCATAACCACAGCCAGATGTGCACACAGAATACTGCCAAAACAAAAAGCAGTATACACTGTAAGAGATGCTTTGCTCTCATAGAATGTGCAGAGATACTGTTTTTTTTCCTACCTTGGGAAATGTGTAGGGATTAATCAACTCCGCTGGGATCTGAAACTATGGTTCTAGGGTCACTGCAGTATTCCAAAATTGGTGCTTAAATTACTAAACCATCACTTCCAGCACCCTTCTGCTAGAATATCTTCCAAAGGTATTAAAAGTCCAAAAACCTTGTACAGATTAAAGTTGATATAATTTACAAAGAGTTCTCTGGGTATTAAAAGCTGGGAACATTTTAGTGGTAATTTAAAAAAATCTGTTAACTATACCGTAAACTGTCTGAATAAACCTTTGATCAAAGACTATTATATGAAAATTTAAAAATTAAAGTGTATAGATTAATTTAAAGGGCATTGGGAAATGGTTTGATACATAAAGAACTAGCTAACGCATTAATGGTGGGATTTTTAAAAACACATAAGGGAATTAATCACCCAGTTCTCTAAGGTACTTTTCAAAATCTCATCCTAAAGGACTTATTATAAAGTTAATAGTGATAATGTTTTCATAGGGAGCCTGAACAATAGAGGAAGGAAGAACTGTGGAGATCTGCTACTCAAGTCTAAAGATCAACTATAGCTCTTTGCAGTTTTTAATTTTATATATACTATATATATTTCAGAGTCCTTGCCTGATTGTCTGTTGTTATATATTGGAACTTTTATTTGATGCCTGCTATGAAAATAAATATCATATGACATGAGAATAGATAAGGGTCAGATGATCCAACAGTCTATGTGTTTCTTGCCAAGTCCATTTCTTCTTTGCTTTCAATTTAAGTAAGAAATTCAACATCCTAAACAGAAGCTATTTGAATAACTTGACAAAATAGTTATGTAAAATATATTTTACAATAGATCTTGCTAGAGTTTTTAGTTTTCTTTTTATGCAGAAACTTCAATAGTGTTATAAAAAAATTTCAGCATATGGTAAAAATTACAAGTTTCCTTGCTCCTAAAGTGCTTATGTACAAGTAAGCTGTTAAATGCCAGCTCTGAATATTATTTTTCTGATGTCAAGAGAGATAATCCCATATTAGAATTACTAGGAGGCACATTTCCATGAACTTCAAAGCATCTTAGATCTGGTATTAAGAACTGTGTTTGATAGTACACTTCATTAATCTTAGATTGGCCACTGTTTTTTTTTTTTTAGTTTTCCCCCCCCATTGACAGTCTTTCTAATACAGTTTATTAAAACTAACCATGCAGTGCACTGTTATTCTTCCTGGTAGGATTTTTTTGTTGCATTCATGAAAGGACAGTTTCTCTATAGAAAATGTCCCTAGGGAATCTGTATTCAGGCTCACAGTTTCTGAAAAAGTCAACATGTTGGTGTGTTGCATTCAGATCTGTCTTAATGGTCTTATCATTAAATCTGCAGTAGGCATATATAAATCAAGCTTTCTGTGGATACCAGGAAAGTATGATTAAAATAATCTGTCTGATAAATATTTTCCTCTCACTTTTGGCAGGATCACCCACCTGAGCTCATACCAGACTGTATGTGAAGACTGATGCCAGCAGCTTAAAGATCTTCAAATTTGCTCTCAGTGGTAAGGTCTAAAGATGAAACAGTAAACAGCACTAGAACATTACTATCAGGTTGCAGTAAAAGTGAAATCATAAAAGATGAGTATTTCTCCTTGACCATCACCAGGAGATAATGCAGCTTATTACTGGATAGGATGACGGTTGATAAAGTTTGAGCAACAGAAGTTCTGAGCAGTTCTCATCATATTAATAATTAACAACTGATAATTTACAAAGGAAGACTGGAATTCTTTATTTATGGAAAGGGCAGAATCAGGCCATTTTCATTGTCCACTATATCATAGTAGTTGCTCCGAAAGGCTATTGAAATGAAATGGTGTGCATTTTGAAGAGCATATCCATTTTTCACAAGCATGGTGCTCACCTTCAAAGGGAATGTGTGATTTTTGGGATAAAACAACCTCAAACATGTCTCCCCTTGAGGGAAAACAGAGCAAAGATGTCAAGACCTATGAATACATTCCCCATTTAATGCTATAATTATAACTATAATCTGATTTTCCAGACACTGAGCCATATTTTTAGCCTTTTTCCACACCCTTTGTGCTCCTGAGAACCAAAAAGGGGACTATGAGGGGACAGAGTGGAGTTCCACACATCTACAGCAATTCTAAGCTGTCATATTACCTCTTAGAGACCATAATTAGGTCTCATAAATTAGAGCAGCTCTCAAGCTCCCTCCCTGACTGACACACACATTCCCCCCACACTCCAAATATATTTGATGCAGGAGTGTGTGTATCTTGGCAAAGGGGATGCCTGGTCTATAGGTGATAATATTGGGCTTGATGATATTTAGATGGGGATGTTTATTTCTATTATGTCATCAGTCTGCATTTCACATTTCCATTGACATTACTGGATGTTCTATATGTAAAATGATTGCAGAACCAGACCTAGTATTTATTATATTTTTTTCTAAATACCTAGGATAGGTATTGCAGTGTGATAGTATCTCACAGGTTACCTTTCTGTACTCATGACAAATGCAACCAATACCTGTTACTGGTATGTGTGTTGTGATAAAGTCAGGCTGGACAGCTTTAGAAGGGTGTGCTGGGGCCAGTATGAGGGCTGGAAAGGGTTAAAAACCCTCTGCCTTGTATGCAGAAGAGAAAGCACAGCAGGGCAATTAAAGGCACCTGGACCCAATGAAGGGTGGGGCCAGGGGTATTTAAACCCTGCCTTCCCTAAAGGCACAAAGGAAAGGAACAAACACAGGGGAAGCTGCTGGAAGGTGTGGAGCAATTGGAGGAGCAGGTTCCCTTCCAGGCCAGGAGACAGAGCTCCTCTACAGCCGGGGGAGATGAGGTAGCTGGGGGCATCCTAGCCCACAAGCTGAGGTAAAGCACGAGACCCACCAGGGGAGGCTGGCAGTTTGCCACAGTGTATACCCAGAGCAATGGAGAGAAAGTTAGGTGTAGCTATAAAATAAAACTAATATGCACAGCATAACATTTTTATCAAAAAATATTTAAAACATGTGGCACTGTTGTTCTTCCTTTATTAGTTAAGTTTTACATCACTCTTAACCTAAATAAAACAAAGAAGTAGCAACATTTAGCCTAATACTGAAAATCACTAACAACATTATTTTTAATTTGTTTGTATTGGGCCCAATTCTGTGAGATACTGAGCCTTAACCCCCTAAAATGTGCCAGTTTTCCCCTGATGTGCAGTGTGTATTTGTGATGATGCACAGAATTAGGTACAGCCTTGGTTCTGCTAGTCCTTGTGCTGTTGGGAGCAGAGAGTGCAAATTTGAGCAAAGTCTAGGTGACTATACAAGGTCTCAGTCCTCCACAAATAGGCAAAATTAGTTTTGAGCATGTCTGCTGCTTTGCTCTCAAGAGCAGCTGCAAAGAAAGGGAGGACTGGGTAGATAACAAATGGAGGCCCATAGTCCTTAATATGCAAATAAGACTGGTGACAAAGTACTTCCCAATTTGGCCTGACTTCTGCTACTAGACAGGATTAATTTGGTGGCTGTGTAGCAGCACTCTCCTTAATGAAGGAGCTTGATTGACCTGCTCTGCACTTTTTACCTGGTACAGCACACTATGCCTGTAATGTGCAGGTACAGCTCAATGAAGTCATGCATCAGGACTTGCTCTTCCAAGCAGTGAAGTCATTTTGTATCAGACTATATGCAAAGCTAGCATTAAGACAGAAACACATCCAAAGCTTCCATACTTAACATTGTTGCATATTCCAAGGAATGTCAGGAGATAGCCCAAATGTCTTCTAGTTTGGAATTGCTGCTGTTTTTCAGAATTTCCTTTTCACAGTTTTCTGTCATTAACATCACAGCTTAATCAAAACTATCGATTATTAAGAAGAGGCATTCAACAACAATCATGTCTGCCACATTCCCATCAATCAAATACAGTTTTCTATATAATAAAGTAAACATATCATCTTATATTATGAAGTCTCACGTCAGATGAAGTTTCATTGTTGCGTGACTGTAAAATTAGAACATGTCGAGAGTCCCTAGTGATGGACAATTTCTACATCAGGGCACAGGCTACCAGTATTCTTCTTTATTAGAAAAAAAAGGATACCATTTTAATGGTGCTTTGACTCATCAAATAGCCAAGAAAAAGATCTAATTAAGTGCTGAACAGCAAATGGTAAAGACTATTGTGCAGGCAAACATTATGATCCTAGTAACAATTTTAGAAGTTTGCCAAACTGTTCAGTATCACTCTTTGATTGCTGGGTGTACTGTAACTTGGGGACCTGCCAGTCAGTGCTGCTGCTAAGAGGTGAAGAACCTGTGAGAACCAAAGTCCAGGTTATGCTGAACTACAAGACCTTTTACCCATGGAAAGATGGAGCGCTAATGATTCAGTAAAAGACAGCAAAGGAGCCTCATTTGTTATTTCTGAATTAAAGCAAATGAAAATCCATCACAGGGCATGTAAGGCCCAGTCCTGTGGTAAAACTCCCATTGACTTCAGTGGAAATAAGCCAAGTACCACTTAAGGACAAGGAAACAAGCATTTTAAACACTTACAGATGTAACTGCTATTTGGTAAAGTTAGAGATGGAATCTGTAGGCGAAATCTGCCCTCAGATTTGCTTGTGCAACTCCAATTGTTATTAGATAAAGTTCAATACACCTGTGTGTCCATGGTATAAGACTCTAAAACTACATACAAAACGCCCATGCTTACATAATCAATATATGCACCATGGATAGGAAGAACTATAAGAACAATGACTTTCAGAACATCTGGGGTTACCAGTTTAATTCCTTTATTATTACTAATTTTAAAAAAAAGATAATCTCTGCTGTTAAAGTCTGTCTGTCTGTTTCTGTGTATGTGTATGTAAAAGGGGAGAGAGATTTCCTTGTTTATTGAATTTCTTTATTTGACCATCCTTTGACACTTCATTACAGCCTTTATACAGCTTTTGTATTCAAACTGTATTATATTTTCTTGAGGCAAGAAAGGATTTCAATGAGAATGTGATGAATGTCCATATTAAATTGGATCCTCTTTTTAATTAAGTTCATCTAAATTTAATTTTGTAATTTTACTTCAGTAAACCCATCTGACTCCAGATGTAGAATGTGCTTTTCCGATTGCTGTTCTCACATAATTGTACCTGTAAAAGATTTATGATTTAGAGAAGCATTACTAAACCCTTTAGAGTGTTTTCAGCATATGCTTCATGGATGGCTAGTAACATGAGCAATTAGCATCCTAAAATGCTGTTCTGCTTCCAGGATTTCTTTTAATAGGGTAAGTTACTTTTATTAGCTTGAACTTTACACAAATAGTAAGTTTAAAAGAAATCTTGTTATCAAAGGATCTCAATAGAAACTGTGAGATTACCCCCTAAAGAAACTTTAACAGTGCAAGTTAAGACCTCACAAACTAAAAGGCGCTATAACAAAAAAATATAATATAGAAGAGGAATAGCTCTTAGAATAAAAAGACTAAGCAATTCACTTTTAAATTAGCAGCCTTCCTTTCAATCAAATGCTGAGGAATAAAGATATTTGTTGCTATGTGCAACAGGGATGTTTCTTGTTACTTTGTAACATGTGGTATCATATTTCCATGAATGTCTTGATTCTTGTATGTTTCTAAATGTTCTTGCTAACTTTGGTAATAGTTAGCGTTGACATTGAAAATTAATTAACATCATTTTCTTTATCCCATTCTGTCATGACTTCTTGACCTCAAAAATTGCTGGCAAATTGCCTGTCTTATTACAAGAGTTATTTGGAATCCTATAATTATTCTTGTTCTGCCTCTTCGCTTCTTTAGGCAAAGCAAATCTAATATAATACTCGATAGCACATGTGGGATCTTGTATAATGAAGTCCCTGGTCCTCATAAAAGAAACTTATACCACAGTTAAACCCTTAGACTGTATTATAAAGAGAAAAAGGCAACTCCAAACTGAAGAGATAACTGAATCTTTTTTCTTGAGTGAAAATCAAATTTCTTGGTTTTTTTTATGCTATTATAATTTGTCTTGATGTGTTAGTCTGAAATATTCACCAGTGCAGTGAACAAATCAGTTTATGGATTTTTCCCAGAATGTAAGGTTCCCAATACTAATCACACTTTGGGACAGATTCACCATGGCATTACTCCATCTTTATGTTGGTATTTCTCCATTGAAATCAGGGCTTACAACACTGTAAAGCTTTAGTAGTGGTGTTTCAGGTGGGAATCAGGTTTTTATTCTAGATTCTCAATAATATGTTTTTATTCTAGATTCTCAATAATAATACTTGACATTTACTATTTAATTCTGCGAGATATCCTTATTCCTACAGTGCCCATGTAGGGAAGTAAAGCAACGAAATTATCAGCTCCTGCAGCTTCTGCTTTGAGTAGTCTTAAATTGACTCATATGAGTGAAGGCTACAGGGTAGCGTTTTCAGCAACTTTCTCTAAGCAACAGAAAATCAGCTTCTAAGCCAATATGTGAACTCAGGAATCCTGGCTCATTGCGTTCTGCTCAGACCAGCAGGTCACACCTTTCTAGTGACACTTATATGCAATACTAGACAGAACCTCTTTCTCACGATCATTTTTTTCTTTTTCTTTATTCCTATTTATTTTTGTCTGCTAAAAGGACTTTTTTAGTATGGCAATAGAGAAAGTGTTGTTCTTTCCCAGACTTCTGAACAATGCTGGATTAAATTAACAGTAATACATAAGGTTGAGCAAGTATACAGTTATAAAAGTTTCAGCAAAGAAACTCAAGCAGCTCATTTAATTTCCAACAAAAAAAGAAGAAACATAGCAATCATCAGGCTGATGAAATGTTTTTGAGCTTTAAAGACATTATGTGGGAGTCTGGATGAGACCCAAAGGAGGAAACACTTCAAAATTACAAAATGACACAGTTATGTTTTTTGTGAAATTGTCAAGATTCACTATTTATTCCGAGAAGGTAACCATGCAAGCGTTTTTAAAAGATACTAACTAGAGGAGGGTATGTTAAACCTCCAAAGTCTTCAGAATGCCTAATGACTGCCTGCCAGTACGGCTGAATCCTGCTGGGTTATGGGGGAATGCCTACCATGTAAATAGAAAGGGGGTTATTTAGGAGACCCAGTGAGCTGTGAATTATTGCCTAGATTGTCACAAAAAAAAGGGAAAATGAGTTGTGAAGAGGAAGAAACGTGCACTGGGTTCTGATTAGCTTTCTGAGACTTTTTTGTAATAGATGGGAAAACTTATATATTCTCTCTGCAAAAAGAAATATTTGTTTTGTCAGATTGTGAATCTACCAACCCACCTAGATTGCTTTGAAAAAATCCATCATGGAAACAAAAGTAGGCTATTTTTATACCTGACATAATGCAGATATCAGAGGAAAATAAGTTGGAAGCCCCACTGAATTATCTAACTTTTCAATATTTGCCCAGTAGTTGAAGTTAACAACTGTATTGATCCAGCTCCCACTGAAGTCAATGGGAGCTAGATTGGACTCTTGGGGAGATAAAGAGTTAATAGCAGCATTGAAAGTGGAGGTTGTAGGCAACAGAAGCTTCTAAAAACCTGTTTTATTGTGCATTATTAGCACAAACCAGTTGAAATGGGGAGAATTTTAAAATAATAACTTGGAAACACTCCAAAATGATTTTCTGCCGCTTGCCAGAGTTCATAAACTGAGTCCCAAAAGAATGGAGTGAAAATCTACAGTTTTTACTTCAACAGAGTGTCTGCTAATGAAGAGGTTGTGTTTTTTTGTTTTTTTGTTTTTAAGTTTTCATATAAATTACAAAGCTCATTTTTTTCACTTGTTTCACAAATGTAATTAATTTCCAAGTAAAATCTACCAAAGGGACACTTTGTTTTGCTTTGTTTTATTACTCTTGATAATCCGTGCTAACTCCACACTGTTTCTATTATAATAAATTAATACAATGTATGTATTGCTGGTGAACCTGTTAGGTCATTACAGAAATGTGGGGTGAGATCTGGGAGGCCTTAACTGAATGCTTGGAAAATATAAATGTACTGAGTCATAATTTGCAGAATATATGTATTTTACGAATCTTGTATTGCTATAATATATATATTATCACTGAAATGCCAAGAAATATGTTAGGAACCTCATTAAACTAGTGAAGAAACAATCTCTGACCCAAAGAGCGATAGAAACTAAATTTAGTATGACAAACAGGTTAGGGTCCTAAATGGATAGGATAGAGGGACGGGGAGAAGGACAAGAATGACAATAATAAGATGCCATTGTTACTCAGTTAGACATGGTTTAGTTCTTATTAAGTAACCAATAAATAATAACTATTCTGCCTCCCTTGTTGGCTTTTTGCAGGAGGAGGAGTCAAATATGGCCCCTAGATTATGGGAACTGATCTCCAAGAGGAGGAGGATGTTGTCAGCTGTGATGGAGAACAGAGATTGTGGAGGGGTGTAGGGGGAAAGATGTTGAGCTGTTTTGTTCGTATAGAGCTTGAGATGATAGTGAGCCATCCAATATGAGATGTCAGAGAAACAGTGAGACATCTGAGACTGGACCACAAAAGATTGCTCTCACTGGCTTTTATACATTCTTGTTGGGTTTGAACTATAAACTACTTTTCATAGTGAAAGGATATGTTGGATAAAATATCAAAAAAACTATTTGGGAGAAACTGAAATGTAGTGATATAGCATTAAGAAATCTCAAGGTACGTTTCAGTATTTCATTAAAATACACCACTAATGGTGGGGAGTACTCTCTTTACTGTGGCTTTATTCCTCACCAAGGCATATCTTAATGGATCACTGGAACACTCACAACTGAATGCGCCAATAAAAAATAGGACACTACTCTGTCTTGAGAAATATCTGGAAATTCACTAATACTAATGATGTATTCTGCAGTACACCAGTTAACAGACTTATTGTTATATTACTATTTTTTATTCTTAATTTTTTGTTTCTCCTAGTAAATGTTCATAGCAAGTCAAAATGTAAATAGTTAAAAAGAAGAGTAACAGCCCGTCAAGTGTATGTTACGTTGTTGCAGAGAATTCCTAATGAGGCCATATTTGTGTATAAATAAATCTTTTATCCCTTTCATAACTCCTCTGTGTTCGTACTATGAAGTCATCCACCCGGACCTTCTTGTAATGAGTTGAAAGCCTCAATAGGCCCTTTTATGTATAATAAATATTGCATGCTAATGTTACCAATGTCATTGTGTGATGTCTCAATGGAGGATTATGACTTCATGTAATAAGTTAGCTTCTGATAATGGAGTCAATTTTTTCCCTATGAAGAAGAGACTCATTTATTCCCACATCTTTAAACGAATATTCTGTGCAAAAACTGTGTTAATCCAATATTAAGGCTGCACAGTTAAGCACAAAGTTAGAAAATATAGTTAAAGTAATGCTTAACATTAGTACTGTTCTTATGTGTGGATGCTCAAAAGCAGTGGTTCCCTAACTTTTTCACCTCTGTTAACATGACCGCCCCAGTACAACAATTCAGATATTTCTTGTGACAGCAAATGTTTCAGCCCTGCTCCCCATCCCTACCGCATCCATAGCCAGCCCTGCTTCCCTCACCCCCCAGAGTCCCTAGGAGGGAGTTGCCATAGCAGCTCAGAGGGGGCAGGAGGCATGAACAGGGCACTGCTGCCCCAGCAGTGGAAGCAGTCCAGGTTCCTCTCCCCTCACCCTTCCTCTCACTGTGCACTACAGCTCCCTGCCAGGCTGAGGTGCTCATTTTAGCACCACCTGCCCTTGGATTCTGCTACTGGCAGCAGGGACCAGCCTTTGCAGCTCACTCCATGTGCCTCTAGTTCCCGCCATGTGACCGAACCATGAAAAGCCTTCGTGACTTCTGCTGACCTATCTAAATGGTACCCCTAACCCCTGCTTTCCCTCCCTCTCCCCTGGCCCCCACTTTTTACTGCTCCCTGCTGGCTCAAGATTTCCTGCAGCATCAAAGGGAGCCACCACAGTTTCTGGCAAGAGGGCCTGGGTAGAGTGGGACCTGGGTGCTAGCCATGTTCCCTCCAGAGGCTCTGTCTCCTCCATTCTGCTCCTTACCCCTCCTAACTGCTGGCATGGTGTCTCACAACCTCAGTAGTACTCTTTCATGACCATCTTTGGGGATCTCAACCACAGTTTGGGAAACACAGCACTAAAGTATGTATTATAATTACACAATGCATAATAGTTCCCAAAAACATGATCAGAATTATGATTAATTCATTTTCACGTACAATGTTAAATAGATGTTACTAAAATGTGTGTGCATGAAAGAATAATATAAGGTCTTAGCACATATATCATGTAAGTAGAAGATACACTGTGTTTCTATTAATAAGTAGACCAGAAAACAGATTTCTACCATGTGCTAGAGATGAACTATATGGACTAGGGCCACGATTCAGAAAAGCTCTTAAGCACATGCTTAACTTTGAGCATTGACTTCAGTGGGACTTGGGAACAAGCTTAAATTTAAACACTAGAAGAAGATGACTAGCAGGTTAGCGTAAGGGTTAATATTTATATATCAATGCAAAAATTACAAAACCTATAATGTAATCATGTATTAATGTAAATATCTGGTAGTACAACTAAATACTTAGTTCTTGGACACATAAAGAATTTCTCTGAAAGCTTATGAGAAAAGTTCAACTCTAGATGAAAAGCAAAATTATATTTCATTTTAATAGTGTGTAACAAGTACGTCACATAGCATAGATATCTAAAGACGAGTGTAAAATACAAGGTTTTAACATAACTGAAGAATCAAATATCTCCTTATGTGAAAATAATACTTAGTGTTTATTAATGCAATTTACAACCTATATGAAAAAAGGAAAATAAATAGCTATGTAAGAGAGGAGTTTTGATAAAAGAAAACTGAAATGGAAAATATAAATTGTTAATAAAACAGCATAGAAGGACTCCTGTAAGAAGTGGTTTCCAATTTAATACCACAAGCCTATCCTATTCATACAGATGAGGGGAAAAAAGTGTAGCAATGTATATGTGCAAGAATAACGTAGGTATTTAAATATACAAAGTGACCTTTTATGGGGAAGAGAATGTCTGATATATCAGAAAGAATCCTCTATCACTTACGAGTGTAATTGTAGCCCTCATGGCAAAGATGGAGTCCACTCTACAGTCATCTCCAGCCAAGGAAAGGTGTGCATGGGAACTCCCTTCAGTCCCAGGGGCACTTATTCCACACCCACTGGAGTAAACACATACACCAGAATAGTACAGTGAATATAGAAAAAGAAAATATTTATTAACAGACGAATGAATGGAGAAAAATAACAGAGGGGAGGATAGAACGAGTAGTAAAACAGGGTTACATCCAACACACAGTCCCACAGGTCTAGTGGTACACAATATGAACAGACAGATGCTGAGCAATGCATCTACACTCAGGGTTCAGAAATCCTGGGCAGAGTTCCAGGACAGCAGTGAGTGTTGGGTACTCCTGATCATATTCGGCACCAGTAAACGTCCCCCAACAAACTCTTCAGGTACCCTCTTCAAACCCACACAGATCAACAACCTCCGCACTTAGCTAGCTACAACCTCCCTCCTTATTCCCAGTGCAAGGTTACAAGCCCCAGTATTCATGGTCCCATACAGTTCTAGGTGACGGTAATACTGGTTTGTTCTTCTCAGGTGATTGCTCCCTGGCACAGTGCTCCTCCTGGCTCCTGTCCTGGGACATCCCTTGTCGAATGCTCTCTCCCTCCCAGGCTTTCGGCTGGTTCTCATCTGCTTCACTATATGAGGTAGGTCCTCTTGTCTGGAGCTACAGACGCATACATCCTGTCACTCTCCCTCTCTCCACTCCTCTCAAACAACTAACACTTCCTAGAACCATCAGCCCATCCTCTGGCTCAGGACAAAGTTATAGCGGGCCATGCTCTCTAAACCCCAGCGGGTTATTGTAGGGTCACAGAAGAGATTTATAACGCGTTGAACAGAGATAGGGGCTTGACAGATCTGGTCAGACCTCGTTTGATAAGCAGCGTTGCTCGGCCCGGTAAACGGCCTGTGCAAGGCCGTGTGAATGTGTCTGTAGTGCCAAAGGAGGAGGGAAGTTAGGAAGCAAGGTCACATGCTGCAAATTTGCCAATGCTAGCTGTACCTTAGAGATGCTGCACATAAAGGCTCGAAATGCAAATTGCGCAATGAGACTCGGCCATGAATCCACTCAGATTGTGTGGCAAAATCTCCCAGCAGCCTGCTTCTCAGTGCGCCCTAGAGTCTCCCGTTGTTTTGGAGCGTGAACCATGGTTAAAGATAAGTGTACCTAACTGGTGTGGGCGTGTTTTTATTCCTCACCTGGTATCCAGAACCTTGCAGGCATCTGTGAGCAGCAGTGCCTGCCATAACAGTTACACAAGTATAGCCAAATATATATCCTGTCAATATGAAAATAGTGTAACTATTGAACATTTGACTATAAGGACTAAGTAACAACAGTGGAAATTCCATGTCTGGGGTGGCTGAAGGATACTGATATATGTAATGCAGAAAATATGTATCATTCAAGAAGCATTATGTGATCCTGTAATTAAAGACTCTGAGCCAAATTCTGCTCTAAATTATACATATCAGTCTCAATCCAAAGAAATAATGTCCATAGAGTTATTCCAGATTTACACCAGCATAAATGTATGACACAATTGTAATACAGCCAGAAGTTAAGGTTGACCATTTGCCCTTAACTGCACTTCCTGACTCTTGAATAATTTTTTAATTTAATTGTATAACACTAACACTTTGGTAGTATTGTTTTGCATAGAATTTCTCTTATTAAAAAAATAGCAACAATTTTAAAAAGTGGCATCTGTATGTTGGAATGGAAAATCTGTGTGCTGTATGTCCACAATGTCCTCTGACTGAAAAAGCATGTGGATAGACTGTTTGTGCAATTATAACTGAGCAAAAATGTCCACACCTGTGGCATAGCTGCATAGGATGCTGTTAGATATGGAATATGTCCTTGGGTTTGCTTGTGCAATGTTCATTGAGTGTGATGTGAATTGCATTAGTAATACAGGTATATCTGAGGGCAGAATTGTGCCCTATGTGTTTGCAATGTCTGGCATGTTTGTGTGGATGCATCTGCAGAATTGTGTTTTACTGGGTGTCTGAGGGCATAAAGAGTGGATATACTTCAGCATGGGGGAGAGAGGTGCCTATAAAAAATGCCAAATTCTACTCAGGCTTAACTCCAGTATTCAATATTGTGCTCTTCCTTACTCTAGTGTAAATCCAGAGTAACTCTGTTTATCTCAGTGTAACAGAGAGCAAAATTCACAGCCTAAGGTTTAGTCAGATCTCATGGAGGTGTAGATTTGAATAGAAATTGGAATAGTAACTTCTATGTGCCTTTGTGGGTGTGGAAGGATCTGAAGTGTGTGTGAATGTGAACAGGTGAGAGAAGACTCTGGATATATGCTTATAGTTGACAAGGTAAGTATATGCAAGTACTGTATCACTTGACCATCAGTAATGGATATTGGATGCCTGGGGGCATGTAATGTACACATATTTACATGTGGACTTTATGGTAACCACATGACTACAAATTTAGGCTTTGTCTACACTAGCACGTATGCCGGAAAAACATTTGTCGCTCAGGGATGTGAAAAAACACGCCTATGAGCGACGTAAGCTTTGCCGGTTTAAGCACTTGTGTGTTCAGCTCAATGTTGGTGGAAGATGCTCTCCTACCCACATAGCTACTGCCAATCGTTCAGCTGGTTTTATTATGTCAGGGGGAGAGCTCTTTCCTGTCAACATAACATGGCTACACAAACACTTATTCTGTACTTATGTCTCTCGGGGTATTTATTTTCATACCCTGAGCGACAAAAGTTTTTCCAGCATAAGTGCGAGTGTAGACAAGGCTTTAGTCTTCTATTCTCCAAAGATCCTCCTGTGGGCAGGCCCCCTGAGCTTCTGCACAGGTCACTACAGGATTTAGAATCATAGAATATTAGAGTTGGAAGGGACCTCAGGAGGTCATCTAGTCCAACCCCCCGCTCAAAGCAGGACTAACTTCAGCTAAATCGTCCCAGCGAGGGTTTTGTCAAGCCGCAGCTTAAAAACCTCTAAAGATGGAGATGCCACCACCTCCCTAGGTAATCTATTCCAATGCTTCACCACCCTTCTAGTGAAAAACTTTTTCCTAATGTCCAACCTCGACCTCCCCCACTGCAACTTGAGACCGTTGCTCTTTGTTCTGTCATCTGCCACCACTGAAAACAGCCTAGCTCCATCCTCCCTGGAACACCCTTTCAGGTAGTTAAAGGCTGCTATCAAATCCCCCCTCATTCTTCTCTTCTGCAGACTAAACAGGCCTAGTTCTTTCAGCCTCTCCTCATAAGTCCTGTGCTCCAGCCCCCTTATCATTTTTGTTGCCCTCTGCTGGACTCTCTCTAACTTGTCCACATCCTTTTTGTAGTGGGGGGCCCAAAACTGGACACAATGCTCCAAATGTGACCTCACCAATGCTAAATAGAGGGGAATAGTTACTTCCCACGATCTGCTGGCGATGCTCTTACTAATGTAGCCCAATATGCCATTAGCCTTCTTGGCAACCAGGTCACACTGCTGACTCATATCCAGCTTCTTATCCACTGTAACCCACAGATCCTTTTCTGCAGAACTGCTGCCTAGCTCGTTGGTCCCCAGTCTGTAGCTACTCATGGGATTCTTCCGTCCTAAGTGCAGGACTCTGCACTTGTCCTTGTTGAACCTCATCAGATTTCTTTTGGCCCAATTCTCCAATTTGTTTAGGTTCTTCTGTATCCTGTCTCTCCCTTCCAGGGTATCTACCACTCCCCCTAGCTTAGTGTCATCTGCAAACTTGCTGTGGGTGCAATCTACCCCATCCTCCAGATCATTAATGAAGATGTTTGGGGGTCTTAGAAATTTTATACTTTTATATAAATGAAAGCAAATTTTCCTTTATCTCTAACTAAATTAATTTTACTTTCCTTGATTTCAGTGGCATGTGCTCACAATTCAGCACATTATAAGTATTGGCAGGATCAGAGTATTAGATTGTAGCTCTTTGGGGCATTGTACAAGGTCTAGCACACTAGGCCACAATAATAGGTTGGAGCTTTTAGGTGCTATTGCAATATAAATAATAGTAATATGAAGTTATAAAGTTTAGCTATTTTTAGTTATTCATGCCCAACAACACAAACACATTTTTAAAGCAGAAAAAGGAAGATTATTTTGATCCCATCTTGATAAAGCAAAAATGTCTAAAGGGATTTTTCTTCAAACTTAAAAAAGAATCAGCCAGTATCATGAAATAGTTCAGTGCAAAAGTTGAATTTTGTAGAAAGTTACAAATGACAGGAGTGTCAAGTGGAACATGAGTTTCCAGTTTATGGGCCAGGTTCTCTAATTAGATCTGGCCTGTGTAAACCACTCAATGAACAAAAGGGCAGAAAACTGAGCAAAAATTGTCAACTAAAATTTCCCCTGTCATTGTGGAATTAATTTCAAGTATGCCACTGCCCTTCCCAAATCTGCCATCCCTACCATCTCAGCAGAGGGGGCATGTCAGGAAGTGCAAATGTCTAGTACTATAACTCTCCTTTATTGGTGTATGTTCTGTTAAGGATCCTAAACCATTGATGGAAGTTAGAGATCTCTGGCAGCATCTTTAACTAGCATCAGTGCCAGGGCTGTGCCCAATAATCAGAGAATAGGCCCTTTTAACATTTGCTGCTGTGAAAGTTCTATAATAAAAGAGACATAAATTATATAGTCAAAACATAGACTAAACTCAATTTTTATTTAAAATAATTAAGAAGTTCAAATTTCTTAGCTTTTGTCATCATGTGTATTAGTAAGATGCTCCAAGAAATCCTGACTTGAATAAACAAGCCTCCATGGAGACAAATGAATAAGGAAGCCATACTTGGATTCAGGTTAACTTCTGGAGAAAATTAGGTTTCCTCTGATTTTTCTGATTAATTTAATATGTAGTATTAGAATTAAATCAGTGAAAAAGTTAAAGTACTTTGATTTTTGTCTGAGAAAAAAAAAGCTGGAATAGACAGAAAGGGTTGCAAAATATCTTAAGTGGCTAGACCTGTGTGATAAGAGGAAAAGCTACCGAATAAAAATATGAGATGTGAAGAAATAATCTTCTGTTTTGAACTCTGAAAGAAAAAGTGTGTTTAGCAGATCAGTTTCAGAATTTGTGAAATATTGTATCAATGTATTCTACAGGTTTAGCAATGTAACAAAGAATCTTATCATAAAAGTTTTACTGCAAACAATGAATGATAACTTAGCATGCAGAACAAAAAAAAACAGAAAATGTACAACATTTCTGTAGCTAATGGTAAGTTTTGACTATGCCACCATAAAGGAACATTAGAGTTTGGACTTGAAAAAACTGGTCTGTGGGCTGGGAAGTGTGCCTTTCAACTGCATTTCATATGTCCTTCAGTTCATGTTGCCAATCTTTTTATGCCAAGTATTGCTATTAAATCTTTTATGTTTCAGAGATTTTTGTCAACACACA